>OX424496.1:20037056-21237056 GCA_949152395.1 Agrochola litura
ACGCAGGGGCTACGCCGTAGCCGGCCTTGCTACGACAGCTCTCAGCTACAGAGTGCTACATTGTGGTTTCTCATCAATTTTGATGACCGGGACCGGCTATTATTTCAGTTCTTTAGGGTGCCCGGTAAATAAAGTGTAATCTTGAAATGACTTATATAAAAAAAAAGTGGTGGCACTCCGGAAGTGTCGACAGAAGTGAAAACTTGAACAAGATCGCCTTAGTGGAAGAAAAATGCTTGTGTAACATTGATATTTAAAAAATATATTAATTTGTATTGGCCACAAATGAATTAATTTAATTTGTGTTAAAATAAATTACACATTTTTTTTAAGTGAAAACTTCTTTAGGCGCGTTGGGCATTTTTGAGATGGGAAAAAACAATTGAACTCGCGACACCGTCACCGACACCTCATTTTGTAAACGCGATTGTGCTCTTTATTTATATTACGTTACGGATCAATGTTCTATGCAAGTATTTTTACTTTAGTTTTAATTTGTGTTTTTTTTTAAATATATATTGAATTCTAAAACTAGCTTGTATGCATTCGTATTCAAATTCAAATACCACAATGTCACATCTAACATGAAGTAGCACTCGAATTACAATAATCTTCCTACAAATTTGTATGCATGCATGCACTTAAGAGAAGCGACCAGTAATTGCATGACGCGATGCGGTCAGTATCAAGCTTTGTGACGTGACATTAACGCAATTGGAATTCTAGTCTAGTGCGGGACTGTATTTTGAAAAGCCACATTTATACGGCACACTTTCATAAATACGACACTGATGTAGACATTTTTGACATAGTTTAATAGGCTAGGCTAGGAAAAGATGAGATGACCATTTTATGTATTAATTTAATTTATCGTCAAAATATACACACGTTGCGTGATCCATGAGCGTTGGAATTTCATTATGCTTTTCTTTGACAGGGTCCTTAGAATATTTTAACAAACATATAAAATGGTCAACTATTTAAAAAAAAAGAAAAAAAAAAACAGTGGCACTCGAGTGCCGACAGAAGTGATTTTTTTTTTCAGTTTGGTCAGGACCGCCTTGGTGAAAGAAAAATACTTGTATTGAACATTGGTCTGTAACATTATCTAAATAAAGAGCACAATCACGTTTACAAAAAAAAAAACTTCCAAAAACTTTAAAGTAAAAATGCTTAAGTACATAGAACATTGATCCGCAATGGACTATAAATAAAGAGCGCAATCGCATTTACAAAAATGAGGTGTCGTCATGGTGTCGCAAAATCAATGGTTTAGTCCCATCTCAAAAATGCCAAAGGCGCCTAAAAAAGTTTTCACATAAAAAAAAAGATGAGATGACTCATCTTTTTAAACTTCATTGTCAACGCCAGCTCAATGTGTACTACTTGAATTTGGATGATGATCTGAGTTGATCACATCATATCAAAGACATAACGGATTCCGAATGTAGATGTCCACGTGGTGTTAATACTTCCAAATGCAACTGCCCAGGCTGACGATGTTGGTTGTGACAGCATACCTCAGGATTGTTTATTGTTAAGGGTAAATGTATCCCTCTTTTGTAAGTTCTGCACATCTATTTGTGTTTATCAGGAAGATCTGAAGTGACTGACTGTGTTTGTATTGGTGAAAAGACCACGTGAAAAACTTTACTTTACTACCTCATGCGAAAACATCCCTAACAGTCTCAAGCATACATTAGGTACCGCTGGGTAATTTGGTGAGTAAGAAAAATTATCCTTACACTATAGGTATGATACCCAACATCTGCCGAACCTTTCGCGAAATACAGGCGTGATGTTATGATGTTTTTAACTAAGTGGTTGAAAAATAACATGTTGAATGTTTTGTTTATGAAAATGAAAATGAAAAATGAAAAAATGAAAATGAAAAATGTTTTATTAATTATACAAGTAAAATTTAACAACTAGTGATTGGAGTCTCCTTTTAAGCAAAAAAGCCTGTGTTAGGAGACTCCGCTCTTCCAAAACTTAAAATAATAACATAAGATTACTTGTTTTAAGTGTTATAAAAACAGGCGGTTTAAAATAAAAAGAGAAAATTAAAACTAGACAAGAAGCATGCAAATGTGTGAGTGAGAGTAGGGTTGTGTGAATGTGAATATGAAATGTTTTATTGACACTAACTGAACGTTATGTCACAATTGACATAACGATAAAAAAATAAAAATATCCGGCGTAATGATTGTATTTTGAATAATCAATTTCCCTTAAATATTCCATTGTAAAAACCCCATTGTTCATGAACAAATTAAATTATTATTTTTATTTTGGCAAATAATTTTCGTATTACTTCCTTTACAGCTTAAATTAAATGTCAGGTCCAATAGAAAATTAAATATGTGTGATTTTGGCACTTTTATTTTCTTTTCCGTGTTGTATTCTTTATTCGTTTAAATTGAAAGAAAAAATCGTGATGATTTAAGTAAGTATTTATTTCTTTTTAGTACCGTATAAATACAAATCCAGATGTTGTTTTTAGTTTTTGAAAATTTTATTGTGTTGCTCAAGAATTCTTAAAACTTAAAAATTTACTTTAATACTGACTTAATCTTAATCTTTACATTATCTTCTTTCTTTTTCTTATCTTAATTTGGCGAATGAAATGCTTTCACAATAACACTAAAGCAGTAATGTTGTATGTCAACCGTACAGTACAAAATATGTTCTTAATGTCCCTCGGCAAACCTCGTGTTTCGTCAGTCGTCGGATTTCTGTCAGTTGCCCTTTGCACTTGATGCAGACCGGACGGTCTCAATCGACTTGGAAGTATATAGAGTTGTTAATACTCTTTTAACTTAATGTAATTTATTTAAAAATGGAAGGAAAGCCGCTAAAGTCGTAAGCACGACAGATAGGAAAATAGTTTCACAGCTCTATACAGGGCGTCCCAAAATTATGGGACATGAAGGGAAAGCACCTTAAATATCGTAGATAGGGTATTTTGCTGAAAGAAGACTTTATGTTATTTTTAAAAGTTAGTAATTCTGCATTCAAAGATTTTCTAAAAATTACTTGCCTCGTCTGGGAATCGAACCGACTTAAATGTAAAAAAAAAACCACCCCTACTTTTATGATGCCAATCGAAAGAATGACCAAAAACTAATAACTCTTCTTAAGTAACATGGTATTTTAAAAGAAACGAACAACGTAAAATGTTTGAGTGAAATTTCAAGAAAGTTATTGATTGCCGACGACGACGTTCGAAAAGTAGTGAATGTTTTCCTACTTGGCAATCCAAGTAGGATCATCTAATCGGTCCATTCGTACCAATACGAATGGACCGATTAGATGGCCGGCCAGATCCCCGGACCTTACACCATTAGATTTCTTCTTTTGGGGATACGTGAAAGATATGCTATACAAAAAGCGATACGAGAATGTGGGCGAGTTACAAACAGAATTGTGCCATATCATATCGAGTATTCACCATAAAATGATAAGAAAATCAACAGGCAGCCGACTCATTAAAAGATTGGCGATTTGCGTAAGACAAGAGGGATCACATTTTGAGCATTTAATTAATTAATTTACAAAAAAATACCCACTTAATTGACTACGGCAGTTTCATGTATGTTTTTAATTTGATTAAAATGACTAATTTTACGCTGTTCCTTTCTTTTAAAATACTATGTTACGTAAGAAGAGTTATTATTTTTTGGCCATTCTTTCGATTGGCATCATAAAAGTAGGGGTGTTTTTTTTTTACATTTAAGTCGGTTCGATTCCCAGACGAGGCAAGTAATTTTTAGAAAATCTTTGAATGCAGAATTACTAACTTTTAAAAATAACATAAAGTCTTCTTTCAGCAAAATACCCTATCTACGATATTTAAGGTACTTTCCCTTCATGTCCCCTAATTTTGGGACGCCCTGTATAGTTCACACGGAAACCATAACAAAACAACAATAAAGTACTTAGTTCTGAATTCAAATTATTATACACGGTAAATCCAATAATTGATGGACGTAGAAATTAGCATTCGTTTGTATTCGGAAATCTGATAATACCCGAGGGACATTAAGAAAATAGAAATACTGGACATCAGTGGTAACAATTTGATATTGACAGCGCCTTTATGTCGTAGGAGTAAGGGCGGTTTTCGTAGTGAAAATGTTTGCGTAAAACATGTAAACAGGTTATCTTTTTACGTTTTAGCCCATTAATAGTAATTTCATATTTAATCTCTTTAGTTTTAAATGAAAGCTCTTACAAAGACTTAATTTGAAACAATTACCTAACAGAAACAGTTGACTCTATTTGCCAACATTATGTTAGGTCAAATGTTGGAAGTCTAAATGTCGACCTAGATTCCTAGACATCGATAAAAGCCTCTCTTCTTATTGAAAATAGGTAACTTAGGCTTCCACAAACCGGCTCACACTTGACACCAAAAGGGTTGTCAAACTTCGGAGCTGTGATATTTTTACCATATTTTTAACTCACTTAATAATTTTACGACACATGAACCGGAAAATTTAAGTGTCTGTCACCTATTTTTAACCCTCGACGCAAAAAGAGGGGTTTTGTAAGTTTGACCGCTATGTGTGTCTGTCTGTGGTACCGTAGCTCTTAAACGGGTGAACCGATTTAAATGCGGTTTTTTTATTTGAAACCAGGTTTTCTAGTGACGGTTCTCAGATATGTTTTATCAAAATCGGTTCAGCCGTTTGAAGGTTATTAGCTCTTTTTTAGTTGATGAATTGATGTGAGTCTCTTCCACAGGTCTGATCGATTTGAAATTTGGTATTCTGTTACTTCAATGATATTAGAAGAACATAGTAACCTTGAACTGATGCTGCAGCATTACCTGGAATTTGCAGGATACCCAACTCTCTTACCAACTTACAGCACAGGTATCGTGTTTGGGCTCATTGGAATGATCTCAATGAATAGGTTGTAGATAGATTGTGAACAGGGTCCGGTAATGGAGTAGGAAAGATTTTTTTTGTGTCGAGGTTTTTTTAAAATTTAACTGTTAGAATTGTACTTTTTTAATTTAATTACATCTCTTATTTCATAGACAATTCTTGCGAGCTTCTCTTTTTTTTAACCGACTTCCAAAAAGGAGGAGGTTATATGTTCAACGCGTATGTTTGTTTTTTTTTTTTTTTTATGTATGTCCACCTATTTCTCCGTTATTTGTGGACCGATTTTGAAAATTCTTTTTTTGTTTGAAAGGGTAGGCTCCCAAATTGGTCCCATATAAATTTTATTAACTTTGCTTGGGTAGTTTTTGAGTTAGCTACAAAATACGTATTTTTTTTCCCACTTAGTATGTAGATGATATGATAAGTTCTTGACACTGGTAACAGGTAGTGGTATTCGAATGTGTGTGGGGTAGGTACCACAACTAAAAAGTGAAAAATAAAAACTTTTTACAAAAAAAAAACAACCGACTTCCAAAAAAAAACACTACAAAGTGAAAAATAACTTTAATTTCGGAAGTCGGTGGCAAAAAACGAAAACACAAAATCCAAGACACCGACTTCCGAAATTAAAGTTATTTTTCACTTTGTAGTGTTTTTTTTGGAAGTCGGTTGTTTTTTTTTTAAGTTTTTCTTTGCTTTTCTTCTTGATTCTTGAAGGGGCTTGTGGCTATGTAATAACAGCCGCACGGGTCGATCGATCAGGTTAAGCTACGCTTGCAGCGGTTGGTCCGTAGATGGGTGACCATCTTTACATAACAAGACCCCTCCGTGCCTCGGAAAGCACGTTAAGCCGTTGGTCCCGGCTGTCATTTGTAGATCTTTGACAATCGTTACGGGTGGTTAGAAGTCCAAAAGTCTGACAACCAGTCTTACCAAGGGGTATCGTGTTACCTAGTTACTAGGTTGTGGAGGTCAGATAGGCAGTCGCTCCATGTAAGATACTGGTATTCAGCTGCATCTGGTTAGACTGGAAGCTGACCCCAACATAGTTGGGAGAAGGCTATGCAGAAGAAGATTTTATATACAATTATTGTTATTATTTTCCTACAAGTGAAGCTGTAAAAACAATTTGAAATCCCTATTTCGAAACACAATTACCAAATTTACTTATTTCTTGAATACAAAACCTCCCAATAATTGTTTTAGCATTTTCAAGGACTACATTTTTGGTCCTAATATACCAAACAAACAAATAATTAATTTGTTGTTGGTCCAATTACGTGTTGGAAGTACAAAATTTTTAGCTCAGATTCGTTTGAGTATTTCAATTAAATAGGTTTGTTTCGAGAGGATCCCTTTTCAGAAACTAATTTAATTTTGGGGTACTAACGCAATTGTCTGTGGTACACGGAAGTTTTGTTGGAAATGCGTGGCTTGCAGAGCGGAAAATGATATGTCGTCCATCTTCTTCTTTTTGTGTGGCTAGTGACTAACCTGGTGTCAGAGTTTTAAAGCCGCCCATGGGCCTTTGACTTGGCTTCAAATGCCGTCGAGAAATATCTCTCAGGCATGTTGGTTTCCTTACGATGTTTTCCTTCACCGTTTTTAACCGACTTCCAAAAAAGAGGAGGTTATATGTCCGTAGCGTAGGTATTTTTATTTTTTTTATTCTTGTCCACCGATTTCTCCATCATTGTGGACCGTTTTTGAAAATTCTATTTTTGTTTTAAAGGGTATGCTCTCAAATTGGTCCCATATTAATTTGATTAACTTTGCTTGAGTAGTTTTTGAGTTGGCTACAAAATACGTATTTTTTTCCCACTTAGTATGTAGTATGATAAGTTCCTGTCACCGGTAGCAGGTAGTGATATTCGAATGTGTGTGGCTAGGTACCACAACTATAAAGTGAAAAATAACTTTAATTTCGGAAGTCGGTGGCAAAAAACGAAAATACAAAACCCAAGACACCGACTTCCGAAATTAAAGTTATTTTTCACTTTGTAGTGTTTTTTTTGGAAGTCGGTTGTTTTTTTTTTGTAAAAAGTTTTTTTTGAAGCAAGGGATAATTATACAATACGCACATGAATCCGAATAGTCAGAGGTGCGTGCGTTCGAACTCGAGACCGATCGTCTTGTCATCCTACAACTAGAAGAATACTAGAAGATTGTTTCTGGAGTAGAATTTATTTTTTATATACATACATACATAAACTCACGCCTTCTTCCCATGGGGATAAACAGAAACTACAGAACGCCCCCTGCTACGATCCTTACATACTCCTTTTGCCTCGCTGGTTGCGAGTACTACGCATCCGACCTTACTGAAGAACATCACCATCAAGGTTAATATTACGTCCTATAATTTTATTTTATTTGATGCATGAACAACAGAGGAGCTCGTGGCTAAGTAATAACAGCCGCACGGGTCGATCCGACAGGTTAAGCTACGTTTGCTGGGAGTGGTCCGTGGATGGTGGACCATCTTTACATACCGAGACTCCTCCGTGCCTCGGTTAAGCCGTTGGTTCCGGCTGTCATTCGTGGATCTTTGACAGTCGTAACGAATCGTCAGAACTCCGAAAGTCTGTCACCAGTCTTACTAAGGGGTTTCGTATTACACAGTCAGATATATTTATATTGTGGAGGTCAGATAGGCAGTCGCTCCATGTAAAATACTGGTATTCAGCTGCTTCCGGTTAGACTGGAAGCCGACTCCAAAATAGTTGGGAAAAGGCTAGGCAGGTTGATTTATTTTAAAGTGAGACTGCCTCGTTTGTATAGTGGTCGCAAGCGTTATTGACAGCACGAAGTCCTGAATTTGATTCCCGGGTCATGCAAAGTGTTATTGGGTTTTTCATGTTATTTATTTTAAAACATTTCTGTGTAACCTCATTACCTATATCTCTATTGCCCGAAGGAATACCCTAACACCTCCCCCCAAGGGGAAACTAGGTATAGGAGATACTCTAGTAAAAAGATACCATATTAGGGTCGTCAGAAGCCCGAAAATCTGACAACCGGTCTTACCAAGGAGTATCGTATTACCCAGTTACTGGGTTGTGGAGGTCAGATAGGCAGTCGCTCCATGTAAAATACTGGTATTTACCTGCATCCGGTTAGACTGGAAGCCGACCCCAACATAGTTAGGAAAAGGCTAGGCAGATTGATTGACATGAACAGCAGTACATACAAAAGTATTTATAGAAAACAATAATAAAATTAAAGTGCTAGTATGTACCGCGGTCAGGGGAATATTTTTTTACATCTATTTGACACCACTTCAATTTTCAGTGTTATCGCCATTTTATACAACACTCACAGAATGACAGTTGTGATTATAACATCACCTACACCAATTACAGTAGTGCTATTCTGTAACCATCTCACTGTGTTATCTCAGGTGAAGTGAGCGTGGAGTGAGCTGTCAGTTGCTAAGGATTGACACTATTGGCAGCTCACTTCACCTAAGTTATCACGGTGAGATTTTTACAGAATAGCGCTACAGGTATACCCAGCATTCACCATAAAGTGATATCCTAGTGGCGTGACCGTTGGAGTGCCAAGTCATAAGTCTCGAGTTCGAACCCAAAGCACGCACCTCTGACTTTTCGGATTCAAATGCGTATTGTATAATTATCACTTACTTCAAAAACGGTGAAGGAAAATATCGTGAGGATCGCCTGAGAGATATTTCTCGACGGCATGTGAACCCAAGTCAGCGTTTTTTTTTTTTTTTTTTTTTGAATGGCCTCTCGCAGTTTTGACCACTAAGGTCATGGCTGCTTAACCGAACTTTTCCTGTGGTGGCCTTAAGCTTCTACACTTAGAGCCTCCAGCCAGGAGCTTTTAACTATTCTAAATTAAAACTAAGCGAATGCTCGCTAAGGGCACCCCCTGTGGGGTACGAACCTCGGCTTAGGGCATCGCTGAGGGGAGGACAGCAAGAAGGGACAGGCTGGATCAAATTTATATTTACATCATGATTATTATGCGGGGTATTTAAAGCTACGTGCTCAGCTGCAACAACTGCTGGCACCTCGTTTTCGAGCAAGGGTCGGGGAGGAGTTTCATTGACTCGGGGACGCGGTCGCGATCGCAAAGGACCTCGGCGGCGAGGTCGGAATGACGGGAGGCGTCTGTTTTTGTATACTGTACTGGTGGCCCTATTCTGCTCCTGGAGGAGTGTAATGTGGTCATCTGGGTCGGAAAGAGTATGCCTCGGTCGGCGAATCTGACTGATACGGGAAGGGATGTAGTCGGCTGACTCGACAATCAGAGGATTGCGATGTTTGGGAGCGGAGTCAAAGTAACTCTTGGACATGCGTTTTAGGAATTGGCGGATCGTTGGGATCTTACAGTCGAGATGGAGGATCTCGTTTCTGACATAAAAGGGGGCTCCCGTGGCCTTACGAAGGAAACGGTTCTGTAGGGTCTGCATCCTATGGATGGAATGGGGTTTGGCGTGAGCAAAGACTGATCCCGCATAGGTCATGATGGGGCGGATGCACGCTGTGTAGGTTCGCAATTTGCACTTTAGTGACAATTTGCTGCGTGCATTGAGAATGAAATGAAGTCTACCGAGAGCGAAAGCGGCTCGCGAGCGAACCGACTTTATGTGCTCTGAAAAGGAGAGGTGATGGTCGAGTATAACACCGAGGTACTTGGCTCGCTTCTCCCAAGGGATCGGCTTGCCGAACAAGGTGATGGGTCGGGGGAGGGGGAGGGCTCTAGATCTCGGTTTTGTGAATAAAACCGCTTGACTTTTGTCGGGATTGACCTCGATTCTCCATTTCCTGAACCAGGCGCCAAGGTTATTGACAGCCCTTTGCAGGTTTAGGAGCATCGTTTCGGTATTGCCTTTACAGATGATCGCAGTATCGTCTGCGAACAGGCCAAGTGCGTCCAGCTGTGTTTGGGAATATCGCTAGTGAATAGGGTGAATGCGAGGGGAGCTATCACGGAGCCCTGAGGGACTCCTGCCCTTATGGGGCGGGGAGAGGATAGGGCTCCTTCGATACGGAAGCGGAAGGTGCGGTTCGACAAGTAGTCTCGAATGATGAGCACGAGACGATCTGGCACACCGAGTTTGTAAAGCTTATATATTAAGCCGTTGTGCCAGACTTTGTCAAACGCTTTCGCAATATCGAAGAAGACCGCACCTGTCTGTCGGCCTTGGGTGAGAGCACCGCTGACCAGCTCGACAATACGGTGGACCTGATGCACGCTAGAGTGCTGAGTTCGAAAGCCGAACTGCTCGTTGGGGATGAGGCCCTTGGTCTCTGCGTAGTCTCTGAGACGCTTATAAATAAGCCTCTCATAGATTTTGCCTAGGACTTTGAGCAAACTGATGGGGCAGTAACTAGTGGGCTCGCTTTTAGGCTTGCCGGGCTTTGGGATTCCTATGACTGTGGCCTCTTTCCACGTCTGGGGGAAGATGTTATTGCCTAATGCACCATTGAAGATGGTGGTCAGTAGCATGATTAAATGGGCTGGGAAGAGCTGGACCACCCTATTGGTGAGTCCGTCTGAACCGGGGGGCCAAGTCAGCGGCCCATGGGCGGCTTTAAAACTCTGACACCAGGTTAGTCACTAACCAAACGAGAAGAAGAAGACCGTAAAGACAACCACGTAATTATCTAAGAAAACATGGCAAATACAATCAGAAAAGATTCAAAGTACCTTAAAGAAGTGTTTGTAAAATGCTGTGTGTAGGAATAATGCACCACACTAACATACCACAATCCCACAACCACACTCATCATCATTTAAAAAATAAAATACAATAGACGTGGATAATATATATTTAGTAACCTGTTCCGTTTAGCTATTTCTTAAGAGCCACAAAAAACTCCTGAAAGAAATCGACACGTGCACAGGTACACCGAGCACTGAACGAAAAGACAGCTCTGCGTTCAGCACTCGGTGGGGCAACACGCCGTGTTCGGGTTCGCGAAAAGTCAATCGTCATCCTAAGGATGCCTCATTGAGAGGTGAAACACTTGTTTGTTGATTTCTTTCAGGAGTTTTTTTTTATGGCTCTTTAGAAATAGCTAAGCGGAACAGGTTACTAAATATATCCACGTCTATTGTATTTTATAATGGATTTCCGCCAAGAATCAATTAAGTATCATCATTTCAGCCGAAAGACGTCCACTGCTGGACAAAGGCCTCCCTCAACCTCGACCGATTCTGTGCTTTCCTCATCCATCGGATTCCTGCGAACCAGACACTAATGTTGACGTTTCATTCTTTCAAAAAAAAAACTTTGAGAAATGTTGACTAGGATTTTATCCTTTTTATCTGAGGTGCATTATCTAGTTAGTTTCAGTTCATACTTGATCAAATATTTTTGGATTAGTTCCAAAATAGAACTGTTATTTTTTTAAAAGACAGTGAAAAGCAATAGTATAAAATGGAATTTCTGAAATTCATGGTACTTTTTGAGCTAAAGCTAGGAAAAGTAAGAGATTAGCGAGTAGATAAAAGTTAATTTTATTTCCAGGTCAATATATAATAAAATTTGGAAACATGGATTAATATGGAAGAAAATATGGATATATGGACCGGCGGGGACCCGAGGGGGCGGTATTTAGACTTTTCCCAGGAACTGACGACGGCACTTATCATGAGAAATACAAGTTTATCTCAATACTAAATACACAAACTTATGAAGAACAGTAGGTACTCGTAAATAATCTAGTAAGTGCACATGTTTTTTTTGTTACTTTTTTAATATTTGTTAATGTATCAAAAATTACTAGATAGTGCAGTACCTAAATGTATTTTATCCCTTGGTATATATTTTAAATAACTAATAATAAATTATTAGTTATTTACCATGTTGTAGAAGCAAATTAATAAATAAAAAACAGTGACACTCCACTAAATGCCGACAGAAGTGAAAACTTGAAAAAAATCGGCACCACGGTAATCAACGCGTTGATGTCTTTGCCTAACGCGCCTAAAGAAGTTTTCACTTAAAAAAAAAACACTGATTTCATAAATAGGTAATTGATTTAAAATGGAGAGAAATATTTAAACTTCAACTGCAAGCATCCATAAAAACTAGAGAAAAGTAGGTCTTACTTTCCCGAGAAAAGCCGGCGCACCCCGCTTCCCTGCTGTAATATGACCATGGCAATATTACAGGGCAGCAGCCTTTTAATAGGCAGAACAATCAGCAAATATCAAAACAGTTCAAAACGGGCACTATTCTATAGTTTACACAGAATACGTAATAGGATTACACTCATCGAATCGGACGCTCGCTTAGCCGTGCAATGCGAGTCGGGGACAGAATTACCCCAGTGGACCACACCATTACAGCCCATTAATAGGGCAATTTAAACTCAGTTAACGTTTCGCGTGTTCGCTTGAAACGGCTTTTATCACGTATAATGGCGGATTTAGAACGTATTTTTGTTGTGGAAAGTGCTACTGTCCTGTGTACACGTCTGTTGAACGCTGAGATTTTTCTTTTAACAGCTGTTTTTGTTATAAGGGAATGAACAATTAATGGACAAGCAAAAATTTGTAGTAGTGACCGTGGGTTGGGGTTTGGTGGGAAAAAAGTTGGCAATATATGGCCAGTTATTTAGACTATAGTGTGTATGAGAGTGTGTTTTGCATTCCAATAATACTGTTGAGATCTTGAGCCTTAATAATTTCCATACAGCTATTTTTTTAAATAAGCACTATCACGAACTACCGCACATAAAGAATAGTAAAACATGCTTACCGGTTACAAAAGGTAAGGTATAACAAACTGTACTTGCAAGGATCTAATGTCTGCGTCAGCGAAGGCGGAAGTGTTAGTGTTGCTGAGTACAGTAGTGCTATTCTGTAAAAATCTCACCGTGATATCTTAGGTGAAGTGAGCTGCCAATAGTGTCAATCCTTAGCAACTGACAGCTCACTTCACCTAAGATAACACGGTGAGATGGTTACAGAATAGCACTACAGGACCAATTTTTGAAGTGAAAACTTCTTTAGGGGCGTTGGGCATTTTTGAGATGGGAATAAACAATTGAACTCGCTTCACCGTTACCGACACCTCATTTTGTAAACACGATTGTGCTCTTTATTCATATTACGTTACGGATCAATGTTCAATGCAAGTATTTTTACTTTAAAGGTGTTGGAAGTATTTTTTTTTTTTTTGTGAACTCCCTTGTGCTCTTTATTTAGAATATCTGGATGACCAAGATGTGTTCGTATAATAATTCGGACATGATAATTATTCAGATTGATTACAATTGTAATAGCAATCATATAATTGCGTCTTATTAAAATAGGTTTTTACTTTTATTAATTTATTTATTTTTTGTATAGATTCTTTTCTATTTTGTGAATGTGAGAACGCTGTAGGATTAGTGAATTGTAGACCTGTAGACCATTTTCTATTTTGTTAAGTAATTAGTACTTATTGAAAGACCTACACTGTCCTCCCATACCTAGTAACACTGTTATTTGAAAGTATTGTAAAAGCCAATTATTTTTAAAAGAGTAACCGTGGAGTTTCTTGCCGGCTCTTCTCCACAGGAAACGACCAATTGGAACCGTGCACATAGCTTCTGACGTTTCATAAGTGCCCTTGTAGGTTTATGTGAAATGAAATAATTTGAATTAAAAAATAAAAAAAAAACATAAAAATCGTTGGAGCCGTTACCGAGATTCAGATTATATATTTGTATATACAAGAATTGCTCGTTTAAAGGTATTAGATAAGGTTACGGACCAATGTTCTATACAACTATTTTTCTTCCACCAAGGCGATCTTGTTCAAGTTTTCACTTCTGTCGGTACTCCCGGAGTCCCACTATTTTTTTTACTTTTTTCTTTCAGTATTTGCTATCGTCACGCGTCACACGTCACTAGAAAAACCAACCAATAAGTGTCAAGATTGCTTTACTAATACCAAGTTTTAATAAACAATAATAAATATTATCAATTAAATTAAGTACTCAGTTACTTACAACAAAAAAATAAGTTACAGAACTACTTTTTTTTTGTAATTAACTTATTATTAGCTTTGATAATTACTTACGTATTGTCCATTAAAAACAAAATGTAGCATTAAAAAACACAAGAATTATTTCTGTTAGCAGTACTTAGTTCAAAGCAATTTCTTGTTTATTATTTTCTTTAAAAAAAGCAGTTAATTAAGTTGGCAGGTCGTAATCCAGGATTACAATAAACCTGCAGTAAAAGGTCTTCATAGCTTAGTGAATGGATTTAATGAGTATTTTCTGAATATATTTACGCTGAAGGTTCTTTTCTCATTTTAATCATTTCTTCGTGCTGAAGGTGTTTTCGTTTTTAATTAATTAATAAAATGCAAGTGGGTCGGCCAGAGGCCGGAACGCACAAGACATCCCAAGGAAAAAAGGGAAGCCTTTGCCCAGCAGTGGGACACGTTACATGCTAACAAAAAAAGGAGGATGATTGAATGAAAAATTTTTTTTATAAAAAATCAAAGATAAAAATATAGTAATACAGGGTGGCAGGGACATCGACGCGAAAACTGTAACCATGGATTGAAAATTGTCGTCGGGTATTTAAAAAGAAATCAGCTGTTTTATAGAAAAGTGTAATACCTACGCGGCCAAAAAGGTATGGAAAAGCTGATTTAAAAAAAATAACCGACGAAAAATTTCAACGCCGGAGTATTCAGAATCATGCACTGAATCCATGGTTATAGTTTTCGCGTCGATGTCCCTGCCACCCTGCATAATAAATGTGAAAGTTTGTGTGTTTGGATGTTTGTTATTCAATCAAGCAAAAACGGCTGAACGGATTTGGATGAAATTTGACAAATGTATAGTTTATAACCTAGATTAACATATGGAATACTTTTTATCTAGGTAGTACGTTCTTGTGGGATAGTTTATGACATCAAAGTTAGTATGTTTAAACATTATCATTATTGGAACAGCAGCGATCCCTACGATCCCTGTGACTATTTTTATCATAAATCCAATTAAGAATAGTACAACAAAAAACGAGAATGAAACACTACACTGTATTATATAAAAATCTATAAAAAACGAATGGTAACTGAAACCGTCTAAAGCGGTAAAAGTGAAAGGATTTTGCTCTTATTTAATAAAAAATTACATAAATCCCAGTTAACTGTAGGTATTTATAACTCTTAATAACAACAGAAACTTGTAAAGGTATTTATTTATTTTATTTACTCACATTTATAAAGTCATCTTCAATTCCACTTAAATTACATTTCATTTAGAACTATTGAGCCCATTCCACCGGTAAACTCCCTCCATTTATTTCCAGTACTTAACCCTCAAGTCGCTATTAATTAAAATCCGGATCAAATCGTTCCACGGACGCAATTTCAAAACATTAAGAGAAAGAAACTCGGTTAACTTCGTGCCAAATTGTTGTGCACAACATTATAAGAACTTAAAGTCGGTTGTCTCGTCCACAGACACGCGAGGCCCATCAAACTTACCCCACTTGCAGTTAACGGGTTACCACGCGTCTTGACATTGAGTCAAGGAATAACAAACCATATTTGCTCAGGATTAAGGTGTAGAATTCTGTGTTCTTAGTTGACATATTGAGGCTACACATCCTGATCAATAATAGATTTTATAGTGGATAGAAGAGTAGGACGTGTTTGTGATAGCATGTTTTTTATGAACTCGTTAAGAAATGTGTTTGGTTTCCACTTAGTGCTGTAGTAATTGGACTCCATATCTTTTTCCGTACCTGGCGAAGGTAACAGGGAATGGGGCAAGGAAATAATACCCTGCAATGAAAAGTATACTTAAAGGAGGTAGGCAACAACTACCAATTTCATAGAAACTTTTTAATAAATAAATAAAACAGTGGCACTCCGGGAGTGCCGATAGAAGTGAAAACTTCAACAAGATCGTCTTGGTGGAAGAAGAATACTTGTATAGAACATTGGTCCGTAACCTTATCTAAATAAAGAGCACAATTGCGTTTACAAGACCTTTAAAGTAAAAATACTTGCATAGAACATTGATCCGTAACGTAATATAAATAAAGAGCACAATTGCGTTTACAAAAATGTGGTGTCGGTAACGGTGTCGCGAGTTCAATTGTTTTTTTCTCATATCAAAAATGCCCATCGCGCCTAAAAACGTTTTCACTTCAAAAAGTTGCCAATTTCATAAAACCTTTTTAATAAATAATAATTATTACAAAACACACTTTTCCAGAACGCCAAGATAATAAAATGCTAAAACTAATCCCTGTCCCCGATAACAAACGCTGAACTCTCTGACCTTCGAAACACAATACGAAAATCCGTAACACTTTTGTACTCAAGTGCCCTTTAATCAAACTCATTTATTCGCTAGAACTTTTAACAAATGATCCCGGTACAGTTGCGCAGATAATCGTTATATAGATTGGAAGTGAGCCCGGGACAAACAGCGCAGTCGTTAGCAAAGTCCGTCTCAAGTTACGAACACTTTAAACACACGGCTGTAATAGATGAACAACAGTAAGGGACTTTGAGCATTGGTACAATCGAATAGTATTGGATAACTGCTAATCAATATACAGAGGCCTGGTTAGGTTAGGTTAGGTATCATGATTATAGATGCTTTTTAGATGTTAGAAATAATTTTACAAAGCCTGCACTTCGTACGCTGGGTTTAGCGTCAAAAATAATATGTTAACTTATTTAATGTCTCATTTAAAAGTAAAAGCTTGGGTTTTATTTTAATGTATCTCTGCATGCCCATATTAATAAAGATCGATTTAACATGATTTAGATGTAAAATTGTGACATTGTCAATAATTCTTCCTTATTTATTTAGGTTAGCCATCAATTGTTTACACAATACATTAAATTTTTTCTTAATATTACGTTTATAATTGAAACAATTATTTACAGGGTAAAAAACATGCACCATTTATGGTTATACATAGATACAAAGTCAAAAAGGATATTTACAATTACAGTTATTCAATATTTTTTGGTAATTGATTCTAAAATAATTATTAATTATTTTCCATTAATTGATTGAGTCATGTTAGCCATTGCAAATATTATCCATCCTTCCGGCCAGTATATCTCAACCATAGAGCGCTACAGTGGAGTATTCTATAGCCGCTTGAACTGGCCGGCACGGAAAAATACTTCCTAGATACTGTTTGTTCACTAAATGAATGTGCGATAAATGACTATTTATTTATTAATTTATTCACAAGGCAACTTATAACTTAATATAGTTGATATAAGTCTGAAATTGCCAACCCGTCATGAGCAAGCGTGGTGATCAATGCTCGTGCCTTCTCTGTAGGAGAAGAGGCATTTGCCCAACAGTGGGACAGTAATAGGCTGGTATTATTCATAACTGAAAAGAAAGAAGAAAGAAAGAAAATTCGTTTATTTGCAGTAAACATGACGGAAAGAAAGATTAAAAAAAACACGTAAATAACAAATTGGGGGAAAATATGTGTCACATCCACGCAAAACGGCCATCGCTCAGCATAAAGCTGCGACCCCATGCGAGACAGAGCCCCAGCGCTGGTTTTCAGCGATAGCCGGCGCTGACGTGATGACGTCAACCGGTGCAGCATATAGCGAAATAACAAATCAAAAATAAAATAAATACAAAACTAGTCCTAAATGTTTATACAAATATAATATTTAAAATGGCAACATTTCTTGCCGTCGGCGACTCACGCGCCGCAGACTTATTATATATGATGGATACTTGGTATTCGGCATAGGTTTTCTCTTGAGATTATTTCTAGTGATCTTTATTTATCGCCTGAGGATAATTTAATATTCATTACCATAATAAAATTATATTTGACTAGCTTTTTCCCGCGGCTTCGTTTGCGTACATGTTGAAAATTCCACGGGAATGTCCTAGCGGTGTTAAACGCATGTGTGTTAAAGTATTTTTAAAGAAAAAATTAAATAATTTATAGTAAATTAGTATTGTAAAAGAATTTTGAATTAAATAAAAAAAAAATTAGATAAACTATTCGTGTGCCAAATTTCATACAAATTAGTTAAGCCAGACAAACAGACAAACGGACAAAAATGCTAAAAACTATATTTTCGACATCAGTCCAAGCAATGCTTGGTGGGAACGAGACTGATGTCGAAAATTTAGTTTTTAGCATTTTTGTCCGTTTTGATTACTTTTTTTTCAAAAGTATTCAATGTACCGTTTTGCCTTCGTTACTAATTTATTATATTATGTTTAAATTATAATTGCATTTGCCTGCAGCATTATTAAAACAAGCCATCTCTCCGTAATTAAAATATTCCTGGTAGCAGTCCGTCTGGCTTGCAAATTCCAATTCATAGAAAATTGTTTTACAATATTATAACTGCATAATTAGCCAAACTCACTTACAGCTCCATTTTGTGGTCGGTCTACCTAATGTATTCAAACTCAAAAACTCAAACTCAAAGCATTTATTTCAATTAAACCATTTACAGGCACTTTTGAATCGTCAAGGAATCGGTCAGTCAGAAATATGAAGCTAATTGCCCAATCCAAAGCGTAGTAGGTAGGAGACATATGGAGAAGAACGAGCAAGAAACTCCACGGATAGTCGTTTAAATCATAATATTGTTACAAAACATTGGTTACATCATTCCTTCAAACAAAGGACCCAAGGGTTGGCTTTTTACCCTGGCTAGAGGCTAAGCATTGCTATAGAACGTGGTAATGCCATCAGTCGCTCGGGAACATGACCAGTGGAAAGCGATGCGAATAAAATTTTTCGACGCTTTGGTTTAGTTTGCTGATAGTTTTAGTTAGGTTTGAATATTCTATTGTTATCTTATACTATTAAATTAGCAATATTTGTATATTTTACATATTTGTAATCACGTTCTCGAAAACGGCGATAACAATTTCGATGAAAGTTGCAATATAGAGGTTTACGGCGGCAAAAAATCGATCTAGCTAGGTCTCATATTTGAGAAACTTCGGTACTTTTTAATCGAAAAATATAAATAAGAGGTTATTAATTTTATTAATTAATTGTATAAGTTGTTTGTATTTATATACATTTCATTTTAATTTGTTATTTATATATATGTCGGAGACGGGTATGTGACTTTCGTTATTATCAGCGATATTTCAACTATTGTGGGCGTAGTGTGGGTAGTGTTGGTTGATGCGCAATACAAAAACAGTTTGCAGTTCAGATCACATTTTAATTTACTATCAAATGAATCACACTAGCTAAATTATACACACACTGGGTGCGACGGCGTTTATTAAAATCACCAATTAACACAATGATCACAAATTACAACTAACACAATTACTGAGCACAACGAATCGAGAATAGTTCCGTGACATCTTGATTCCAATGCGACCCGAGGCTGAATGTCCTCCTCGCCGTGGCCTTCAAACATCACGACTCTGTAGAAGCGCGCCTTTTTTGGTGTAGGTAGTTCACTCTTGATGTCGCCAGTGGCGCGCTTGCGATTCGTTTCGTGTCCGTACTAATGACCGGATCCGACACGGCCATCCTGCTATGCACACGTCCTCGTGTGTTTACCTGCAACCAAAACTCAACAACAGTACCTGTTCGACTCGGCCAATTCTGACCATTTACGGGTTCCAACTTTTGAGATAAGGAAACTTTAATCCTCAACACTTTACAAAACAATACTCCTACTTCTCAATGAACTCAAAAAACTTTCGACTAATTAAGGCAAAAATCATCCAGAGCCAGGTACCATCGTTTTCCACATTAACAATCGTCTTTTCACTAAGAGCCTTAGAAACCCACACACGAGTAAACCACTCCAACGCCATGGCTCTCCAGCCGACTAGCAATCGCATTGCTCTCACACATCCAGCGCATGGATCTAAACTATGGTCTCTCCAGACCCCGACCTCCGCCAGTAACTACTGGCACGGTCCCACACAATACGGCCATTAGAGAACCCTACTCGCGTGGTTCCCATAACTTAGGTTTGCTCATCACCACTGTGACCACTATCTACTACGACTGGTACATGACCTACTAGCATCTTTCTTCACCTAACGTAAACGTGAATTTCTGTAAAGTTTGTTTATTTAACTAACATTACATTTCTAACATCATTCTACTAACTTCAAAAAGTAAAATTGTAGGCAGGGATAACAATTAAATAAGCAACATGACAATCAATCAGAGTCCAGGCACTATTGAGGATTATGTAAACTGATAGTTTAAGAATCGACCCAAAGTCATTAACTAATTAACAAAGCCCCGGGTATCTCATTCGCGGTCAACAATCACATGCGCACTTCCCAAAGGAATGCCGAGTCGTCCTTGACTCTACGATCTTGGCTACAAGGCTAGATCCGACCATACTACCCAGAGCTATCGCCCACCAAATTCCCACGGTCTAGCAAGTAGATGCCGATTTCTAACGGGCTATGGCTACGATACACTGGTACGGTCTCCGACCTAACGAATCGAGAACCCGTGCATCTCACACGAACAATTCAATTCGACTCTACTTTCACTATCCCGTCTTTTTCAATATCCTCAATAGGCCCTTGGCCTTTGGCCCCTGGCCTTCGGCCCTAGGCCCTCGGCCCTCTACTTCACGTCAAGCTTAATTTAATTACGCTCTTCCGTTTTCTAATAACACAAACCCCAAACAACATTTTTGTTATATCTGCCTTTTTCTAATATTTTCTGACGCAATATCACGGACTTCATCAACGTCCTATCATAATAATGTAATTACTTTGCAAGTGAGTGTCGGAAATCACATCCCAAAATTAAAATTATTAAAACACAAAAACCTCAAGTTGGTGTTCGCTAACCGTTACGCTACATAAGATTGGTTCTGAGCTGAATATACGTGTTTGACCAATACCAGTCAACGCAACGACGTTATTAACTCGTTTGCCACTTAATTTGGGTACACAACTCTCCTTTACTAACGAGTATTCAACACCAGAATCGTTAACAAAACAATACAGCTCACCTTTTTATTTTACGTGCCTGAGGGTAGTTGTGCAACGAATTCCACTCGCCATTCACTGCTTGCAACACGTACTCCAGCATCCGACAGCAGCTGCACCGGCGCCCAGCTGCACCGGCGCCCAGCTGCACCGGCGCCCAGCTGCACCGGCACCCAGCCGCACCGGCACCCAGCCGCATCAGCGCCCAAACGCACCGGCGCCCAGCCCCGCACCGGCGCCCAGCCGCACCGGCGCCCAGCCGCACCGGCGCCCAGCCGCACCGGCGCACAGTCGCACCGGCACCCAGCCGCACCGGCGCACAGCCGCACCGGCGCACAGCCACCTCACGCTAGCTCCCACTCGCGCATCCCGCGGTCCGCCGCGACCGAGACCCCAACCACGGCGGCCGCGACCTCTATGGTGTCAGCCATGACTGCGACCAGTTCCCGGTTCCACCACCGAATGGACACCATCTCGTGCCAGGGTCACCAGCTGGTGCCCCGTGAGGATGCTTCACTGTCGCGAAACATTATCTGAAAATGAAGCACCCGAAGGGCTTCGCTGACGGTTGCGGCTGCGGTCATAGATCTTCCTCTGCTGTCAATTGGCTGTCGCGCACCATGATCACGCATAAACGCTTGCATGTTTTTATTTTAATGTTCAAACACGGCACGCCAACGGTAATTTTCAACATTTTTATATTGCGCATGAACGAACACGAATCCCACTTCTGATGTCGGAGACGGGTATGTGACTTTCGTTATTATCAGCGATATTTCAACTATTGTGGGCGTAGTGTGGGTAGTGTTGGTTGATGCGCAATAGAAAAACAGTTTGCAGTTCAGATCACATTTTAATTTACTATCAAATGAATCACACTAGCTAAATTATACACACACTGGGTGCGACGGCGTTTTTTAAAATCACCAATTAACACAATGATCACAAATTACAACTAACACAATTACTGAGCACAACGAATCGAGAACAGTTCCGTGACATCTTGATTCCAATGCGACCCGAATGTCCTCCTCGCCGTGGCCTTCAAACATCACGACTCTGTAGAAGCGCGCCTTTTTTGGTGTAGATAGTTCACTCTTGATGTCGCCAGTGGCGCGCTTGCGATTCGTTTCGTGTCCGTACTAATGACCGGATCCGACATATATATATATTTAATTTTAATTCTGAATAAACCGTATCCCTTACAACTAACATTTAAAGATCTGCTTCTATTATCCAATCACAAACATTGTCTCTCGAAACATCGCACCCAAACCCGTCGCACGTGTCATACAAACGTCTCAAGTTTGAGAAACTCTAGCAAGTCCAATATAAAGTTTGTCAATATTTCCGTTGTAGGAGCTGATGGCCGACACTCATTGATTGGGCCAGGCCAGGCGAAAAATAAAGTTGAGCTACAGTGTACGGTCCACAGGCTAGCGATAGTGTGACTCACCGTAGGAGTGGGTAAATAGTTTTTGCACCACGTGTTTAGAATACAGGGTGTAAAAAAACCCATTATATAGTTGTTTACTACGCATTCTGTACATCAAAGCTAAGTTACATTGGTAATAGTAGATTATTATACGAGGGACTAAAATAACCCATTCTATCGGTAGTTTTACTCCCGAGCTTTAGCGAGGAAGTAAATAGAAACCGAGTTATAATGGGTTTTAGCGCCGTGTATTACACTCTACTATTCACTACAATTGCGAGAAAATAAAATAATCTAATACAATATATTTTATTTTATTTAAAAAAATACAATTTATTCAATCTGATTTTTAAGGAAACTTTTTATCCCGGTATGTGGTAGTAAAAACTAGTTTTACATAAGAATAAAGACTTTTTCGTTTTTGTAGGCTCGTTGGTTACAGACAAAAATTACTTTTCCCTTAAAGTACTGTGCCAAGAGCAAGATATGCTATTTTTTCCTCGCTCTGGTATGCTACAATGACGGACTGTTTGAGAAAGACGAGTGAAAAGAATATTGCTGGGAGACGACCATTATTGTTGGTGTGAAAATCGCTGTTGCATGGGTGCATGCAACGGTACAGAAGTGTGACGGTATTTAAATTTAAGAGGGTTGCGTTATGGCTGCCCGCGAAATTCAAATTTTCTAAAGTTTTTTGCACTTTGCAGGTCAGTGTCAGATTGTATCTTGATTAAAATATGATTCGCGACCGTAAAAAACTTTACAGAATTGTAGTAATCATTAAATTCAGCAATACAATAATAAATAAATACAAAACTTTGTTCACAAAAAAAAATGGAACTTGGACTTGGCATTTTTGGTACAAACAATTATCACAATGACGGGGACTATAAGTGACTCTCGGCTTCGTTAAGTATCTTTTTACACCCGCTATCTTTTAATACCCGGGGTGGGTAAATATTCACCAATGAAACTGAACGCGATCATCACATCTAAACTGCGCTCAAGAGCTGTCAGTGGCAAAATTTCATGACAATTATGGCACGCTTTCTACATTGTTTTCACATGTATAATTTCAACATGAATAATGTAACCAATATTTTGTAACAATATTTTTTATTTTAAAAGAGTGTCCGTGGAGTTTCTTGCCCGTTCTTCTCCATAGGTACCTACTACGCTTTGGAATATGCAACTAGCTTCATCTTTCTGACTGACCGACCCCTTGACAATTCAAAAGTACCTGTAATTGATCTATTTGAAATCAATGCTTTGAGTTTGAGTTTGACAGTGACAATTCTGGAACGCAGTTTATATGTGCTGATCGCGTTCAGTTAAATCCGCCCTTAGTCTGTATAGTTACGTAGGTATTGCATTACTAGTGGGTGTATTGTTTTGGCGGCATTGCATCTCATTAGGTATGGTCGTATATCAGTACCTTAATCGCATAACTTATTTTGATAAACGATTATGCCTTATTTGTTTCAATTTGACAGTTCAATAACATTCAAAAAAGTCTGCTCCACAACGTAAATAACGCATTTACGTTGTGGAGCAGACTTTTTTTTCCAACTTGTGAAGCAATGGATCAGTATTACGCAATTAAAAAAGGACATTGTGAGAGTAATTTTCTTGTTAAGGCGTTGAATATATAATTTTTATGTCACGACCATTACCTACGGAATATTGGTGAGAAGAGTGAAAAGTCAGAACAAAATTTTGAATATATGTTCTCAATTTTTTCATAGCTTTAGCTAAAACAATGTTGAAACCATCTAAATAAATGGCTAATCCCTACCAGATTGTACGTTTTTACACTCTCCAAAAATAAAAAATTAAATGACTTCGTTGCTCTCCGAATTCAACTAAAAGCTACTTTTTACGAACACATTGTCATAAACACGAACATAAAATACCAAACTAAAAAGCCTTTACAATATTTTCAAGTTTAAATCGACCGGGGCCGCGGGGCCAAGCTTAGCTTATGCAGGCAGTCGCCACGTGCCTCCATTACCCCAACATGGCGCGAAATAACCGATACCTACAACATTTGTATTATTTACGCGTTAAAGCCTCCTTGGGTTATGTTATATATTAGAGAATGCCGTTTTAGTTGCTAAAATATGTGTTGTATCGAAGGATGAATGTGGAATAATGATTAAATGGATATTGGCCACAGATTATTAGTACAGATGGGACACTCCGCAAAATCATTTTAATAAAAAGCGACTCTTGCTACGACACAATAAAGTGCAATTCAGGTCGCACAACGCTAATTACCTACAGTTAGCCGACGTTCGCACGGACGTAATCGCTGCGGCATTTAATCGTGCACTGGATTTTCAACTCTCTGTGTTAAGCCAAGTGTTGAGAATCTAACGCGCTGGGAGGCACTCTCGTCCCAGCTCGTTGAAAAAACACACTGTTTGATTTTCAACTCTCGGCCCTAAGCAGAGCGTTGAAAATCAAGTGCACGAAAAAAATCACCGCGATTTTATTACGTCCGTGCGAACGTGGGCTTATATTCACCTAGAAGTTGCCTCTCTTTCTATCGCGTAACTCTTATATCTTCTGACTACGTTACACTCACTGAATTGGCCCGACAAGTCGAGCCCGCCGCGTACTTGTAGCTTCATAACTAAACTGTTGAGTGTCCTTTCTGGATTTATCTGTGTAGTGGCTAGAATTAAAGATGCAGGCTTAGGAAGCGTGTGGAGTGACGACTTGGATTCGTTCAGAACGGATGACCAGAGAAGGCACGGCAGAGTGAGATATGGCTGTCTGTGGGAGAGACCTTTGACAAGAAGAGGAACAAGGTTAGTATAGACTGATTTCTTCATCTGCCAAGCCCTTTTCCCAGCTAAGTTCCAGTCTAACTGGATGCAGCTGAATACGTGTATTTTACATGGAGCGACTACCTATCTAACCTCTGTGGCGGCATTTACATCGTCACATGCGAACCACGCATCAAAGATCTGTCGACACACAAATCCTGCATCGCTCAATTAGAGTTTACCGCGCGAACAGCTTTAATATATAGGGTGGCAGGGACATTGACGCGAAAACTGTTACCATGGATTCAATAGACAATGATAGTTCTGAACCCCACAACGTTGAAATTTTTCGTTGATTATTTTAAAAAAAATCTGCTGTTCCATACATTTAGAGCGCGTAAGTATTGCACTTTTCTATGAAACAGCAGATTTAAAAAAAAATATTTCCGACGAAATATTTCTACGCAGGGGGTTCAGAATCATGTAGGTACTGGATACACATATCGATTCAACGATTCAAAAAGTATTAATTACAGTTTGTATTTTTAACACGACTTCAAAAAAAGGAGGTTATTCAATTCGACCGTACATTATTTTTTAATTTTTTTTTATTAATATTATGTTTCACTTTGTAGTGTTTTTTGGAAGTCGGTTGTTTGTCTTTTGTAAAAAGTTTTTATTCTATCAGAAGTGTCCCAGTAGTGGGAACAAAATGGCCGATTAGTTGATGCTCTTTTGTTATCTTCCTGTTTCTATAATGCCACGCAAAAATATGTATTTCTAAAAAGACTTTTGCCCTGTGATGTAACACCTAAAGCCTGATACTAAAATAGCGTTCTAAACCGGAAGCCATACGCTATCAGCAAACGCTCTGTGTAGTGCTGGCCCAGCGAGTTTTTAAGCTATTGCATAGCTTTTATCGCGAGCTTTGAGCACGGCGACCGAATCAAGAAATTCCGTAACGAAAATAAAACCTAACACCCACCACTCCGCCTACCATGTAATGACGGATGATGACATAAAACAAAAATTACGTTCCCATGATAACGTGATGTTGTCATGGGAACGTAATTTTTGTTTTATGTCATCATCCGTCATCATCCCAAGTGTAGCGTTGACAAATAGGAAGTATGGAGGTTACAAATGCTATGCAATAGCTTTACCACGGCAGTCTCCGAGTGCCAAAGGTTTTTTTTTTTTTTTGTTTCATTTTTGTCCTTGCATTGCTTAACTCCTTTTGTAATTTTCTTTTAAATCAGACGATAAAGCATATCATTCGAATAGAAAGTCTTTCAAGAAAAACAGCTGCTGGTTTGTGAGAGGGCAAAATGACTAGTCTTTTCAAATGAGTCCAGTTCATTCTGCTTGTCTTTGCCCCTCTGCCGTTATATCACTTGCTATTTCAGGTTTCTGTATAAAATATTTCGAATTAATATCAATGGGGTCCAAGTACTCCTCGAATATTTCGGGACATCGCCAAGCAGTTGATCGACTCTTCACGAGACCAGAGGGCTGGCCTATTTTCAAGCCAAAGAATCAGTATTGGCTACCAATGTGGCAATGCAGCCTTTTGGGCTCTTTTCCATTGCGGATGAATTTTTTGATGCCCAATGTGCTTTTCGCCTTTTTTTTATAAACTAGCAAGCCTACATGTATTTTTGAAGTGAAAACTTCTTTAGGCGCGTTATCTCAAAAATGTTTGAGATGGGACTAAACCATTGATTTCGCGAGACTGTGACGACACTAGCTTTTGACCATTAAAAAGGCGTAAGTTTTCAATTCTGTCGGCACACCCGGAGTTTTTTTTTTTTACAACATAACATAACATCACGCCTTGTTTCCCCGAAGGGTTGGGCAGAAGTGTCCCTGTAGCAGGTACACCCACATTTCGCCAGTTATGTTTAAGTCCCATGTAATAGGGGGCGAGCCTATTGCCATCAACCGGGCACAAATCCAGACTCCGAGCTGCTACTGAGAAATTTCAGATAGAAAAACCCAATAACACTTTGACCGACCCGGGAATCGAACCCAGGACCTCATGCTCAGCAGTAGCGCTTGCGACCACTAGTTTTTTTTATTTTTTTATTTATAACCTAATAAGCGGAATTTTTCAGAAATGTTTCAGATTTTGAAAGTAAAGTTGTTCCTAGCACGTATGAAGTATAGTAGTAGCAAGATATCTACAAAATTTTAGGTAAATTATTAAATTAGCACCTTTAATAGAAATCACTCCCAAAGCATATAAATTGCTATCATTAATAGAGTGAAAACTAACAATGTAATAATGCAGCTGCGTTATCCACTACTCTCTCGACGATTTTCACAAACTGACGTAAATTCGATGTTTATTTGGACAGACTCCGTACAAAGGATCCATTGTAATTGGAATTTATGATCTAATTTTAATGAACCGTACATTGGAAACATGAATTTTCGAAATTACAAAATGTTTATTTCCGTTGTAGTCTTGACGTTGATTAAACAAAAACTATAATATTAATAAGTTAGATAATCATTGATAGCATAGTGGTGTGACCGTCGGACCACCAAGTCATAGGTCTCGAGTTCGAACCCAAGGCACGCACCTCTGGCTTTTCGGATTCATGTGCTTGTGCGTATTGTTTAACTATCACTTGCTTCAAAAACGGTGAAGGAAAACATCGTGAGGAAACGCCGGTTTCCTCACGATGTCCTTCACCGTTTTTGAAGCAAGTGATACATGCCTGAGAGATATTTCCCGACGCCGACGGCGTGTGAAGCCAAGTCAAAGGCCCATGGGCGGTTTTAAAACTCTGACACCAGGTTAGTCACTAACCACACGAAAAGAAGAATAGGTATATTCTCTGGGGTGCAATCAATAATCTGCCGCGGGTAATAAAGTAGATATGTCTATTTAATTATCCTAAGTAGGTACCTACACTACTTATCTTGCCAGCTAGCTAGAGTCGCAGTAACACGAAAATATAATAAAGAAAACAGTACGTTTTACTAATCAGACATTCTGCAAATCGTACGTTTTGCAAATCAGATATTCTGCGAATTGGACATTTTGCTAATAGGACTTTTTTTTTTCAACCTGACGTTTTGCGTCAAGACCAAATATTTGTCGCGATACAGAATCAAATCTATCGTCGACTTACAGCACAAAAGGTCTTTTACTTCTTTTTTACAAAGAATATACTTTTTATTTATGCAGCATTCTATAACAGCCTACGGCAAACCGAATAGCCTCTAACCCGAGCTCAGGATTCAAATATCTCTTTTGATTAATTTTCAGTCCAAAAGTGGCAGGTCCTGTGATTTATTATTAGTACTGAAAATGTTTTAGAACAAATCGTTAGTATAAACTTGAATAGATGGATGATATTACAAAGGCCGTGTAGCTATTGGTAGCTTATTCTGTTCATACAACAATTTCAATGCCATCCTATGGGATTTGAGCGTGCTTGCCGCACATTTTGACAAAATATGGTGCCTATGGTGCATTTTAATATTGTCGTTGTCGTTGTCGGTATAATTACAACTTTTTTACTTAAACATTTATGTCATACCTATCTAGATAAGATAAGATAATATTTATTTTGTAAAACATGAGTACAGTATGAAGGTCTTATAATTAATATGAGGTGGCTACATGTTTTGCCATTTATGGCACGATACAAAATGAGTTGCAAATTGCAATATAAAAACAATACAAAAAAAAATTAAATAAAAAAAATGCAATGTCAAAATTTAAATTAAATAGAAATTACAATGCCAAAATTCAAATTTCATTCAAAATTACAATATTAAAGGTTAAATTCAATTCACAATCACAAAAAAATCTGAAAAAGACATTTTTGTAAAATAACAATAAACCTGAAAGACTTTTCTAATAATCTTCGGGTAAAGCTTGTGTTACAGTCCGGCCGTTGACAGTATGCGTTCTTGACACCTGTCAGTTTTATACTAACGGATATGTGTTTTGCGAATTTGATCCCTATTACTAGTTAATTGATTCAGGCGTTACCTTGCGGAAATCCATTATAAAATACAATAGACGTGGATATATTTAGCTCAGTCGTGCATAAGACGTCGAGATAGGAGTACTAAAGCTCGAGCTGTGATTTTAAAAAGATACCTAGTGTTAACTGTGAGGTATATTTGATTTTGTGTTGGAGAAATAGAATAAGTAAGTACATGAACAAGTGCCTATTATTTTTAAACCTTATTTCCAAAAGCTATGAACCTGAACAACAGTTAATTTTCATATTTAAACTATTACTAGATTATCTGTAAGAGTACAGAGTCTAGTGGTAGTGGTGGTAGTTGGTCTAGTGGTTTCAAGCGCTACTGCTGAGCATGAGGTCCTGGGTTCGATTCCCAGGTCGGGCAAAGTGTTATTGGATTTTTCTATCTGAAATTTCTCAGTAGCAGCCCGGAATCTGGATTTGTGCCCGGTTGATGGCAATAGGCACGCCCCCTATTACATGGGACTTAAACATAACTGGCAAAATGTGGGTGTACCTGCCCAACCCTTTGGGGAAACAAGGCTGTTATATTTGGTAAACTGTTCCGCTTAGCTATTTCTAAAGAGCCATAAAACCCCTGAAAGAAATCGACACGTGTTTCACCTCTCAACGAGACATCTTCAGGATGACGATTGACTTGTCGCGAACTCCTATTACTACTAAAAATTGTCCAAATAAGATGTGTTAGGAAGGCATTCTCTCCACGAAAAAACGAATTGTAAATCTTTTGCGAAGCGAACAAAGCATGAACGGATACCTACGACAACTTACCTAGGTAGTAGGTACTTACTCTTCCACTGAACTTTTGACAGATTATCCTAAACTAATAAATGAGCAATATTTGTATTTACATAAATATATATTTGTAATCACGTTCTCGAAAACGGCTCTGACGATTTCGATGAAAGTTGCATTATAGGAGTTTACGGGGACGAAAAATCGATCTTGCTAGATATATCAGGGAAAATTTGTTTTCTCCGTATTTTAACGTGACCAGAACTCGGTCGCTCAAAGTTTAAAACAAGATGGCTACCTTAGAATGTTTCAGTATGGAATTAGCATGAACTATCCTATACTATTAAATGAGCATTCTCTATTTTCACTCGAGCAGAGCTCGGTCGACCAGGTACGAGTATCTTTCTTAAATTACAACCGTTTGTATACTTATTTAGTTTACAAAAAAACCTATTTATTTACACTGTTCCTCAGAATACATTTGCACAAAAAATATATTTCAATCCTTCTTAATCTCGTTCACAATCTTTTTTCCATTAACAAAACCTGAGATTATGTAAAAGGCACGCGTTACACAGACTAATACATCTTACACAAGGTCGCGACGAAGCGACATGACACTGACAAGCCAAGCCGACGTGTGTATCACGTTGTATGGAAGTTAATATGCATTACTGCCATCCCTACAGTTAGGGCTGCTACGTGAGGATTTATGAGACAGCTAGGTGTTTGAAAATGGCTGTGACTTTATCTGCGTATAATATTTATTATATTCTAGTTTTATCTTTTTATTACGGACGCTTCTAACGTGCACGTCTTTCTACATTGTTCTCACATGTATAATTTCAACATGAATGATGTAACCAATATTTTGTAATATTTTTTTATTCAAAAGAGTGTCCGTGGAGTTTCTTGTCCGTTCTTCTCCATAGATACCTACTACGCTTTGGAATAGGCAACCAGCTTCATATTTCTGACTGACCGATTCCTTGACAATTCAAAAGTGCCCGTAAATGGTTTAATTGAAATAAATGCTTTGAGTTTATTATTTATATTTCCATGCCGATTACGTACGGATAAAGTAAGTATTTCTGTTTTTGATGGTCTCGCGCTAGTAACCCACTAGCGCGTGTCTCGTGTGGCTTTATCTCTTGCCTGTGCAGACACGTGCTCAGTGCGGATACGTTAGAATACCATTTTGGTATTGGTATTGTATGTTGGAGGGTGGCTTACTCTAGAGGTAGTCTCGTCTGCTGTCAAAATCACTCTTCCTCTGGTCTTCAAAGGCCTAAACATCTACCCTTTGCCAACTCTTCCCTAGGGAGGGATCTTTATAGCATCTCTTCATATGTCTGCTGTGTCTGTCAAAAGTCACGATAATTATAGACGTGATTGCTGATTTTGACAAAATAATGCTTGCTCTTGCTTGGTCCTGCAGAAGACATCATTTAGCTAAAAACTTGTCTTGGCTTACATTTTCGCTCTCATTTGCTTTTCAAATAGCAACTTTCATCTTTTAAGATGAGCCGATAATTTGGCCAATTCTGCAGAAAAAAAATTTAATGCAGCCAGCCAATGATTGTTTAGAATGCATTATAATAATATGTGAGACCTTTATCCAGCATTTGGCAGCGTGTAGCCAAAAAAGAAACCTGAGCTTATTAAAATTCAAATTCAAAATATTTTATTTCACATAAACTTACATATGGGCACTTATGAAACGTCAGAAAGGTGCACAGTTCCAATTGGTCGTTTATATCACACTAATATTATAAAGGCGAAAGTTTGTGAGTGTGTGTGTATGTTTGTCTCTTCTTCACGCTCAAACAGCCGGACCATTTTGGATAAAATTTGGCACACATTATAACCTGGATTAACACATAGGATACTTTTTATCCCGATATTCCCACGGGATCGAGACTTCTGCGGGTGAAACCGCGGGGCGCAGCCAGTTATCTTTAAACCCATAAAGATTACATAAAAGTAAGCAAAACTTCACTTCAAATATCAAAACCAAAAGTCACTTTTTCGAATTAGACTGAGGATCAGCACTTTTTGAACGTCAAAATTGCATATAATAGTCCCCCAACCCGCCTTACACCATTTCCAAGTTCATTCCCTGTGAAGAAGAAGTAGCGCAACTTATTCCCAAGCACTCTTATCTTTTACAGAATCCCGCTTACGACGCGATCAACATAAAGTTAATCGGTATTAACTCACAGCCCTACACCTAGGGTTACGGCAGTCAGGTTTACCTTGCCCGGATTCCGATTAGAACCGCAACTATCCGCTTTCGTCCGACCTGCATTGCCAATTGAATCATGGCCGTTTAACCAAAAGTGATGGAATATTGTCAAAATCTTTCATCAGTATTAGAGCTTATAGCATAACATAAACAGCTTATAATGTTCCCACTGCTGGGATACAGGCCTTTTTTTTATTGGGAGATTATCAAATAACTTCTCCCGCTCTGGGCGGGAGGGCGTGTCAGACTCTTACTGACTAAAACCCACCCGTGTTCCTTCAGTTGCTGTATGTGGTCAGGGGCCACGGTAACCCTTTCGGACACAGGCCTGCTCTCTGAGAGAGGGACCGTAATCTCCCACGCGGGCCCAATGTGGTAGATGTCACATGTCTTCGAATTTTTGGTTCCAGGGCATGCCGGTTTCTTCACTATGTTTTCCTTCTCTGTTTTGAGAGCAGTGGTGATGAAATAATTAACACAAAGTGCCTGTCAGGGTTTGAACCCACGACCTACAGTTCGTAAGCCGCGGCTGCGGCTACTGCTAAAATAGTGAGAAACGATTAGAAATACACTCCAGACCTTATTACAACCAGAGGAAAGATAATTTAAGCCGAACGCCTCAGTCGCAAGCGCTATTGCCAAGTGTGAGATCCTGGGTTAGATTCCCAGGTCCGGTAAAGTGATATTGTGTTTTTCCATCAGAAATTTCTTAGTAGCAGCATGGAATCTGGAAATGTTCCCGGTTGATAGCAATAGGCTCGCCCCCTATTACATGGGACTTAAACATAACTGGCGAAGTGTGGGTGTACTATAGGTATATCTCCTACCTGACCCTTCGGGGATTACAGGCGTGATGTTATGTTATGTGAAAGAAACTTTTGAAGGAAAATGTAATGAGCACTTATATATGTGCCTAAGTAAATGGCGTCCCTTGAAAAAACTGAAATGAAGTCGGTGAAAAAATAAGGCTATGACAGGCAGCACTGCTGCGACAGCACTGCTGCGCGGCAGTGTCGCCCTGCCGCCACGTCAACCCAGTGCGGCGTTCATCACAGCGATAATACGTGAAGGTTGACAAGTAAATTGGCAACAAAACAGCGAGACACCAAGAACAGCAGGTGCTCGGAATCAGCGGCCAGCGGCAGGCAGCACTGCTGCGTGCAGCGAGGTTTGGAGTCATACCATTATGCACACCGCAGCGCTGTAGCCATGTTGCTTTGACACCCCTGTACGTTAAGATGACAGGACACAGGGGTGACACTCTTTGAATTTAAATAAAGCTTGGTTATAATACCTTGTAAGTATAGTAACTGTCTACACTAAATAATTTCATTTAGCGGTTATGCCGCTTTCGCTGTGCTATTTTAAACATTAACGCTAGAATGAAGTGATTTTGTGACAATGAATGCTGTTCTGTGTACCGTGAAAGGCTCAAGAAAAGAGATAGTCAGTTTCCCAATGTAACAGAAATTCAGTTTTACTTTCGTTTGGAGATTTAGAACTCGTTCCGTGAGCTTTAATAATAATAATAACCGGTTATTTGAACTCAATAAAATATAGCCTAATATATTAATATTAGCTTAATATTGCTAAGAACTAGGGTGGGTAGGCACAAATAATGTGAGTAGACGACTAAAACTATATGAACTCTGAATTCCAAACTAGGTAAAACCTGTATCTTGAAAACCAGTGCTCTTCTGTGCTAAATTAGGTGTAAAAACTTACAAACCACATACATCCAAATATTAAAATTATTGACTATGAAAGAAACTACTTAATCTGAAACTTGACGATTGAGTGATGTAAGTGAGTGTGTGTGGTGTGTGTGTGCTTTAGATTGAAAGTGTAACTTGCGTAGTATCAATTTCTCTTATACCTTATTTTATTATTTTTATATTTTTTTATAATTTATTTATTTCTCAGCACAATATCCTTATAAAATAGTAACAAAGAATCTTATTGTCCGGTCATCGGCTCGCCGCTAAGCCGAAGCTTGTATTTCAGGCCACTAGGTCCCCCCCCGCCCCAAATACATAATTATGTTCTCCTATAAACTAAAACAAGACAAAATTTCATGTTTGAAGGAAGGAGGAAGGAGTGTTCGTGTGGTGTGAATGGGTTTGTGAGTGTGTTGGGTGTGTGAATGTGTGAGCGTGTGGGTGTGGGTGATAGAGAAGCTGGTACGTGTTAACCTGTTTGTTGAGTGCCATATTTGTATGTGCCTAAGGTAGATGTCTAGATAGAGTGTCGCGCTGCAAAAGAACTAAAACAAACAAGTCAACTTTGTTTTGGTGGTGTGCGTGACAGCTGTCTTACACTCGCGCCACGTCATTGTGCTTTTCTATTATGCTTGCATTTAGCGACCAACAGTTGGACGCAATTTTTTTCGACGAGTTCTCATGTTTGGCTGTCTATCTACATACTCTGATGCTTTATTTAAAGTTGAAAATACAACAGCACGTTTTTATTCAGGCATAAATTTTTGTGTCGCCTATTGTTAGTGAGAATGAGTACTATTGTTCCAATATTAATAACTGTAGACACATGTAACAAAAATGTGTTAGGTGATTGACAACCGTTAAAATAAGGCCCGGTATACACCAAAGCGGAGAGGAGAGGAGACAAGAGGAGATGTGCTGCGAAGCTGGCAGGTTATTTCCACCAAAGCGCAGAGAAGTGTAGTGGAGAGGAGATGTGAGCTTTGTGTAGTAGAGATGTGAGCTGTGAGAGATCGAAACCAGTTGAATTACGCTTTCGGGAGTGCGAGGCGCGAGGAGAAGGCACGGGGTGCGGGGTGCGCGACCCCGTGTGCCGCCCGGCCGCCCAACTAGACACTTCTCCGCTCTGCCGCGCTGCTTGCTCGCTCGCTGCACAAAATTCTATAGAAAAATGAGACATCTCCTCTCCTCTCCGCTTGATCCATTTCCACCCAAGCTAAGCGAAGAAAATATGTGGAAATAACAAAATCGGATTAGTTTATTCAAACACATCTCCTCTCGTCTCCTCTCCTCTCCGCTTTGGTGGATACTGGGCCTAAGAGTTGGAATGCCAAGTGCGGTAACTATACCGGTACACATTTCTGTAAAATTCTTTATGAGAAACCAAGAAATGTTACTAGATGGGAGAAAAAAGTAGTTGTACTTCCCCGAACAAACTTTAATCTTCTACCTAGCCTTTTCCCAACTATGTTGGGGTCAGCTTTCAGTCTAACCGGATGCAACTGAATACCAGTATTTTACATGGAGTGACTGCTTATCTGACCTCCACAGCCTAGTTACTAGGTTACACGATACCCCTTGGTAAGACTGGTTGTCAGACTTTTGGGCTTCTAGCCACTCGTAACTACTATCAAAGATCTACAAACGACAGCCGGGACCAACGGCTTAACGTGCTTTCCGAAGCTCGGAGGGGTCTTGGTATGTAAAGATGATCACCCATCCACGGACCAACTGCGGCAAGCGTAGCTTAACCTGATCGATCGACCCGTGCGGCTGTTATTACTTAGCCACAAGCCCCCCGAACAAACTTTAATATAGAGATTAATTACTACAAGACCTTTTAAACGTTTACATAAAAATACCAACCTACGAAAAACAACTTACTTCTGGCTATTGAAAATACTAAACACACAACTTTTATAACATCAAAAAATATTAATTTCATTGAAACAATTTACGTTCAGCGCTACGCCTTACAATCTATAGCCTGAAGAAAAAAAATATTTCGCATCACAAAAGGCACCCAAATTAAAATATAACTATTCTTTGTAAAAATTCCTTTTTAATTTTAATAACAAAGGGGAAAGACAACGCAGAATATTATAAAGCCTTCAAGAATAATAGATACCTATTAATTTTTAGAGCGATGGCCCCAAAGTTCATAACATCTCTCCCTTGGGGGCATCAATTACGAAGATGAATATACAAGCCTATAGCAAGAATGGGGTATAGGTAGTAGGTATCTTTAGGCCTGTGTTTATAAGTTAACTGCCCCCCGGTCTCGTGGTCCCAAGCACGACTACTGAGCGTCCGGGGTTCAGGCAGGGCAATTTTTTATTGGGTTTTGCCATTAGGAATTTCGCCGTTGGTTCTGCACCTGAGCTCTCTCCGGTCGTGTCAGATTACGTACCGTCCCATCGGACTATGAGAGTCAGGGAAGAGAGAGTGCACCTGTGTCTGCGCACACACTTGTGCTTTATAACATCTCCCTCGCTGAAGGCTCCGTTGAGATTGGCCACCATGGCCGAAATACGGACTGGTTTTTTTTTTAAGTGAAATTTATTTAGGCACGTTGGGCATTTTTAAGATGGGACTAAACCATTTATTTCGCGACACTGTAACGACATCAGTTTTTGACCATTAAAAAGACATCGGTGCCCATTTTTAGGGTTCCGTACCTCAAAAGGAAAAAACGGAACCCTTATAGGATCACTCGTGTGTCTGTCTGTCTGTCTGTCTGTCTGTCTGTCTGTCTGTCTGTCTGTCTGTCCGTCTGTCACAGCCAATTTACTCCGAATCTAATGGACCGATTAAGTTGAAATTTGGTACACATATGTATTTCTGTGACCCAAACACGAATGTGTAATGTAAATAATTTAATTTTGAATATAGGTGTCACTTTTGGGGCGCAAACAAGAAAATTAAAAAAAAAAGTTTTGCTAACAGTACCGTGTGACATATCAAATGAAAGGACTTGTTGCGAGGATTTTAAATATATTTTTTATATAATTTTAAAATAAATACTTTTAAAGATATTTAATAAATTCAATGAAAATTGACCATTCCCCCCCCCTTATCTCCGAAACTACTGGACCGAAAATTTTGAAAAAATTACATAGTATGGTTCTTTACTCATAGATTACAGGAAAACCTATAAGAAGTCTATGGTCTTAAAATAACATGGTAAATCTCTCAATATTGTGCGTAAAAACTTACATTTCGTCGCTCGGCATCCAAAAGGCCCATCTCTCTAGCTACTATAATATCAAAATATCAAAAGTGTTTGACCGTCTGCTTAATACACAAATAAATAAAACTGTAAATGTTTATGACAACCAATTCGGGTTTCGGCGTGGTTTGTCAACAGAAAGTGCAGTGTTGTTGTGCCTTAAGCATACTATCACATACTTACTATACACAGCGTGGGACGCCGATTTATGCTAGGTTCATCGATTTATTCAAAGTTTCTGATCTGGTTGCTTATGACGTATTGTGGAGAAAGATGGAGAAGGATAGATTGCCAACGGAGCAAACATCTTTAAATAGTGGTATGGTAACCAGATCAATAGTGTACGATGGGCTGGAACTTTTTCCAAGCCATACAGGTTGGAATGCGGGATGAGGCAGGATTGGCGAGCTCAGCAGCACTAGAGTGGGTTGCTATATAGATGGTATTTGTGTAAATAATATTAGCTATGCAGATGATATGGTGCTTCTGAGCGCGTCAATCTGTGGTCTCAGAAAGTAAATGGTCGCCAAATGTGAGCAGTATGCCAAAACACATGGTTTGATGTATAACTCCAATAGGTCGGAGATCATGGTCTTTGAGGCTAGGGGCAGACCGGGTTATGTACCACCTGTGTTACTCAATGGGACTCCACTACAAAGTGTATTTACGTTTAAATATCTTGGTCTTTTTTTGACCCCTGACCTCAATGACGGACTCGATATTGAGCGGGAGCGAAGGGCATTGTCGGTAAGGGCAAACATGCTGGCTCGCAGGTTTGCACGCTGCTCACTTAAAAAGCCAAAATTGCTCTGTTTCGAGCTTATTGTACAACGTTTTACAGGTGCAGCCTGTGGGCTAGATATACCCAAAGGTCATGCAACGCCCTTCGTGTCCAATACAACAACGCTTTCAGCGTATTGGTGGGGCTGCCCCGTTTTTGTAGCGCATCGGGAATATTCGCGGACGCATATATTAATTGCTTTTACGTAACGATGCGAATGAGGTGTGCATCCCTGGTACGCAGAGTATGGGCCAGCTCCAACAATATCGCTAGCAGTCTGGATTGCATGTACATCAATCACTGCAGTGCCATCTCCCATGGGGTGAAATAAATTTAAACTAGATTACGTGGGGCACTCAGAAAGTTTTGTGATACTAGAAAAAAATATACTACAGGTTATAATTTTTTTTATTATATCTTTTGAAAGAACTCTCCATTGGCGTCTATACACAGTTTTATACGTCTAAACAAATTTTCATAACACATTTTCCAGTCCGCATCAGACACCTCTCCAATCTCCTTCTCAAATGCACCCAGTGCATCTTCAGGTGATGAAAACTGTTTTCCTTTGAGTTGATTTTTTATTTTGGCGAGAAGAAAAAGTCGCACGGAGCCAAATCGGGACTGTAAGGAGGATGACCTATAAATTTGACCGATGTGCTGTCCAGAAAGTCCCTTGTTTTGAGCGCCGAGTGAACCAGCGCGTTGTCGTGGTGAAGCAGTAGCCCACGGAGGCCAGTATTCGGTCGCTTGCTGCTTGCAGTAGTAAAAACTTCTGGCAAACATTTGGTAACATCCCATTCAGTATTGATGCTTCTTTGATCTCGTCAGGGTACTGACACCAGATAACCAGGTAGAAAAAAAAAAAACTTGCGGTCAACATTTTGCCTGCACTTCTGGCTCGCTTCACTTTGGTAGGCGTTGGTTCATTTTGGTTCAACAGCCACACGGTCAACTGACGCTTCATTTCTGGATCATATTCATCATCCGTAATGATATCTTAAACGCGCCGAGACGAGCCTGCTACCAATTTTGCTATCATGTCTCGGCACCATTCTACCCGAACCTCCTTCTGACCCTGCGTTAGATTTTACGGTACGGGCGTGAAACTATCTTTCATAACCGAGGATGCCTGTGTAGAATTTCATGCACACTTCCCGATCCAATAGGCAGTATTCATCTATATATCTTGACATTGTAAACTTTGCTTTTTTGTGTTTTTACAAAAACTAATAATGTTTTTTTTTTATTGGATGCTGTAGAATGGTAGTAGACCATGGTCTGAACAACGTTTGTTCTAGCAAAACTGTGATTCAAATTTCACGGTGTATGCTGAACCTCTTCGTAATTCGCCTATTCTCTTGAATTGTATTTTTCACAGCCAGCACTTTTTGTTATGTAACAACCGTCATAGGGCGACCACTTCTTTCTTTGTCTGCCAAAATTACTAGACCACCCATAAATTCGTTGAACCAGCGAAAAACAGTCGCTTTAGAAGGGCTTTTTTCTATGAACACCATTCGAAGTCTTTCAAACGATTCTTCTGGTTTTAGTCGACATTTGAAATCGTACAAAATCATCGCGCGAAAATGTTCTCGTTATAAATCCAGTTTTCAGTAAGACAGAGTATTTTGATTTTGCTCGTAAAAAAATGTGGAGGGAATTTCGAATTTGGAATGTTATGTTTTTTGGAATAAGTAGTCATCGTTTTAATTGACATCAAAACCAGCCAGTATTCTATAGACAAACACTGTTAGTCACAAAACTTTCTAAGTGACCTCGTAAAATAAGTTAACATAGTTCATAAGTTTACTAACGCAATGAGTCCTTGTTACTTGAATAAAGAAAAATATCTGGATGATAATTTTTTTTTTTTTGAACGACGTTTTCTAAAAATGAAACCTAGCTAGATCGATTTATTGCTCCTGAAACCCCCTGCATACTAAATTTAATAAAAATTCTTGGAGCCGTTTCCGAGATTCAGATTATATATACATAGGTATAAACAAGAATTGCTGGTTTAAAGGTATTATTATTATATTAATACCGCGAATGTGAAATTTTTCACGAAAATCTGATTTTTGTTTTTTTTTATTTTTGTTTTTTTTTTTTTTTTTGTTTTTTTGTTCTATTTTTTTGTTTAAAAAAAAAAGTCACATTCGCGGTATTGGATGCCGAGCGACGATTTGCAGTTGGAATGTATGGGAGAACATGTTTTTCAACTACAATGTTAAGTTTGTTCTTGGGATAAATAAATTCATCTCAACTACGGAACCCTTCATTGTGCGTAGTCCGACACGCACTTGGCCGGTTTTTTTTCAAGTTTTCACTTCTGTCGGCACTCCCGGAGTGCCACTGTTTTTTTTTGTAAATTAAGGAATAATCACAAATGTAGCTCGTAACATTCCAAAAGCTAGGGTTTCCTAGGAAAGCGGTTCCATTCCGTCATACTATAACGGCCGTCAAGAAAATCTGTCATTTTCACCAGTAATTGACATGGCACACACATGACAGGAGTCAAAAAATTATCTGTATTTCGAGAGCGGTTATTGTGTGACCCATAGATGTATTATTAAAACTAGCGTTATCTATGGTGTGACCGTTCTCCGCTTTCTTTGGAAACCTTACTCTGAAGGTGTGTCCAAAAATTGAGCGGCAAGAACGCGGCAGCAACACGCGGCGTTTGCAGGACACAATTCTGCCGCGCTCTAGTTAGGACTAAACCAACGAATGGTTGCGCGGCAGTCGTCCAATTAAAGCGCGGTAGGCCGCGCGTGTCTGCCGCGCACAATTGGCGCTTTATATTTGGACACACCTTTAGGGTAGGTATGTCCAACAGTGATGTGCGAATCGCTTAGTTGATTGATCAATGAACCATTTTTTTCATTCCAAAACAAAGTTCTTTTTTTAAAGGTCGGAAATTGTCCCCGGTATCATAAAAAGCTAAAGAATCGACTGTTTGATATGCTTTAAAGGGTAAACTTTGAAGGCGATTGGACTGATGGCAGAAACTTATGGCTTGAGAATTACATTTATGTTGGACACACAGGCGTAGCTAGTGATTAAAGAACATTTAACCATAACACTGTCTGTCGACTTCCAGAAACATACAGCTAATAAATTGAGTATTATGAACTCGATAATAATTGTGGAATTATCTTCCACGCATAATCTTCAAAGCAAGAGTGAACTTCATCTTCTGAGCTTGCTCGCTCCATCGTAGACTTCATCCATCGCTTTCCATCCAGCGAGATCAAAATCAAGAGCAAGGCCAAATAAATACGCTGATTCAACATCTGCATAGCCTTTTCCCAACTATTTTGGGGTCCAGTCTAACTGGATGCAGCTGAATTTTTGAAAGCTGTAATTTTTTATATAACCTAATATTAAAAATATATTGTTATGGTACAGCTTTTTTAATCAATACGCAATTATAAATAAATTAAAAAAAAATTGAAGTTTGTAAAGTTACCCAAATAAAATTTTATTTATTATTATAATTAACACTGTCTGAAAAGCGAAAAATGTTTAACAAAAGTTTTTTTGAGTGGATAATAGAAGAAATTTTATAGAATTACTAATAAAATAATATAACCTAGAGAATTTAAACAAAGCAGCTAGCTTTACAGTAGTCGCATATGGTGTGTAACATCTGACATCTTGGCTGACAATACCAACCTCTCGGAAAATGGATTGGTACCATCTGACAGCCAACTCTAGCACCGCGCGCTCTCATTGGTCAAATCAAATAGCGCGCGCTTCACCGGCTTCCTGTTACACACTTCCGTCCCTTTTCACGAAATCACTCCCACAGATTGCAGGATAGCAAGAGGAAAGATGTTACACATCAATAATTATATTTAGAGAGTTTCACCATGGCGTTTATAGTTGTAGAGGATACAACAAAAACAACTACGGTTAAAGAAAGGATAACACTTTTACATACACAAATATCACACCTATTATCCACAAAGGGTGAAAAACAGAGGGTGGATGACACCCGCATATCGTCAGGTATATTTTAATTTATCTATTTCTTCGCCTATCGATGGCAATCTAAATGGACTCGGCTCCTGAAATGAGCTACGTGTTAGGCGCCATCAAGAGCGTCCATCAGTTGTAAGTACAAACGACAGGACACACAGGACACGATATTAAGTGTACGACGTTTGGGGACAGTAGGTACCACAATTACGATCCAAGGCCAGCCCCGGATCTAAGGGGGGGAAGCCGGGGCCCGTGCTTCGGGCGCCAACTTCAGGGGGCGACAAATTCAAGCGTAGGAGACAAGTGCACCACCCAGCACACAGGAACTTTGCAATCAATGAGACGCGCAGCACATGTGTTTTGGCGCCCCTGTTAAATAGGCGCATTATCGATCGATACAATTTGATTAATATGTTACTGCCAATATTTTCATTTTGAAAAAAAAAATATTTCGCGGGGTCTAACTTAGCACATCCCCATAAAAGATTGACGGGGTCTGCAGACGGCAGTTTTTGCCCCGCCTCAAAAAAATTCTAGATCCGGGGCTGTCCAAGACGGAGTCATTTATGAACCATTTTCATCACCAGTCAATCAATATTTTTAATTAATTTCTTAAAACCTGAGAAAAACATAAAAAATAATCTCAAAATTGTATCACAAACTCCAAAATTCAAATAAATACAATGACACTAAATCAAAATACCAACAACAAGCTTAAGTATTAAGTAACACCTACCTGTTGTCTTTGAACACTTAATTAAACACTAGACATTAGACATTTTCAATAAAGTGTAGGAGGCCTTAATAACCTCGTGTTAAAATGTGTTTTAATCCAAAATAAACAGAAACTGCTGTAATTAATTTCGGTACGCACCGGGCTACGAAATTTTAGATAGGGAAAGTTCTTAAAGTTTCTACCAAGGTTATATTATGCGTAAGTTTCATGCTAATTTTAAAATAACTTAAGAGTTTCATTAAGCCTTTATTATAAAAAGAAATGTATAATAATGTACGGTCATAATTTATACTAAGAGTAATGTACCCGTGTCTAATTTGTAGAAACCTGCACCCTAATTTCGTAATACACTTTATTTCACAATCCGAAGGATTTTGAAAGAAATTTCCAATTCATTGCTTCACATGTTTGAAAAATTCATCTGCTTGACATCGTAAATAACGCAATGAATGTTGTAGAATTGTCAAAATGAAAGGCATCACAATAGGAATGATGCCTGGGTAAAAACACTCCGGGAGTGCCGACAAAAAATACGGTTAGGTTATGGAATAACCTTTAAAGTGAAGAGATACTTGCATAGAACATTGATCCGTAACTTAATATAAATAAAGAGCACAATCGCGTTTACAAAAATGAGGTGTCGGTAACGGTGCCGCGAGTTCAATTGTTTTTTCCAATTTCAAAAATGCCCAACGCACCTATTGTTTTCACTTCAAAAAATAAATTCTATATAATCCGTCAGTACGATAAAAAAAAAAATTTAGACACGTATTTTTTTCTTTATCATATTAATAAAAAATTACTTAGATAAAACGCATTAAAGTTGAGGAGTGAGGATAGCATACGTGACGTCATAGCATATTTTAACTCAATGTATTGCCGGAATCTTATGATTACGTAAAAAAAGAAAAAATACGTGTCCAATATTTTTTAATAATCTACCTGACTAACAAAAAAGAAATATTCATCATCCCTATTGCTAGTGGGTTAGCCGATTTTGATCTGCTATCAAATCTCAGGTAATTTACACGATTACTTGTTGTTGTTAGAGGAGCTCGTGGCTAAGTAATAACAGCCGCACGGGTCGATCGATCAAGTTAGGCTACACTTGCCGCGATCAGCCCGTAGATGGGTGACCATCTTAAAATACGGAAACCCCTCCGTGCCTCAGAAAACATGTTAAGCCGTTGGTCCTGGCTGTCATTCTTGGATGTTTGATAGTCATACCGGGTCGTCAGAAACCCAAAAGTTTGACAATTTTGGGTATTATATTACCCAGTAACTGGGTTGTGGAGGTCAGATAGACAGTCGCTCTTAAAATACTGGTATTCAGCTGCATCCGGTTAGACTGGAAGCCGACCCCAACATAGTTGGGAAAAAGGCTACGCAGATGATGATGACTTGTGGTTTTTTTCGTCAACACACTGTTGTGGTTTTCATCATTGATGTAAATATCGATGGTTTTCATTACACAGTGATGGGTTGATTTTTAACCGACTTCAAAAAAGGAGGAGGTTCTAAATTCGACTGTACTTTTTTAAATGTTTGTTACCTCAGAACTTTCGACTGGGTAAACCGATTTTGATGATTCTTTTTTTATTTGAAAGCTGGTGCTTCCCGTGTGGTCCCATTTCAACTTGGTCCAGTTCTGACAATGGCATCCATGAGAAAACCATATAAGTCTTAAATGTTCATTAAGTATGTGTGCGACATATGGACAAATAACTTACTGTCAGTATTATTTACATAGCAGGTAGTGGTGTTCAAATTTTTGTGGGGTTAGGCACCACAACCAAAAAGTGAAAAATAAAAACTATTTTTTTTTTCACTATGTGGTGTTTTTTTTGGAAGTCGGTTGTAATTTTTTTTTTTTTTTTTTAAGTTTTTATCAGTAGTTAAAAAGGCTATCTAACAATTGATTAAAGCCAAGGAATAAATGGGATGACAAATCGTCGCTCGGCATCCAATACCGCGAATGTGATATTTTTGACGAAAATCAGATTTTTGTTTTATTTCATTCTACACGTTCAAATACGTGATCCTGCATTTAAAAACGATTTTCGTCAAAAATGTCATATCCGCGGTATTGGATGCTGAGCGACAAAATTCATTAGGACACCTGACCAATGTGGCGAGGGTAGATGGAGAGTATCATACAGACAATACATGCAGCAAGAGCAAATAATACCTTCAATACAAATGTACGTAAATGTAATTTCACAGCAGCATGCAATAGTATGCATTCTATTACGTCATAGCTCTGAAATCACATCAACCACGAAAATTAGAGCAAAGCATTAGTTGCACCTTGGGTGTTATTACACAAAGCTTAGTTTACAGAAACGCTGTAATATTCAGAACGCAGACGCTGGTGTCATCAAACTAACGACTGCGATTGTTCTAACATCGTTGAATTTTTATTAAGTGCCTACTCGCGAGGTATCAAAAAGGTGCTGTAAAAAATTTACGTGGACTCCCAGGCAATTTCGTCATACAAGAATTTTATATAACATTCTTATAGCTCCGATGGTGTCATAAAGAGTCGAATTTAAACCTTTGCATAGGAGACGTACGGGTGGAGTCGACGGAAAGTAATGTGCACGGTCTATTTTATTAGGTTGGGTTTCAGAAAAAATGGGGTATCCTTCGTGATTTAGCATTTATTCTACATACTTTTGGTTCAGCTTGAAAATGGTGTTTGTAGACAGAATTCATCTTATTACCAATTCCTATTTTTGGATACCTATGAGTACTTACCGCAGCAAAAATGTAGGTGAAATCTAGGTATCGACAAAATTTGGCCAAACGTGATTATGGTGATTCTTCATCTTGTTAACCGACTTCTAAAAAAAGAGGTTCTCAATTCGGGAGCTTTTTTTTGTAATTTCGAGCATAACTCCGTCATGTATAGACGGATTTACAAAATTATTTTTTTGTTTGAAAGGGCTCTCGAGGTGGTTCCGTATAAATTTTATTAACTTTGCTTGGTACTTTTTGAGTAAGCTTCAATAATACGTATTTTTCCCAGTTACAATAGCCTAATGTCAACTGCTCATCAACTTTCACAAAATATTGCTTTGAGAAGTTCTCCTGGTACTTTACCATCAGCTCCACTTCTCCACATGCATTGTAACGAGCATAATACTTGGCAACCATATTAAAGTAATCGAATCGCAACCGGTGGAATACTTAGTATCGACTATTGAGAAGTTCCGGTAGCCATCTGTGGTCTTCATCATCAGTTCCACTTCACCAAATGATGCTTTTCGAGAGCAACTGCATGAGTACTATAAAAAAATACCCAAATTGCTATAGGTGTGCTTATAATATTTGAAGAGTTCCCTCGATTTCTTTGGAATGCCATCATCAGATCCTGGTTTCCTTATCATGGTATTACTCTTGGAATATCTTCTTTATAACAAAAAAATAATCACTAAAATCGGTTCATAAACGGCGAAGTTATCCGCGAACACACATTAAAAAAAAATACGATCGAATTGAGTAACCTCCTCCTTTTTTTGAAGTCGGTCAAAAAGAAGCTGTGCCGACCCCAAATAAATTTGAATAAGGACAAGAGAATGATGATGATATCAATATTATAACATTGTGGACAGATTTGTCATAAGCCAATTTGTCATTAGCTTAGTTGGTCATACTTTAAGTCAGTGTGTTCGAGATAATCGGCTCCTTTCACGACCGGAAGGAAGTTCCTTTTTGATGCAAAATGTCGTCGTTGCCTTTGATGTCAAGTAAAAAGCAAAATATAACATAATGATAATATCGTTATTAAAGATGTCAAATGGTAAAACAGGCAATGAATACTGTGATTATATCATCATGATTATGTGTGGAAAGTTACAGATTGTACCTACAAATAAAAAAAAAAAATAGTGGCACTCCGGAAGTTCCGACAGAAGTGAAAACTTGAACAATTACAAAAAAAAACTTCCAAAACCTTTAAAGTATAAATACTTGCATAGAACATTGATCTGTAGCGTAATATAAATAAAGAGCACAATCGCGTTTACAAAAATGAAGTGTCGGTAATGGTGTCGCGAGTTCAATTGTTTTTTCCCATCTCAAAAATGCCCAACGCGCGTAAAGAAGTTTTCACTTCAATAAATTCTGATTCTACGCAACTACCTAGGTACAGACACCTTCAAAAAATGTACCTACACATCGACAATATTATTAATTTGATTTTCAACAATTTCTGTTCCATTACAATATCTAATATTAAATGTTTTATGGCTACACATTGAAATAAATATTGAAGACATTAAATTAACTCTTGTCGGTGTATGCATCTTTTTGAGGCTGTGCATGTGGAATTTTCACTCTTAAAGTTCTCACAGCATAATCAGCCACTTGTTCCCACTGCTGGGACACAGGCCTCCTCTTGGTGAGAGGGAGTGGGCCGTAATCTACCACGCGGCCGGGCCCAGTGCTGGTTGGTAGATGTCACATGTCTTCGAATTTTTGGTTCTAGTACATGCCTGTTTCCTCACGATGTTTTCCTTCACCGTTTTGAGAACAGTGGTGATGAAATAATTTACACAAAGTAAAGCGCCTGTCTGGGTTCAAACTCACGACCTACAATAAAAACCTACAAATAAAATTACTCGTAAATCACTTAGTCGCGGCCGTTATCACAGAAGCGCCTGTCTGGGTTCAAACTCACGACCTATAATTACACGTAAGTCACTTAGTCGCGGCCGTTACCACAGGGTCAGCATTCCGGTCACCGTAGCTTGCTTGGGCTTGCGGACGGTGAGCAATGGGTAGCTTGCCGTCCGATAAGGACCAGGCCCGAGTCAACGGCGCGTTGTGTTCCACGCGCGCCTCAAAGAGATGTCAGCAGAATTGACGGGGTCCGCTAGGGCCAATGTCTGCCGGGGGTGCGAAGAAAACCGATAGGGAAATCGTGGCCCCCGGCAACAGGGCAACCGAAGGAATACGGGTGGGTTTTAGTCTGTAAGTGTCTGACACGCCCTCCCGCTCCGCCCAGAGCGGGAGAAGTTATTTGATAATTTCCCACCCAAAAAAAAAAAAAAGTGTCACCATTGCTTTCACAGTATTCTATTTTTTATTTAAATATTTTGTTTAGCATTTCTGCTTATATCAACTCATTAGCTAGTTCAAAGCTCAAAACTTTTTATTTCAAACTTAAAATTATTTAAGTTTTTACAAGCATCATTAGACAAAATTTGTTATTCTTATTATTTTCTACACTCAATATTTACTTGGAATTGCAAACTTGTTTAAATAACTAGATAAATAACTTGGTAGAAATGAAAAGCTAATTCTAAATGTTTCTTATAATATAACAGACGGTCTGAAAGTTTATTACTTTTTAAAAGCTCTGTTTATTTTCGCACGCAAAAAATTCTCCTTTAATTTTGCGAGAAACGTATTTTAATTTTCTTACATTTACTATCAAAAATATGCAAATTGCAAAGTATTAATATATTAAATATTTGATGGTGAATTCGAGACAAATAAGAGTAGGTACTTCGTGGTAAAATATTTAGACTCGCAATGAAATAGTTTAACCTGAATTTAAATGGGTGAGTTAGTTTAAATGAGAATACATAACACACACACATAACATCACGCCTTGTTTCCCCGACGGGTTGGACAGAGGTGTCCCTGTAGCAGGTACACCCACATTTCGCCAGTTATAAAGAAGCCCCACGTAATAGGAAAATGAGAATACGTCAGCCTTTTAAGAAAAAAGTCGCCTAGTTAAGAGGAGGCTCCCTAAATTGTATGTTAATTTGCATTCATATTTTGAAAAAGTCACGCACGCAATCAAAATGGAACTTTAGTATATGATTTATAGGATCTTTTTTTTTTTCAAATATAAGACAGTTACGTAATTGGAACATTTTCGCTCGATCCATTTTTTTATTCGAAAATCATGTCTTTTTTAAAGATTATTTGAAACAAAAACAAGATTACTTGGCTTTTATATCTAAAATAACTATCTACAGTAAGGAAATATAGTTTATTATCCAAATACAAGATATTTTTTTCTCTAGATCAATTATTATTTTAGTTTATAAACGAAATAAGAATTAAGACTTACCTACGACATTTAGTTCCGTGCTTGAACACGAGCAAAGAGCGCATGCGATATTCAACTTTATCACTGATGTGTTAGCGTTTAGCGCATAGTGGAGTGGTGGGGTGCATTGGGGCGGAGTTTGCGTGGAAATTGTCTTTGGAGGGCCTGGTCTTAACAAAGTTGGTGGCAAGTAGATTGCCTCGGATGAACCAGACGTACTCAAGTATCAAGACTCGTTCAGTCATACCCAAATGTTTCACCTGTACAAAAGCATTGAGACCTGACACCTATCGATTCCCGATACCAATTTTATTTCATTCAGTTTTATGTTAGTCTAAAAATAATCCAACTTGAAGGAGAATTCAACGAAATGCCTCGGTACTCAACAGACAAGGACGACGTAAGTACATCTCTCAAAGACCGGTGAGGCCTATTGAATCTTTCCAAATCTATAAGATCTTCGGCAAGTGGAAGGCACTTCTCGGCAAAGCAAGCGTATTTTCGCTTGGGGCCCTATTCTTAAAGCGCGGGCTTATTCTGTAGATAGAGAAGTGAAAAGATGAATGCATCGCGACCCGTTTCGCCTTTACAAGTCGAAATAGAAGTTTTTATCGTACAGTTAATGTATAATGGCTTTTGATATTACAGAATAAAATTTGTTGTGATAAATAGGTTTTGACTGGTTGCGGTTCGTATGCAATTTGCTGTTAAATGACAGATGACTAATTTAACTCAATGTTTAGATTTGTGTTGGAATATTTTCCTACCATTTATCATAAACAAATTCATGATAAATGGTGGGAAAATTTATCGCGTAGTCATTTATTACAATCTAAATGCTTGGTACATCATTAATGAATGTTTGTGTAGCAAATTATATTTAGAATATTAAAATCTCTAGCAGCAGTCGAAAAATTATTGTTTTTGAAGTGAAAACTTCTTTAGGCGCGTTGGGCATGTTTGAGATGGGACTAAACCATTGATTTCGGGACACCATGACGACACCTTATTTTTGTAAACGCGATTGTGCTCTTTATTTATATTACGTTACGGATCAATGTTCTATGCAAGTATTTTTACTTTAAAGGTTTCGGAAGTATTATTTTTTGTAAACGCGATTGCGCTCTTTATTTATATAAGGTTACGGACCAATGTTCTGTACAAGTATTTCTCTTCCACCAAGGTGATCTTGTTCGAGTTTTCACTTCTGTCGGCACTCCCGGAGTGCCACCACTTTTTTTTTTAAACGTATACATACAAATAAACTCACACCTTCTTCCCATGGGGGTAGGCAGAAACTACAGAACGCCACCTACTACGATCCTTACATACTACTTTTGCTTCGTTTACGTTCATACATCTGGTCATACACGCACGACGGTTGCAAGTGCTATGCACCTGAGCTTTCTGAAGAACATCGCCAATAAGGTCACTACTAAATCGGGTAGAGCAGGTACTAGGTTTTAATATACGAGAAATGTTTACTGTTCGTTCCTAAAACGTCTTATTAGTTCCTTATATAATTCTTCAGGGAAACATAAAAAGCAAATATCTAAAGGATATGAATCTCTTTGCTTCATCTTATATCCTTAAATTAAATTTTCTTTTTTCTCAGTAGCAGCCCCTTTTTTTTGGGTGGGAAATTATCAAATAACTTCTCCCGCTCTGGGCGGTGCGGGAGGGCGTGTCAGATTCTTATTGACTAAAACCCACCCGTGTTCCTTCAGTTGCCTGTATATTGCCAGAGGCCACGGTATCCCTTTCAGACTTTCCCGCGACCCCGGCTGGTATCGGCCCTAGCGGACCCTGTCAGTTGTGCTGACATCTCTTTGAGGCGCGTGAAGAACACAACCCGCCGTTGACCCGGGCCTGGTCCTTATCGGAAAGTGAGCTGCCCATTGCTCACCGTCCGCAAGCCCGCGCCTAAGGTGGCCGGGATTTTTTTTTTTTTGGTATTTGCTCATCTTTTATTTAGTTTTGCAGATCAACACTAGTAGCCTACCAATTAATTTTCCTGTCATAAATTGTTCGTGACAAAAAAATATTCTTTACTGCAATGCGTAGTTTTTAGGATACAGATAAACTGCCCGGAAACCTATAGGCAAAATAACTATGGCTGATCCAAAAAGGTCATTTGTCAAACCATTATTGTTTGAATATTATGATATAAAAGTTTTTTTTTTTTTCTATTGGACTCGTATTGATAAAAGTTGTGTTAAAGATATTTTCTATCAATTGTGTTTAATTAGGCTGCTTCTTGCGATAAACTAAAACTTTATAAGTCATAATTTCAAATTAAAAATTCCTTCAATTCAGGCTATCTTTCTGTTAAAAAATTTGATACCTACCTATCCAACTCTAGGTAATTATCAAGCGCTGCTGTAACTACACATCTAGCTATACAAATCCAGTTTATGCTGATCTCGCATTGTATGGGATTTCCGTACAATGCGAGGTCAGCTTATACTGGATAGTAAAGCTTGATGTGTAGCCGTGTGTACCTGAAAGTTAGGTAGTAACTCATCTAAGTGGGTACCTGTCTTCTAAAATATTCACATCAACATCACAATACACAAAACCGCACGCACTTGACTATTCCACGTTTAAAACTCGAATATCCGTTGTAAATCTGCATCGAACAGCCGCCTAGCCGTATGCGACTCATCGGTATTCGAAAATCGAACGAGCATCGAGTGAAGCAAATTTATGATGTGTGCAGATGCAAGCCCGGGGTGTTGCCATAACTCACGTGGTAGCCCGCACATACTGATTAGATGGTCCTTCGAGCCGGGTCTCGATCCGTGCATTGCAAGTTTTTGGGTGGTCGTAAGTGAGGTTCTGAATGGGATAGTAATTTAGGGGGATCAGTCATTTTTTAAGTGACAAGGGAATTAAAAAAAATAAAAATACTAGATTAGGTAGCCCGCACCTACTGTTTAGATGGTCCTTCGAGCCGGGTCTCGATACGTGCTTTGCAAGATTTTCGGTGGTTGTGAGTGAGGTTTTCAATGGGATAGTGATTTAGGAATGGGATGATAGTCATTTGTTAAGTGATTAGGTAGCTTTTACATGCAACATTTTGGTTCAATTTTAAGTCTAGTTCAAATTACAAATCCATGACATAATGTTTAAAAAAAATGATTTAAAAATAGCCGTTTTAAGTCCTTGTTATGCTTCCTTGACACCTAGTTCCGTTTTTCAACGAATAAGAAATATTAACAACTTTTTAATATCATACCCAGATACTACAGCCCCTTTTACAAGACAAATAAGCCTAATATAATAAAGGAAGTACCTACTTGATACGCAGCAATAAAAAAATCGTATACGAAAACATCCCTTTAACCTTGTTTAACGCAAACCCCGGCTCGGGCTCGAGCATTCATAACCGAGTGAACATTAACCCGATTCACGCGAATCAATCTTTGTACCTACCTAATCCTGAAACAGCAAAATATATCTCGCGAAATGCCAATTTACGATCGGCGTATTCCCGTTAATTTCCTCTTTGAGTGGCCAACTTTGTACTAAACTCGTTTAAAACTCCCATAGTGATGCGACTACGATGCTCGATTACTAATCGAGTAATTTAGTCGACTGACTAATCGTGTTTTAGTCGATGTTTGTTTGTTTTGGTTTGTAAGCGTTGTTTCCAGCTGTTGTTTCTGTAGGCTTTATGTACATAGACATTCTGTCAGATCTGAAACAAATGAATGATTTTTGTTTTGTTTTTATCTTAGTAAACTCGCATTGGACCTGGACGCCATGCTTTTGGTAAGACCGTAAATTGGAGCTGCCATTAAGAGGCCTATTTTTAGCAGTAATAATAAAAAATAGCAGTAGTAGCTGTATAATTATCACTTGCTTCAAAAACGGTGAAGGAAAACATCGTGAAGAAACCGGCATGCCTGAGAGATATATTTCTCGACGGCTTGTGATGCCAAGTCAGAGGCCCACGGGCGACTTTAAAACTCTAACACCAGGTTAGTCTCTAACCACACGAAAAAAAGAAGAAGCAGTGGCAGCCAGAAAGAAATAATTTTATCCGTAAAAAGTAGCCATATTTTAATACAGATTTACCAAAATTCGTCTCATTCTAATATTGGAGAAAACATTGGAATGTTTTCTCCGTCGCATAAGCAGATTTAAAAACATCTGAGAGAACAAGAAATACATTTTATAAAGTCACTTGTTTCTGTATTCAGAGCTTTGTGGCACATGGAGCACCTACGGCTGCAGATTATTTTATTTTTAGAAGAAATATTACATGCTTGCGTGATATGACAGGATCTTTTGAAAAGAATTGTATTTTTGCTTTCATTCTGAGAGTAGTTGAGTTTTGGTTGTGCAAAATGTAGGTATTTTTATCAGAGGTCATGAGTTCACACATTCACATTAAAAATTGTGACAGTGGAGAGATCGTTAAGTTAGTTCGACTATAATAACGTACTGAAGTCAAAGTCAAATCAATTATTTTAAGTAGAATATTAAAAGGCACTTTAGGATGTCAAAATTTATTTAAAATAAATAGAATTGATTCTAGTTGTAAAAGTGAACTTATTATTCGACATTTACATATAAAAAAAACACTAACAAAATCTATACTGCCATATCTATGGTCTATCAAGTAATCATATCATAATCATGATCTATCAAGTCAATGTTTACGAAAGAAAAAATAACACACAATATTTTTTTTGTGCATTGTCCCATCCCTAAGAACGCCCTGGGTATAATAATTTAACAAATAAAGCAAGTCAAAGGACCAAAATTCAACAAAATTCAACGTTTTGACATAAACATGTTTGTGACTACAAACCAATATGGATTTCGGTGAATATTTACCATTAAATAGGATTTAGAAGATGTTATTTACTGAACGAAAGTACGAAATTCTTTGAATTGGAAACGAAAATCCAATTAGAATGAATAATTTCTGAAGTGTCACTAAAATATAATTTGATTACATGCAATTCAAAAGATACATAAATACATATTAGCTTTTTGAGTTTTGCAATTAAGTCGTAGATTTCACAGACTATATTACCACTTTTAATTGTTTTTCATCGTTGGTCGCTATGTGGTTTTCCTGTACATAAATTAATGTCTGTAAGTGCGGAAAACTTACCACTTAGTTTTTCGAGACATAGCCCATGCGGTTGGTCGACTCTTCGCGTAACCAGAAGGCTGGCCCATTTTTTGGTGAAAGTACCCAAAAAGCTGGCAGCTTTGCCACATTGTGCGATAATGCTGACAGCCTTTTGGGCACTTTTCCTGTTGACAGCGTTGCGGACAATAGTTTTTATGACAATGATTCTTTCCCTCCCTTTTTTTACCCGATTGCCCCAGGGTAATGTTTTTCGAGATTATGAATGTATGTCTATTTCTTTGGCACGCTCTGTAGCCTAAACGGCTTGATGGATTTTAACATATGAGGTGTCGTTAGATTTGTCTTAATAGTGGAAGTGACATTAAACTACATAATATTTAGATATTGTATCTGCAAATACAAAAAGGGAGGAGTAAGTTTAAAAAAAACAACATTATTGATATCAAATAAAAGCTAGTAATGAGTCAATTCCAAATATATATAATATATATTATTTAATAAAACTAAAAAGTTTGAAATAAAGAAAATTATTTAAACACATGTACATAATATATTATTATTTAAGATTGAAAACGGAATGTTTAGGACATGATATTGTACACCAAGATTTTCATTTACGTGGAACTTATTGGGAAGATATTTTAAGGCTCTTTACAGGTTCTTAGAAACATCTAGAGCAGAAGAGGAGAGATTTCTTGAGTCGTACTTCGTTTGTTACTTGATACTTTGTAATCTACAAATACTTAGAATTTACCTATTTAAATGAAACCGTCAACCGTTTTAACCGGTAAGGGACGGCTGAGTCGCCGTGGGTGGTCCGCGCCGTGACAGTTTTACGACCGCACTTAAATAAACAAACACTCGGATTTCTTTACAATGTCTCAAGTAGTATTGTTAATGTTTTTTGCTACTCGAATAGATTAGGAATACGTTTCAAATGGTTACAGTCTTTGTAAACAACGTTCACTTATCTTTATTACCCGCTTTTGTTATTATTTCTTTTGTTCTTTGTGATAACGATTTCTGATAAAACTACCGTACCAATTCACACGAAATTTTGCAGGGTACATTATGGATAGATAAGTTATCTAACAAAAGCGTTTTTAGAGACAAACATTGAAAACAAAAAATTCAAAAAATCTAGATTTTTGATGATCTAGAATTTCTATTGCTTACGTAACTTTCACCGTACCAAAAAAATATTTTTTTGTATTATTTTGTTCTAAATGTTGTCTAAAACGATGATACATGTAATATAGAAAAGAAATAAAACACTTACGGATCAGATCCATACAGAAAAACCACAAAATATTACAACTTTCACTGTGACGGGAACTTTCTCTTTTTTGGTTGTTTACACTTTTTTGGTTGGGTCAAAATAGGTGTTATTTAGTGCGAATATTATCTAAAACGATGTAATATTTACTTCAAAATGAAAATATCACCACTTTCCGACGATTTACACACAAAAACCATTAAAAAACGAATTATTACAGCGGACGGGAGTGACATTTGACTGACATTTTACCGCGCGGGAACGTGATTTTCAACATTTTTTTAAAATGTTGCCTATTAATATTTTTGCTTTTAGTCGATTTATTTGACGAGAATATCTATCCGACCATAGACAGAAAAATTCACAGACGATAATAGCCATTACAACAAGTACAAATAGAGATGTAAGTCGCGTGGGTGTGCCGTCTCTCATGAGAGACGCCGGTCCTTTACCGGTTAAAGACTTCAATTCCAGAAGTGGGATCTTTATATCTTTATAAAAGACTAGCTTCGGCCAGCTCTCGAGTGCAGTTGGCTTAATCTCTATCCCGTGTGAATATTGGTATAAAAAGTATAAATGTAAATAAACCAGCATTATTGAATTAAGATTTGGTTAACCTAACTGACACAAATTTTTGCAAACCCAACGTTTTTTTTTTAGTTACGGGGTGGAAATCCCCATGTATGTCCTTCGTCCTGGGGCGGACAAAGGGGTCTGTCAGACTTCTACTGACTAAAACCACCCCGTGGTTACTCGCATACTTGCACCGGGGGCCACGGGGCCACTTAAGCACTCTTCAACGTAGCCCCCGACTGGTGCCAACCCGTCTCCGCGGACTCCGTCTGGTCAAGCGGGGGGAGTGAGGTGTTTAACTCCCCCACGACATTTACGCACCACCACCTCCTAACCTAACCTATCCTAACCCGAGCGAACCTGACCTGAGCGTAAATTCTTACTCCTGTTGACTGATGTCTGAGAAAGCGAATACCTACCCAATACTACTAAAGGATAATCCACAAAGCAAACCATCTATTCACCACAACGCCTGTCGATTAATCTACTGACGCAAGCTCCGAACACATGTGGCACAACATCAGTACAAAACATTCAAAACCGCAGGAAGTAATGGTACACCTGGACGCATCATTCATGAATATTGCATGAAATGTGCGGAGAGTGAAAACGGGAGAGAAGTAGTAAAAGGAGTCCTTGTAATGCTCAAAATGCGCATAAAACATAGCAGTGTGTGAGGGATAGCTGACAACGAAACAGTTGTAGGTAGATAATTATGTTTGTACAAATGTTGGTCGATTAGACCGTTGTTATGATGTAAGTACTATAGGTACACTGCTGCCCAACTCATGATATCAAGGCCTTTGATATCATGAGTGGTGTTTGCAAACAGCATCAACTTTGAATTGAGGAAAAACATCTCGAAGAATAGGATTCATTAATTTAAAACCAGGAAAAAGTAGTGAGCAATCATGATTATCTGCTAAAAGCTTTCCTTGCAATGTTTTTAACTAATTACAAATTTTTGGATTATTAAAATCGCCCCGTTGAACTTTTCATCAAATACTTTATCTGTAGCCTCATCATTGGCCGTGTCTCTTTTTTTTCGAGCCAAAGGTAAATAAATGCATTATAGTTAATTGATTTAGGCGTGACCGTGCAGTATATAAGTGGGTTTGACTGGCGGTAAGACTCACTCTGCGTTCAGCGCTCGGTGTGACAACACGCCATGTTCGGGTTCGTGACAAGTCAAACGTCATCCTGAGGATGCCTCGTTGAGAGGTGAAACACATAGATTGGTTTTTGAAAAAACACAAAAAGACAAAGTTTAAAATGTCAAGATTATCTACTGCTTACTAAATTTCGTTTATGGAGGTACATTTCCCTGTAAACAATGCTGTGTCCCATGCATGGTGTCTATGTTGTAGGGAGTAACGATAATCTTGACATTTTAAACTTTGTTTTTTTTTTTGTGTTTTTTTCAAAAACCAATTATGTTTTTTTTTATTGGATGCTGTAGTATGGTAGTAGACCATGATCTGAACAACGTTTGTTCTAGCAAAACTGTGATTCAAATTTCACGGTGTATAAATAATTTGGACACTCCAACTTATGGGTCATGCATACAGTTTGGACATGAGCACCGCATTTGCACCCGGTGTCGGTGGGATCCTACTAAGAAAAAACCTAAGGATATGTTGAAAGAATATCCACTTTCTTTCTTAACTCCAGTGTGAAGCGTGTTGTTTGGGCAGCTGGACTAACTTCCAGACAATGTTATTCTGAATAACTTCCACACTGTCGTGTTCAACCCTTGCGTGCGAATTTTAAAGTGATAACATGTTATATGTTAGTTTGTTTTGTTGTTAAACGATGTACGAAAATTGCTGCCTGCTATTTGTGATGGTTGGATAAAGAATGGTTTAAATTCGTAGATGTTTTTGAAGCAAAAGGTATACTCCTGTGACTCCTTAGACCTTGTTTCTTGCAGATGTATATGTTTTGAAACGGGTTTTCTAGGAGTAAAGTAGCAGTTTCTACTATGTCCCTCCCAATAACCACTTCATATTGAACGATCCTGAAGGTAATTTCAATATTTTTACTGTACTTGAGGTACAACTTCATTTCACTACGTTGTACATAAAATTCAGCAGGATGCTACTGGCCTTTTTCATTTGTCATCTCGTTCTTCTTCTTTCTTTTCTTGTGGTTAGTAACTAAACTGGTGTCAGAGTTTATATGCCGCCCATGGGTTTCTGACTTGGCTTCACATGCAGTTGAGAAATATCTCTCAGGTATGCCGGTTTCCTCATGATGTTTTCCTTCACCGTCTTTTAGGCAAGTGATAATTATACGATACGCACATGAATCCGATAAGTCTGAGGTTCAAACCTTGGGTTTGAACTCGAGACCTATGTATGACTTGGCAGTCCGATGGTCACACCTCTAGGCTATCACTGCTCTACTACGTGTTTTTTTTTCGTTTCTTTTTTTAATCCTTTACACTACAACGCCTGCATCGGATACCGAAGGTGTGTCTATCCCATAAGCCGCACAGCACAGAAATTACATTAACAATATCAACAATTCAGGCTAGACATTAAATTTTTTTTAAATTTCCACAGATGTGAAAATAAGAGATAAGATGATATAATGAGATGATATGATAAGAGTGTGGAGCAAGTAAGTGAGTTTATATATTTGGGGAGTCTGTTCACAAGGGATGGGAAGATTGATGGAGATGTGGAAAGGAGAGTAAACGCAGGAAACAAAGTGAATGGTGCTATACATGCGATTGTGACCAGCCAGTCGATGTCTAAAAAGGCTCGACTGGCTGTTCACAATGGTGTGCTGGTGCCCACGCTTATGTATGGAAGTGAATGTTGGGTGTGGCAAAAACAACATGAAAGTAGAATAAATGCTGTGGATGTGTGGTCTGACTATGAATGATAGGCTGAGGAATGATGTGATAAGACAGCGGTGTGATTTAAAAGAAGATGTAGTGACAAAAATTTAAAAGGGTATGCTGAGATGGTTTGGGCATGTTGAGAGGATGAATGAAAGGCGACCAACAAAATGTATTTACGAGACTGATGTGAAGGAAAAGGCCGGGCGGGGACGCCCTAGGAGGATATATACTGACCTTATTGGTGATGTTCTTCAGAAAGGCCAGGTGCGTAGTACATACTCGCAACCGGCGTGCGTGTATGACCAGATGTATGAACGTAAACGAGGCAAAAGGAGTATTTATGAGGATCGTTGCAGGTGGCGTTCTGTAGTTTCTGCCTACCCCCATGGGAAGAAAATAATGTAATTTGTGATTTTTATTCACGAAACTGGAGTACCTACGTGTCTTTATGTAGTGATAAGATGTGGTATGGTAGTCACACACGTAACGATTTCCTTTCGCAAGCCTAAATTTATTTGCAAACTTTTTACAGGGCAATGTTATACTCTGTCAACCTCAATTTGCCAAAACAAGATGCAGTGTTGTTGATTTGTTATGATCTTGATACAGATAAAATCCTTCACAATCATTTTAACACAAATAAAATCCTTCACAATCAACAGTATGGATTCACCAAAGGACGTTGTACGACCGACGCCGGTGTAACCCTATTAAGACACATTTTTAACGCGTGGGAAGAGGCTCAAGACGCCATAGGGATCTTCTGTGACCTCTCCAAAGCATTTGATTGCGTCGATCACGAAACCTTACTCTTGAAACTTGAGCATTACGGACTTGGAAAACTTGCACTCAATTTAGTAAAATCTTATTTAAATGATAGACAACAGCAAGTTCAAATAAACGGTATCAATTCACTAGGTTTAAAAGTAAAAATAGGTGTGCCACAAGGCTCGATATTGGGTCCATTCCTCTTCTTAGTGTATATAAATGATCTACTCCATTTATTAAAAAATCAACCACAAATGGTGTTATTTGCTGACGATACTTCTTTAATTTTTAAGGTAGATAGACGTGCTACAAATTTTAACGACGTAAATAACGCCCTACTGCAGGTCCAAAATTGGTTCACTGCTAATAATTTAGTATTAAATGGAAAAAAAACTAAGTGCATAAAATTTTCTTTACCAAATGTCAAAAGTAGTGATTGTGAGATAGTATTGAATCAAGAGAAACTAGAATTTGTCGACAAAACTGTTTTCCTAGGGATCACGCTCGACTCAAGGCTGCAATGGGGTCCTCATTTAACATCTCTTGCAGGACGGCTAAGTTCAGCAGCATATGCTGTCAGAAAAATCCGTCAATTTACTGATGTAGATACCGCGAGGCTAGTCTATTTTAGCTACTTTCATAGTATCATGTCGTACGGTATTTTACTGTGGGGACGGGCTGCAGACATCGAGTCTATTTTTATTCTGCAGAAAAGAGCGATCAGAGCCATATATTATCTCCGCAGGCGCGATTCTCTAAGGAAACTGTTTAAGGATATTAACATCATGACGGTACCTTGTCAATATATCTATGAAAACATCATGTACGTAAGAAAGAATTTACATCTTTTTAGCAAAAGAGGTGATAGACATAACTATAGTACAAGAAATAAGGACCTATTAGTTCAACCAGGTTTCAGACTGGCTAAAGTAGATTCATCTTTTATGGGATACTGTTTAAAATGTTACAATAAAATTCCTCCCCACATACTTCAACTGAATGAGACGAAATTCAAATCTTGTATAAAACGCACACTATGCAGGCAGGCATATTATACGTTGGGGGATTACATCGCTGATAAAAATGCTTGGCTCAATGCTGGTCCTGCTCCACAACTAATTGATTAACATTTGCAAATACTGTTGGAGCTGCTGAAGATTGTAAGACTATCTTTGCATTGTATAAACTCAATCTCCATTGTATTATATAATTGCATAGCACAGGTGTGAGTACTATGTACTAAAGAGTTACCATTTACCGGGTAATATGTCTTGCATTGACTTGAATCTGCCCTGGCGGCTGTGAGTATGTCATGCTCACTCAAATGTTTCGCTGATGGTGGCGCGTGTGTTGGATCATTTAGCTCCCTTCAAAATGGTTGAGCTGAATGGTGCTAATCCATGCGTCATGTTCGTGAACGGGCGCCGTCAGTTGGGACTGGTCATCTCTTAGCTGCCAGGGCTTATTTTTATTTTTATTTTTTGAATTGTTCTTTGTTTTATCTTTTTATTACGGACGCTTCTAACGTGCACGTCTTTCTACATTGTTCTCACATGTATAATTTCAACATGAATGATGTAACCAATATTTTGTAACAATTTTTTATTTAAAAGAGTGTCCGTGGAGTTTCTTGCCCGTTCTTCTCCATAGGTACCTACTACGCTTTGGAATGGGCAACTAGCTTCATACCTATTTCTGACTGACCGATTCCTTGACAATTCAAAAGTGCCTGTAAATGGTTTAATTGAAATAAATGCTTTGAGTTTGAGTTTGAGTTTGAGCATTTACTAAATCAAAAATGACAAAACAGTGACTCTAATAAATCTTTTCACATAGAATTTTAGATTCAGATTTGATTATGTTAGTGTATATTAACCAAAATTATTAAATAGAATACTGTCGTTTCTATTCGAATTGCTGCATCATACATTTTTTTTTTTTGGGTGGGAAATTCTCAAATAACTTCTTCCGCTCTGGGTGGAGTGGGAGGGCGTGTCAGACTCTTACTGACTAAAACCCACCCGTGTTCCTTCGGTTGCCCTGTTGCCGGGGGCCACGATGTCCCTATTGGTTTTCTTCGAATCCCCGGCAGGAATTGGCCCTAGCGGACACCGTCAATTCAGCTGACATCTCTTTGAGGCGCGCGTGGAACACAACGCGCCGTCGACCCGGGCTTGGTCCTTATCGGACGGCGAGCTACCCATTGCTTACCGTCCGCAAGCCCGCGCCTACGGTGGCCGGAAATCGGCTCGCGATTCCCGCCCCGGGTGTCTCCTCCTGCGGCGGTTAGGGGTGTGAGGGCGCGAAATTTGCCTCTCCCTCACGCGTTCCGCCTCCTCCTTTGCGAGCATTACCGCTTCGCAGAAGGAGGTGACGGCCTGCCATTTCCTCTCGCTCCGTACCATGGCCTGAACCAGGACCAGACGCGAGAGATCACCACCGCCGATCGCCTCTACGAGGACACGGCGTTGCTCCGCCCAAGCCGGGCAGACCTCTACCGTATGCTCTACCGTATCCTCAGGCCGATCCACACAATGGTGACACCCGGGTGTTTCCTCCCGCCTTATCCTGAACAGGAACCTCCCGAAGCAGCCGTGTCCGGTGAGGACCTGCGTCAGGCGGAAGGTGAGGACATTACACCTAAAGACGTATTCAGACGAAGTAAACAGATTTTTCGAAATGTCAAGAAACGTGTCTTTGATTTGGATTATATTAGTTATCATGATTTTAAACAAATAATTCTAAAGTATCAAATTAGGTTATTCCAGTTATGTCATACAAATTTTGGGGTTACCATACTGATTTTTTTTATTTGTCGCGCTTTTTTAGTCTTTACTTTCGTTTGCCAGACTAGCATCTTAATACAGTACATACTAATTCCTTAGATTTGTGCCCAGTTGATGGCAATAGGCTTGTCCCTATTACATGGGACTTAAACATAGCTGGCGAAATGTGGTGTACTTGAGGACACCTCTGCCTAATACTTCGGAGATTACGGGCGAGATGTTAAGTTGAGTAATTCCATACTTAAATCTTTTTAGTCTATCCCAAAAGCCATACAGCATAGAACATACATTTACAATATCAACAGTTCCAGTCCTCTAGAGGTTTCGCGTTAATTCACGCTACATTACGCGCCGCCGTCACCGCGCTGCCGTGTCACAGTGCAGTGAACGCATTGTACACCGGCCACAATGGCAACGCGGTAATGGATTACTTCGCGATTGTGTTGTTTATGTTTATTAATAGTTGTAAGGTGTTTAGCATTGCACTGTAGGAATTTTGAGTAGTTTTTAATGATAATGGTTGATGTATTAAACGACAAATAAAAATAAATGTTCCAGTAATTATTTTGTAAGTTGACTTAACATCTCTCTCGTTATCATCAGCTATATTTTAACTATTGTGGGTAGTGTTGGTTATTGTGCGATAGAAAAACTGATTGCAGTTCAGATCAAATTATGATTTTCGATCAAATTGATCACACTAGCAATTTACACACTGTAGGTCTGTACATGACACAACTATACGGAATGCGCGACAGTTTCTAAACGTATTCACTGCTTGACCGCCACCGACAAACTCTGCTTAAAGCACCGCTAGGCGGCGCCGGCGTCCCAATTAGTCAAATCAGTAACGTATTTCCGACATTGTATGAAACATAGCTCCAAGTAATAAAACCCTCTGACGGAAGACCGTTCAGTGAAGTTTTTGAATTCATTCCATGTGTAGCTATAAATAGAATCTTTATTGATAACTACCTAGGTAAGCTCTACATGATAGTCCAAAAATAATAACAGCCTTTATAACATAACATCACGCCTTGTTTCCCCGAAGGGTTGGGCAGTCCCTGTAGCAGGTTACACCCATATTTCGCCAGTTATGTTTAAGTCCCATGTAATAGGGGGCGAGCCTATCGCCATCAACCGGGCACAAATCCAAACTCCGAGCTGCTACTAAATAAACTAAAATAATAATATACTAAATTTCTAAATTAATGTTTGTAATTTTTTTTGGTGTACATAATAAAGAATATTCTATTCTATTCTATTCTATTCTACTGAGAAATTTCAGATCGAAAAACCCAATTAAACTTTGCCCGACCCGGGAATCGAACCCAGGACCTCATGGAAATTGGAATTATATCCCCACTAATATTCAAAATATTTTAATCAACTTTCAAACGACCTCAATTTTCACTTAATTCGAATTAATACTAATTATTTTACACAAACACGAGGTTAAAGACAAGATCAAAAGGGAAACCTCTCTTTGTACAACTTTCAAATAACTTTCCAAGTAAATTAAGTCGACTGGAAAAGTGGGTACTCCTAATTGAAATACAGGATTCTCTTTGTTTTTTTTATTTTTATTACATTCACGTAATGAGGAAATTTCCATTTTATTGTCGGTATTGGTTGATAGCCTCTTAATCAGCCTATAATGTTCCCACTGCTGGGACACAGGCCTCCTCTCGGTGAGAAAGAGTGGGCCGTAATCCACCACGCGGGCCCAGTGCGGGTTGGTAGATGTCACATGAATTCGAATTTTTGGTTCTAGGACATGCCGGGTTCCTAACGATGTTTTCCTTCACCGTTATGAGAGCAGAGACAATGAAATAATTTGCACAAAGTAAAGGGGCTGTCTGGGTTCAAACCTACGATCTAAGTAAGTCGCGGCCACCACTGCTCCGCTGATAGGCTCAATAATATTTTTACCGTGGCATGATAGTTAGTGACGCTACGATAGCAAAAGAAGTGCACGATTTACTATGCAGTTAGATGAAAATTAAAAGTTCTAACAGCTGCTTTGAAAAATAATAAACGATCATATTAATGTGCGTGATAATCAATCTGTCCATCTTTTTCCCAGTTATGTTGGGGTCGGCTTCCTGTCTAACCGGACGCAGCTCAATACCAGTATTTTACATGGAGCGACTACCTATCAGACTTACGGGGTTCTGACGACGCTTAACGACTGTCAAAGATCTACGAATGACAGCTGGGACCAACGGCTTAACGTGCTTACCGAGACACGGAGAAGTCTCGATAGTGTAAAGGATGGTCTTGGTCACCGATCCACGAACTGACCTCGGCTCTCGTAGCTTAACCTTCGACCAACCCATGCGGCTATTATTAATTAGCCACGAGCCCCGAGAAATCTATAGTTTTATTCATTGTTTCGTTTTACTGTGTCCAAATAAATATTTTTATTTATTTGCGTAACAATTTGTTGTTTTGTAAATACGAAACTGGTTTTGGCAGGTTCGTTGTTGATTGGCAGATTATTTAAAAAATTCAAATGTAACCAGGCGTGTCTTTGATCAGGAGTACGGGTTTACTTTGATCACTTGATCAATGTCACCACGTAGATCAAAGGTACCTACCACATTTATGGTTATGTTTATACTATAATACAATATTTTGATAGCTTTCTATAGTTTCGGTTGTGTTTTTAAGGTTCTGTAGTAAAAAAGGAAACCTTATAGTTTCGTCATGTCCGTTTGTCTGTCTGTCCGTCTGCGGTCTGGCTCCTAGACTCTTAGTACTAGAAAGCTGTAATTTGGATGGGTGTATATATTAATTACGCCGACAAAGTCGTAAAACAAAATTAGGTTTTTTTTTTATGTTATCTCCTATAAGTAAAGTTGTGATGATTTTTTTTTTCTATCCCATGGTGTGGGGTAGCGTTAGAAATGTCCTTCAAAAACTTGGTTTTGGATGTGTGAAAAAAATCACGGCCGTAGTTTATATAATGAAATTAAAAGGAAAACTATCACAGCTAAGTAGGCTCTACAAGTTAACGAGTAATAATCAGTAATAATCAGTAATGTACCAGGCGTAGATTGCGCATACTCTGTGCTAAAGCACCAAAAAGAAAATTATAGCCAACGTGTTGCGGCTAGCATAAAGCGGGGATGAGCTTCTAGGGAAACTATAAAAAGAAAAGAAAAGAAAGAAAAACCATTTATTTGGACAAACTATAAAAGAATAGGTACCTATTACTTTAAAGTCTAAAATATTTTACTAAATTGAGCATCTGGAACCTTTATTTTTTTGCAGTTTTAGTAATAACACAACGTGTGTCTTTATATTTTGTCGCTTGATCAAAGTGATCGTATATTAATTTACCTTGTCTCCTAATAAATCTATAGAGCAGTAAGATATATCTTCTTTAACCAGGTTAATGAAACTCTAATTACGATACTAACAAGAGCAAAAATCGAGATGAGACTCTTTCATTAACATTAATTATTCTTATAAGTATTTATTTAACGGCAAAGGAGACTGTGTGAAACTGGTACGCCATTTTAATGAACTTCAAGATACTTAAAGTTGCAAAGAAAAAGTAGGAATCTTAGCTTTAATTACCTCAGTATTTGCTTTGGCTCGTAAAGAATGTGGCTGTTCTTTCTTTGCTTCCCTCCAAAGAAAAATAGCTAGATTCCTAAGCTTAGAACTAGTTATTAGTTCTTTTGTAACTTATGCCAGAAAAAATCCCACAGGAACGTACTACCGGGATTCAAAGTACTCTTTGTGTTAATCCAGGATATTTACTATTTGTGTGCCAAATTTAATTAAAATCCGTTTAGCCGTTTTGGTGCCAATCCGGAAAACACATCCAAACAAATGGACAAAAATTCTTCGTTACTATTTTATAATGATAAATATATAGATGTTGGAGTGAAAATAAATAAGGTATTTTCGCCAGGAGAATCCATTACTAGAATTTGACGTATTCGAATTTTTCATTATAAATTCGTCACTATCAGAAAATTAAGTCACAATAGTTAAAAGCAAGTGGGATAATTCAGATAACTGACAAACGCCAATAGCCCAAAAACAGAATTGTAAAAAACCCACATTGATAGTAACGTAAAAAAAAAACAGTGGCACTCCGGGAGTGCCGACAGAAGCGAAAACTTGAACAAGATCGCCTTGGTGGAAGAAAAGTACTTGTAAACAACATTGGTTCGTAACCTTATCTAAATAAAGAGCACAATCGCGTTTACAAAAATAAGGTGTCGGTAACGGTGTCGCGAGTTCAATTGTTTTTTTCCCATCTCAAAAATGCCCAACGCGCCTAAAGAAGTTTTCGCTTCAAAAAACCAAACAAATAACAGTTATTTTCACTACATAACATTGCTGAATAGCATGCTTAACACCCCGTCATCTAAATATTCCCTAGCCTTCTCTCAACTTGTAATAAAATATTCCGGTGCAGACAACCAATCTACACCCTTACAACCATACACCCGAATTTAACCAGCGAAAAAGCTAAGCGAAATACAGGATGCACTGGCAACTGTCAAAAACATGGAAGTCTGTTACAGAATCCGACGAAACTCCGACACCGTACACAGACAGCCATTGTACTTACCACATAGGTACAGAAGGTTTACTCCATACAGCGAGCGAAAAGTGGCGCACGCACATATCATGACGGAGAGGGTATGTGTCTCTTACGTTATTATCAGCCATATTTTAACTACTGTGGGCGTCGGAATTTTTTGGACTCGTGTTACTCGAGTTGATATCGCTACTGACTCGAGCCGCAACTCGAGTTGACTGCCTGTAGAGAGCGTATACAGATGTGCGAATCGACTCGTAATGAGTCGCTCGAGTCAGACGATTTGCAACTCGAGTTGACTCGACTCGGTGCCTGTAGAGAGCGTATACAGATGTGCGAGTCGACTCGTAATGACGTAATGTATTGTATTGTAGTGTAGAGCTCGAGTCAGATGATTCGCAACTCGAGTTGACTTGTTATTTTTCTTTTTTATAAAATGTTAAAATACAAGTCAAAATAAACATTTACCGCGGTTTTTTAACCGCAATTCTGATCGTGACTGAGCGCCCCGAACGAGTAACGCAATTTACGACGCAACGCGCATGCTATTGCTATTTCACTCAACTCACATCGAGTAGAGCGAGATGTGAATCATGCAATGCAATAGGCATCATCACGGCGCGTAGCGGGCGAACGCTCGAGTTGCGCGGGCTAGGATCGATCGACCGAGTTGACTCGAGTTGGTAAAAACTGAACTCGAGTAGACTCGTTTGCGATTTGGCTCGAGTTACTCGAGTTAAATAACTCGACTCGCCCATCACTACTGTTGGTAGTGTTGGTTATTGCTCAATAGAAAAACCGTTTGCAGTTCAGATCACATTATAATTTACTATCAAATTATTCACACTAGCAATTCACACACTGTAGGTAAACGACACAACTATACGGAACGCGCGACAGTTTCTAAACATCTTCACTGCTTGACCGCCATCCAGGAACTCTGCTCAGCTCCGGCCGATCCAAGCGTTATGTTATAAACTCTGTTGAACGCCGCTAGGTGGCGCTGGTGCTCCGATTAGTCAAATAATTAACGTATTTCCGACATACAGATCCCCCAGATTAGATGGCATTTTTACAAAATTAGAGATTAACAACTACATGCAATTACGAAAAACTTTTCTAAACTTTTGAGTAACGGATGCCAACATGCGACCTAGGCAACGTAATAGAAAAAAAACTTCATACAAACGCGCAATAATAGGTCCACTAATACTATAAATTGCGAGAAAGCAAAAATTAGAAGCTTTGAGGCTTGGAGGTTACTCTGTGGCACGACATTCGTGATAATTCAAAAACGCGAACATTACCGAAGCGCATACCTTTTTCTGGATCTCAGACTGCCTCAAACAAATGCCAGAAGCGCGTCTACTCGTGCGTGCGTTTTTGGACATTATAAGGAGTCAACCTTCTGTACTCAACTATTATTGTGGCCAGTGGAAAAATATTCATAAAACATTATGACGAGAGGTCAATGCTCTTTCGTGGGTATTTTTCTGTTTACTATTCTATTTTTGGTGAAAGGGAAGGATTGAAAGTGACAGCGCTGTCAGAGGGCTGTCTCGCTTCATAAAGAAAGAAAGAAAGAAAGAAAAAGTATTTAATGGATCGGATGTATGGATCGGATTATTGAAGGCTAAAGGGGTTTTTAGACCGTTACCGTAATTGGTACAAGATTAGGGCATCAGCCTGCAAGGACCTTCTCGGTAATAAACGGTTTTGAGGTATAGAGTATAAGATAAATAATCACTATGCTTATGAAAATGTCCGCGACTTCGTCTGCGTTAAATTTCTTGTTTTAACATAAAATGTCCTATTTCCTACTATATCCTACTATTTATATTTATATATTAACTAGCTTTTGCCCGCGGCTTCGCCCGCGTGGATGTTCCGGAATTCAGAGTATCCTATGTCCTAACCCAGCTTATGGCTTTTCATCTAAATACGTTCAGCCGTTACGACATGAAAAGGTAACAGGCAGATAATAAATCTGTTTTAGGGTTCCATACTCAAAATGAAAAATTTAAACCGTAAAGGATGACTTCGTTTTCTGTCAAGACACTTTTTCTCAGAAACGCGTGGAGGCATCAAGTTGAAATAGATATCAAAAATTTAAATCTACGGTCCCTTGGAGCTCTAAAGAAAATCAAAAGTCAACGCAATAAAATAATACGGCCATTTAACTATACCGCATATTTGTGTTGACACTCGCAAATAAAACAAAGCCTATATGGTACTTCCCGTTGAATTAGCAGCATGAAGATTAAGGAGAAAACTTTGATCCCCTATATATCGCCCCCTTTAGGATTATTTGTAAGACAAAAAGTAGCCTATGTCCTACCCTAGGATGCCATTTATCTCCTTGCCAAATTTTATCGAAATCCGTTCAGTGGTTTAGGCGTGAAAAGATAACATACAGACAGACATTCTTGTACTCAAACCTCAGTTGGCCCGATATAGTTTTTTGACCCTAGTAATAAGAAATAGGATCGACTAACATCAAAAAGTTTTTGTGAAAATTGTCCATTTCCTTGCTGACTGTATTTTTTTTTTCAAAATTTGTGAATGCAGATCAACATATTTCAAAAGGTTAAGGACGGTCTCCTAAGACTGTTTTCTTGTAGCGACAACGGTTAAGGTACCTGCCCTTATTGCCCCATCTCAAAATCCACCCTGTATATGTTATGATTGACTGCTTAAATCCATAAAGCTATAGCATGATGATAATCTTTTAAAAGGTTAAATCCGTAACTATCTGTAATATTTTAACCTTCTGGGTAGCCTTTTTACAATTTGCAGTAAACTGTAGACGAATACGAACTTATTGTAATATTGCTCATCCCCCATAACAAATAGCGTGATAATAATTTTTGGAAAGTCTATTGTGACGGTTTCATTATTTGACTTATGATTTTTTTATACCAATTTTCAAGTTAATCACAAAGTAAAATCCTCCACTGTAAAAATTACTGCCTCGTTTCACCCCTTTAGGGGTAGATTTTCAAAAAATCTTGATACAAGTTTTTATTTATTTTCAGTTTTAATTATAAATACTGAGTTTCGAGTTTATCAGACCGCGCGTTAAAATTCTTCCATACAAACTTTGAAACCCCCCAATCCTCTTTTAGGGGGTAGTTTCGAAAAACGAAAAATGCCAAACTTTATAATTTACATAGGTTAGTATTCATGTCAAGTTTCAAGTTTATCAACTCAAGGAATAAGATTTTTCATACAAACAAAATCCACCCTTTTCACCCCCTTAATGGTCGAATTTCCAAAAATCCGTTCTTAGCGGACGTCTACTACCTATAAACTACCTCCCTGCCAAATTTCATCTTTATACGTCAAGCGGTTTTCGATATTTTGTGATGAATGAGTGAGTGAGTGAGTGACCTTTCGCTTTTATATATTTAGATACTAATATTATAAAGAGGAAAGATTTGTATTTTTGTATGTAACGAATAAACTTAAAAACTACTGGACCGATTTGAAAAATTCTTTCAGCAATAGATACCTACATTATCAGCGAGTAACATAGGCTATATTTTATCCCCGTACTTCCACGGAAACGGGAACTACGCGGGTGAAACCGCGTGACGTCCGCTAGTAATATTATAAATGCGAAAGTTTGTGAGTCTCTTTCACGCAAAAACTACTGAACGGATTTGGATGAAATTTTGCACACAGATAGTTTATAACCTGGATTAACACATAAGATAATTGTTATCCCGATATTCCCACGAGATCAAGACTTATGCGGGTGAAACCGCGGGGTGCTGCTAGTATCCTATATAATACTCGGCAAGGCAATATTGTAGCTTGCCATTATGGAATTTTCGAAATCGGATTATTAGATCCAAAAAATCAATCAATCTGCCTAGCCTTTTCCCAACTAAGTAGGGTAAGATTGGGGTAAGCTTCAGTAATTCCAAAGATTACCAAAATTTCACCTCTTCATAATTTTGGTATAGACTAGTATATATATTAGATATTGTGCCTAAAAGCAATATATGCTGCTGTATGAAATAACATCACCTAAAACAACAATCATTTTTATATGGGAACTCTGTGTCTTTTTAATGAAAATACTAGACGATCAAACTAAGCTTGCCAAGGTTGGTCCGTGGATGGGTAGCCCTTCATTACTCATCGAGACCCAACCGTACGTTGGAAAGCAAGTTAAACTGTTGGTCCCGGCTGTCAATATTTGTAGATCTTTGACAGTCGTTACGGGCAGTTAGAAGCCCGAAAGTCTGACCAGCACGCGTAGCATGACCACCGTAGAAACGAGTTTTGTCGACGGAAGAATAGACAAAAATGACGTTCCATGTAGACAGGACGGCAGGAAAATAGCAAGACTCAACTGCACTTTTTACGAAATTCACTCTTTTCATAATTCGACTCAGAATTCTTTGTTTTGTCATAGGAATTTTTTCCCTATTTGATTCTCAATTTTTATTGATGTTAAGTCACGTCAACTACAGAAAAAATCTCAAAGTGTCGTAGTATTAAGGAAGAAAAAAAAACAGTAATTTTGGATTTAACCATTTCCTTGGTCCTTGGTAATTTTTTTAGAGCCGGAGGCGCGCAGGCTCGACGTATTTTATTTATATGGAATTTTTCACTTTTTGTATGGAAAATAAGAAAAAATATTACCTACATGTTGAGTCTTAGGGGTTTAAGGGTCTTATAAAGGGGGTCGAAATTTTTTATTATTTTTGCGATTGGACACGCCATTTTCGAGATATAAGCAAAAGAAAAAAAAAGATACAGTACTGTGTTTGCACCTGAATTTGAGGTGTTGGTGTGAATTTTAGTTCATATTTTATTCCACATCTTTTTAATCGCGATTAGAAATAGTCAGATTTAGTTAGACAATCAAAATGATGTAAATCATGATTTTGTAGATAACCGTATTATACTTTGTGGCCGTCGAGTAAAAAGTTTTCTATTGTCTTTAGAATTTTATTGATTAAAAATCAAATTTTCTTCACTAACTTAGTGATTTTGACAGTTTGGGATAGAAAACTTTCTTCTGAAATATTATACATGTAAAAGGACCTAGACAAAGATCGTTAGAAACGATAGACAAAAACACAGATTGTAGAATGATTTCTACGGTGCGATGTCAAAATTAGAAAAGCGAAATGTCACTTTGTATAGAAAGAGCTTGTCTATTCTTCGTAGAGATAGAAAGCGTCATGCTACGCATGCAGATTGCCATACTTTCGGGCTTCTGAAAACCAGTCTTACCAAAGGGTATTACCCAGTAACTGGATTGTGGAGATCAGATACGTGGTCACTTCATGTAAAATACTGGTATTCAGCTGTATCCGGTTAGACTGGAAGCCGACTCTAACATGGTTAGGTGGATTAAGATGACAAATTAAGTTTCAACTTAAAATAAACTAAACACTTACAGTGTTAAAACTAAAAAGCCAAGTCCATAATAAATAGCCAACAAATAAACGTCCGATAGTTTTTTACTTGAAAACTTTCCACATTTTTATTTCCTACGCCTTATTTTTCTTGGAAAGCTAATGTTTGTAAACTTGCGAAGGGTTCCAAGTTTCTTTGAAACTAAACTAACACTTCTGGCCGAGGTTTTTAATCTTCTATTACTATTTAGTTGGTGGCTTGTCTATAGTTTGTTAAGACAGTTTTTATAAGACAATTAGCTTCTTACTTTACTCGTTTTTGAAGTGAAAACTTTTTTAGGCGCGTTGAGCATTTTTGAGATGGGACTAAACCATTGATTACGTGACCTGTTACCGACACCGTAGAGTAAAAGTCATCAACGCGTTGATTACCACAGTGCATGGAGTAAAAGAATTCAACGCGTTGATTACCGCGGTGCCGATTTTTTTTCAAGTTTTCACTTCTGTCAGCACTCCTGGAGTGCCACTGTTTTTTTTCCACAATGAGGAAGCTCTTGGCCTGCATCTCACCTGATGGTTAGTGACAATCAGGCCGAAGGTGGAAGCGAGCTTCACCCGGAATCCTCAACCGAGGAACTGGCTATCTTACCTCTAACTGCCGAAACACAACAATGCGGTTAAAATTTATGTTGTGGAAACAGACTTAGATAAGGTTATGGTAGCTAGCCAGGCGGCCTTAGCCCTACTATCAACCAAATCGAGCAGACAATTCTGCACCTATTGTTAATTGAACCCGAGACCTCTGGATCTGAGACAGGTCTAACCACTAAACCACAAAGGCGGTATGCTCCTTTAGGTATCTCACCTGTGGCAATTATTTAAATGCAATGATGAAAAACACACTTGATTTTCAAAATAATGTAGGTGATGCTTAGGACGGAAAATTAAAAGCATCTTCATAAATATCCATACATTTTACGTCTTATGTTATCGTGATGCTGTGACATGGAGGTGGATCTCCACGATAATTTCATCACGTTAAAAATTAATGATTAACACTTTAAGCACAAAAACTTTTCCCTAAAAAAAAAAATATATTTTATAATTGTGATTACTTACATAAACAAATTGTAAATAAGTTGCCATCTCAGTGGACAAACAATAACATTTTGCACCTACATGCCTTTACAAAAAATTCAAACAAGGTTTAGGCCAATTACATGTAAAAACTTAGAGAAATTAGATAACTCTTTGGCAAGTAAATTATGTGTTCAGAGTTTTAATAATATTTTTGACCCTAATGAGTTTTACGCCGAGTTCTTTTCACTATTAAACAAGCAATTTATTGACACTTTTCCACTAAAGACTAAAACTATTTACACAAAGTTCTTATTTAGTGATTGGGCCACTCCAGGTATTCGTAAAAGCAGGGAAAAACTTTTTGAACTTTATGGCCTAAAGCAACATAATTATGAATAATACAAGCTTTCATCAGTATGTCGCAAAATATTCTAAAATTTTTAAAAGTGTGTGCAGAATAGCTAAAGCTCTTTACATTAGCAATAAAATAAAATCAGCTGATGATAAAATAAAAACTACCTGGCAAATAATAAATAATGAAACAGGTAGGAAAAAACAGCGTAATACTGAATTAAATTTAGAGACTGCACATGGCCCCATCAACTCAGATGTAGAAATAGCTCAGGAATTTGAAAACTTTTTTGCTAATGTTCCCCTTAAAACTACCGAAAATTTAAATTCATCACCCGCGGTTTCTGCCGCCTTACTTAGAAATAATGTAAATGCATGCCCTTTAGAGTTTAGGTTTCAGCATACAAACCCCCAGGCTGTTATAAAAGCTTTTAAAGATCTTAAAATTAAATCAACAGAAGATCTATGGGGAATGTCTGTAAAAGTCTGTAAATCTATCATCGAAACCATTGCGCCTTATTTAGCTTTCATATTTAACACCAGTGTAGACCAAGGAGTCTTTCCGGATCTCATGAAACTCAGTAAAGTAGCTCCATTGTTCAAGTCCGGTGATAGTAAGGAACCCAACAATTATAGGCCCGTGTCAATTCTGCCAGTTCTCAGTAAAGTGTTTGAAAAGTTGATGCTTAATCAAATGTTACGTCACTTTAATAAAAATTCCATCTTTCATAAACAACAGTACGGTTTCACCAAAGGGCGTTGTACCACTGACGCCGGTGTCACCCTAATAAAGAACATTTTTAATGCCTAAGAAGAAGCACAAGATGCCATTGGAATCTTTTGCGACCTCTCGAAGGCGTTCGATTGCGTAAACTATGAAACACTTCTGCTGAAACTAGAACACTATGGGATTAGGAATACAGCTCTTGATTTACTAAGATCATACCTGAAAGATAGAAAGATTAAAGTTCAAGTAAACGGCGTAAACTCGTTGGGGTCTGAAATGGCAATGGGTATTCCTCAAGGTTCGATATTGGGTCCATTCCTCTTTTTAGTTTACATAAACGATTTACCCCAATTACTTCAAAATCAACCGAAGATGGTGTTATTTGCAGATGACACATCATTGATCTTTAAAATAGACCGACGGTCACAAAATCTTGACGACGTGAATAACTCTATTCTTCAGGTCCAAGATTGGTTTAAGGTAAATAATTTGGTACTTAATGAGAAAAAAACCAAATGCATTAGATTTAAATTACCGAATGTTAGAAGTAGCGAATGTGACATCATATTGAATGGAGAAAAACTGGAATTTATTCATCAAACAGTTTTCCTGGGAATCACGCTAGACGAGAAATTACAATGGGGACCTTATATAACATCTCTTGCGGGGCGGCTAAGCTCGGCCGCTTATGCTGTTAGAAAGATAAGACAGTTAACAGATGTAGAAACCGCGCGTTTGGTCTATTTTAGCTACTTTCACAGTATTATGTCATATGGCATTTTACTGTGGGGTCGGGCTGCTGACATTGAATCCATCTTTATTTTACAAAAGAGGGCTGTCAGAGCCATTTATAATCTATGTCGTCGCGAATCTCTCAGGGAACTATTTAAAAAGATTAATATTATGACGGTACCTTGCCAATACATCTATGAAAATATTATGTATGTAAGGAAAAATCTGCATCTTTTAAAAAAAATAAGTGATAGACATAATTTTAATACTAGAAATAAAGATAAAATAGATCAACCATTTTTCAGATTATCCAAAGTACAAACATCTTTTATGGGGTACTGTGTTAAATGTTACAACAAAATACCTTGTGATATATTACAATTAACTGAAAGAAAATTTAAAACGCATATTAAAAGTACTCTTTGTAAACAAGCATATTACAAATTAGAGGATTATATCCTAGATAAGAATGCTTGGAAGCATGCTGGTCTAGCTCCATAGGACAATTTTGAGTCTAGACAAAATCAAACTGGATGCTAATTTAATTGTGTAATTAAATATTACAACATTTTTTTTACATTCTGTGATTACTTGAACTCACACACTGACGAATTAGTATCACTTGTAATTTTTTTAGGAATATCGTATAGGTTTTACAATGCTTGTAAATATGTGAACACCATGTATCCATTACATAATTGTTTTTTCTATCATTGCTTCATTTTTATTTTTACATATTGTGGTATAGTAATCTTATTCCAGGTGCATCGCTTTCACATATAATTATATAATTAATGTATACAAAATATTGTAAAACATTTTAAAAGAGTAACGGTGGAGTTTCTTGCCCATTCTTCTCCATACGAAAACTACCCTTTGGAAGGGGCGACTAGAATCAATTCTATTTTTTGTTTTTGACGTTCAAAAGTGCCTTTTTGTGCCTAATTGAAATAAATTATTTGACTTTGACTTTGACTTTGTAAATAACAGTGACAGAAACTTACTATAACATCATCCACATCTAAGTGGGAATAAAAAATACGTATTTATTGAAGCTAACTCAAAAACTACCCAAGCAAAGTTAATACAATTTATATGGGACCACCACTAAAAAAACCTACCTAACAAAAAAAGAATCATAAAAATCAATTCATAATTGGTGGAGTAAACGCATAACAAACATAAAAAAACATACAGTCGAATTGAGAACCTCCTACTTTTTGAAATATGGTAAAAAAATAGGTACTTTTGAAAAGCATCAAAAATCTTCATTTCATAAAATAATATATCTATATTATTATTAGCTTATATGGACTCTGTCCGAAATAAATGAATAATAATAATAATAAGTACATCATTTTGGGCACAAGAATCCACGACCTACTGTCCCCATGTTACAATAAATTAATATAGTCACCTTTTTTTTTCGGGTGGGTAATTATTAAATAATTTCTAATTGTTTTCTAATTTCTAGAGCGTGTCAGACTCTTACTTATTAAAACCCACCCATGTTCCTTCAGTTGCCATGTTGCCAGGGGCCACGATATCCCTTTCGGACTTTCCCGCGACCCCAGCAGAATATGGTCACCCTAGATTTAGAGGGTCTACATTACAGCGCTAAACAGTAAAATTCTAGACTGAAATACGTGAGCATTTCATGAATTTTCATGTACAAAAGTTAGTTACTTCAGAACAATTTACTATCAAACAAACAACGCTATACTATGTCTAAGTACAGTTCAATGTTCTATAGAGTGCTTTATAGAACACGAAACTATACCAAACATTCCCTAAGTGAACTAACCCAAACATTATTCCGGTACCGGTCAACATTAACGGACTGTTAACCTTAGCAGGGATGAAGAACCTTTCCTATACTAAACACTAAAATAAATAAATAAAATTTGCGAATCAAGGAGTCTTGGTTTAAAGGGAAAAAATAATAATAACTGTTTTTGAAGTGAAAACTTAGTGCACTTTTTCTGAACATTGCACGAAACTGAACCGTCACGCTCGGGTCGGTGATATTGAATCGCGTATACTCGGCTCTAATCGTAAGTTTTCACTTCTATCGTGTGGTCACACCCCCACTTTTTCGGTCATATTATTTTTTGATCTAGATTATCTTTTCTTCTTAACTGGGAAATTCTTAGAAATTGGGATAAAGGCATGAGAATGATAATAAATATTTTCTTCTAACGTAGATAAAAAAAAAAAATTCGTTAACCACTCCCTCCGACTTTCCCAAAGTAATAACAGGTACCTAGGGAGATACAAACTTATTTATTTAAATTTATAATTATAATAACATTAGTAATTTATTTATTTATTACTTTAATTGCCGTTATAAAAATATTGTGTTCTTTTACGAGTATCATCACCACTGACAGTGAAAACAATTGAAATATGAATTACCTACATTATTTTCACTGTACTTACTATAACTAACTGGTACTTGTAAGTAATGATGATACCAGTGACTCATCCAAAGTTATGATAATTAATTCTCCAAATAATTATTGTAGTAAATATGTATTTTTACCAAGGTGTATCGTGTTACCCAGTAACTGGTTTGTGGATGTCAGATAGGCAGTCGCTCCTTGTAAAATACTGATATCCAGCTGTATCCGGTTAGACTGGAAGCTAACTCCAACATACTCGGGAAAGGCTTGGTAGATCAAGGTATTTTAAACATCCATGATCTAACTCATTTTATATCAACGGTCTCAATTTCTATTACGCCGTACCCACAAATTCAAACCGCGAACCATTAGTTCGCCGCCCCTGCCGGCTATAGCCCTATAGTGACAGATTAGAATCGGAACCCAAAACCTCGACTAATCACATACCAAAGTAACCATTCAGTGTTTGTATAAACAAGGATGCTCTTTAATTAACACAAATTCGTTCCGACAAGGGCTTCGTTCAATTACATACGCCCAATTCAATGCTGAATGGGCTACGTCTCCTTTAAAGGGGGAATGTACCTACATAGGTAACGTTACGAGTATGTGGATGTGTCATGGGGTTCGGCTGTTATGGGATATACATATATTGTATTTAGATAGTGTGTCAGATATACTGATTACTGTTTTTAGGGTTCCGTAGTAAACAAGGAACCCTTATAGTTTCGTCATGTCCATCTGTCTGTCTGTCTGTCTGTCTGTCCGCGGTCTAGCTCCAAGACTGTTAGTACTAGAAAATTATAATTTAGCATGGGTATACATATTAATCATGCCAATAAAGTGGTAAAATAAAATTATGAAAAATATTTTTTTTTAGGGTACCTCCCCAACACGTAAAGTGGGGATGTTTTTTTTTTTTTTTCTATCCTTTGTTGTGGGGTATCGTTGAAAAGGTCTTTCAAAAACATTATGAGTGTGTTCAAACCATTTTTGAATTCAGAGATCCGATTGCGAAATATTTAATCCGATTGCTTTAAAGTGCAAATTGTTGTTAGAGTCAAGTGTCCCCCCCCCCCCTGCCAGCTAAATGTCCGGTTTTAGACACGTGAAAAATTTCACGGCAATAGCTTATATAACGAATTTAAAAGGAAAACTACCACAACTTAGTAGGCTTTACAAATTAACGAGTAATAATCGACCAACTTAAATTTGCGGTTGTAAAAACATGTTCTCCCATACATTCTGTATGAAAGATTTTTTTTTCAACTACAAAGTTAAGTTTGTTCTTGGGATAAATTCATCCCAACTACGGAACCCTACATTGTGCGTGGTCCGACATGCACTTGGCCGGTTTTTTTTGTTATTTAATATTACAGGAGACAATCGCTATAGATTATAACTTAATAAATTAATAGTTTAAAAAACACTAGAAAAACACGCTTTTATAAATGCACGTAAAAACATAAAAGGCCTTTCTCACAAGTGCAAACACGACTATGATACGATATTCCATCATGGAATGCCAGTGCCTATCTTCCAGCTTCATCATCAGACCTTGAAACCTAATCGTGGTCAAAGTTCATTACAAGAATTTTCTAAGAAATCCAAAACAGCTATGATACGATTTTCCATCATGAACTTCCAGCTCATATCTTCCGGCTCCATCATCAGATCAGTTCGACAGTACCATATTATTGTATTATCATCAGAACTACATACAGCTGCCAATTTCCATTACGCTACGACCCTTAGAAGATGGTTAAATTAGTTACCTTAGATTCCATTACATACTTACATACAGGTCGACCTAATAAAAGCGTGTTAACAATAAGTTAACAATAGTGAATGCTAGACAAGACTTGATGTAAATAAAGACGATGAACTGAGAAGACGTCGATTGCAATTAATAACGATAGATAAATGAGGTTATGTTATATAATGTTATGTTCCAATGATGGGTTTGATACAAAATAGTGAATAAATGCTATGATTATCAGATGATTTTTGTCGATTAAACTCACCTATTTCTTGTTATGTCTATATCTCAAGGCAATGCATTGAGTAAATCACACTAGTTTCTAGCCTTTCTATAGCCATCAAATGTATTACTAACTAACTGCGCCTCGCGTTTTCACCCGCAAAAGTCTCGATTCTGAAGGAATATCGGTATGAAAGGTCCTCCATCAGTCCGGTCCATCGATCCGCCATCCGGTTGCTTCTCCAATTAAATTTTACGTGCCATTGCTCTAACTAAAACCTACTTTAATTACTTCAGATTTGAAAGAGAGAGAGATTTTGAAAAGGATCAAGACCGTTGCCCTCGAAAAGTAAGAGATCCAGGTAGAATAGTTCTGCCTAGGGCTCCAAGAATTCTCTATATAAAAAAAAAACTTTTATCATATGTGTGAACTTATCTTTAACAAAATTCCAAAGAACTTTAAATATTAGATACTATAGCAATAAATACATTGTAATGTCTTGTATGTCAAATGTCCTGGGCGACCGAGCTCTGCTCTGGTGAAAATAGAGAATGCTCATATAATAGTATAGGAAAGTTCATACTAATCCACGCATAGTACCTACTTGTTCCATGCTGCCATGATAGTAGGTACTTACTAATTCCTTGCTGCCATGATCATTATTCTAATGTCATTATTATCATGTCATTATTCATTATCTTGTTCTAAAACTTTGGGCGACCGAGCTCTGCTCGAGTGAAAATACGGAGAAAATTCATTTTCCCAGATATGAGACTCAGCTAGATCGATTTTTCGCCCCCGTAAACCTCTATATTGCAACCTTGGTCGAAACCGTTATAGCCGATTTCAAGAACGTAAGTACAAATACAGGGTGGCGGGGCATCGAAGAAAAGAAAAAAACCGGCCAAGTGCGTGTCGGACTACGCACAATGAAGGGTTCCGTAGTTGAGATGAATTTATTTATCCCAAGAACAAACTTAACATTGTAGTTGAAAAACATGTTCTCCCATACATTCCAACTGCAAATCGTCGCTCGGCATCCAATACCGCGAATGTGACTTTTTTTTTTAAACAAAAAAATAGAACAAAAAAACAAAAAAAAAAAAAAAAAACAAAAATAAAAAAAAACAAAAATCAGATTTTCGTGAAAAATTTCACATTCGCGGTATTAATATAATAATAATACCTTTAAACCAGCAATTCTTGTTTATACCTATGTATATATAATCTGAATCTCGGAAACGGCTCCAAGAATTTTTATTAAATTTAGTATGCAGGGGGTTTCAGGAGCAATAAATCGATCTAGCTAGGTTTCATTTTTAGAAAAAGTCGTTCAAAAAAAAAAAAATTATCATCCAGATATTTTTCTTTATTCAAGTAACAAGGACTCATTGCGTTAGTAAACTTATGAACTATGTTAACTTATTTTACGAGGTCACTTAGAAAGTTTTGTGACTAACAGTGTTTGTCTATAGAATACTGGCTGGTTTTGATGTCAATTAAAACGATGACTACTTATTCCAAAAAACATAACATTCCAAATTCGAAATTCCCTCCACATTTTTTTACGAGCAAAATCAAAATACTCTGTCTTACTGAAAACTGGATTTATAACGAGAACATTTTCGCGCGATGATTTTGTACGATTTCAAATGTCGACTAAAACCAGAAGAATCGTTTGAAAGACTTCGAATGGTGTTCATAGAAAAAAGCCCTTCTAAAGCGACTGTTTTTCGCTGGTTCAACGAATTTATGGGTGGTCTAGTAATTTTGGCAGACAAAGAAAGAAGTGGTCGCCCTATGACGGTTGTTACATAACAAAAAGTGCTGGCTGTGAAAAATACAATTCAAGAGAATAGGCGAATTACGAAGAGGTTCAGCATACACCGTGAAATTTGAATCACAGTTTTGCTAGAACAAACGTTGTTCAGACCATGGTCTACTACCATTCTACAGCATCCAATAAAAAAAAAACATTATTAGTTTTTGTAAAAACACAAAAAAGCAAAGTTTACAATGTCAAGATATATAGATGAATACTGCCTATTGGATCGGGAAGTGTGCATGAAATTCTACACAGGCATCCTCGGTTATGAAAGATAGTTTCACGCCCGTACCGTAAAATCTAACGCAGGGTCAGAAGGAGGTTCGGGTAGAATGGTGCCGAGACATGATAGCAAAATTGGTAGCAGGCTCGTCTCGGCGCGTTTAAGATATCATTACGGATGATGAATATGATCCAGAAATGAAGCGTCAGTTGACCGTGTGGCTGTTGAACCAAAATGAACCAACGCCTACCAAAGTGAAGCGAGCCAGAAGTGCAGGCAAAATGTTGACCGCAAGTTTTTTTTTTTTCTACCTGGTTATCTGGTGTCAGTACCCTGACGAGATCAAAGAAGCATCAATACTGAATGGGATGTTACCAAATGTTTGCCAGAAGTTTTTACTACTGCAAGCAGCAAGCGACCGAATACTGGCCTCCGTGGGCTACTGCTTCACCACGACAACGCGCTGGTTCACTCGGCGCTCAAAACAAGGGACTTTCTGGACAGCACATCGGTCAAATTTATAGGTCATCCTCCTTACAGTCCCGATTTGGCTCCGTGCGACTTTTTCTTCTCGCCAAAATAAAAAATCAACTCAAAGGAAAACAGTTTTCATCACCTGAAGATGCACTGGGTGCATTTGAGAAGGAGATTGGAGAGGTGTCTGATGCGGACTGGAAAATGTGTTATGAAAATTTGTTTAGACGTATAAAACTGTGTATAGACGCCAATGGAGAGTTCTTTCAAAAGATATAATAAAAAAAATTATAACCTGTAGTATATTTTTTTCTAGTATCACAAAACTTTCTGAGTGCCCCACGTAATCTAGTTTAAATTTATTTCACCCCATGGGAGATGGCACTGCAGTGATTGATGTACATGCAATCCAGACTGCTAGCGATATTGTTGGAGCTGGCCCATACTCTGCGTACCAGGGATGCACACCTCATTCGCATCGTTACGTAAAAGCAATTAATATATGCGTCCGCGAATATTCCCGATGCGCTACAAAAACGGGGCAGCCCCACCAATACGCTGAAAGCGTTGTTGTATTGGACACGAAGGGCGTTGCATGACCTTTGGGTATATCTAGCCCACAGGCTGCACCTGTAAAACGTTGTACAATAAGCTCGAAACAGAGCAATTTTGGCTTTTTAAGTGAGCAGCGTGCAAACCTGCGAGCCAGCATGTTTGCCCTTACCGACAATGCCCTTCGCTCCCGCTCAATATCGAGTCCGTCATTGAGGTCAGGGGTCAAAAAAAGACCAAGATATTTAAACGTAAATACACTTTGTAGTGGAGTCCCATTGAGTAACACAGGTGGTACATAACCCGGTCTGCCCCTAGCCTCAAAGACCATGATCTCCGACCTATTGGAGTTATACATCAAACCATGTGTTTTGGCATACTGCTCACATTTGGCGACCATTTACTTTCTGAGACCACAGATTGACGCGCTCAGAAGCACCATATCATCTGCATAGCTAATATTATTTACACAAATACCATCTATATAGCAACCCACTCTAGTGCTGCTGAGCTCGCCAATCCTGCTTCATCCCGCATTCCAACCTGTATGGCTTGGAAAAAGTTCCAGCCCATCGTACACTATTGATCTGGTTACCATACCACTATTTAAAGATGTTTGCTCCGTTGGCAATCTATCCTTCTCCATCTTTCTCCACAATACGTCATAAGCAACCAGATCAGAAACTTTGAATAAATCGATGAACCTAGCATAAATCGGCGTCCCACGCTGTGTATAGTAAGTATGTGATAGTATGCTTAAGGCACAACAACACTGCACTTTCTGTTGACAAACCACGCCGAAACCCGAATTGGTTGTCATAAACATTTACAGTTTTATTTATTTGTGTATTAAGCAGACGGTCAAACACTTTTGATATTTTGATATTATAGTAGCTAGAGAGATGGGCCTTTTGGATGCCGAGCGACGAAATGTAAGTTTTTACGCACAATATTGAGAGATTTACCATGTTATTTTAAGACCATAGACTTCTTATAGGTTTTCCTGTAATCTATGAGTAAAGAACCATACTATGTAATTTTTTCAAAATTTTCGGTCCAGTAGTTTCGGAGATAAGGGGGGGGGAATGGTCAATTTTCATTGAATTTATTAAATATCTTTAAAAGTATTTATTTTAAAATTATATAAAAAATATATTTAAAATCCTCGCAACAAGTCCTTTCATTTGATATGTCACACGGTACTGTTAGCAAAACTTTTTTTTTTAATTTTCTTGTTTGCGCCCCAAAAGTGACACCTATATTCAAAATTAAATTATTTACATTACACATTCGTGTTTGGGTCACAGAAATACATATGTGTACCAAATTTCAACTTAATCGGTCCATTAGATTCGGAGTAAATTGGCTGTGACAGACGGACAGACAGACAGACAGACAGACAGACAGACAGACAGACACACGAGTGATCCTATAAGGGTTCCGTTTTTTCCTTTTGAGGTACGGAACCCTAAAAACAAAAAAAAAATTATTGATTTAATTTTGATTTGATTTGAAAACTGAACCCCCTACGTTGAAATTTTTCGTCGGTTATTTTCAACGTAGGGGGTTCAGAATCATGTACTGAATCCATGGTTTCAGTTTTCAAATCAAATCAAATCAAAATCAAATTTTTTTTTTTTTTTAGGGTTCCGTACCTCAAAAGGAAAAAACGGAACCCTTATAGGATCACTCGTGTGTCTGTCTGTCTGTCTGTCTGTCTGTCTGTCTGTCTGTCTGTCTGTCCGTCTGTCACAGCCAATTTACTCCGAATCTAATGGACCGATTAAGTTGAAATTTGGTACACATGTGTATTTCTGTGACCCAAACACGAATGTGTAACGTAAATAATTTAATTTTGAATATAGGTATCAATTTTGGGGCGCAAACAAGAAAATTAAAAACAAAAGGTTTGCTAACAGTACCGTGTGACATATCAAATGAAAGGACTTGTTGCGAGGATTTTAAATATATTTTTTATATAATTTTAAAATAAATACTTTTAAAGATATTTAATAAATTCAATGAAAATTGACCATTCCCCCCCCCTTATCTCCGAAACTACTGGACCAAAAATTTTGAAAAAAATACATAGTATGGTTCTTTACTCATAGATTACAGGAAAACCTATAAGAAGTCTATGGTCTTAAAATAACATGGTAAATCTCTCAATATTGCGCGTAAAAACTTACATTTCGTCGCTCGGCATCCAAAAGGCCCATCTCTCTAGCTACTATAATATCAAAATATCAAAAGTGTTTGATCGTCTGCTTAATACACAAATAAATAAAACTGTAAATGTTCATGACAACCAATTCGGGTTTCGGCGTGGTTTGTCAACAGAAAGTGCAGTGTTGTGCCTTAAGCATACTATCACATACTTACTATACACAGCGTGGGACGCCGATTTATGCTAGGTTCATCGATTTATTCAAGGTTTCTGATCTGGTTGCTTATGACGTATTGTGGAGAAAGATGGAGAAGGATAGGTTGCCAACGGAGCAAACATCTTTAAATAGTGGTATGGTTACCAGATCAATTGTACGATGGGCTGGAACTTTTTCCAAGCCATACAGGTTGGAATGCGGGGTGAGGCAGAATTGGCGAGCTCAGCAGCACCAGAGTGGGTTGCTATATAGATGGTATTTGTGTAAATAATATTAGCTATGCAGATGATATGGTGCTTCTGAGCGCGTCAATCTATGGTCTCAGAAAGTAATTGGTCGCCAAATGTGAGCAGTATGCCAAAACACATGGTTTGATGTATAACTCCAATAGGTCGGAGATCATGGTCGTTGAGGCTGGGGGCAGACCGGGTTATGTACCACCTGTATTACTCAATGGGACTCCACTACAAAGAGTATTTACGTTTAAATATCTTGGTCATATATTGACCCCTGACCTCAATGACGGACTCGATATTGTGCGGGAGCGAAGGGCGTTGTCGGTAAGGGCAAACATGCTGGCTAGCAGGTTTGCACGCTGCTCACTTAAAAAGCCAAAATTACTCTGTTTCGAGCTTATTGTACAACGTTTTACACGTGCAGCCTGTGGGCTAGATATACCCAAAGGTCATGCAACGCCCTTCGTGTCCAATACAACAACGCTTTCAGGGTATTGGTGGGGCTGCCCCGTTTTTGTAGCGCATCGGGAATATTCGCGGACGCACATATTAATTGCTTTTACGTAACGATGCGAATGAGGTGTGCATCCCTGGTACGCAGAGTACGGGCCAGCTCCAACAATATCGCTAGCAGTCTGGATTGCATGTACATCAATCACTGCAGTGCCATCTCCCATGAGGTGAAATAAATTTAAACTAGATTACGTGGGGCACTCAGAAAGTTTTGTGATACTAGAAAAAAATATACTACAGGTTATAATTTTTTTATTATATCTTTTGAAAGAACTCTCCATTGGCGTCTATACACAGTTTTATACGTCTAAACAAATTTTCATAACACATTTTCCAGTCCGCATCAGACACCTCTCCAATCTCCTTCTCCAATGCACCCAGTGCATCTTCAGGTGATGAAAACTGTTTTCCTTTGAGTTGATTTTTATTTTGAGGAACAAGAAAAAGTCGCACGGAGCCAAATCGGGACTGTAAGGAGGATGACCTATAAATTTGACTGGTGTGCTGTCCAGAAAGTCCCTTATTTTGAGCGCCGAGTGAGCCAGCGCGTTGTCGTGGTGAAGCAGTAGCCCACGGAGGCCAGTGTTCGGTCGCTTGCTGCTTACAGTAGTAAAAACTTCTGGCAAACATTTGGTAACATACCATTCAGCATTGATGCTTCTTTGATCTCGTCAGGGTACTGACACCAGATAACATGGTAGAAAAAAAAAACTTGCGGTCAACATTTTGCCTGCACTTCTGGCTCGCTTCACTTTGGTAGGCGTTGGTTCATTTTGGTTCAACAGCCACACGGTCGACTGATGCTTCATTTCTGGATCATATTAAAAAATCCAAGATTCACATTCGCGGTATTATATGGCGAGCGACGATTTGCAGTTGGAATGTATGGGAAAACATGTTTTTCAACTACAATGTTAAGTTTGTTCTTGGGATAAATAAATTCATCTCAACTACGGAACCCTTCATTGTGCGTAGTCCGACACGCACTTGGCCGGTTTTTTTTTCATGATTTCGCATCGACCCTGCCACCTCGTCTATATACAAATATTACTTGTTTAATAGTGTAGGATAAGATAAGACCAACACTGTACCAATACTTATTGCAAATAAATGATTATAATTATGGTATCATAATCATTATCATCATACATGCATCCATGAGCACAAACATATTAGATCACAACCCCTACAGGGTGCTTTCAGTCATCAACTGAGATGTAACACAAGGGGGGCCATAAATTACATAACATGAGTAAATTAAGCCTATTACGCACTGGAGCGCCACTCTAAAGATGATTTGTGTGTCGTCATGTTTACAATGTAAGGTTGTGTTGTTTTAAATGTTGTTCATGACTTCATGTTATTGAGGATTGTTTGCATTACTGAGCGCATTTTAGTGTATGTTGTGAATTTAACATAACATCACGCTTTATTTATGTTTAAGTCCCATGTCATAGGGGCCGAGCCTATTACCATCCATCGGGCACAAATCCAGACTCCGAGCTGCTATTGAGAAATTTCAGATAGTAAACTCAATAACACTTCGCACGACCTGGGAACCGAACCCAGGACCTCTTGCTCAGCACTATACCGACGAGGCAGATATTGTTAGACTCAAAAATGAGGGCTTAATAATTGTTTAAATGTTTAAAATAAACCCCAAAAGTTTCCTAAGAACATTCGTAGCAGTGCAAGCTACGCCGTAGCACAGCGCGTAGCGAAGGTTTGGGCGTGGTTTCTATTGCCTACGCTTAGTAGTAGTTACTGTTCATAATTAATTTGGTCCTTGATTACATGTTAACATTGTCATTTGTTTCATAAATAGGAAACATGTGTTTAATCGTCATTTATATTTTACCCGAAAGCAAATAACAATGTATATGACCAGGATACCCGCAAAATTTCGCGGATTTATATGTATTTTGAAGTGAAATTTTCATTAGGCGCGTTGGGCATTTTTGAAATGGGAAAAAACAATTGAACTCGCGACACCGTTACCGACACCTCATTTTTGTAAACGCGATTGTGCTCTTTATTTAGATAAGATTACGGATCAATGTTCTATACAAGTATTTTTCTTTCACCAAGGTGATCTTGTTCAAGTTTTTACTTCTGTCGGCATTCCTCAGTGCCACTGCCATTTTTTTTTTAGATTTGTTTTTCATATTCTTCTATCTCTATAGGATTTGAAAATCACAAGTGAAAATTGATTCGCTGTTACAATGAATTATAAATACTTAAACATTTTCAGGTTTAACCCCGCGCCACACAGAACACGTGTCATCAGTGCTGTTCCCACAAGATCGATGCTGGACACCTCACCGCCATTGTTTTCTTTCAGGATAATGCCCCTTTTATGATCCGTACACAAAAAATTATTCAAATTCAAACAATAGCGTGAGATTTACAGATTTTCCTTAAAAAAATCCCTTGAAAAACGGACGCGCTTAAAAAAATAACTCTCTGTAGGAGCAACCAGCCCAATAACAAACGAATTGCTTATAAATATTAAAATATTGAAATCCGTTCTATTATGCAGTCAAAACCGGGGGGAACAACAAAATATCGGGAGGTTGCTTGCTATGATAAACTGGTTAAATCTGGTTAATACACGCCTTACTAAATATTGGATAGATTTTGCATTTAATCCGGTTTTCTCATGGTCGTATATAACTTTAGGGTAAGTATAATATTGCTAAAAATGGATGGACAAAAAAGTTGTTTATTATTTTCGGTAAACATTTGGTAAAAACTCCCTAAATTTCGAATAGTAGGCTTGTACAGTACGCGTCAAACTTTATGAGCTCTCTGAAGTTGTACGCGAGTGGCCTAAAGGTTATTAATAGGTAATTATTTTTGTGATCAACAAACCAATGTTGTAGGTAGGTATAAGTTACTATCTGTGTGGTGCTTTCCTCAAAAGACCACTTCAGACACCAATTCATATGGCCTTCACATGATCTGACCAAGATTATGTCTGGACTTTAAAAGAGACTGCGACCTCTGAGTTTGTTTCGGCCTTTCTTCTCAGAGTAGTCAGATAGGAAACGCCGACCTCATCTAGTTTTTAAAATATGATTGACGTGTAAAAGTGTTTGAGCAAACCTACTTACAGAAATAAAATCATTTTTAATTTATATTTGTTTTATTTAATGTTATGTGATGTAATGTAATTAGCAATTAATATAGTTTTTAGACCACTCGCGTACAACTTCAGAGGGCTCATATAGTTTGGCGCGAACTGTACCTGTTAGTTAATCTCTAGAGCAATAAAGTTCAACCACCTTGCATTTTTCTTTTCTCATTTAATGAGGTAACCATGTTTGGTAATACCACGTAGGCGATTTTACAAACACTTATCGATGTTTTGCTTCACCGTTAAGCAAAAACGTTACATTAATACGTTTAATTATAATAGATATAGGTACATTAAATAAGTTATGATAATGATAAATTATTTTATTTCTGTAAGTAAGTTTGTACAAACACTTTTACACGTCAATCATATTTTAAAAACTAGATGAGGTCTACTCTGAGAAGAAAGGCCGAAATAAACTCAGAGGTCACAGTCTCTTTTAAAGTCCAGACATAATCTTGGTCAGATCATGTGAAGGCCATGTGGATTGGTGTCTGAAGTGGTTTTTTGAGGATAGCACCACACAGATTAAGAGGTCCTGTCCAGTCAGTGTCATTTGTCATCGCAGTTATCGTGCAGCTCAACTCAGAATTTTAGGTTATGTTGATTTTACGATTTTGTTCATTTAAAGCACCGTAACACGACAGCCAATTTCAAATAAAACTCATTTACCTAAATATCACTAAATTATTAGTGTAATTAATAGTTCGTAGCTATTTTATTCACATCGCTCCCAAAATTACGGTAAAACCACCGCCATTTACACATAATTAAATATTAATGTTTAATGTAACCACGACAGTCGTTTGTGGCGTATAAAAAAATATAACATAACATCAATCCTTGTTTCCCTGAAGGATTGGGCAGAGGTGTCCCTGTAGCAGGTACACCCACATTTCGCCAGTTATGTTTAAGTCCCATGTAATAGGGGGCGAGCCTATTGCCATCAACCGGGCACAAATTCAGACTCCGAGCTGCTACTGAGAAATTTCAGTATAAAAAATATTTCTAGTTCAATTTTGATTTTGATGTAAATGTTGAAATGACGTGAAGTATTTACAATTTCATCATAACATAAAACAGTTTTTGGGATAAAAATGTAAGGACCAAACTGAGTTATATCAAAACTAAAACAGCAGTTGAGTTTTAACCTATAACTTACCAACCTTTTATATTTCCATCATTTAATTGATAATGTGCCTTTAAAAGGACGTCTCCAATGTGAGTGAGCAAATTTTTTTTTTGTTGTGAATTGGAACTTCTCTTGACCTTGATCTCACCTGATAGAAAGCGATGGATGAGGTCTACGATACAATGAGTGAGCCCAGTATATGCCTGTTCACTCTTGCTTTGAAACTGGGTTATATGTGAAAGAGAACGCTGACAGAGAGTTCCACACTTTAGCCGTGATATGACACTTAAAACGCAGATATATGCCAGTGACATAGGACTCGCCCATCAAGGAGTGCTGTCCCAAATTAGACGCATTATTTATTTATTATACATAAAACAAAAGGTATTTTAATAAAACACGTATACTAAAAGATCAATAAATAAATTATCTTTAAAATGGTGGTTTCAGAAAAATACGCTTGATAGATTTTGCGTGATTCTCAGTTTTTATCCCCGTTAGAAATAACTCTAGAAATTAATTTCACTATGTAATATAAACATAATCCAAAACATTCCTAGATTAAGTTATTAAGAAAAGGCTCTCATTTTTTTTTCCTAATCATATATACTACTCGTTTAGACGTGATCTTAAGTAAAAAATCACTAAAAATCGGTTATCGTTGCCCATAATTTACACAAGCGGCACGTTGCTAACAGCAGGGTCAACTGCAGCCTTCGACGCGTCGGCGTCCACCATCGACACATCTACGGTTGCCGCCGACGAGTAAGCCGGTAACCGTAATTCATAAAAAAATCCACGGAAACTCAGTTAACCGAACAGACGATATTTAATTTTATGTAGCGACACGATTCCAACTTGGACGTAAAATCGATACGTCAAAAAAATTAAATGTTTATCTGTTAGTCCCGCACTCAGTGAGCTGGCTCGATTTTATTAAAACTTCAGTTACATTTGCGGTGAACCTAAAACTTTTTACATGGTTCGTCAGTTTTTGTGGCGGCAGCGATCCGTGACGAAAATCATTTTAAAGCTTAAAATGTTTGCGCGGACATTATTTTTGTATTCCAATTTGTTTCATTGTAACAAAAACCGCGTTTTTGAACCTGCTGTTGGCATGTTTGCCTTTGTTTTGGTACCTATTTAGACTACACTGTGTTTGGATACTATGGAGTTGGAACTTTCCGTATAGAGCGACTGCCGACCCACTTCTTCTTTTCTAATATCAGCACGAAGTCATGTCACAATACTAGTTTTAGCTAAAGTCCCCCCGCCGCATCTGTCTATCTGAACGCGATAAACTCAAAAACTATCGAACGGATTTTCATACGGTTTTCACCAATGGACGGAGTGATTTATGCGGAAGGTTCAAATGTATAATTCATTGAAGGTTTTGTGTAAATTACCTGAATTATGACGATGATTTTTGAAGACGACGGAAAAATTCATGCACCGCGTAAACCAATTCAGTTATATGAAAATAATTTATTACGGAATTAATACATTGTTTACCTGAATTAACACACAGGGTAATTTTAATTCCGGTAGTACGTTTCCGTGGGATATTTTCCGATATCTACGCGGGCGAAGCCACAGCCAAAAGCTAGTTATACATAATTTTAATGCATATATTTTCCGGTAACTGTTTTTAGCATGTTCTGGCATCTTCGGTAAAAGGTACCAGTGTAGACTGTGTGTGTAGTGACTTGGAGGGAGACTGAATAACCTCTTCAGACACCCTCACGATGCTTTCAGCAGCAACATGGATTAGTCACGTAACGCATAAGCAATTTGAATGATGACTTTTGGAAATAAAATTGCATTGAATCTTTTTTAACCGACTTCCAAAAAGGAGGAGGTTATATGTTCGTCGCGTATGTTTGTTTTTTTTTTTTTTTTTCTTTTTTTTTATGTATGTCCACCGATTTCTACGTCAATTGTGGACCGATTTTGAAAATTATTTTTTTGTTTGAAAGGGTATGCTCTTGAAATGGTCCCATATAAATTTTATTAACTTTGCTTTGATAGTTTTTGAGTTAGCTTCAATAATACGTACTTTTTCCCACTTAGTATGTGGATGATAAGATAAGTTCCTGTCACTGTTATTTACATAGCAGGTAGGTAGTGGTTTTCGAATTTGTGTGGGGTAGATACCACAACTAAAAAGTGAAAAATAAAAACTTTTTACAAAAAAAAAAACAACCGACTTTCAAAAAACACTACAAAGTGAAAAATAACTTTAATTTCGGAAGTCGGTGACAAAAAACGAAAACTCAAAACCAAAGACACCGACTTCCGACATTAAAGTTATTTTTCACTTTGTAGTGTTTTTTTTTCATTGTAGGTTGGGCAGGATTCGCAAGGAACTCGTATCAGACTACATAATTGATGTGAATAAGACTTCTAAATTACTATTCGAAGAACACTACAAACACAGGTTTTTTAAAGTGAAAACTTCTTTAGCCGCGTTGGGCATTTTTGAGATGGGAAAAAACAATTGAACTCGCGACATCGTTACCGACACCTCATTTTTGTAAACGCGATTGTGCTCTTTAATTATATTACGTTTCGGATCAATGTTCTATGCAAGTATTTTTACTTTAAAGGTTTAGGAAGTTTTTTTTTTTGTAAACGCGATTCCGCTCTTTATTTAGATAGGTTACAGACCAATGTTCTATACAAGTATTTTTCTTCTACCAAGGTGATATTGTTCAAGTTTTCACTTCTGTCGGCACTCCCGGAGTGCCACTGTTTTTTTGTTACTTACTAAATATGCATCATCTTTACTAACACGTCAGCATTCAGAAGACCTAGTGTGAGTTTTTATACTTATTCAATCGCGTTAAATTCACTTACGTCAATTTGTAAGGAATAATTGCGTTTCCCGTTAAAGTCACTAGATGGCGCTAAATCAGTTCCAGTACAAATTAATGTTTACGTTAATGCGATCGACTACGTATTAAAACTCGCACTAGGCCCTCAGAACTTAGCTCATAGGCCGTATGTAAAGTAGGTTCGAAACCTAACCCCTAAACGCCTCAGTACTTTTAATTACAGTTGGTAATCCCAATAAAATTACTTATTAAGCTCATTCAAGCCTTGCAATGGGTTGTAATTGGAACGTAGGCACTCATTAAGACAAGAATAAATTTTGTGTTTATGAGTATTGTCCTTTAAATACTCATTGGAGGTTAATTATTGACGCGCTCGAACACACATGCTCGAACATGCGAGAATTTCTTGTCGAGTGACTTTTCACGCGTTGAATGTCACACTGTGTATAATTTTATGTTACTCGTAAATCGAGTTTCAAATAATGTTCAAACACGACTACGATGTGTGATGTAGGTCTGTAAATGTATAAAACAAAACAAAACCAATAGTAAAATCAGCTATTTGAAATCTTTGTAAAGGGGATTGAAAACTCCAGGAAATTAATTATAATCCTTGTCAAAGGCAATGTGACAAACTTAATAATTTCCTCTTCAATATTGAATTTGTAAACTAGAAACAAAACGAATCTCTCGAAAGGTCGACTGTTGTTTAAAATCGAGTGATTCATTAATTGGGGTCATATAATGATGGCCTCAGGTTGTCTTTATGATGGGACCGGAATGTGTTATGTACACAAATTCTTATGTTTATTTAGATCTTTAATCATATGTTAAATATTTGGTAAATAATAAGGGTCGTTTTCGAAGCCTAGTGTCTCGAATCCCATTTTTATTGTACTCGTTCGTAAAAGAGTTAAGTGATGTTGAATGAATCGTGAAATTGATTAATTATATTGTTGTTTTATGCAGTGAAGAAACAGGATATTAAGGCAACGGTCGTGGTGCCCCAGTGGTAATGGCCGCGATTCACGAGTAGTTGGTTGTAGGTTCGAATCCTGACCGGCGTTTTATTTTCAACCGACGAAAAAAAAAGAAGGAGGTTCACACGTATTTTTTTTTTTTTAATTTATTACTACGCATAACTTTTTACTGGATAGTCCGATTTGAACGACTCTTATTTTATTGGAGAGGGTATACCTCGAAATTGGTTCTGTGTAAAATTGAAAACTAAAATTCACCCCTAAGGGTAAAAAAATTGGGGTTGATTGATTGTTTACCTAGTACCTAATTTTCAACTGTGAATCGATTCTGTTTTAATTTCGCACACATAATAATTATGTAGTTCTGATGACACAACCAAATAATTAAGACCTGGAGTTGATCTGATGAAGGAGACGGAAGACAGTCGCGAGAGCTCCTCAGCAGTTTACAGCAGCGACATCGTGTTTGGGCTTATTTCATTCACCTTGATGAGAACTTTAGACCTAGCTGGGTATAACTGTCATTGAGGGTCTGACGATGGAGACGGTAGACAGGTGAGAAAATTCCTTACTTGAGGAAAACAATAAATGGTAACTCAAAAGCGAAAAGTAAAAAACATTTATACAAAAAATAAAACTTACGAAAAAAAAGCTGATAAGCGAAAAATAAAACATAACCTTTGGTGTAACTAAGCTTCTAAACTAATTTAAGTACCTAACAAATTTTGAGTCGGCGCCAAACAAACAAATTAATGAATTAAAGCGTAAAATGGTAGCTTGATGGATCTTCGTTGAAAGCGTGTTTGGCGCCGCCTCAAAAATTTTTTCGACGGTTTAATTTTTTGTAAAAAAGTTTTGTGTAAATTATTTTATCACCACTGCTCTCATATCGGTGAATGAAAACATTATGAGTCTCACGATTTCCTTCACCGTTTCTTTCCAGAACCGAAAATTCGAAAATATGTGACATCCATCAACCAGCACTAGGCCCGGGTGGTGGATCATAGCCCACTCCCTCTCACAGAGAGGAGGCCTGTCTCCTAGCAGTAGGAACATTATAGCCTGATTATGCTGAAAAGCTCGGGGCTAAGTAATAACAGCCGCACGGGTCAATCCATCAGGTTAAGCTAACGCTTGCCGGGGTTGGTCCGTGGATGAGTGACCATCTTTACATATCCCGGCTGTTATTTATGGATCTTTGACAGTCGTTACGGGTCTTCAGAACCCTGAAAGTTTGTCAACCAGTCTTACCAAGGGGTATCGAATTACCCAGTTAATGGGTTGTGGAGGTCAGATAGGCAGTCGCTCCATGTAAAATACTGATATTCAGCTGCATTCGGTTAGACAGGAAGACGACCCCAACATGGTTGGGAAAAGGCTAGGCAGATTGATGTATGCATCACTCACCATCGCGTGTAAAACCTGAATGAGGTTGATACAGGAGCGAGAGGATTGGCACAAGAAAAGGCATATACTCAAACTCAAAGCATTTATTTCAAATAAACCAATTACAGGCACTTTTGAACTGTCCGTCAAAAAGATGAAGCTAGTTGCTCATTCCAAAGCGTAGTAGGTACCTATGGAGAATAACGGGCAAGAAACTCCACGGACACTCTTTTAAATCAAAATAGGTATTTTTACAAAATATTGGTTACATCATTCATGTTGAAATTATACATGTGAGAAAAATGTAGAAAGACGTGCACGTTAAAAGCATCCGTAATAAAAATATAAAAATAAAAACAATTTAAAAATTAAAATAAACCGTCGCAGCTAAGAGATGATAAGTCCCTACTGACGGCTCCCGTTCCCGAACATGACGCATGGATCAGCACCATTTAGCTCAACCATTTTTAGGGAACTTAGCAGTGTTAGAAAGAAAGAAAGAAAAATAGGTTTATTTGTCACAGAAACACGTGCATACATAAAAGACAAGAGTAATCAAAGAATAACATAAAGTACATAATAAATCACGAGCATGGAACAGAATTTACTTAGGCGGCAGCTGCACGACATGACTGTGACAAGAAGGCTTCCACTCAGCATGATGCTGTGCTATGGGGGACCCACAGCACAGCGCTAATTTTCAGTGGTCACCCGAAAAAAAAAAGATGCACAGAAATCAAGCCAGGTTCTGTGATTTTTCTATTAAATATGTAACAAAATAAAATAAACAGTGCTTAGAATATAAGACAACTATACAACGAATTATAATAATAGGTAAATATGACTAAAAACATAAAAAAAATTATCCGCGCATACCATACGTGTATAAATAATGCAGATTCCTAACTATAACATATTATTACTACACGAGGATATACAAGTATTTTGTCTCGCTCCCACCCTCACCCTCGCGTCACCTGCGCGCGCGCTCACAATCTAAAACATGCCTCGCGTACGCATCAAAATCTTGTCATCACACAAATCCTGCATCGCGAAATTAGAGTTTACCGCACGAACGACATGTTAGTTAACTCATCAGTGGATGAAGTTGGACTTTGAATGATGATGATGAATACTCATCACCACCACATTTTCCAACTTAGCACATCTTCTTTATTTTCTTGGATCTCGTCTTTCCAACATCAGAAATCATCATCATTCTCCTCCCCTCATTCCAATTTATTTGAGGTCATCGCAACATGTCCTTTTCCACCATACTTTTCTATTTGTCGTCATCTCGGTACTCGCTCCCCCTTTCTAGCCATATCTATTTCAAACAGTCCATCCATCGTTTCTTTAGTCTTCCCCTACTCGTATAGCTATCCACATTCATACTCAAAACTTTCCAGACGACATATCCTTCATGCCTCCGCATCACATGCCCATACCATGACAACCTTGTGGCGGCATCTACATTTCCACATGCGAATTACGCATCAAAATCTTGTCATCACACAAATCCTGCATCGCGCAATTAAAGTTTACCGCACGAACGACATATACACCTCCACTTTTTTTGCATAGTTGACAAATTTTAATAAAAGTTTTATTTAATCCGATAAAATAACTCATAAGCTTTTAGAAATAATAAACCGAACCTGATCGCGACGATAGGTCATGGTAGAGAGAAATCAAAGATGATTGAGTGGACTGTATAATAAGTAATTTTATGCAAATAGGAAAGTACAAAACGGAACAGGAAAATAATAAGAGTTAAATATGAGCGTTAGTAAGACGCGTAAGCGCAGCCGTGCTTGAAACCGTGCAACAGCTGACTGCCGAGGCGCGGGGGCCCGCGCTTGGCTGTGAGGCCAGCTGACTCGCCGCTGCCCCGCACCCCTCGTTCACTGCCGCCAGCGCGCGGCGATGTTGAGAGCGGAGGTCTCAACATACTCCCCCCGTTGAAGAGTCTTCAACAGTGGTGACCGGCAGCGGGCAGATGGTATTGAAGGCGCGCCGGATGACACCCTTTCGTGTGAGGATGTCGGCGACCCTCGCGACGCCGTCTCTGCCTGGGAGAACATGTGTGATGCGTCCTAGAAGCCACATAAGAGGTGGTAATTTTTTTTTTTTTAATGACGACCAATGTGCCTTCCTTGAGCTCGCCAGACGACCGGCACCATTTTGTTCTCTCCTGTAGCCACAGAACATATTTATGGGAGAATCGAGCCCAGAAGTGTTGCTTCAGATATTCAATACGCCGAAATCGTTGCAGGCTGTTGACGTTGGCGTTCTGGATCTGTGGATGAGGCAGCATTATTAGAGAACGACCAATAAGGAAGTGTGCCGGAGTTAAAGGAGCGAGGTTGGAAGGGTCGTTGGATAGTAGAGTTAAGGGCCTTGAATTCAAAATAGCCTCAACTTGAATTAAACAAGTAGCCATCTCCTCAAAGGTTAGGTTTGTTAAACCCAAGATGCGTCGAAGATGGTGCTTGGTGGATTTAACTGCAGACTCCCAATAGGCCTCCGAAGTGTGGAGTATATGCAGGTATAAATGAAAAGTTTATGCCAGGGTCGATGTTGTTTACGTTTAAGTCTTGCGAAAGCAGCCTGGCCAACTCATTGAAAGCACCGACAAAGGTGGTACCGTTGTCGGAAAAGATGTTACGAGGTTTTCCCCTTCGAGCAATAAAGCGACTTAGTGCAGCTAAGAAAGCTTCTTTTGTAAGGTCCGACACAAGCTCGAGGTGGATGGCTCTCGTAGCTAAACACACAAACACACAAATAAAGCATTTGACGAGCCTACAGCCTCTACCTTTCCGGTCAGCTATCATGATGGGACCGGCATAGTCCACCCCTGTGTCTAAAAATGGAAACTCTAATGTTGGCTTTGACCCTGCAACATTTTACACATTGATGTGTGATCTTTTTTGCCAGGTTCCTACCTCCGATTGGATAGTAGTGATGACGAACAGTGGCCAATAACAGCTGTGGCCCAGCATGCAAAAGACGCACATGAAACATGTTGAACAAGAGAATGCAGATTATATGAGAACTAGATAGTAGAATGGGATGCTTAATGTTGTAGTCATAAAATGAATTATTTAATCTTCCTCCAACACGAATTAGATTAGAAAGAGTATCAAAAAAAGGAGACAAAGATAATAACTTGTTCTTTGCTGGTAACTGTTTACCTGTTTTAAGTAAGTGATACTCTTCCGGGAAAGATTCCATTTGACTATGTCTTAGCAACAAGTTTAAAGAATCGTTAAGTTCAGTAGAGGTTAGTGCACCAGACTCAAGCGATTTCTTGTTGCATTTATGAATGAATCGCATGACATATGCCGTCACACGCTGTAATGTGTTAAAATTTGAAAATTTTGAAAATAACGCAATAATTGGATTTTCAATAATATTATTAGAATTAACATGACAAGAATGAACTGTTTCCGGTAACCCGGAATTATTATTATGAGATTCAGGGAACTGAGGCCATGAAGACGTGTCTTTGTGAAGGAATTGTGGTCCTGACCACCACAATGAAGACGACAACAATCTGTCAGTTCTAAGTCCACGCGAAGCGAGGTCTGCGGGGTTTTCAGCTGACGGAACGTAGTGCCAAGCCTCTCCTCCTATAGTTTCCTGAATTTCAGACACGCGATGACGAACGAATGTCTTTAGTTGGTTTGGTGAAGTAGACAACCATCCCAAGACGATGGTGGAATCACACCAACAATGAACTTCATCAAAATGTAAAGTGAGTGACTGACGAACCTTTGAGTACAACCTTGAACCCAACAACGCACCACATAGCTCGAGCCGCGGTACGGTTGTGGATTTGATTGGAGCTACCTTGCTTTTAGCGGTAAGGAGGTGTACGTTAACCTCGCCTTCTCTTGAAACACTGCGAACATAAACACACGCTCCATAAGCTTTTTCGGATGCGTCAGTAAATATATGCAGCTGTAGACAGGACGCAGATTCGCATAACACCCACCGAGGTATCTTAAACTCATTTAAAAGGTGCAGGCTATTTTGAAAGTCATTCCAGGCATATTGAATATGCGTGGGATCAAGCTCATCCCAAGAACATTTGGTCAGCCACAGATGTTGCATGATAATTTTGGCTTCCACTATGCATGGAACGACCAGGCCAATAGGATCAAAGATCTGTGCTATGGTCGACAAAATATGACGCTTAGTTGCCATGTCAGTGGAGTTTAAGTTTATGGAAAAAGAAAATGTGTCACTCAAGCTCTTCCAAAGAAGCCCCAGAGTCTTCGACTGCTCGCTGTCGCTGAGGTCAACAACATCAGAAACGTCGTGTTCACCGCTAAGTGCCTGCAGCACCTGACTGGAGTTGGACCGCCATTTTCGAAGATTGTACTTTGCTGACCGAAGAACATCGTCAACGCAGCGACTTTTTTCCAAAGTATCTGAAACAGATGATCCACCGGACAAGTAATCGTCCACATAGAAGTCACGTGATATCGAAAACTTTGTTGACGAATCTGAGCACTCTTCAGCCAGTTGAAGTAAACACCTGGTAGCTAAAAATGGTGCTGATGCCGTGCCATATGTCACGGTATTAAGTGTGTACTCCTTTAACGGATGAGTTGGTTCTGCCCTCCAAATATTTTTTTGTAAAGGACGATGACTGTCGTGAACAAGAGTTTGTCGATACATTTTTTCAATGTCCGCGCTTATGACAATTTTATGCTGACGGAACCGAAGCAATATTGACAATAAATCATCTTGGATAGGGGGTCCAACCATCTGTATTTCATTGAAAGACTTACCTGATGCAGTTCTGGCGGAAGCGTCAAAAACCACCCTTAGTTTGGTGGTACTTCTTGACTCCTTCAGAACACCATGATGTGGTAAATAGTTTGAACATGTTGAGTCGAGTGGGCGCCTAGTAGATTCAGACATGTGTCCCAGCTCTATGTACTCATTAATAAAGTCAACATATAGGCTTTTAAGGCGAGGATCTCTACCCAAACGACGTTCAAGAGATAGGAATCGCTGCTTAGCCATCATGTAAGAATCGCCCAATACGTCCAGTGACTCTTTGAAAGGAATGCTTACCACAAATCGCCCATCAGAACTACGATATGTGGTATCTATGAAATGCTGTTCACAGGATCTCTCTTCACCAGAGTGTTTATGTATGGACGATACAGAATCTAACTCCCAAAACCGATCTAAATCTACTTGTAAGTTATTAGTATGCATACAAACATGTGAAGAGGAATCCGACTGATGATATGAACCCGAAATGAGCCAACCAAATTTTGACTCAAGCAAAGTGGGCATATGGGTACCTAATGCGATACGGCCAGTGCCTATGATACCCCAAAAGACTTCCGCACCGACAAGGACGTCGATCGAAGACGGAATAAAATAAGTGGGGTCGGCAAGACGCACGTTCGTAGGTATACGTATGTTGCTAGTATCAACATAAGTATTGGGAACTGATGCTGATACTTTTGGCAATACGAGGCAATTAATATTAAGTTCGTACTCACTGTCATCAATTGATGTTAATGACACTGAGCACCCCTGAGTACAACTAGATGTTTGAACATTGATACCCGTTACCTTGGACTTGGTAATATAGGTAGAAATATGTAGCTTACGAACAAAGTCTTCTGAGATGAAGTTTGTTGTACTTCCACTGTCCAGCAAGACTCGTGCTGTATGGTGATTACCGTCAGCGTCAGTCACCCTCACGAGCGCTGTGGAAAGTAAAGTTACTCTAGATGTAAATGTTTGACAAGCTGACAATGCAGTGTTGTGTGCACTAGGAAGAACATTGTCACTATCGATGTGTAACAGAGTGTTGTGTTTTTGACGACAATATTTACAATGACCTAATTTGCATTTGGAGACGTCATGACCTGGACGAAGACAATTCATGCATACATTTGAAAACTGTGCCTTTTTAATACGACCCTGAACTGAGAGACTTTTAAACTGCTCGCATGCAAAAATAAAATGATCCTGACGACACATAGGACATGACAAAGGTTTTAATTGTTTCTCATGTAGCACAACACTGCTCTTAGGTTTGGTCGCAGGTGTGATGGGTTCACACTTAGCCATTGCTATAGGCTTAGACTCCTCAAGTGTCTCCAGTAAGTCAGCCCTGCTACTAATGAAATTAGTGAATGCAGATAATGTAGGTGGTTCGGAAAAAGTATTTCTGTGCTCTTCCCACTGACGATTTGTGATGTGATCGAGCTTACTGGTCATTATGTAAATAATAAGAACATCGACGAAGGCGTTTTGAACTGGTTGACCAAGGGTTGCCAACGCTCTAAGGTTTTTATTAGTAGTGTCAATTATGTAACGTAGCGACTTACTTGACTCTCTGTCTATGGGTTGAACATTAAAGAGTGCTTGCACATGATTGTTGACAAGCAATCTTTTGTTGTCATACCTCTCACAGAGTAACTTCCAGGCAGCGTCGTAGTTTTCTGACCTGAAGTCAAGGTTATCAACAACAAGAGAAGCACTACCCTTTAAGGAAGCACGCAGATAGTGTAATTTGTTGATTTTATCTAAGGTGTTGTTGCTATGTACTATAGAAACAAAGGTATCTCTAAATTCCAGCCAATCATGATAGTTGCCTGAAAACTTGGGTAAATCAATTTTGGGTAAACGAATTGAATTGTGTTTGTGTGTGCTAGCAATACAAGAATCTACCTCGGTTGCGGAGTCCCCCTCAAGAAGCTTCCTTGCGCTGCTGATCAGCTGGCGTGCAGAAGCCACCAAGCCGTAGTACAGCTTCTCAAACTCCTCGCGTTCCGCATATTGCTCGCTGGGGTCATCCACCAACGCTTCCAATTCATCCTGTAATTTGTCATATTTCTCATATAAACTTTCAAATATATTTAGACGGTACTCGATTTCGATGACTTGTACCTCACTCAACTTTTCGCAAGACTTAGAAATATTTAAATAAGAAGTAAATTGCGTAAGCTTGGCTTTAATTGAAGCTCGCTTCTTAATATAGCTTTTCATGTCAGCCATGGCAATGAAAAATTTAGCAGCTGCAAGTAAGAAAAACAAGACTAAAAAATAAAGAAGGTATTACTATAAAGTTAAGCGATAGTTACTGATACTAAACGATTAGCAATAAGTTGCGAAGTGGGCACGGGAGCTATAAGCAGCAAGAGATGCGATTGCTATTACAAAAACGTTAGGCGTTTTCAAACGAATCTGCTGAGTAATGCTATCTGTGGTAATGCTAAGTGAATGATGCAATGTTTGCTTTACACAAAAAATAAATTAAATTCAATTATATGGAAGGATTCAGAATATATCAATTGCAAATATGATTTAAAATAAAAATGTCATATGTAATGGAATTATTGGCACAATGAATAAAATAATATTAAAATCACTATTGTAAATAGCTAATTTAAAACTTGATACTGTAAATATAACGAAAAGAAACTGTTTAAACAAGCTGATAGGCTGAAGATCATGAATTGACAGGATTACTAATAGATATTAGGCAAAATGATTAGAAAAAATGTTGGAACAAAGGAATTGGAACGCTCTCACGGTTTTATGCTGTCAACCTCTGATGATGAACTGACGAACTGTGCCTCCGATGAATCTCTTGGGATCTTCCTGGTGGTGATTGAGAGTGCTGACGTAAAACTGGCTTCAAAGTCTTCTTGTTCTGAAGTCTCGACGATCTTTTCTTGCGCCGCCCGTTGGTGTGAACCCGATGAAGACGGCTGTTGCCGTATCGACGTTCACGATGACCAAATGCAGACGATGACACGTAGAAAACGAAGACCTTTTTCGAAACTTGAAATCGAAGATGAAGTCCTTTGTTCTCCGACCGAAAAATAAACCGTTGTTTTTTTTTTGAATTTTGAATATTTCCGTTTTTCCTTTGTTCGGTTCAAACGTTAACGGTAGAAGGACCAATGATCGCGACGATAGGTCATGGTAGAGAGAAATCAAAGATGATTGAGTGGACTGTATAATAAGTATTTTATGCAAATAGGAAAGTACAAAACGGAACAGGAAAATAATAAGAGTTAAATATGAGCGTTAGTAAGACGCGTAAGCGCAGCCGTGCTTGAAACCGTGCAACAGCTGACTGCCGAGGCGCGGGGGCCCGCGCTTGGCTGTGAGGCCAGCTGACTCGCCGCTGCCCCGCACCCCTCGTTCACTGCCGCCAGCGCGCGGCGATGTTGAGAGCGGAGGTCTCAACAGAACCAATAACATCATATGACAAACACTACTCAAAACATACAAAATTTAATAACATGAAAAATATTAAAGATTAAAGTTATTTTTCGATAATTTTTCATGAATATTCAGAAATATACAGGCGGGCACATACCGATGGGCGACATTGTAAATGACCGACATTAATCGTTGGGCAGTTGCCCGGTAGACACGACACCCGTCTGGTTGAAGAATCCTCCCTTTTCTATAGAGGATTCTTTACACCCTGTTCCTCATATCTCTAAAACCTATTACGACACAACTTTTCAGTTCAGTCAATATACCAAAGACATCGTAATCAGGTTTCCAACAATACTTACCAAAAACCCGCAGCAACCAAGTGAACTAACTTACAAACTCAGACTTCAAATTTGTCCCAATAACACTGTTAATAACTTTTACCGGTGTCAGTGTTGGCCTACGAAGACTGAAGTTAGGGCTCGTTTACACGGCGCTAGTGTTTAGGGACAGTTTTTATTTATAAAGAGACTTGAATTGCGTGAATAGTGAGATTTTAGATTTTGAATGGTAACTCGACAATTATAATTATAAGAGGCAAGCTAGTTCAAGTTACTTTATAACAATAATAAAAAAATGAAATAAAATGGCATACACACACGCCATTATTCTCTTGCGCATTAAAATACAAACAATTACGCAGCTATTTTCCGCCACCGATTGTAAGTCTTAGTAGGATACATCCTATCAGCAAAGTAGTTAGTAAAAACTTTCTTACCCTGACTTTCTTTCTTAAACTCATTTTGACATGCTCACCAACCAAGCACATTAATGCTTGGTCGGTGAGCATGTCAAAATGAGGTTGATGTTAGGAATTTTTTTACACATGAGTAACACGGTCTGTGCATTGACTTTCAACAAAATGTATTTTAAATGTCGGATCCGGTCATTAGTACGGACACGAAACGAATCGCAAGCGCGTCACTGGCGACATCAAGAGTGAACTATCGACACCAAAAAAGGCGCGCTTCTACAGAGTCGTGATGTTTTAAGGCCACAGCGAGGAAGGCATTCAGCCTCTGGTAGACGTCACGGAACTGTTCTCGATTCGTGGTGCTGTTATTGTGTTAGTTGTAATTTGTGATCATTGTATTAATTGGTGATTTTAATAAACGCCGTCGCACCCAGTGTGTGTATAATTTAGCTAGTGTGATTCATTAGATAGTAAATTATAATGTGATCTGAACTGCAAACTGTTTTTCTATTGCGCATTAACCAACACTACCCACACTACGCCCACAGTAGTTAAAATATCGCTGATAATAACAAGAGTCACATACCCGTCTCTGACATATAGTATATCTGTTAAACAATTTAAAAAAAACCAAGAACTATGTCTTATTTCGCGTGATAAGTATGTTCTGCATGAGCTCCTGTCAAATTTCAGATTCACGGTGGCTAATAGTTGAAAAGTTCCTCCAAAAAATGCATGCAATTTGCTTTGCGAAAAAATTGTGTAATGCATGCATTATTTTAACCGTAGTTGATAATATTACAGTATGTCAAACACTGGCGCCATGTAAACGCGCCTCAAACTAAAGTCCAGGCTTAAACTCCGAGGAGTAGGAGTACATGTTCAACTTCACGCGGCCCGATGTATGAAACTTGAACGATCCGAGTTGGTAAACTCGGAACTAAATGGAACTGACATTTGGGTTAGGATAATACACCCGACTTAGTGGCAGTTCAAATATCAGACGTTACAGGTGAAAAATTAAAAAACTGGTTGATTGCGTTTTTTAAAGTAGTGCAAACATTAACTCGGGAGAGATTTCGTTCTAAAATTAAGATAATTGGCTTTGTTCATAGCATCCAATAATTCGAAGTAGGTATGTAGGTAGTGGGCACATTGCTCACAGAACTGATGGCCGATGGGGTCGAGAGGTTCTGGAGTGCTGACCGCGTACCGTAAGACGTAGCGTTGGAAGAACAAGGAGGACCGATGACCTGGTGAAGGCCACAGGAATCCGCTGGATGCGAGAAGCACAGAACCGGACAAAGTGGCGGTGCTTGGGGCAGGCTTATGTCCAGCAGTTGATGAAATGAAATGATGATGATGATGTAGGCAGGCTAGGACCGGTTGTCGACTTTTGAGAGAATAATGTCCGGCAGTGGACGTTTTTCAACTGATAGGATTATAATAATAATCTTCAAGAATTGCATGTAATTTACCCATATGATTCAGGAAACTATCAAAATATTTACTGCCCTTCATAACGAATCAGATTTTATCACTTTCTAAATTGTCAAATAATTGATGCATGAACAGACAATCAACTAGCTCTCTCAAGTTCAGAACAAAAACAAAGCGAATAATCAATGCATTCACTTTGTTTACTCCAGTGCTACACTCAGCGCCATCTATTGGCCTCACATGGTACCAACTTAGTTTCCGGACGAAACGGATGCGTGCTACTGTTGCTACACGTTAATGTATCAAAAGTAAATTAGCACATAGATAAACAGATCATGTTTTAGATTGGATACAATAATATAAAAGAGAAAAGATTTGTATTTTGTTTGTAATGAATAAACTCAAAAACTACTGGACCGTTTTAAAAATGTATTTCACCAATATAATGCTATAATAACATTGAGTAACAGTAGTAAGTAATTGTTAAATATATCACGCGGGTGAAGCTGCTGGCGGCAGCTATACTCCATTTGAAATAAGATTAGACATTTAGATAAACCTTTTTTTACAGTCCGTTCAACCGATTTTGACTTCTATTGCGTTGGTAGCAAGACAAACGGCAGCCGCAATGAACAGTTGGTATTTTAACCACTATTTTGTTTTTAATGCCGTTCTTATACCTACGGTATAGAAGTCAAAATCGGTTGAACGGACTGTAAAAAAGGTTTGTTTAAATGTCTAAGCTTATTTCAAATGTAATATAGCTACGAATTATAAAATAGTTAATAATAAGATACCTTCTTCTTTTTTTCGTATGGTAGTGACTAACCCTAATTGCGTAACACAACACAATCTGTTTCGATTTGAAACTGATTGCTTATCCATTGCTTCATAAGTTGGAAAAAAAATCTGCTCAACAACGTAAATAACGCAATGAATGTTGTTGAACTGTCAAAATGAAACAAATTAGGCATAATTGTTTAAGAAAATAAGTTACGCAATTAGGGTACTGGTGTCAGAGTTTTAAAGCCGCCTATATAGGCCTCTGACTTGTCTTCAGATGCTGTCTAAAAATATCTCAGGCATAAATTTATATCTCGCAGGCCGGTTTCCTCACGATGTTTTCCTTTACCGTTTTTGAAGCAAGTGATAATTTTGAACGTAGTTTTAAGAAGTGAACGGTGGATCTTTACAAATTAATAATAATAATTTAACTCTCCGGCGCCGTAATTTAATTTATCCGACTGCCAGAAATTCAGTGGTCTGAGACTACCAAGAAACTACAAAACAAAGGTGTATGATATTCATTCTGCGAAATCAATGATTTCAGTCGCATCATTTCTGTTACCGCTTGGAGCAATTAAAAGAGTGAACTGTATTTTTAGGCAATGCTTCAATGCCGTCTTAATATGTACAAACTATAAAATCCCGGACAAACAATTAAGGGTTTAAATTAGAGAGGAATATCGTCCGTCGCGGTGGAGTCCGTGGAAGCGAGTGGGCATCGGGCCGAGCAGTGTCGCTGTCGCGCCGCGACTCAGCTATACCGATGACGCGCTGATCACGATGCTTGCGCGTGCAGACCGCGTGCAAGGTGTTGTGTTGGGTTCGATTCGAAACATTTCAGTTTAAAAATGTACCTTTTCGTATAAAATTGTTAATGGAACGAAGGAGCCTGGATCTCACAACACAGGGTTAAAGTAGATTGAATTCCTAAATCTCACACTAGGATTCTAGTGTGAGGTCTAGTCTAGGAATTCAATCCACTTGAATGTAAAATTGTCGAAATAAATTTATTCTTATTCTTGTTGGACAGAATGGCCCTCTCGAAAGGAGCATAAAATTAGGACGTCGCCGCGTCGTTCGTAAAACAAAATTTTTCGTTTTTAAAACTATTTTCTTTCTTAAGAAACCCATATAGGTCACGTGTCAGTAAAAGATTATACATAAATTATGGATTGCTGACTGTTCACACTGCCGGCGAGAACGTACAAACGTACTCTCTATTGTACATTTCTTGATCGAGAAAGTAGTCGATAGCTAGTCGCTTCTTCATCGGTCCAGGGACAGGTGTCTTAAGGTGATTTAAAATTAGAAATTCGGGTTTAAGTATTCAAATAATCAAATCAAAGCTTTCAATATTTGCAAGTGGCACTATAAATTGGTATAGGTACTATCTAAGCAGTTTGAAAACCAAATCCTGTACAAACGACCCTTTTTTTTCGTAGGTAAGCGTTATTATATCGGCCGAGCGCTGCAAGCAGAAATAGTCCTTACGGTGTATAGATATGCGTTTCTTCGGTACACACGGCTGTAAACTGGAAATTTATAGCTTGATGTGTACATCAAGCTATAAATTTCCAGTTTATGCTGATCTTGCATTGTAAAGGATTTGCGTACAATGCGAGTTCAGCTTATATTGGAAATATATAGCTTGATGTGTAGCCGTGTGTACATACATATATACGTTTTCTAATCCATTTGTTTACATTTTCATCATTTACTTTTGGAACAGACCATAATTCACAATATTTTTAAACAGTTTCAAAATGTTTCTTTACTTTAAGCTACTTTTCAAAAGCTTTAATATCGAAATAAGTAGTGTTTCTATTCTTATAGCATTTTCCTTGCTGTAAATTTTTCCGAAGAATTTTTTAACAAAACTTTAATACCTGCGGGAAAATTCTAGACGCTTTTTTTATGATGTTCTGAGATGTCACTTAAGACGAAAAGCAAAATAGTAAGGTACTTTAAAAAAAAACAACTTAGAAACTTACAGGTACAAACTCTTGCTGTCCAGATTTTAAGTAGCTACCTTTAGTAGGTTTTTATAAGAACTATGCTACTATGTGTTTATTTTTGCTGTATTTTATTATTACATACCATAACATCACGCCTTGTTTCCCCGAAGGGTTGGGCAGAGGTGTCTCTGTAGCACGTACACCCACATTTTGCCAGTTATGTTTAAGTCCCATGTAATAGGGGGCGAGCCTATTGCCATCAACCGGGCACAAATCCAGATTCCGAGCTAATTTCCGAGCAGTTTTATTATTATGTATTTAAAATATTCAAACTCAACCTCAAAGCATTTATTTCAATTAAACTAATGAGAGTTTTCATAAAAATTCACGCCACCAGTTGGCACCACTCTGACAAGAGGTCTTCCATTTCGACAATGAATATAAAATATATGATTACGTTCATTATTCGTTTCATTCATTCGTTCATCATTCAGTCATTTTTGACAGGTGCCCGGACCTGACGTCTCAGTGCTGCCACCTAGTGAACATCATTTCAGAAAACCCTAATTACAGGCTCTTTTTAATTGCTAATGAGACGGTCAGTCAGAAAGATGAAGTCTATTCCCCATTCCAAAGCGTAATTGGTTCCTATGGAGAAGAACGAGCAAGAAACTCCATGGACACTCTTTTATCAAGGTAGGTATATCTTCCTTTACATAAACCTTAGGCAATAAGGCAACTTATGTACCTTGTACACAAGCCTGGCACAACTATTAATTGCCAACAGCTGTAACTTTGCCCGGCCAATGTTGTAATTTACCTGTTAAGTCGCGACGAGGCGTAAGCACTGATTATTAATAGCAGTTGAGGAGTATAGTTTGATAGTGTAGTTGAATAGGTTCTTTGGTCTAGGTGGAAAGTTCTTTACTGGCTTAGTTCAAACAAACACATAGTCCACGAGTCGCGATAGGTACTTCATTGTGCGTGCGTCTGGCGCACCCCTGAAAGTCGCCTCGCTACCTTGCTAATTTATACTTTTGCCACCGTATGAAATCGCGAAAAAAAATCTGCTGTTCCCTACATTTATGTTCGCATCTCTTCTTGGTCGCGTACTTCATTACTGAAGGTCGTGTCCCTGAAAGGCCTTCGTGGCTTTATGTATGATGTTTTTCCATTCGTTCGGTTCTCCGCTTCTCTCAGGGCGGTGCAACAAAGAGTCCAGTGAGGGTGGTTACTTGGTCTGACCAGTGGTTAGGTGACCGGCCACGAGGTCTTTTCCCATCTACCTTGCCCATCACCACTAGCTTTTCAAGGTTATCCGGTTCCTGTCAGGCAATGTGACCAAAATAACCGAGAATCCTTTGGTAACAGATCGTGGATAGTCTATCTTTTATGCGTAGTTGTTCGAGAACAGATTTGTTCTTTCTCTTGGCGGTCCATGGTATGCAGAGCATTCTTTACCAACACCACATCTCAAAAAATTCTATCTTTTTCCGTTCTATGGCCCGAATCATCCATGACTCTGAGCCGTAAATATGGTATGTTCGTATAGCTCTTCAAAATGTAGGGAACAGCAGTTTTTATTTCGTGATTTCAGGATTGGTCCCATAGTGAAAGTTGTTCACAATGATGAGTACAATGACCCCTTAAGAAGATACCCATGAATTCAATTTCACCCTGTATAGTTTGTGCCCATTCGAAGAAAAAGACAAACCAAGTAATGGGATTCTACGCTGTCAAATAGCTAATCAGCTAAGTTCATTAACTGCACAAGATACGCTGGAAGGAAGTAGTCCACTTAGAGCACCCGTCCAAATAGCACCTGCGACTCAGCAGCCTACTGCTGAGATTTATTTGTTTTACAGGACGTTATTAAATAAAATATATCGATAAAAATCACTAGAATGTTTATTAATTACACATACGAAATTTGTTTAGTCAATATCTTTCATTTAATAACGTCCTGTAAAACAAATACATCCCAGCAGTAGGCTGCTGAGTCGCAGGTGCTATTCGGACGGGTGCTCTAAGTAGACTACTTCGCCGGAAGTACTTAAATACCAAGAGTGATACTGGAAAGGTTGATAATGTACCTACCCTAAATTTGGATAGCGATAATATCAAAACAATTCAAATAATATTCCTGTGCATGTCTGTACCGTCAACCAACACAGGTTTGTAAAATGAATTCGGAGAAAAAAAATCAATAACCACAAATCCATATTCAATTAAGAACACGATTAATAAATGGCATCTGCCGCCATAAAAAATTAAAGTAATTCCACAAGGAAATTAGAATATTGAAGCACCTTTGTTTGTTTTCAATTAATTGGAGCTTGCCACGGTAAAACCACAGGCGTTTATTCAATAGGTACCATATTTAATTAAACGTTTCTATTTTCATACTAACCGTTGCCCGCCATTTTGTTCGCAAATAAACTTTAATCCGGTTTTTGTTTTGCGGTTTTGTAAAATCCTTTCTTAGTGCATCCTGACCGACAATCTCATACAATTATCTTTCAAATATGTTTATATTTTCAACTAGCGACCCGACCATGCTTCGCAAAGTTTTTACGACTTGACAAAACATCGAGATTTCTTAATTATCTATAAGTTAAAATTAATGTATTATGCACATGAACCTTCCGGAATACATTCTCTAAATTATGTTGAAACCCTCATCAAAATCCGTTGAGTATTTTAGAAGAACAACGCGGTCATACAGGCAAACGCGAAAAGCGACTTTGTTTTATAATATGTATAGATTTAGGCTTAGGCTGTAGGTATTACACAAAACTAGTGGTTTTGTAAAATCTTAAAAATAGTTTTACAAAACGACTAGTTTTTGTTTAACAAAACTACTAGTTTTAAGATCGCTACTTTCGAATAGCCTTTCTATTTGAAATTGAAATGAATAAGCAATGTTAGTCACAGTAGTGCAGGAAAATATAATATTTACTGCGAAAAATCTTGGTTAAGAATTGTTCTGCCTAGCCTTTTCCCAACTATATTGGGGTCGGCTTCCAGTCTAACCGGATGCAGCTGAATACCAGTATTTTACATGGAGCGACTGCCTATCTGACCTCCACAACCCAGTAACTGGGTAATACGATACCCCTTGGTAAGACTGGTTGTCAGACTTTCAGGCTTCTGACGACCCGTAACGACTGTCAAAGATCCATGGATGACAGCCGGGACCAACGGCTTAACGTGCTTTCCGAGGCACGGAGGAGTCTCGGTATATAGAAATGGTCACCCATCCACGGACCAACCCCGGCAAGCGTAGCTTAACCTGACAGATCGATCCGAGCGGCTGTTAGTACTTAGCCATGAGCTCTTGGTTAAGAATTCTCACCGGGAAAATCTTTAATTAGGCATACTGTGTAATATAAATAGATATTGTGTGAAAATACCATTGCCACAACATATGAAAAAAATATATATATTAGCTGTCAAAAGTCTTTTAAATTATTTTTTAGCAAAAAATCTCGTAAAGTTTTAGTTTTACGTCAATTTTCACACAGTATTACTAATACCCGAATAGAGTTAATGACGATGATAAATCTTCACCAAGATTTATTTCGCGAATTTGCCTTTAATTTAACTTATTTTCTTGGGCTACAGAGTTCTGTTTCAGATTAGGTATAGAAAAAAATAAGCTTTTAGACGCGGATTCGCTCATAGTGCGTATAAAAACAATCATGTGGCTTGTGGTTGTGTGTGATTGCGGCACTCTTGACCAAACCATGCCTCATCTAGGTCTGTTGGAACGCCCAAAGTGTTAGTGAGACTTAAACAACGCCACTTTCACCGTGATTAACGTGGCCACCTACTATAGCCCAACGTATTTAACATAAATTCTATTGAACTGAGTGCAAAAAGATAACTGATGTCAATGGATCCAGTATTTAATTCAATCCAGCGCTAGAATCCAGTGATACGGGATCAATACGGTATGCACAGAACCGGTCAAATTGGCGATGTTTGAGCTCACCCAAGCGCCGCCAATTCATAGGCCATAGGTCTCCCCCATAGGCCTCTATAGATCGTCATAGGCCTTCGTCTATGTCCAGCATGTCTGCTGTAGGCTGATGATGATGATGACTTATACAGGATCAATGCAAACAGCGATGATCCAGTACCGTGCTCGTGGATCACTGTATTGAAACACTGGATCAGTGTATGAAGGTAAATCAGCCATTTATGCCTGTGACTATGTCACGAATTATTCGTGCTCCACATTTAACCAGGACAAACAAATAATCAAACTATCATTAACATTTTATAATATTTATTAGGGATTTGGACGTAAAAAAGTTATTTCATTAATCCAAATTGCTTCAAAATCAATATTTTATATAAAAAACTTTTCATGGGGTCGTAAATATCGGAATTCATTCGTGCTTTTTATGAGTTTTCCTATAATAATGTACGCTTATACCACTTCCGTGAATCTTGCATTTTCTTCCGGTATACGTAAAGGTCACTTGTAACAGAACATCGATCATTTGCCGTTTTTAAATCTGTCGAACTGAACAACGAACAGAGCCAAGCATAGAGCCAAACATCGCTACGAACATTTAAACGATTATTCTAGCGAATGCTCTAGACAAAGCTCGTCCAAAAAATATTCTTAAGACGGCGGCGGGACAGTGACAGAATGGCTCGGCTCGGCAAAAAGCTTGAAGCAAATTTACTGTCCTTTCGCTAGAAAGTTCGCTAGAACGCTCGCTAGAATGCTCGCTAAAACGCTCCTTTTTATTTTTCTGTAATGTAACATTCGCTAAAATGCTCATTATAAGTGAATGCTCAAGTTTAGCAGGGGACCTTTAAAGGAACACAATTAGTTGCAACCCCGTTGTGACAGTGGATTGGTGACAACAATGACAACTACATGTCACGTATTTTTGATAAACACATGAATTGGATATATTTATATTATAATATTTTTAGCAATAAAAAAAACAGGAGTGAGCCTATTGCCATCAACCGGGCACAAATCCAGACTCCGGGCTGCTCCTGAGAAATTTCAGATTGAAAAACACCATGATACTTTGTCTGACCGGATTGAACCCAGGTCGTCATCCTCAGCGCTTGCGATCACTAGAACCACGAGGCAGTACAAATTACGAAATAAATTCTCCTTACAGGACTAAGGAGCAAAAACTCATCCTAACTCAATCTGCCTAGCCTTTTCCCAACTATATTGGGGTCAGTTTCCAGTCTAACCGGATGCAGCTGAATACCAGTATTTTACATGGAGCGACTGCCTATCTAACCTTCCATAGCCCAGTAACTGAGTAACTTTCACGGTTTCTGACGACCCGTAACGACTGTCAAAGATCCAAAAATTACAGCCGGGACCAACGGCTTAACGTGCTTTCCGAGGCACGGAGAAGTCTCGGTACGTAAAGATGATCACCCAACCACAGACCAACCCCGGCAAGCGTAGCTTAACCTTATGAATCGATCCGTGTGGCTGTTATTACTTAGTCACGAGCTACTCTAAAAACTCATCCTAACTAATATTACAAAATGTGAAAGTGAGTTTGTGTGTTTGTTACACTTTCACGCTAAAACGGTTGAACGGATTTGGATGACATTTGGCACACGTGTAGACCATGACCTGGGTTAGGTTAGGATACTTTATATCCCGATGTTCGACATCGAGACTTATGCGGGCGAACCCGAGGGGCGCAGCTAGTAAGAATATAAACATGAGTTTAGAAATAGAGACAGAACTAAACATCAATTTATCGTCCGTTCTATGTAAAGACGAACTATAAACACCAAATAGATTTTTCCAGAAAACGTTTATCGCGTTTTTATTGCTTTGTTCGACGTCGAGAATCGAACCCCGTTTACGGCGAGTCATAAACTAAGTCGGACGAGCATTCGTAAATGTTAAAATGTAACTAAACGATGTTAACTTAATGTTTCTAGATTATTTTAACAGTTTTTTGTTTTTATGTTAAAGATATAGGATACTTTAGAAAGTAAATCCAAAGCTTACTAACACACACACACTCACAGCTGCCGCACAGCCCCAAATGTAAATAATTTCCTTCCAAATAATCTTAGCTACCTATAATAATACTAGCATAATCAGCCTATAATGTTCCCACTGCTGGGACACAGGCCTCCTCTCTTCGAGAGGGAGTGGGCTGTAATCTACCACGCGGGCCCAGTGCGAGTTTTTAGATGTCACATGTCTTCGAATTTTCGGTTCTAGTACATGCCGGTTTCCTCACGATGTTTTCCTTCGCCGTTTTGAGAGTAGTAGTGATGAAATTATTTACACTAAGTAAAGCGCGTATTTTAATATAGATCTGTGTTTTCTTACGACGTTTTCCTTGACCGATATCAGTGATGTTGAAGATAAACCTAGAAAGGACATAAAATATGATTTGAAAAAGAAAAAGTCGCACTTACTTACTCGTAAATAACCATTGCATGTAACTGCCACCACGCTACCACGTCACCATGTTTGGCAGACAACTAATGATGCTCAGTTTGTTTTACCAGTCTTGCCAAGGGCATGGACCCAATAACTGGGTTGTATAGGTCAGATAGGCAATCGCTCCATTTAAAATACTGGGCATTCAGCTACATCCAGTATGACTGGAAACCAACCCCAATAAAAAATGACGATGAAGATTAGACGGTGCTGCTTCTCAGCCTTTTGATGTTCCAAGTGACTTTTACGAAACCTTCAGATTAATATTTTCTTATGTCAAAATCTAAGTTTAGCTTTTTGTCGCTTTTAGCGATAAGACCGCCCGTTGTGTGACCCTATGAAAAATTTCTACATTTATATCTGTAATTTGGATGGTGTACATAATAAAGAGTATTCTATCAAACTCAAACTGATAGTATTTATTTCAATTAAACCATTTACAGGCACATTTAAATTGTCAAGGAGTCGGTCAGTCAGAAATATGAAGCTAATTGCCCATTCCAAAGCGTAGTAGGTATTCGTCTGCAACAAACTCGTTCCCGTAGATATTTAGAATTCTAATAAACAAAATAAATTTGAACGCAGCTAAAAGTATTAGCCATAAGCGGTGACATCAGCTGTCAAATCACTTGTACATACAAGAAGAACGGGCAAGAAACTCCACGGACTCTCTTTTAAATAAAACAATTGTTACAAAATATTGGTTTCATCATTCATGTTGAAATTATTCATACATGTGAGAACAATTTAGAAAGACATGCACGTTGAAAGCGTCTGTAATAAAAAGATAAAAACAAATGACAATTCAAAATTTAAAATAAGCCCAGGTAATATCCGTCTATCAACATTTGATTTTCAATCAATATCACTCTAATTAGGAAACAAGTGAATAGTATCCACTAATTAGGCAGCCGTCAATCAAGTGCCAGAACTTCCTCATTCCGTCATTAATCGAAGTTGAAACTCCATTGAATCGTGAAACTTCGGCTACAGCATTCATAAAATATTGGCTGATCTATTTCAAACTTTTGTGCTATTTAATTGCTCGCTTGGCATTAGTCTAGAGGCCTGTATTTTATTTATTTAGGTTAGTCAACGATTATTTACCAGTCAATAATTATTTAAAATAATTTCAATTTGTAAGTGTTACAGTAACAATTACTTACAGGCTAACACAACATGCACCATTTATGGTTTATAAACTTCTTTAGGCGCGTTGGGTATTTTTAAGATGGGAAAAACTATTGAACTCGCGACACCATTACAGACACCTCATTTTTGTAAACGTGATTGTACTCTTTATTTATATTACGTTACGGATTAATGTTCTATGCAAGTATTTTTACGGTTTTGGATGTATTTTTTTTAAATTGTTCAAGTTTTCACTTCTGTCGCCCCTATTTTTATTTATTGCCTCTGTCTAAGGGCTTCCCGAAACATCCCCATTTATGATCAGAACTTATTCCTAGTGTAGGAGCTGACCGGTTTCCAATTTTTTTTTGGAAAATTCTCACTTTACCTCAGTTTTTTTTTATTTTTCTCTTCCGTTGTCGCATTTTATCAAAATGTTTTTTGTTAAAAATCATTAAATTCTGCTCTACGATCAATAAAAAAATACTATCTGTCTAAACATTACCCAAAGTGACTAACTAAAACTTTGCTCAAAGGTGACGAAATTTCCTTTAAAAAAACCGGCCAGGTGCGTGTCGGACTACGCACAATGAAGGGTTCCGTAGTTGGAATGAATTTATCCCAAATACAAACTTAATATTGTGGTTGAAAAACATGTTCTCCCATACTTTCCAACTGCAAATGTACACACAATATTGAGAGATTTATCATGTTATTTTAAGACCATAGACTTCTTATAGGTTTCCTGTAATCTATGGGTAAAGAAACAATCTTCGTTTTTTTCAAAATTTTAGGGGGGATGGTAAATTTTCATCGTTATTCTTAAATATCTTTAAATGCATTTATTTAAAAATAAAAATTTGAGATCCTCGCAATAAGCCCTTTCATTTGATATTTCACACGGTATAGTTTGCAAAACTTTTATTTTTATTTTCTTATTTGCCTCCAAAAGTGAACCCCATATTCAAAATTCATTTATTTACGTTACACGTCAGTATTTGGGTACAGAAATACATTTACCTTTCAACTTAATCGGTACATTAGATTCGAAGCAAATTGCTGTAACAGACAGACAGACAGACACATACGAGTGATCCTATAAGGGTTCCGTTTTTTCCTTTTGTGTTACGGAACCCTAAAACAGAACGGTTTAACTGAAATGTTGTCTTCAAAAATCTATCACATATAGGTATGCCTATGCCTGGTTTAGAACCTGTAAACTGGTTACTTAAAAGGCGTATTTTAAACCTCCAAGCAACAATTTGAAAGTTAGTGGCAACAAAAAGGGACAAACACATCCGCATTATATTCATCGCTACCCACGATTTAAACTTCGCTTGAAATTTAAACTTAACAGTGAAGCGCTGCTGCAGTAAATAATCCGGTGTAATAGTTTGAACTCAGTTTAAAATCTCACGTCCTCGGAAGTATAAAATTGCATCTATAAATGTTTGAGAAAACCTAGGTAAAAAAGAAAGAAAGAAAATACGTTTATTTGCGGTAAACATGACGCAAAGAAAGATTTAATAAAAAACACGTAAATAACAAATTGGTGGAAAATATGAAACGACCGTCGCTCAGCATAAATGCTGCGACCCCATGCGAGACACAGCCCCAGCGGTGAAACCAAGTAAACGTTTGATGTTGTTCTAATTAAAACTAGACCATTTATTAACTAGAACAATCAAGCATTTTGTAACGAAGCAATGTTTCTGACTTTCTGCAAAAAGAACTTTACATACTCCAGTCAAATTTTCTAATTTCGCTATTACATTCAATTTTAATACCTACAAAGAGAATTATAAATTACGAGTTAGTGTTTTCCTAATGAAAAGTTGTTTTGCTTTTTAATAATTATAAAATATTTTATTACATTATTATATTTGGTATATTATTTTTATTTTATTTTTGTTACTTTTTTTTTAATTAAAATAACTTTGCAACACCATTGCAAATTGCATTGGATACGGCTATCTATTAAAGGCTCCGGCAGACAGACGGGACGCGACGGTACGCCGCGATTCTGATAGAACCATTTTCATAAAGTTTTCATATAAAAGGTTCTACTAGAGTCGCGTAACGTATTGCTAGTTCGTGGTATTGCTACATTGATTGTCAATTTCATAATAATTATGAAATAGACATGCATGTTTTTTTTGATGATGCAACTATTGCAATCATTGTGAAAATCTGTTTCGAAGGGAAATTTACCTGAGTAGGCTTACGGCTAACTGAATGCAGCTGAATACCAGTATTTTCCATGGAGTGACTCACTTTTTGACCTCCATAACCCAGTTAGATACTGGGTAACACGATACCCCTTGGTAAGACTGGTTGTCAGACTTTCGGGCTTCTGACGACCCGTAACAACCGTCAAAGATCTACAAATGACAGCCGGGACCAACGGCTTAACGTGCTTTCCAAGGCACGGAGGAGTCTTGGTATGTAAAGATGGTCACCCATCCACGGACCAACCCCGGCAAGCGTAGCTTAACCTCTTGGATCGACCCGTGCGGCTGTTATTACTTAGCCGCGAACTCTTCAAAGTTTACCTGGCTTACCTGGGCATTATGTCGAATTTTGTCTAGTTTTCACACCTGCAGTCAATACAAATAAATATTTAAAATAATACCAACTACGTCATCAGCTTAATGTCACTCCTCTTAAGTCGTTATCACACCAGCTGTGGGCACCTACTCCGAACTCGTCAAACAGTGGTCACAAAAAAGGGTCCAACACATGTTATGAATGGAAGAGCCACAAGTTATGTCAATATTTATGGGAAAACTTTAAGTGCTTGTAAACGTCGACCCGCGTCCGACTATAAAACTCTACAACTATTTTCTTGTTCTTTTTTTATTGTTGAATAGTAACTTTTAGATAGTTCAGGATTTTGGTCAAATTCTTGCAAAGATAACCTAGTAGGGGTTATCTTTTGCAAGAATTTAAGTAGGTCCATAAATCGTTATTTCTAAAACATAAATAACACGGTCAAGAGTGAGTCAAGCTCGCGCTTTCGTGGTTCTTGATAGGTGGACGATCACAAGCTCATCATCTGTCTAGTCTTATCCCAACTATGTTGGGGTCGGCTTTCAGTCTTACCAGATGCAGCTGAATACCAGGATTTGACATGGAGCAACTGCCTATTTGACCTCCACAACCCAGTTACTGGGTAACACGATACCCTTTGGCAAGACGTAAAATTCAACGGGATGTTTTCGAAATAATTCAGTTTTTCTGGTAGACTTAACACCATATTTTATTTTTAAGAATTGTTGCTAAATACTTAGGCAATAGAAAGTATTTTAATTACGCATAATATTTTACAATATAAACTCTAGCTTTTTTCTATTTTAGAAGAAAAGATCCTTCATGCAGAAATCTTTCAAAGAAACTTTTGGCGCAAAGAAAACCCACTTAAACAAAATAACAACAGCTTCACACTTTAATACAAATATGATTGTTATACAAAAACATCGAACAAACTTCAAACAATGCCTGAAGGCGACTGAGTTAGAGACCGACTTCAAACTTGTGGCCGCACAGTTATGATTTACGCCGAGCTACACATGCTTACGGTGTTCAGTTGAGCAAACATGTGCGACTTTGTCTCGCGATTTTGTCTTGTATTGTATTGTTGCGGACTAATTATAGGTCAAAGTAGAAAGTAGTATGCAAGCTGAAGTGGCAGTGGGCTGGCCGTGTTTGCTGAAAGACCGATGGCCGGTGGAGCAGACGAGTCCTGGAGTGTAGTGTGAGGACGCCCCCCAACTTGATGGACCGACCGGTGGGTGGGCCAGACTGGATGCAGAAGGCGGAGGACAGGGTGTTGTGGTGCCCGGATCGACGGCGCGTTGTGTTCCACGCGCGCCTCAAAGAGATATCAGCAGAATTGACGGGGTCCGCTAGGGCCAATGCCTGCCGGGGCTGCGAATATGGGCCGACCCCCCGGCAACATGGCAACTGAAGGAACACGGGTGGGTTTTAGTCAGTAAGAGTCTGACACGCCCTCCCGCTCCACCCAGAGCGGGAGAAGGTATTTGAAAATTTCCCACCCAAAAAAAAAAATCATCATTTAAAAGTATTTTTTTAGTAATTTTTCCCTTTTAATCCATATCCAGTACTTGTAATGTTTTCTCTCTTTTATCTATAGTAGGTTACGCGGCCTCTTTATTTAAAGGATTTATTTATAAATAAATCCAATTACTGTAATTTTGTTTTACAAAGCAAACCATTATAAAAACCAAAAAGAAAACAGGCACTAAAACATAGCACACAAATACGCCGAAAAACACCGCAAAAATTAACAAACAGTATAAACTAACACTTTTAACGCTCTAATTGGCAAAGATTACACCCGTTTTAAATATTCAACGAGAAAATTGCTCAAATTAATGCCCACACAAATTGCACCGCAGTGCGGGGTTAAATCCGTGAGTATTGCTAATTTGTATCAATTTAACAACACAGTCTGTTATATTGCGCGTTAATAAGCTTTCATCGATGTTCCCGTTGACATAAGTACTAGTACAAGTATTGTGTTCGTTATTTTTTTGCTTGTTTAGTAATGAGCGATTTCATGACTTGTGAACATTGGTTTGGTAATAACAGAAGTTATACTGTTACTGATGAAAGAAACGACTGAATTTTTTTGAAGACAAATATACCTACCTACACTTAAGTTTGAGTATTTCTGAAGACAAATATATACTATGATTTCATTAACGTCGTCATTAGAAAATTGCTTTGAAAAAAAGAAAGAAAATACGCTTATTTATAAACATGAGGCAAAGAAAGAACACAAATACAAAAAAGAACAAGTCGGGGGAAAATATGCGTCATATCCACGCAAAACTGCCACCTCACAGCATAATGCTGCGACCCTATACTACCAGTTTCTGTGATTGCCTCAAATTCAAAATTCAAATTCAAAAGTCATTTATTCAAACTAGGCTGAGAATCAGCACTTTTTGAACGTCTAAATTACATAAGACAGTCCCCCAAAAACGCCCACCCTTCACTAGTGGTGTGACTGCCAAGTCATAGGTCTCGAGTTCGAACCCAAGACACGCACCTCTGACTTTTCGGATTCATGTGCGTGTTGTATAATTATCACTTGCTTTAATAACGGTGAAGGAAAACATTGTGAGGAAACCGGATGCCTGAAAGATATTTCTCGACGGCACGTGAAGTCAAGTCACGGCGACATAAAAACTCTGACATAACAAGAAAAAAAGACCAGTTCCTTAAATCTAAAATTATTGCAGACAAACTAATTTGTCTACAATCATCTTCGTTCCAATAACAATCCGGAATACGAAATAAATCAAATGTTTTTTCCGAAATTCCGCTAAAATAAGCGTAGAATGATTAAGCAAAACAAAACACACGCGCCCAAAACCCTCCTTAAAATACCTACACGTATCCTAAATAAGTCTAAAATACACGAATCATGTCTAACCTGTATCTATATACGTCATACATTTTGGAACATAAACCCGTCGGCTAAAGACTGGCACAATTTTCTCCCAAACGTAATTTTCGTCAACAAAGTTATCTGTACAGAAAATTTTGTAAAATTAATCATGAAACGGGGAATTTGAGGCAGACGTTACATTGTAATCCCAGACAAGTCTAGCACTCATTTAAATTAATGTGAGCTAGGTATATTCGCTCATAACCTCGACTTGTATTAAAAACATATGAGATGGACAAAGAGTAGCTGATTTTTGTGAATAGATGGGTGGTTTCTTTGAAATATATAATTGCGTTTTATTGAAAATAGGTTTTTTACTTTTATTAATTTATTTATTTTTTGTATAGATTATTTTCTACATATTTTATGAATGTGAGAACGCTGTAGGCTTAGTGGATTGTAGAACTGTTGACCATTTTCTATTTTGTTAAGTACTTGGTACTTATTGAAAGACCTACACTGTCCTCCCATACCTAGAAACACTGTAATTTGAAAGTATTGTAAAAGCCAATTATTTTTAAAAGAGTAACCGTGGAGTTTCTTGCCGGCTCTTCTCCATAGGAAACGACCAATTGGAACCGTGCACCTAGGTTCTGACGTTTCATAAGTGCCCATGTAGGTTTATGTGAAATAAAATATTTTGATTTTGATTTTGAATCCTATACTATTAAACGAGCAATATTTGTATTTATGTATATTTGTTTGTATATATATTTGTACTCACGTTCCCGAAATCAGCTCTAACGATTTCGATGAAAGTTGCAATATAAGGGTTTACGTGGGCGAAAAATCGATCTAGCTAGGTCTCATTACTGCGAAAATTCGTTTTCTTTATTTTCACAGCCTCGGGAATGTTATACAACATTGGTATACCTGGACTATATGTATATTTCTATTTTCACCCGAGCAGAGCTAGGTCGACCAGGTATTAATAAAAGGATTTACAGTTTTTTTTTTTCTTTGTTTTTGTCTTTTATACCTTGTTTTTTTACAAGCTTTATATTCATTAGCTTCTTTCGTATGTGCTTTTATTCATAATATTTTTTTTTTAAACGACGCTTCTAAAAATGAAACCTAGCTAGATCGATTTATCGCCCCCGAAACCCCCTGCATACTAAATTTCAAGAAATCGTTGGAGCCGTTTCCGAGATTCAGATTATATATAAACATAATTATATACAAGAATTGCTAGTTTAAAGATATAAAGGTAATTTAATCTATCTATAGATAAATGTATCACAGTATTCTCAGCCACTGTTTCTTTCAAACAATACGTCAAACTGACCATGACACCTGGAAGAAACTAAAAAACTACGAACACAAAAATAAGTTTGTTTCCTATGGGGTTTAGCACCGGAGCACGGTGCACCGAAGATAACGAAGCGAACTCCTCTCCAAAGGTGGCCACCGTCAATGGTTTCAGTTAGTTAGCCCTCATAGCACGGGCGATTTTTTAAAGTGACGATTTTAATCGCGCGTTAGATTTTCAACTCTCGGTGTTGAGCTGAGCATTAAGAAGCAAGAGTGCATCCTAGCGAGTCAAAAAGCACACTGTTGGATTTTCATCTCTTTGCGTTAAGCAGTGCGTTGAAAATGCAGTGCGCCATAAAAAATCGCCTCCATTAGTACGAGGGCTAAATGTCTGTCATAACCCTCTATCTTCCCAAGATACAGGTTGTTCAATTTATTGTTCATGAAGATTAACACACGATTAACTAACATGTTTTTTATATAAACAGTATCCCACTATTGTTCTCAACAAACAGTATCCCACTAATGACAAGATCTGGTGGTATTATTTTATCTTCCTAATTATTCTCATTACCTTCCCAGTACAGTACTACTGATACACATTCAACTCCTGTTTGAGACTAAATCAACAACATTTCGTAAACAGTATATTATTTCTCATATTCCCAACCAGTTGTTAATTGTTCAAAAAGTTCCTCTGAAACTGTCTGTATCATTTTACAATTTAATAGCCCTCAAACATTTTGTACCATGGACCGAAACATTTTGTACCACGGACCGTATTTAGTTCCATCGAATAGTTTAAGCTTTAACTTTGAACAGTTCAAACGAGCTCCGGGAGGTAATAGTTTTGAAAATAAACATGTTTTATTCCCTTATTTGTTTAGCTTAGATGTTGTTTGAATTTTGTTGTACGACTCGTAACATGACTGTATACCAAGTTAGATTATTTTGTCGACATTGAATTCCACGTTTTGAAACAGTTATTGAAATAAAATTAAAATAAATCATCTATTCATTTTTATGTTGGTACTAGTACTAGTGGACTTGACAGACGTTGTCCTGTCTTAACAGCATCACCAACCGGGTCCAATTGTATTTTCAAACCATCCAGGGACTCACTCAAATATACACACAAAATTTCATTCAAATCGGTCCTGCCGTTAAGTAGGAGGTAGGTGACAAACACACGTATAGAAGAATTATTTATATAAAGATTTAAAATTGTATCAGCTGCCAAACGCTTGCCTATGGAATTCATTTTATCTACCTAAACTAAAAATATTGTTGCTGTTCAATTGATCATTTTGAACAACAATGAAATGCACTTTGTCTTAGTCCAAGGTGTATTTAAGTTCCATTCATAAAAGTAAATGAGAACTCTTTAATAACCCTACTCCCGCTCGAAGAGAGGAGGCCTGTATCCTAGTAGTGGGAACATTATAAGCTGATTATGATGACGATGAACCAAGATACTATTCAATTACCCCCTCACAGATGGACCAAACACTTAGGCACAAAACTTCCCCCTCTCACCCCGTAAATATTCAAATCTATGTCTCCTGGTTTAAAACGGCAAAGTGTGGTGAAAGCAGCTTTGGCGCTGCGCCCACCCGCCGCAGCCATTACGACATTCTTTAATATTTTAATACTGTGCATTATGCATCGCATTTCAACGCCAGACATTGTGACAGAGTTTAATCTCGGTGAAATGGCTCAAACGGTTTCATTATGAACACTTTGTCTACGGATTATGCGGTCGAAAGTTGAAGTTGCAGTGTATAGATCAAGTGACGGGGGAGAACTAATGTCAGCTGGTTTTCGTTGCTGGGGGAGTTTGTGCATTTTAGGTTTTGTTAGGAAATGAGATGAAAGAAAGAAAGAAAAATGCGTTTATTGGCATTACTGCAGAAAAAAATACACCTTATAACTATAAAAAACAGAAAACAATGATTATAATGCCAAAAGGGCCTCAGCTCAGCATATTGTCAGATGACAACACAAAGTGTACCACCTGACGTTGATTTTCAGCTGCAACCCACGAGTGCCATACGCTAGAATAATAAACAGGGAAGTGTGTGTCCGCTTTAATAAATTAGACCTGTCTGTTGCAATGAAGAGCTGCCATTACGGATTCGTTATCGCAATGTTTTTTAGGGTTCCGTACGTTCGAATGAAAAACCTAGGATTAGTCGTGTGTCCATCTGTCACAGCCAATTTGCTCCGAATGTAATGGACTAATTAAGTTGTAATACCTGGTAGCGTGTGATGTCGATGCCTCCCTAATAATGCTCAAAACGGCATTGAATTAGAAAGTTTGTAAAAAAAAAAACAGTGGCACTCCGAGAGTGCCGACAGAAGTGAAAACTTGAAAAAAATCGGCACCGCGGTAATCAGTGCGTTGATGTCTTTAACTCCACGGTGTCGGTAAATTGCATTACAGTGTCGTGAAATCAATGGTTTAGTCCCATCTCAAAAATGCCCAACGCGCCTAAGGAAGTTTTCACTTCAAAACTATTTGGTTATTCCTAAAACTGACATGATTTTGGTACAGTATACCTCCGAACGGACAAGAATTTGGAATTAGGCGCCATAGTAACTTCTATTCAATTTAAAAAGAGCTACCCAACGATGTGTTACACATGGCTGTTGGAGGAGGGTATCAAAATGGGCATCATCCGGTACACACATGAATTTCTGTGAAGTAGTTCACTTAGAGCACCCGTCCGAATAGCACCTGCGCGAATAGCACCTAGCCTAGTCTACGAAGAGCACCCGGGTGCTCTTCTAGGCTAGACTAGGCTAGGTGCTATTCGCGCAGGTGCTATTCGGACGGGTGCTCTAAGTGGACTACTTCATTTCTGTGATCCAAAAATGGACGTGTAACGTAATAAATGGAATCACTTTTGGGAGACAAATATCATGGAATCAAAGAGAACTTGTTGTCTGTATCAGTAGTGTTACCCATAACAACAACAAGTCAAAAATTGACATGTACGAGTAGGTAAATGTGGGTCTTGAATACATATAAATAGTTCCACATATTTTGCTAACTTACTTCAGCATTCAAAAAATAAATAGTTATATAATTTTTAGGGAAAGTCAAGAAGAAGAAAAATATTTAACCCATATGGGATCACATCGCTCTCCGTCCGTCCGTCTATCTGTCTTTCAAGACCCTTTTTCTCAAGAACGTGTGGAGAAATCAATTAATTTCAAATCGGTCTACAGTCCCTCGGAGCTATAAAAAAATCACAATAAAAAATACGGCCATTTATGCAACATATTTTGATCCTCGCAAATAAAAAAACCTATATGGTAATTCCCGTTGATCTAGAATCATGGAAGCAAGGTCTTACAGCACAAGTATAGGAAAATGTCCGAAAAACGTTAAATTGCAGTTTTATCAGATAAAAAAAAAATTGCGGCTAAAAACTTACATTTGCAGTTGGAGAATTAGCCTTGACATGTATCGATGTATGGGAGAACATATTTTATTTAAACACAAAGTTTTAAGTAAATTCTTAGAGTAAATTCATCCCAACAACGAAACCCTTCATAGTGCATAGTCCGACACGCACTTGGCCGGTTTTTTTTTAGAACTTGTTTTAAGATTTCGCGTTTTATTTCCTTTTCAACGCTTAAATGCCTAATCGCTTCAAAAATATCCAGTCTAAAAATAATAATCTAAGTACTTTAGTGTAAATACGATCCAAAACATTGAAGCTTCTTAGAATTCAACTCATTCCTGAAGAAAGGCGTAAAAATAAGTAATTACAGCCTTCGAAACACGAAACCGATTGGCAGACCATCTGAAAGGTCGATACTTATTCACAAAATTAAATTAGTGAAATATCTCGTGAAGTATCTAAAGTATTCTACGTACAGGTGAAGACTAAAGTTACTGAATAAAGTCAATATTATTCCATTTAGTACCAAAGGACGTCAAGTATTGAACTAGTTAAGTATTCAAACGATAGCTGTTTGGTAATTTTATTCTTGTGTTTTCAGAATACTGATGGTGTCGAATGGGTTCACATCGTCGAACAGAAGATTACTAGAATAAAAGCGTCCAAATACGGTCAGGACTTTTTTACTGAAAGCAGAAGCTATCTCATCAGAGGTCTCTCATTTCTGTCCATTTATTCGGATCAGACGAATCTGTAAGTAAAACTGAAGGCCAATTCCCATCAGTTCCATCAGGAGGCGAAACGCGTGAGGGAGAGGCAAATTTTGCTCACGCCCCTAACCTCCACAGGAGGAGACGCCCAGGGCGTCGAGAATCACAAGCCGATTTCCGGCCACCGTAGGCGCGAGCTTGCGGACGGTGAGCAATGGGTAGCTCGCCGTCCGATAAGGACCAGGCCCGACGGCACTTTGTGTTCCACGGGCGCCTCAAAAAGATGTCAGCTGAACTGACGGGGTCCGCTAGGGTCGATGCCTGCCGGGGTTGCGAAGAAATCCGAAAGGGAAATCGTGGCCCCGGCAACATGGCAACTGAAGGAACACGGGTGGGTTTTAGTCAGTAAGAATCTGACATGCCCTCTCGCTCCGGGAGCGGAAGAAATTATTTGATAATTTTCCACCAAAACAAAAAAAAGAAAAGCCAATTCCCATTAATACAAACTTTCAAAATCTAGTAGCATTCTCAACTCAGAGATAAACAATATCAAAAACTTGTCAATTTGAACTCTATCACTATTGAAACTAAGCTTGAGAAGCAATGGTGTCAACATGATGGCAAGAGATAAGTTATTGTGAACGGTTTGTAGGTTAAAATTTGAGGTATTTTTGACTGATTCAGACTGAGATTAGATGCGAACGTTCTTGATATATGGGAGTTGCTCCTCTGACCGTGTGTGGAGGTATTGCTAGTCAGTTGTTTCCCATATTGCCACCCTCCCCGCTAACTGTCGTATCTCACAAACTGACGTATCTGCACTGACATTACCTACGTGTTCATAACTTTTTTTCGAAAAAGTTATCTCTAATCGTCGGTTCTGTGTCGTTTACCGTTTAGAAGATAATCACGTAGGTATTTTGCTGTGCGTATGTGCAAAAGGAGGGAAAAATATTCTCACTACTGAACATATAGGTTAGTTAGTGAGATTTTGTTATCTTTTTGGCACGATTCAAGATGACTGAAGTATGTAAATGAACTATTATGGGCACGCTAGAATTTTTGTCTACAATGTTTACACATTACGTCGTACAAATCATAACCTTTTTTTTATAAATATGAAGCCATTTGTGAAAATCTAATTTTATTACTTTTAATACATTTGTATGTTATTAATAGAGTTTTATTTATATTTTTACCAAGCAATCAGGTTGTAACAGACAAAATTTGTAAAATAAATTTCTCACAGAGTGACGTATCTGCTTCAAATGAATAGAAATAAATGCCTTAGGGCTTTAAGGCAACTACTAACTCAAAGAGTAAGCCAAGAGTAATACAAAAGTTATTAATTAATTAATAAAGCCACAGCTAACGCAACTACAGTAACATGATTGTAGCGCCCGACCAAAAAACTGTTGCCCTGGAAAAATATAAATTGCTAATAGGACAGTAAGCGGGGATTGTGGCGATATGTGAAGGAGTTAAACATGAAACCTCGCATGTTACAAGTGGCACCGTATTTCCCACCTGTTCAAATCGGTGTCTTTTAGTATGGACAGTACTGCAGCAGCAACTCAGCAACTACCTACTAGTACTCACATACTCAATTACTCATGTCTGACGACTATCACTCTCATGTTAACGATAATGTCCATGTTTTTTGAAGTGAACACTTCTATAGGCGCGTTGGGCATTTTTAAAATGCGACTAAACAATTGATTTCGCGACACTGTTACGACACCAGCTTTTTACCATTAAAAAGACATCAACGCGTGATACATTATTGCCTGCACAATAAAATTATTCTAGTTTTCACTTCTGTTGGCACTCCCCAAGAGCCACTGTTTTTATTTTTTATTAATTTTTTGGGAAAACATGTGCGAGAGTGGCGATTTAGACACCTGCATCCATCAAGGGGGTGATTTTTCTCGTCATACTAAACAACTTTCACCGTGAAACTCATACTAGATTCGTGTAAAGAAAAACAAATTCCTATACAACAGTAGACAGACTATTTTGATTCGTGGATGTTGTTGTTGTATGTGTTTTATAGCGAAAGTTGTTTAGTATGACCGGTAGAATGACCCCCTTGACGGATGCAGGTCACTAAATTGCCACCCTGTACAAAATTAGTACATACAACCGTTCAGTAGTGAACCGTAAAATGTAAACATTAACATGATAATTATCATCGAAACGAGACTATAAAAATACATGACTCTGTATTCCATTTATTATATGTAGCATTGTCAAATCCTTGCTATACAAATAATCTATTGATATGATGCCATATGCCTACAATGTCTTCATTACTGATATTAAGGGAAAAGCTTCTGTTTGCCTCTCATCTGTTTGCGAAACTTATAACAACCGTATCTTGGTCTTGTTTGCTTAGGATCGCCATTTGTTTATCGGGTATATGCAACGTAATATTTTAGGTATTATTGCTGACGAATCAGAATTTTAGAAAGCGAACGATTTTATAACCATCCAGGTCCTGTAGTATCGACACATAGACAGCCATCGCTAGGGACGCCATTAGGACTTTGGTCAAAATTGCTTGTCAAGCCCGAAAAAATCACGTGCTTGTCAAGCACGTCGGGGCCCGTCTAGAGACGCCATTAGGACTTTGCGACCGAATTCGGTCGTAAAGCGATCGCTATCTACGTCGAGACTGCAACCCCAGGTCATTTTAAGGACTTGGTTGTGGTTTAAAACAGCAAAACCCCTTTATCAGTATAATTTTTCAAAAGTTTTATTTAATTTTTGAAACATCACTGGCTTTTCCTACAAAATATCGAAACTCTGACTTAAGGTAGATTATTCTTACTCATTGGTCTAGTGGTCGCATGCTCTACTGCTGCGCATGAAATCCTGGATTCAATTCCCAGGTTGGGCAAAGTGTTATTGGGTTTTTCCATCTGAAATTTCTCAGTAGCAGCCTAGAGTCTGGATTTGTGCCCGGTTGATGGCAATAGGCTCGCCCCCTGTTACATGGGACTTAACTGATGAAATGTGTGCTATAGGTGCACCTCTGTTTAACCCTTTGGGGAATACCAGACGTGATGTTATGTTATGTATTCTCAGCGCTAAAATTAAGTTTTCGAAGGTAGGACTAAAAAAAAACTTTACAAAAAAAAAAAACAACCAACTTCCAAAAAAAACGCTACAAAGCCAAAAATAACTTCAATTTCGGAAGTTGGTATCTTTGGTTTTGAATTTTCGTTTTTTGCCACAAAAGTTTTTATTTTTCTGTTTTTAGTTGTGGTACCTACCCCACAAAAATTCGAATACCAGTGACAGGAATTTTATCATATCATCCATATACTAAATGGGAAAAAAATACGTATTATTGAACCCAACTCAAAAACTATCTAAGCAAAGTTAATAAAATGTATATTTATTTATTTAGGTTAACCAACAATTGCTTACACCTATACATTTCTAACTTAATTACTAGGGTAACATTTACAAGTGCAACAATTAATTTTATTATAGGTAAACATCACATGCACAAAAAATAAAAACGGCTTTAAACAACATACTTATATGCTATACCTTGAGAGCATACCCTTTCAAACAAAAAAGAATTTTCAAAATCGGTCCATAATTGACGGAGAAATCGGTGGACATACACAAAAAAATACCCATTTTGGAAGTCGGTAATAACAAATGCAAGAACGTAGTAATGAAAATACATCATTCAATCAGCATTATGCTGATTTTAATTTTATTTTTATTGCTGTGTGTATTTCCTGTGCGTCTCCCAAATAAAATATTTTCTGTCTTAATTTTTTCTTTCTTTCAATATAATTGCTCTCTATTTAGCGATTACTCCCAACCTCCTTACCTCCCAATCAGCTTCAAATCCTTCCCATTTCTCAAAAAAAAAAAAAACAACCGACTTCAAAAACAAACACTACAAAGTGAAAAATAACTTTAATTTCGGAAGTCGGTGACAAAGAACGAAAATTCAAAACCAAAGACACCGAATTCCGAAATTAAAGTTATTTTTCACTTTGTAGTGTTTTTTTTTCGTCTCTGAATTGTCCACATGAACTGTAGCCATTGACGGTAAGCCACCGTCATATTGACAACAAGCCCCTCAACCCTTTGACGGCTTATTCAAATACGAATTCAGTCAGCAAAGACGAGTGAGTGACGACAACCATTAAGGCGGAACCTGCATGTGTCATGTTCTTGAACGGGCGCCGTCATGTCATCTTCATGTGACTGGTCATCTTTTAGCTGCCATGGCATTTTTTAATTGTTTTAATTTTTTATTATTACGAACGCTTTTAACGTGCACGTCTTTTTTATTGTTCTCACATGTATAATTTCAACATGAATGACGAAACCAATGTTATGTTTTAAAAGAGTGTCCGTGGAGTTTCTTGCCCATTCTTCTCCATAGGTACCTACTATATGCTTTGGAATGGGCAACTAGCTTCATCTTTCTCACTGACCGACCCGTTGACAATTCAAAAGTGCCTGTACCTAACTGGTTTATTTGAAATAAATGCTTTGAGTTTGGTTTTTTTATTTCAATAGGGAACTTGTTTCGAAAGGACATGCAGAAAAGTTTTCTCCAAGAAAACTTCTTTATGCAGAAGCCCAATACTTAATCACCACCTAATGTATATTTTGAGTCAAAACTTAATTGTTAGTTGGTTTGCTGTTTACATTTACAAAAACAACTTGCTATTATGCAGCCCACACTATAAGTTTTTAAAGGTGAGTTTAATCCAATAAAATTTTCGAGCATCTCCCGCACTCCAAAATGTTCTAAATTAAATATGATCCATGAAAATATTATTATTTCCAACGAAAATGACAAAATTATCAACATCATTACATAACAGAAACAAGATATAATAACAGGGTTACCTCCTGCAGACAAGATGGATGGACACCATAAAAAAATTTGAAGGAAGAAAATGTACAAAAGGTGCGTTTTTCAGCAACTTTTATTTCTTAAGAGAAAAGAGGGACCCTTGCAGGTGGGGCGGGAATTTATTATCTCTACTCGCTGAGTGTCCGGGACAACGTAGATATTTGGTTTTGCTGGATATTCCAACGACGCTTAATTATAATACTAACATGGCATTTGCCCTTTGGCCGCACATTGGATCGAAAATCGCATCTCGAAAACTTAGAGCTTCGAAGTTTTAAGTATCGTTTTTTGGGCTTGAAATGGTGTCTATTTAGTATTACTATGGTCAAACATGTCACATGAAGTAATTTGCTTGGCTTGAAAACCGAATACTTAAGTTTGTAACCTATTCTAAGGATGTTAAGGGAAATTTTGCTGTTCCAGACTGATATGTCCTGTATTTTCATACCTGCTCAATACAATTGTTTTGTAAAAAAATTATATGTCCTTAGTTTTCAAAACAAATTATTTCATTTGACATGAAATACTAAATAGAAATAATTTTAAGCCCAAAAAACGACATTTAAAACTTCGAAGCTCTAAGCCTACGTTCGCACGTACGTAATAAAATCGCGGCGATTTATTTTCGTGCACTTGATTTTCAACTCTCTGCTTAGCGCCGAGAGTTGAAAATCCAACAGTGTATTTTTTCGACGCGGCGGGACGAGAGTGCGTCCCAGCGCATTGGATTCTCAACGCTCGGTTTAACGCGGAGAGTTGAAAATCCAGACCGCGATAAAATCCCGTCGCAATGTTAAGTCTTTGAAGCGAAAGCGATTTTCGATCCGGTGTGCGACGGACTTCGAGTGAGTCGATCATCAAGAAGATACATTAGCGTCTTCCTGTGTCCGAAAAACGTTGTTTTTATACTCCAGTTACATATAGAGCTTGTAATGGTCCCACTACTCGTAAATAATAGTTACATTACTTTGTGCACATGTTACAATTTGACATTAATGACTGATCTTGGTATTTTTTGTAGGTTCTGGAAAATTATCTATGTATGGTTCGACACAAATGTAGGTATCAAACACACCTACATTTCTATTAAATAAATAACCAGAACTTGAACTATTGGGACTCAGAACTCCTCTCCTCTCTGTGAAAGAAAGTAAGCGTAATCAACCACACGAACCTAGTGCGGGTTAGAGTATGTTACATTTATTGTTCAGCAAATTCGATTATGGTGACTTAATTTTTGCTTAGGTATTCTAAATATGTACAATCCGCTGTGAACTTTTTCCATTTTCTTCAAGGTGACAAAATATTAAGTCCCTTCCAGCATTTCCCTTCATCTACGAAACAGCTTTATGCAAATTAGTTAAACAGGTAACCCAAGTATAACACAATGTTATTATGTTCAGTATTCTGATGAAAGTATTACATACCTGGTATATGGTCATGTTCGGGGTACAAGCCTGGATATTAGCTAGGCTTGTTTGGTTTATAAGAGTTTTTATTAAAACCTGAGGAGTCATTATTTAAGGGGTGAAGTGGCGAAAGTTGGAGGTATAATTACCTATTGGTGAAGGACTTTGAAAATGTTAAGAGTTTAAATAAAAAAGGGTATGTGGCGGCATCTACAACGCCACATCGGAACTACGCAACACACTGACATCACGCAAAAATCCTGCATCGCGCAAGCAAAGTTTTCCGCGCGACGAGTATATATACAACGTCTCGACATCAATCGTCGGGCAGTAGCCCCACCAGACACAACACCCTTCTATGGAGGATGAGTGAACTTTATACCCTGTTCCTCATACCTCTATAGGTGTACATGTTGAGGAAGCAGCAGCTTTTGAGAAAAATAAATAAAAAGTATTCAGATTCATTTATTTCAAGTACCACATTAGACCATACTAGAAAACATCTTTAAATTGTTCAATAATAAACACAAAATCACACATAAATAAATACAAACGAATAAATTCAATATAAATACAACATCAACACACAAATTAGATAAATTAAATTAAAATTCATAAATATTGGAAGAGGCGAAAAATAACTGGTTCAGCTGCCCGAATCAACACCTTAAAAATGACGATGATTGTATCGTTCATTTCTAGTAGGTACCTAAAAATTATGACTGTTAAATAATAAGCTAATAAAAACGCATTTTAACGTAATAAAATATCACTCACGATAAACTCTTACAGGCTCACAATATGAGCTTCGTCAAATACTAGCCCAAAAAAATACAATACCTTTCGGAAAAGCTAACTCTAACTCAGAATAAATAATTCCCGTACGATTTTTTTTTTTTCATAATCCATTCTTCCCGCAATAACGCCATTCCTGTTACAAAATGCAGCCAATATTGTTTTATTAATATAAACCCTATGCAGTCATGGGATTCCTATAAAAACTAAATTCCAGTAAACTACGCGAAAGATTGAAATTCTATTCGGAGTGGCTGAGCTTGGCTTGATATAAACTGCCTGCGTGCCGACGTAGTGCCTAGAAACTTGGTATGAAATGTCATTTTTAGGGTTCCGTATCTCAAAAGGAAAAACCGGAATCCTTAGTTGTCCGTCCATCTGTCTGTCAGTCTTTTTCTCAAGAACGCGTGGAGATAATAAACTGAAATTAATATCAAATACGTAAGTCTACGGTCCCTTGGAGCTTTAAAAAATCAAGCTATTAGGTTAAAAAAATACGACTATTTATGCGACATATTTCGACACTCGCAAATAAATCAAAACCTAGGGGGTACTTCCCGTTAATCATGAAGTTTGGCGAGAAGCAAGGTCTCACAGAACAAATAAAGGAAAACTTTCGAAAATTGTAAATTTGTAGTTTTATCACACAAATAATAATTGTTTACGATTAAAAACTTACATTTTTGCAGTTGGAGAGTTGACCGTGGCTTATATATGTCACCGTAAGATTGTGAGAACCGTTAGTTTATAATCTGTCGGAATTATTTCCGTTAGATTATAAACTGTCGAAAAATTGTGAACTGGGTGAAATGGGTTAGGTTAGGTTAGGTTAGAACAGTGACCAACCGCACGCGAGCCGAGCGAGCGAAGCGAGCGGTGCCACGGAAGCGGCCGGCGAGCGCTACTTCCAAGTTGCTCGCAACCAGGCAGGCTATTTAATATTAGCGCAAGGTGCGGTACGTCGCAAGCAAGTTTGATAACAGTTCACAATTTGTCAGTTTTTCATGGATACCTACATTATAAACTATCGAAAAATTATGCGTTAAATTGTAAATGATTTGTCACAGTTCACAATTTTTCGACAGTTTATAATTTAACGGAAATAATACCGATAGATTATAAACTAACGAAATTCATAATTATACGGTGACATATATAAATATTTAAGGGAGAACATGTTTTTCAACTACAATATTAAGTTTGTTCTTGGAATAAATTCATCCCAACTACGGAACCCTTCATTGTGCGTGGTCCGACACGCACGAAGCTAGTTTTTCTTTAGAAATGTGGCTATTGCTGTATGCATATTTTTAGTCTTAGTACAGCTAAGATAAAGACATTCACCCTGCGGCCAGGCTTCTTCATAGAAATTCTATGAATAAGCTTGCAATGCTTTGAAAAAATACGTAGAAACGAGAGAAAAATTTCTAGAAAGACCTGTGGCAATCGATATATTATTGTGTGCTAATAGTACCTGAGAGCCGTGGTAGTCCAATGGAAACGGCTCCGTCTTACGAGTTGTAGGTCATGCGGCATGTCCTAAAAACAAACATTCGAACCCAGACAACCCCTTTACTTTATGTAAATTATTTCATCACTACAACGGCATTACGGTAAAGGAAAACATCGTGAGGAAACCAACAAGTCCTAGAACCAAAAATTCGAAGACAAGTGACATCTACCAACCCGCACTGGGCCCGCGTGGTAGATTACAGCCCACTCCCTCTCGAAGAGCGGAGGCCTGTGTCCCAGCAGTGGGAACAGTATAGGCTGATTATACTCATGCTTATGCTCAATAGAACCTACCAACAATCTTTTTTCGCGTTGGGCATTTTTGAGATAGGAAAAAACAGTTGAACTCGCGACACTGTTACCGACACCTCATTTTTGTAAACGTGATTATGCTCTTTATTTAGATAAGTTTACGCACCAATGTTCTATGCAGGTATTTTTTTTCCACCAAGGCGATCTTGTTGAAGTTTTCACTTCTGTCGGCACTCCCAGAGTGCCACTGTTTTTTTTTTGCTCATTTTAAGTAACAAAATGCGTTATCATCATCTGCCTAGCCTTTTCCCAACTATGTTGGGGTCGGCTTCTAGTCTAACCGGATGCAGCTGAATACCAGTATTTTACATAGAGTGACTGCATAGCTAACCTCCACAACCTATTTACTAGGTAACACGATACCAAGCTTGGTAAGACTGGTTGTCAGACTTTTGGGCTTCTAACTACCCGTAACGACTGTAAAAGATCTACAAATAACCAACTGTCATAATTATTTTTCTTAAATATTCTGGTCTGACGAGTCCATAAATGTAAATTATCTTAAAATGAATTTGATGCAACTCAAAAACTAACATTATAATATCGCTAGTCTAACTCGTCTGTAGTTTAATAATGTTGTTTCATATAGACACCAACATAAAATAGGTAGGTAACTACTTCATCATCATCATCATTTCAGCCGAAAGACGTCCACTGCCGGATACAGGTCTCCCCCAAGCACCGCCTCTTCGACCGGTTCTGTGCTTCTCGTATCCAGCGGATTCCTGCGCTCTTCGCAAGGTCATCGGTCCACCTTGTCAGGAGGCCTTCCAACGCTATATACGTCTACAATAAAACCTACTTAACAATAAGAAAAGAGTAAACTAGACCTTCTACCTAATGCGGGGTTTTATAATTGCTACCGAGACGATATTATCGTGGGCGTCCACGACACGGCATCACGATAACACAGGGAAGTAAAATGTATGGAAATATAATGAATACGCTTTTAAATTTCCGTTCACGATGACGTTAGAACGTGCACGTATTTCCATACAATTTATGGTCGTGGACATGGAAGTCCACGATAATATTGTCACGTTAGACAAGAAGTATGTACCAAACAGTCCCTTCAAGCCTTATTACTCTTATTTCCATTGTTTTGTAGCATTCTGTCAAAACATTTGTTTTGACTTGTGGCCACACATATTATGTGGCCACACATATTTATCTTTTTCAGGTTTAAAACATCGAGCCATTTTTGAATTTCGAAGTTTATCCTAACAAAATTTATTTTAATTAAATTTCTAAATTCAAAAACTGACTTTAAAACCGAATCTACGGCCAGCTTGCACGTTAAATCACTAAAATAAAAATGTATAACTGTAAACGTTCTGTCTTTGTCATCTTCAAACGATCGACAGACACAGAACGATGATTTAAATTCGTTTGGCGCTAAATACATTTAGTGATTTGTGGTGCAAGCAGGAATAAGTTGTCAATTTTGTATAATTTTTTTTACCTTGAGTGGCAATTACCGACTTATGTGTGCTCTAAATATAAAATTGTCACCAAGGACGAGCAGTTGACTGTAAATATTGACCTCACAAGGAATTCTGAAAACTGTACACTCACAGCAATGCTGTGGTGCCCTCTGTGTGACTGACCTCTGTGTATGTTATCTTATTTGTTTATCTGATAAATAAATTAACATGTTATATTGACTGAACAAAAACATAAATTTTCCTCAATATATAGGTATTTAATTAAATCTGTCATCAAATTCAACCATATCACCAAATCCTTCTTCCCTATTTAAAAGTGCATACAGTTCAATTCTGATCAGCAAATACTTGAACAGTCGTCAACATTTTAGTTGGTTTTATTTTCAACGTTTTGTATATAAGGTGATTGAAACTCGAATATGATAGTTAACTGCTTCAAGAGATTAAATTTACAAGATGGAATAATATATTTTTGTCCGCTATATTTGTTTTTGCGGAGCCTCTGCCTGTCGGTAAGCTTTTCCGCTTATTTTTTTTATAATTTAATAATCTTCTGCCTCTATAGTCCTATTAATTTGGGATGGGTGCAGCATGTCTTTATCATTGGACGGACAGCTCTGAACAGCAACCTAATTGTCACCTTTGGCAAGTACAGCCAGTATAGTAGTACTTGTAAAAAGCGCCATACAGGTCGGGTGTTAATACGAGCGACTTGAGAATGTCTTATGAAAGTCTATTACGTCGTAATGCTTGGGTTGACCCAAGCATTACGACGTAATTCACCACTAGTCACCAGTCACCACTAGTCAGTGGTGTACCATTGCACCTGCAGTATTGTCTCTCCATTTCCATTTAAATCCGGTTGTCTGTAAAAGATCGCTTTTAGCGATAAGACCACCCATTGTGTCACCCAATGTTAAATTTCTAAATTTATGTCTGTAAAATGGTGTACATAATAAAGAATATTCTATCTATCTATCTATCTATTAATTAAATAGCAACAATTTATCCTTTCCAGAAGGTGATCCCAGTCTCGATGGCACCCACAGAGTGTGTCGTAAAGGCTGTGTTTTCAAGGACTACCAACGTTCTTGTCATCACACCGGAACTGGACCATGGCCACCAGGCAATGGGGTCTGTGTTGACGGAAAATGTGACTGCTATAAAGCTCCCTGATTCCCATGTGTTTGTTGTTATGGTTGTTGGTTGTGATGCGTGGTCAGGGTTTCTTAGACTATTTAATAAGACGACCAGACTTGTGTTAGATACGTGTATTCAGCCATGATGGACGGGGGAATACGAACAGGAACGGGAAGGCATGTAGACCACAGATAATATTAATATAATGCCGGATACATACGTAACATCTCCCTTATTAAGAAAAGTAAAATACACGGCATGAAGCGGAACATGGTACGTACGTAAGTATTCATTTTTTTTTTTGTTTTTACAATTCAAATTCTTACATACTAAATAGACTATGGATGAAACGGAACATCTCTATGTGACTGACAATGACATCTGTCAAGTTGACTTAACTGAGTTTTGACAGTAACAGATAGTTGACAGTTTGACAGTTGATAAATACTAAATGTAAATAAGACTTATTAAATTAAACAAAAAACTTATTAAATTAAATCTAACTACAAATAAGAACTTAAACTAGACTTAAAATTACCAAAATCTTCGGGGATTTATTTTTTTTCCAAATATGAGTTTTACAGACATTTGCAGTAAAAAACTAATGAAAACGTTAACTGACTAGTACACTGCAAAATAAATTATTTAACCAAATAAAAGACTTTTGTAGTTTACAAAAAAGATTTAAATACATGAGTTCGCTAGGTTATGAATTCAAACCAATATAACTTATTTACACTGAGATTCGACATTACAGCCAGACTGACTTTCAGTCAAATTCACATTTTCTGAAAACTAAAGTACCTATCTCAAAAGAACAATGAGCCTAAATCATCACAGTTTTTAAACTGACGTCAAAAAAGGAAGAGGTTCTCAATTTGTGCGTTAGTATTTTTGTCCACACCACGCGTCTTCACTTCGTCACCATAAGCACCACCAATGATGACGTAAAAAGGGTAACTTTAATGTAATTAAAAGCTTACGTCCGTTTTCACTTACAGTAGGTGACATCTAAATGAAATGACTAATACAATGCCGCCCATGGGCATGTCACCGCCCGTATTTTTTTGAATATTCATGAAAAATTATCCAAAATTAACTTTAAAAGAGGGGGACAATTTTTTTTTTAATTTTTCCGTATGTATATATTTTTTTAAATCCCTCTATGGTTACTTACTCTTGTGTTTTTTAAATAAATACTTTTTTTTTTCTTCACCTCCTTTTTAATTTCATAGTAGACAATTTTTTTATAAAATGTTAGTTAATCCGATAAAATAACTCTTATGCTTTAAGAAGTAATAAACAGAATCAAAATCGAGCCAATAACATCGGAGATAATATGGCAAAAACTACTAAAAAAATAAAAATAAAAATAACATGAAAAATATTAAAGATTTCCCAAGTTACTGCCAAGGCAGAGATAATGAAGCCTCTAATTGGAGTGATTCAAGGGCTTGTCTGTGAAAGTCCAATAGAAATATCTTTTACTTTGTCCACAATTAGGTACACTAGTATTTTAAAATTAAACTTATTTTATAAATAATAGCAACTTTTGAAATAATAGTTTATCAAAACTGTTGCATAATGAGGGGTATTAAAACATGAGTGTGTGTTGCACCGAGCCGTAGGCGAGGTATTTAATAGTATCACACGAATGTTTTAGTACCTAGTTATGTGCAATTTCATACACTGCTTTATCTACTCTCAAACATTGGGATTGAAACAAATACTAAATAAAAAAGCAAAGTTAAAGATCAAGAATAAATTTAAAAATCCCACGAAATTCAATAAGTACTACAAAACAAATGAATGTCGCCTGCACCAGCTCATCACCGCACATGCGCTACAGCGGGTGCTGCTGTCCCCCGCCAAAAGTTGATGGAAACTCTTTGGTGATATTAACTTCTTGGAATAGCGCTGTATCGTAATAGAAAAAAAATGGTTTTATAGTATTATATTGTTAGAGAAAAAGTGTTATAATATGATTCTATTTTTAAATTTCGGTATTCTGTTTATAAAGTATGTCAATATAAACTCGTTTTGAAGTTCTTATTTCGAATATTACGCTATGAGAGTAGATAAAATACATTTTGATTTAATTAATAATCAAGTTGATTTACTCACTACAAAGATACTGTGTTTCCATTTTTCGATGTGGACCTAACAATGGTTTAAGACAGGATGCCAAGATGGGAATTTTTCGTGGGCATGATAAGTAAATTCATGGGTGCCGAAATGGGACTAAACCTAAATAGCCACATAGATTTACACTAAAAACCTTTTCAGTTTAATTCAAGTCATTCAAAAACCGTATCAACAAAATTTGTGACGTCACTAACCCTCTACTCGCCGGAGTGGCCCGACCATGTAATCCTCGCGCCCGTTCTAGCCCACTGCATAAAACCGACAGCTCAAACGAACGAGCCATGAACTAACGTGAAAAATATACTTTGGCTAACTTTTTGTTACTATTTTATTCGGCGCTAAATTAGGATTACATACCTAGGGATAAAATATGTAAATGCTTTGGGGATTGATGATTTAAGTAGGTGCTAAAATTCCATACATTACTGTTAATGTACTAACATTTTAAGAGGGTTCGAAGTGGTGCGGAAAAGAGTTTTTGGAAGGACTTGGGGTAGACCTTAACTCAGCAGTAGGACAGTATAGGCTAAACAAAAAAAAGGAGGGAAACGCTGTTCATCATCTTCCTAGCCTTTTCCCAACTATGTTGGGGTTGGCTCCCAGTCTTACCGGATGCAGCTGAATACCAGTATTATACATGGAGCGACTGCCTATTTGACCTCCACAACCCAGTTGCTGGGTAACACTTTTATCCCTTGGTAAGACTGGTTGTCAAAGACCTACAAATGACAGCCGGAACCAACGGCTTAACGTGCTTTCCGAGGCATGGAGGGGCTCGGTATGTGAAGATGGTCGCCCATCAATGGACCGATCGCAGCAAGCGTAGCTTAACCTGATTGATCGACCCATGCGACTGTTATAACTTTGTCACGAGGAAAACACTGTCAAGGTGCTAAAATTAAAGTAGGAAAACGTTGTTAAGGTTGTCAATACATAGGTATGAGATTTGGTGTGTGTCATATTAGTGAGTCAGTACCTGGGCAACCGAGCTCTGTTCTCGTGAAAAAAAGAATGCTCATTTAATAGTGTAGGATAGTTCATACTAATCCATGTATAGTACCTACTTATTCTACGCTGCTATGATATTAGGTACTTACTAATTCCATGCTGCCATGTCATAATTCTCATGTCATTATTGATTATCTTGTTCTAAAATTTGGGCGACCGAGCTCTGCTCGGGTGAAAATACGGAGAAAAGTAATTTTCCTAGGTATGAGACCTAGCTAGATCGATTTTTCGCCTCCGTAAACCCCTATATTGCGACTTTCATCGAAATCGTTAGAGCTAATTTCGAGAACGTGAGTACAAATATATATTCAAACAAATATGTATACAAATATTGCTCGTTTAATCGTATATAATTGTACATACATAAACGTAAGCACAAAAAATTAAACACTGAGCCGAGAACATCAGTACAAAACATGTAATATATCAGAACGATACTAATAAAAGCTTACAGACAAAAAAAAAAAAAGAAACTAGTGTCCGACCGAAAATGGATTTTCAACCGAAAACAAAAACGATAAAGAAGTTTCAGCTTTAGTCTTATTTTCGGCCGAAAACAAAGCCAAAAATAAAAGAAAGAAAGAAAAATGCGTTTATTGGCATGACAACAGAAAAGTACACCTTAAAACTATAAAAACAGAAAACAATTATTATAATGCCAAAAGGGCCTCAAAAAGGTCGAAAATGATTTAGACATTAAAAAATATAAACACGCTGTACAAAATTTTCTTTGTTTTTTTTACACCTAGGGAGAGAAAGAGCAAATATAGGTTTTAAAAGAAATAAAACATGATAATTCCATTAGAGGTTACAAAATTTCGTGTATTTCTTGTTGTATTGATTGACCTGATATTGCTGAACTTTACAAAGGAGGCGCCTAATGACGCGTAACAATTCACGAACTTTTGATTTTCGGCTTGACCGAAGGTTTATGGCCGAAAATGGCCGAAAACGAAAACAAAGCTTCCTTCGGTCAGTCACAAAAAAACTACAAAGGGCAGTGACAATTCAAAATAACCCAAAAAGTACATATTCTGCCCACAACAGCACTCCAATTAAGACCCGATGTTATTCCTTGAAACAGAATTGTTAAAATCACTTCAGATTGCGCTGGGGAATCGGACAGTGATATACCTGAGCCCTAAAGAGATCACCCACGCAGGTATCGAATGGTACCAGTTCATAAAATATCAATCGAGTGGGTATCGATTACACGAAAGTAGTTGGCGTGAGATGAATCGAGATGGAAAGGTCTTGCTTTGATTGAACAAAGTGTCTATATAATTTCCAGCTCTTCAAAAATTTAAGGATCAGCTTTTCGAAAGCAATAGTACAGAAGCCAAAGTTAAAAATTCTGCAACACAGGAGTAAAAAATGTTGTGAGCTGTATTCCATAATTTGTTATGTCTATGGGTCTCTTCAAAGTCGATTGCAGAGTAAAATTACGTAAGGCAGCGGCAGACAGATAACAAAACAAAAAACCAAAACAAAATAACCAATCCGGAAGCAGCAATGTGATTAAAAAAGTTGTGCGTGGATACTTTAAAAAAATATATATAAACAGTACAAATATGTCCCTCGGAAAACCTCGTGTTTTGTCAGTCGTCGGATTTCTATTAGTTGCCCTTTGCACTTGGTGCAGACCGGACGCTCTCAATCGACTTGGAAGTATATAGAGTTGTTAATACTCTTTTAACTTAATGTAATTTATTTTAAAAATGGGAGGGAAGCCGCTAAAGTCGTAGGCACGACCGATAGGAAAATGGTTTTACTGCTCTATAAAGTTCACACGGAAATCGAAACAAAACAACAATAAAGTACTTAGTTCTGAATTCAAATTATTATACACGATAAATCTAATAATTGATAGACATGGAAATTTGCATTCGTTTGTATTCGGAAATCCTACGATACCCGAAGGACATTAAGAAAATAGAAATACTGTATGAGCTTCTGCCCGCGACTTCGTTTGTGTAGACTTCAGAATTAATCGGGACCGGAATAAAAAAATATCCTGGTTATAAAATTATCTGTGTGCCTCATCCAAATCCGTTCAGCTGTATTTGCGTGATTGAGTAACAAACATCCAAACTTTCATATTTATCATTATAAATGTGAAAGTTTGTATGTTTGGATATCCTACGAATATTAGTAGAATACACAACGAATCGAGAACCTCCTCCTTTCACTCATCAGTTAAAAAAAACTTAAACTCCAATGATCATTAATATGTTCACGTGTGCAGAGTACACTGTTTATGATAATTATTGTGTAGCATTGGACTGTGCAACATAAATTCTGATCCCAACTTTCATACTCAGACGAAACTTGAATAGACTCTTCAAACTAAGTAAAAGTTTGAAGTTTGAATGTGAGTGATCTTGGTCATAACACACAACGTCTATACTGCGTTCGCAATATCCTGTTGTTTTTACAAGTATGTATTTTTGTAAAAACAATTTAAATCCCCACACGTTAAAGTTCAGTTTTGCGCTACCACTTCTAATATTTTTATGACTTTTTCAATAGTAATAGTCATTCAAAGGCAGCATAAAGTCGTCAATTGGAAACAAATATTTGAATAGTCTTTAGTTACTTCAAATTTCTAGAACATGGCCGTCGGCTAGACATAGAACATCAGACCAGACAAGCCATTGTCCGATGTTAGTCGTTACCTAATACATATATTTTAAAATAAAGACCCCCCTGCCACATCTGTCTGTCTGAACGCGATAAACTCAAAAACTATCGAACGGATTTTCATACGGTTTTTACCAATGGACGGAGTGATTCATGAGGTTTAAGAGTAAAATTTAAACACTAGGTTTTTGTGTAAATTGGCTGAAATATGACTTTGTAAACTATTCCGAGTAGGATGAACATCAGTTACATTTAAATCTAATCAACATGCTCGACTCAACAAGCTGATACAACACTACGACAAAAAAGAATATGTAGGCAAGACGTTGCAGTTAACTATATAATATTCTGTTCATAAAACATTTGTGTTCTGATTAGGTATATAATTAACTCTAAGCTCGCATCAAAGAGATGGCTGAACTGTTGAGAGTCGGAACGGTAGTCTCACGAGTTGTGTGAAAAGTTGTTCATGCAGGCTCAATATTCTCGCTCATTATAACTGCATTTACTTAGATGGAAGGAGGAAAATACTAGTCCAGGCAGGGAAAACTTGTTGTTAAACAAAACACCCTACAGGAATTTAACGTGTTATAGCCAAGCAATTAAACTGTCAAAGAACGACAGTTGTGGTTTGAATAGGTATTCGAAAACAGCGCGACACGTCTCTAATAAAACAATTTCAATTTATCAATATTTATTTATTTCTCGAAAAATACGCATTAGCTTGTAATTAGAATCGTAGCGTTATAGTCGGGGACCCAATCCCTACCAGCTTTATCCCCTTTTACCCCCATATAACTGCCAAACGATATTAGATCTAACCCCTTATCTGTTTTATATGCACTTGTTTCTGTGACAGTAAAACATTTTTTCTTCGATTTGGCTGCCAGCACCGGTTGCTGAATTGGCTGCCGGCGCCGAATTTGAAAAAAAAAACCGGAAAATGGGGTTGGCAATTTGGCATATTGAATGTAGATGCGCGGGCATAATTAAAAAGAGATGGAATAAAGCATTACTTTTTTCAGTATTGTATTTCCATAATTAATCAATTATTTCCATATTCCAGGAATTAAGTACTAAGTAGGTACCGAACTAGTGAGATTAGGTTAAATGTTTTTACTCGCAAAAAAAACTTTTGTTAAGGTTAGTTAGTTGGAAACCTGAATACTGGAAGGGTTTCCATAAACGCCGTGCCACCGGTGTCCATTATTGTAACCAGCGGTGCCGGTCACAGAGTATGTAATGTGCCAGCAGCCGATGTTTTTAATCTCGGCTGCCGACAGTAATGTTGTTATTTTTGGGAGCCGGCACCGGCAGCGGAGGCACTCCCTTTTTTCTTTCTTCCTTTATTTTTCAATGCCCTTACCAACTTAACCTACTGTTCTGATTCTACTATAATAATTTACGTAGGCGTCTGGATACAAAGTGCTTTAAGCGTAGGTTGTTATGATAAATTTTAAAGGAGCTCTATGTCTAAGAGCCCCGAGGCTCTTTAATAGTGTAAATTTTCTTTTCACTGTGTTGAAACCAGTGTGTTTTTGAATGGCTTTGATCTCAAAATAGGTAATGTGGCTTTGTACTGAAAGTTTCATTCAAAATTATGTTATTTAATCTAATGCACGTGGTTGTATGTATTTTTGGGTGTATTATAGCTATGTTAACTATATTAGTAAGTAAATTATCTAAAGTAAGGTTTCTAGAGAAGCTCGTGGGTAAGTAAGAACCTACATTCAATTGGTACTTTTAAAAGGAAGCTCAAAGACTTCCTGATTAAAAAGATATATTACTCTGTAAAAGAATTCCTTGAAGAAAAATAATTATTTAATAAAAAAATAATTGTGATACTTAATGAGAGCAGTGGTGGCCCAGTGGTAACGGCCGCGACTTACGAGTTGTAGGTCTTAGGTTCAAACCCAGACAGGCGCTTTACTTTGTGTAAATTATTTCATCACCACTGCTCTCAAAACGGTGAAGGAAAACATTGTGAGGAAACGGGCATGTTCTAGAACCGAAAATTCGAAGACATGTGACATCTACCGACCCGCACTGGGCCCGTGGTGGATTACGGCCCACTTCCTCTCACAGAGAGGAGGCCTGTGTCTCAGCAGTGGGAACATTTATAGACTGATGATGATGATACTTAATAATATATAATGTGATTTAAATTATAAGAATAGTATGATATCTAATACCTTTAAACGAGCAATTCTTGTTTATATATAAACTGAATCTCGGAAACGGCTCCAAAGATTTCATGAAAATTAGTATGCAGGGGGTTTTGGGGGCGATAAATCGATCTAGCTAGGTTTCATTTAAAGAAAACGTTGTTAAAAAGAAAAAAACCGAGCAAAGCTCGGTCATCCAGATATTAATTTATAATCTGTGAAAAATGATAATTAATGTAAACTGTATAACTGGAATATTGAGTATGTATGAATATTTTATTTTTATTAAATATTTTTAACCATTTAAATTGCAATTCCTTAACAAGGAACTAAATTCTAAGAACCTACCTATTGTTAACATTTTCAAAATTCTGTACACTTAGTTCGCAATATTTTGTTTAATTTGAATAATTCAAGACGTCATGACTAAGTTATAACAGCCGCACGGGTCGATTTAGGTTAGGCTACGCTTACCGGTGTTGGTCCGTGGATGGGTGACCTTCTTTACATACCGAGACTCCTCCGTGCCTCGGAAAGCACGTTAAGCCGTTGGTCCCGGCTGTCATTCATGGATTTTTGACAGTCGTTACGGGTCGTCAGAAGCCCTGAAGTCTGACAACCATTCTTACCAAGGGTTATCGTATTATTCAGTTACTGGGTTGTGGAGGTCAGATAGGCAGTCGCTCCATGTAAAATACTGGTATTCAGCTGTTATACAGTTTGGCAGACTAAATGTAAGTTATTGTTAATACAGATATTGAATTAAAAAAAAAATAGTGGCACTCCGGGAGTGCCGACAGAAGTGAAATCTTGAAAAAAAATCGGCATCGCGGTAATCAACGCGTTGATGTCTTTTACTCCACGGTGTAAATTGCATTACAGTGTCGCGAAATCAATGGTTTAGTCACATCTCAAAAATGCCCAACGCGACTAAAGAAGTTTTCAATTCAAAAATAAAAAAATGCTACATCCGGTTAGACTGGAAGCCGACCCCAACATAGTTGGGAAAAGGCTAGGCAGATTGATCTAAAGTAAGGTTTTCTTTTTAGATGCCGTATTTTTTCCCCGTTGAATTAAAACTGAAAGGATATGTAAGTTTCTTCTTGAGCAGATTTAGTTAGATCCTCCAGTGAAGATAGATAGAACTATCTTCACACCAAGGGGACTTCGTCTTGATAGGTACCTGCAGTCAGCGACAAACATGGATTAACACAATTCAATTCAATTCAATTCATTTATTCAATAACAATTTTTACATGGTGTCTGAATTTCTATAACTAAATATATAAGAAACATCATGCATGCAATCTATATTTAAATGATCCAAACTACATAAGATCTGAAAAAAAAAAACTTAAGTCAATTCATAAAATTCAATAAAATTTTCATTTCAAATCTATAAAATTATGTTCCTTTCGACATTTATCTAATATCTTTAAACGAGCGATTCTTGTATTTATGTACATATAATATGTATATAATCTGAATCTCGGAAACGGCTCTATAATTTCACAACATGTTTTCAATTACGACATTTAATGTCCAAAATGGGAGTCGTAAAAGTTACTTCGACATACCTTCTTAAAGGCCAATAAACTTGTGATTCTCTAATATTTGTATGTAACATTAACAATTATTGGATAACTGAGCATCAAGTTTATAACTTTAGAGCAGCCATAGTCTTTGAGGTCTAAGTTATACATGCCTCCTAAATTATTAGCCTCCGTTTATTTCAAACATGCAAGCTACGTCATTTTCATTTTACTCTTCCTTTATTTAAATGTAAAAGTTCATTTTATAACAAGAACCATCCTTGCTCTAAAATAACTAATATAATTATTTAACCTCATAGATACTAATCCCCAAATGAATCTTAAAGTCGTTACCCCAATATCATTATCTAAAACTGTTTAATAAAACTACATATTTACAATATTTCAAGGATAAGGAAAATAATATGAAACACCAAGATATTTTGTCATTCATTTATATTTATTTGCCAACATCAAATTCAATATTCTACACGTGATGGTATCATCACATCTCCTATTCCCCACGTAGTATCACTATTTAATCAGTATTCTAATATTTACCATAAAACTAATAGGTTACCTTAATTTACAGTAGATCTCCAACCAATATTATGCCAATCTATCTTTTTACGGACACAGCCACTAAGCATGTCTTACCGTCACGAGCGCCCGACCCAGAAGGTCGGTGTTCCCCCATTTTGACATATCGAATCTTTGGGTGTTGCCAGTACAATATCCAACAATTACATATTAATAAATTGAAACTTAACAATTTTATATCTGAAAATCTCATTCATCATCACCATTTTCTCATACAAGAGACATCCAATGCTTACCCCAAAAAATCAGTACAATGACCAATCCTGCGCTGCCCGCATTCCTAAAATGATAACGCTTCCGTAATGGGAAAACACTCAACGGAGAACATGCTTCAAATAGCCAAGCTAACGCCACCTGTTATCGAAAGCTGGAACTAAATATCTACATACAGACCCAGGTAGTTAATTGCAGTGGTACTCGTATAAAAATAAATAGTTTATAAAATAAACACAGGATGAGACAACACGAGTAGCTTAAAATATCACCTAAAGCTGAGTTACAAAGTAATATTTACCCCACAGAAGATAGTTAGTCTGTATCTTGGGGCACCATTAAATTGGCAGACTGAGTTAGCTTGATCTTTGTCTATCTTCCCCGTTTCACCCCTCACATAACTCAGGCAGTGATCATGACTAGCAGTTGCGCGATAGTGAGGTGACTTCGGGTTTGGTGTGTGTGTGTCTAAATATAAGTGTGCGTGTTTGTTCCTATCTTACTTCGTTTGATTCGGAGTCAGGTCATCAGAAGGTTTGGATAAGGTACTAATAATTACGCTCCATATTGATCAGAAGTTCCTCTCAAGACTTAATCTGACTGTCACGCCAGTAAGTTAGACCGTGTTCCCAACCTTGTGGTGAAGTTTTTGGTAAATCATGAGCCAGGTACATTTTATTAGTTAATCTGTTAAGTTTTTCCATTATATTTACATGCGTACAATGGGTGGCTCTACACAATGAGTACCTGAAGATGGACGGCGCCGCCGAAGCCGGCGTGTGACGAAACGACCTGGACGCGTACCGCAAAGACTGATTATAGGTGACGCAGGAAAGGACTTGAGGGAGGCCTTAGCTCAGCGATGGGGCAGCAAAGGCTAATAAAAATAAAACAATTACATGCGTAGATCAATATATTTAAAAAAACAGTGGCACTCCGGGAGTGCCGACAGAAGTGAAAACTTGAACAAGATCGCCTTGGTGGAAGAAAAATACTTATATAGAACATTGGTCCGTAAACTTTTCTAAATAAAGAGCACAATCGCGTTTACAAAAATGAGGTATCGGTAACGGTGTCGCGAGTCAAAAATCAAAACAAAAAATAAAAATAACACAAAAATGCCCAACGCGCCTAAAGAAGTTTTCAATTCTAAAACATGTCCCGATACAAAAATCGAAGCCAAAGTTTGAGGCACCAAATTGACGAGCCCTTGAACCCGACTCACTCTGTCACATATAAAAATACCGTGAAAATATGTCAATCCTTTTGCTCTCAATGAGGCATCACACGTCATTTCGAGAGGAGACAAGTACCCACATGCCCCGTACATATATCCGCAATGCGTAAAAGTCATTTTGACTTCAACATCAGCGCTCAAAAGAGCTCTTTGTCGATCAATGATGTAAATGATAGATGATGACTGTCCGGAATAATATCGTGAAATTATTGAGTACTCTCGTCCTCATCATGAGTTCGTTCCGTTTTGAATAATTGCGATCGTCGAATATTACATATAATTCTTTGGTAAATTTTGACATGGATGGACTGCATTGGATTAATTGATCCGGTAGCAATATGATGTGTATTATAGGGTAAACTTAATTAAACAAATTGCATTCTCTGCTAAAAAAAAACAGCTGTTATATGGATGTCTTCACACCACCTTATAAATTATAAATTACGCAGACTTTAAACAAGACAAAACATAAGTAGTTAAATATTGATATTTGGAGGGGCTTATGGCTTAAAAATGGTCGATCGATCAGGTTAAGCTACGCTTTCCGTGGATGGGTAACCATCTTTATATACCATATATATATTTCCGTATCTCACCAAGGGGTATCGTGTTACCCAGTAACTGGGTTGTAGAAGTCAGATAAGCAGTCGCTCCACGTAAAATAATGGTATTAAGTTGCATCCGGTTAGACTGGAAGCCGACCCCTACATATATAGTATATATATATTCAAGTTTTGCCTATTTTACCTATACATTCCATATAATGGACTCCGTGCAGATTTACCTTACTAAAATCAGGCCCTAATGTTTTTCTATCCATCTAAAAAATAACAGCTCTATTCAAATAAACCAATATCGAGTGCAGCACTGGAATACGAATCGAGAACAATAAGGTAAGGACTTATAAAATTGAAAACGAAAAATACGCGTACCGAACGAATTTTTATTCATTCAAATTTTCAAATCCGTATCGGGATGGCCGAAACATCGAAACGTCAGTCGATCTAACTCTGAATGGAAACTATTTTACGAGCAGCGTGTAGTCTCCTAGCTCGGGTTTACTGTCCAGTTAATACGCGAGCGGATAGCGATGGAACGCAAAAAATTTAGAAACAATCGGCAAAATTCAAATGCCATTGGGAATTTTGTTCGCATGTTTATCCGTCAAAAGGAAAGTCATGATGCTACGTCATACTATATCAATATGCTGCGTACTCCACGTAAACCATTGAAATAGAAAATGACTATAAAGCTAGGACTTTGAATTTCGAAAACGGTAAAAAAAATCGAAAAAAAAAGGGATGTAACAAGCAACTCTGTAGTGTTTACAGCTTAGGTACGTTCGGTCAAGTGCCGTTGAAATCAGTGCTCTGAGTGGAATAACTGTTTTTTTTTGTATGGGAAATTATCAAATATCTTCTCCCGCTCTGGGTGGAGCGGGAGGGCGTGTCCAGACTCTTACTGACTAAAACCCACCCGTGTTCCATTGGTTGCCCTGTTGCCGGAGGCCACGATTTCCCTTTCAGTTTTCTTCGCAACCCCGGCAGGCATCAGCCCTAGCGGACCCCGTCAATTCTGCTGACATCTCTTTGAGGCGCGCGTGGAATACAACGCACCGTTGACCCGGGCCTGCTCCTTATCGGACGGCGAGCTACCCATTGCTCACCGTCCGCAAGCCGGCACCTACGGCGGCCGGAAATCGGCCTGCGATTCCCGACGCCCAGAGCGTCTCCTGCGTTGGTTAGGGGCGTGAGGACGCGAAATTTGCCTCTCCCTCACGCGTTCCTGCTCTGCAGAAGGAGGTGACGGCCTCCCATTTCCTCTCGCTCCGTAAATTTCTTCTCTCTCCATCTGAGTGGAATACCACGTTTTACAACCATCTTTACTTTTTTTCTTTCAAATGCCTTAAAAACACATGAATAGTGGAATAGCCTGCGCCTATGGTAGTCTCGCTCATACTTAGAGGCTTCTTCTCATAAGCTGAAGGCAAATCTTGAAATTGAATACTCGTTGAATTGATCACCTGGTATCTTGATTTGCCTCTGGTCGATTTCAGAGTTCCAGATGCTCCCACGAAAGAAAGAAAGAAAAAGTATTTATTGAGACTTGCATGGGAAGTTTTTGGAGTTCTCTATCGCACGTTATACTCTGCATACTTATGCTGGGGCTACATTGTCGCGTTATCGCCAGCTAAACTTCGCGCGCTCTCTCTCGCACACCGCTCGACGTCTCGCTGAGCAACAGAGAGCACGCGAAGTAAAGTTCGCGATAACGCGACAACGTAGCCCCAGCATTCGCGAAAGTGAAAGGAAAAAAGTGAAACATTTTAACCATTACATACAGTTTTGTTACGTAACAAAAGTGTCGGTCAAGATTTTTTGTTTTTTTTTTCAGTCTAGCTCTCATTTGCCAAATGTGAAAAAACGTTCGTTCCAACCGGGTGTCCCACGACACCTCTCGACAGTTTTTGAAGTGAAAACTGCTTTAGCCGCGTTGGGCATTTTTGAGATGGGAAAAAACAATTGAACTCACGACACCGTTACCGACACCTCCTTTTTGTAAACGCGATTGTACTCTTTATTTACATTACGTTACGGATCAATATTCTATGCAAGTATTTTTACTTTAATGGTTTTGGAAGTTTTTTTTTTAAACGCGATTGTGCTCTTTATTTAGACAAGGTTACGGACGAATGTTCTATACAAGTATTTCTCAAGATCTTGTTCAAGTTTTCACTTCTGTTGGCATTCTCGGAGTGCCACTGTTTTTTTCTTCTACATTATTATAGCTTACCAAAATCTATCGCGAAACACTGGACGACCACCGCAAAGCCTCAAAAAAATATTACATTCCCAGCCTCACTTGTTCAAATAAATAGACATGATTCCATGTATGTTTATAATAACGCGAGTACATGATACGCCGGCTAGAGGGACGCGATATTAACAGAAAACTCCGAATACTTTCTGAGGCCTGGCATTTTCATCACTGCAATATTGAGAGCAGAAACGCTAAAAACGCGTACCATACGACATATTTTATTTTATTTTTGATGCATTTTATTTTTCATGTCGGGGAAATAGGTTATTGGTTCGTGTGGAGTAGCAGATTATAAATTATTATATTTCCAGCTGCCTTGTCGGTTTAGTGGTATCAACCGCTACTGCTGAGCATGAAGTCCTGGGTTTAATTACCAGGTCGAGCAAAGTGTTATTGGGTTTTTCCATCTGGAATTTCTCAGTAGCCCGGGGTTTAGATTTGTGCCCGGTTGATGGCAATAGGCTCGCCCCCTATTACATGGTACTTAAACATAACTGGCAAAATGTGAATGTACTATAGGGACACCTGCCTAAACCCTCCGGGAAATACACACGAGATGTTATATTATCTAACCAGTACCCTAATTGCGTAATACAACACAATCACAATCTGTTTCGATTTGAAACAGATTGCTAATCCATTGCTTCTTAAGATGGAAAAAAAATCTGCTCAACAACGTTAATAACGCAATGAATGTTGCTGATCTGTCAAAATGAAACAAATTAGGCAAAATTGTTTACGAAAATAAGTTACGCAATTAGGGTACTGGTATAATATTAGATGGTTGTTAGTTGCCATACACAAAACTGCCAACATAGGACTATAAATATCTCCCCTAGAATAGTTCTAAGCCTCTCCTTTTGACTTTTGAAGTGTCATGAAGTTAGTTACAGGAATCAAATGAAGAAAAAAGTCAAAAGACTCCACTCGGTTTCTCTAAGTATTTTATGATTTAAAACTCACCATGGTCAGCATACATGCAGAGTTTTAGAAGACCAAACCTTGTAGAAAACTCCTGAAAAATAACTGTCTAATACCTACCTTCTGACATCATTGTAAAGTACTAAATAGGTAGGTATTGTAAATTAGGCAAATGTTAACCATTCCATAGTTTAATTGAATTTTAATAAAATTCATTATTTGTACAGATGTGGCAAAACTTTTGACATAAAATTGAGAATTTAATTCAAGAAGTTTGGACTTTAAAGGGTAATAATTATATTACACTGTTCAAATGTTCATTGTTCTTTTGACCGCGCCCGTTGTGCTACCAAGACAAATACGCGAGTCTTAAATATTTTTTTTCTTTTTTTCTATAAAATAATTAAATAATAATGTAAAATTTAAATAAAAATCAATTCAACATTGTTAAATTCAAATCGGTTCATTTACATTAACTACATCAGTTATTTTCATTTTAATATAATTCGATCGTTTGCTGAGGGTTTACATCATGTATTAATTTGTTTCTACTCCACCTAAAAACATTTTCAAAGATTATGTACCAATTAACTTCAATTTCTTATTTAGCTTTAGGTACAGCTCGAAACGACGATATCTTTGAGGGCATCATTTTTTTGCAAAAAAAACCTTTTTTTTTTTTTTTTTGTAAAAAAAACCTTGGCACACTAATCATCACCAATGAAGTAATAGGATAAATCTCTTCTGGTAAGTCATGATAGGTCCACCATCTACGTCTTTACCATAAGAGGCTTCATAAGCCAATCAGAATAGAAATAGAAGAAGAATTATAACTTCCAAGATTTTTGATGCATCTGTAATAGTAGGTCATTTAGTCAACACTTTATTTTGGACATTGATTTTTGCTAAGTAATAACAGCCGCATGGGTCGATCCATCAGGTTAAGCAAAGTTTGCCGGGGTTAGTCCGTGGATGGGTGACCATCTTTACATACCGATACTCCTCCGTGCCTCGGAAAGCACGTTAAGCCGTTGGTCCTGGCTGTCATTCGCTACTCTTATACAGTCGTTACGGGTCGTCAGAAGCCCGAAAGTCTGACAATCAGTCTGACCAAGAGATACCGTAATAATCAGTTACTGCGTTGTGGAGGTCAGATAGGCAGTCGCTCCATGTAAAATACTAATATTCAGCTGCATCCGGTTAGACTACAAGCCGACCCACATAGTTGGGAAAAGGCTAGGCTGATTGACAGACTTTTGTAGCGGTTCAGACTTTATGAGAAGTTGAGAAACGCTCACCATGGTAGACGTATAATTGGCCAGTCAACAAGGTATTAGCGGGCCTTACGAAATAAGATGTTACAGCTATTTGTTAGGACAACTTTGGATGTTCACGATTTGTTTTGTAATTTTTGCCATAGATGTTTTCAGTGTCCTGGTCTTCTTTTTCTTCTTTTCATGTGGTTAATGACTAACCTGGTGTCAGAGTTATAAAGCCGCCCATAGGCCTGAGGACTTGGCTTCACATACCGTCGAGAAATATCTCTCAGGCATGCCGGTTTCCTCACGATATTTTCCTTTACCGTTTTTGAAGCAAGTGATAATTATACAATACGCACATGAATCTGAAAAGTTCGAACTCGAGACCTATGACTTGGCAGTCTGACGGTCACACCACTAGGCTATTACTACTCTTGTGTCGTGTGTTGGGTGGCGACATTGATATTGTTTGACGTGATCATTGTTTTAGTAATTTTTCATAATTAATAGCATAGAAACTACGCAATGACAGCAAATACACAAAATTAATCTGCCTAGCTTTTTTTCTAGTATTTTGGGGTCGGCTTCCAGTCTAACCGGATGCAGCTGTATACCAGCATTTTACTTAAAGCGACTACCTATTTAACCTCCAAAACCCAGTTACTGGGTAACACGATACTCCTTGGTAAGACTGGTTGTCAGACTTTTGACTAACCATAACAACTGTCAAAGAACCGAATGACAGCCGGGACCAACGGCTTATCGTGCTTTCCGAGGCACGGAGGGTTCTCGATATGTAATAGATGGTCGCCCATCCACGAACCGACCGCGGCAAGCGTAGCTTAACCTTCGATCGACCCAAGCGGCTGTTATCATTTGGCCACGAGCAACACAACACAATAATTATTATTTTAATGTATTGTGTATTTTGCACACAATACATTAAAATAATATTACCTTATTTTATTAAAATATGTCCAACAGCAAAAACAAGAACGACTCGCCCAAAATACAAGTGAATAATTTTGTTCATACAAAATGTTTTTTGTAAAAACGGACTTTATTGTCACAGGTGGAAACTATTTTGTTAAAATTGAATATGAGTTTAACTGTCACCAACGAGACACAATAGAATTTTTATTGTTATCGACTTCTAAAGGCAAATCGACAGTTGAGCGGTTTATTGTTATACTATCCGTGTACCTCGTCGAACTTCTGTATGTATGATATTTTTGACGTTAGAAAATCGGTGGGAACCCACGCTATCGTTCTTTCTGTTATTTTCCATCACTGTCAAAATTAAAGTGACCTTTATTACTGTTTTAATAAGGATGCTGTTAGGTTGGTTCTTGTTCTTAGCATTTCAAGGGCAATCTAGATAGATTTGGCCCAGAATTTGACAATGAGGTTGCACCTTCAGTAGCGTCCCAGACCGGCACTTTACTTTGCGTAAACAATTTCATCACCACTGCTCTTAAAAACGGTGAAGGAAAACTTCGTGAGGAAACCGGCATGTCCTAGAACCAAAAATTCGAAGACATGTGACATCTACCAACTCGCACTGGGTCCGCGTGGTAGATTACAGCCCACTCCCTCTCACAGAGAGGAGGCCTTTGTCCCAGCAGTGGGAACATTATAGGCTGATTATGCTAAATGCTCACATTTACACTCCAGGATGGAGTCATCTGCGAATCTCTACTTGAGCAGGTTTTCCTTGCTTCGACCAACCTTGGTCCGGAGTCTGTTTAAAAATTTCCAGGTAAGCCAAGGAACTTATTTTTTTTTTTTTGTGGGAAATTCTTAAATAACTTCTCCCGCTCTGGATGCTGGTAGGTTCAGTCAGCAATCTAGATAGATTTGGCCCAGAATTTGGCAATGAGGTTGCACCTTCAGTAGCGTCCCAGACAGGCGCTTTATTTTGTGTAATTTTTTTCATCACCACTGCTCTCAAAACGGTGAAGAAAAACATCGTGAGGAAGCCGGCATGTACTAGCACCAAAAATTCGAAGATATGATATCTTGGTAGATGTACAGTCACGAGCAATAATATTTTTACACTTAGCAACTTTAAAAAGTGATTTTCTCCTACTGGACGTTGTAATGAACATAGTATTTTGGAACCCACACTACTATGGAATAGGTCTTGCTTGTCTCAAAGTTCTAGTCAATATTCCACGTGAAAACCGCTTTTGAATTTTGGTGAGTGGTGGTTTTGTGGTCGCTCATGACTGTACTGCACTGGGCCCGCGTGATTATGGCCCACTCAATCTCACAGAGGAGGCCTGTGTCCCAGCAGTGGGAGCATTATTAGGCTGATTATGATGATAATATTTACGAAGTAAATTAATATACCTACGTAGTGTATACACGGCTACATATCAAGCTATACATTTCCAGTATAAGCTGATCTCGCATTGTATAGAATTTCCATACAATTGGAGGTCAGCTTAAACTGGAAATGTATAGCTTGATGTGTAGACGTGTGTACCACATATATTTACTTGGTGAGTGTACCTTATACCATAATTGGTTATGACAGAGTGACGTCTGTCAGTTCATTACGGACTAATTGAATTACTTATGAATAAAGACATTTGGGACCATTGTAAAGGTTACCTAAGAGGTTAAACAAGGCCGGAGGGTTACGACTAGAAGAAAAAAAAGAAATGAGATCCCATCAAAAATACAACATGTAAAAAAATGCAAGTCTCACAATGCAATTTTTCTACCGTAAAAAGATGTACGATCTAATGTAAAACCAAGTCTTAATTTATTCAGTACTTATCTATGGGAGCATCTATTCAATAACGTTGTCATAAATTATTACCTATTTAGTTAACCAACAGCATTTTAAACTGACCATATATTGTTAGACATCTTTATTTTTGTAATAAATAGAATGACTTTGCAATCGCTCATGGCAATAGAATTTAAAATCCACCTTATAGGCGCTTAATTTAATTAGGAATATTTGAAATAGTAGATTGTTCTTATGTGATTATGTTGCCGTGCGTTGGCCAAGTTATTCTGTTTATTAAAAGAAAGAAAGAAAAATAGGTTTATTTGTCACAGCATGCATACATAAAAGACGAGAGTAATCAGAGAACAACACGAAGTACATAACAAATCACGAGCATAGAACAGAATTTACTTAGGTGGCAGCAGCACGACATGACTGTGACAAGAAGGCTTCCACTCAGCATGATGCTGTGCTAAGGGGGACCCACAGCACAGCGCTGATTTTCAGTGGTCATTAAAGAAATAAATATGTCTAATATTGAAACGGTCTCTTTAAAATGTTGTTAGTTTACGAATTAGGTAACAATTTATGAAAAAGTTATTGAATAGATGGGAGCATCGTAGATAATTACTGAAAAAATTAACAGACTTTGCATTAGATCATACATCTCCCATTTTGCTTTGGTTTCCCTAAATGCTGATTTACTTACGATTTGTAGCGTAGCTAGTTACGTCCGTTGATGTCTTTAGGTTACACTTTACAGTGAAAATTTGTCACTTTTGGACTGACAATTGCTTACATAACTTGCTACTTGAACTAAACTCGCTACCTACTTAACTAATGCAATTATATAACGCATAACAGCCATAAGAGCAGAGTTGCGACTTATTTGAAATACTTGTATTTAAAATGGAAATACAAAATACGTATTTTATATTTAAAAAAGTATTTTTGCATTTTATTTGAAATATTTTTCGAGATGTATTTTATATTTGTAAAATGCAAAATACTTTACTGCAAAGTTTCGCTAACATTACCACAAAGTTTTTAATGTAAATGGGTTAGCGATTCGACAAATAGCCATTAGAGACGCTGCAAATGTGCAGCACTTGCGAGTCTGTGTGCAAAGTGACAAAACAAAACAAAACAAAATGAACGTTACCTGTGGAAAACATCACGCTACGCGCTACGCCTTAAGGAGATTGGTTTTATTTCGATTACCAGTCTTTCTGATTCGACGACGTTAATAGTGTTTATCATCAAAAAGAAAGTGTTGGATTTTGAACACTAATTTCATCTAAAAGTATTTTATGTGAATAAAGTATTTTTTAAATACGTATTTTGCATTTAGTATTAAAAGTACAAAAAGCAAAAGTAATTCGTATTTTGCATTTGAAATGGTAAATTAGAAAACTATTTGCATTTTGTACTTTTTAAAACTTTTTTGTACATCTCTGCTATGATATACAGATTAAAATGTCCGTCTTGTGAGAGAAAACAAGAAGTCATTTAATATGGCAAAGCGTTTTTCCATGTTAATATGTGTAACTCTATGATATCGTCATTATCTTCTTTAGATCTATTGATATCTCTACAAGAATATTTAAAATGCAGAGCGAGACCCCTCTCAAATGAAATATTCAACTCAATTCTCCAATGCAGGCGTTCAAGTGTAAAAAATGAACCTTGTTTGAATTTTCTGCCACTTAAGCAACTATTTTTTTTAAACTGGATTATTTTATAAGATGAAAAGAAACTAGGGAATTTACGAGGTATTAAACGGTTAAACCGTAAAGATGGGGAGCATATTTAACTGGTTTACGTCTCTGAAATCATTTATTTTATTTTGAAAGCCAAGCTATCTAGCCAATGGTTTTATATACAGGATGATAGGGACATCGACGCGAAAACTGTTACCATGGATTCAGTACATGATTCTGAACCTGCCTGTGTTGAAATGGTTCGTCGATTTTTTTTTTTAATCTGTGTTTTTACAGGATAGTGCAATGCCGCATCATCTCCCTAGCCTTTTCCCAACTATGTTGGGGTCGGCTTCCAGTCTAACCGGATGCAGCTGAATACCAGTATTTTAAATGGAGCGACTGCTTGTTACTAGGTAACCCGATACCCCTTGGTAAGACTGGTTGTCAGACTTTTTGGGCTTCTAAATACCCGCAACGACTGTCAAAGATCTACAAATGACAGCCAGGACCAACGGCTTAACGTGCTTTCCGAGGCACAGAGGCGTTTTGGTATATAAAGATGGTCACCCATCCACAGCTGTTGTTACTTAGCCACAAGCCCCACCAATAGTGCAATACCTACGCGGTCAAAATGTATGGAACAGCAGATTTTTTTTAAATAACCGACGAAAAATTTCAACGCAGGGGGGTTCCTACCTTCTTAGACAGACTGCGTAGAAATTCTTCAATACAAAATCTTATGACTGTTTTACCTGAAGGAGGAAATGGAAAACGTAAACCTTGCTCAACTGTAATGATCAAAACAAAACACAACACCTTTTTTTCATCACACAAAAAAACTCAGCAACTCGTATGCCTAAATAAGTCAATTTCCCCGAAAATTTGAAAGTAAAAGATTACAAAGGACTTTGAATTAAATTGTATTTACATAATTTAAGCAACGCAGGTGCTGCGAACTCTAAAAGGGTAAAAAAGTTGGGTACACGCGCGGTTGCCCCTTTTAATTCAAGCTCCTGTCGTGAAGTTATTTAGGCAACGTTTGTACTTTGTAATTTTTTGGCCGACGCTGTAAACAAAGGGTTATGAGTTTAGAAGCGAAAGTGTATTGTGTATACGTGAGGAGTTTTGTAAACTGTGGTCTAACTAGTTTTTGGTATTTATTTACTTACTTTATAGTATGGTTTTGCCTAGATAACTGTCCCGCCCGAGTTTTAGAAACGCTTTTTTTTTAACGTTACATTTTTGATCATACTAAACTGATTCCTTGAAAATAATCTTAAGGCCATGTTATCTGGTATTTTTTAGGGTTCCGTCCCCGAAGGGTGCCAAACGGAACCGTATTACTAAGCCTCCGGTATCCGTCCCGTCTGTCTGTCAGCGGGCAGTATCTCATGAACCATAATAGATATACAGTTGAAATTTTCACAGATCGTGTATTTCTATTGCCGCTATAAGAAAAAAATAATAAAAATTGAATAAAGTTAATAATTAAAGGGGGTTCCCATACAAGAAACGTGTTTTTTTCGCATGTTTTTTGCTAAATATTGTGCGGTGGTTCGGAACCCTTCGCGTGCGAGTCCAATTCGCCCTTGTTTACTGTTTGTTTTATATAAGCACGTGTTTTTGCGACAGTTTTTTTTTTCTTTCTTTCCTATTCAGTCGGTTTTTCCTTCTTATTCAGTTTGGTATGCTGGCTTTATTTTGGCAAGAGAACAAAATTTAATACGCAACAACGACTTATCAGGTGTTGCTAATGTTATTTCTCTAGCTTTGGTTCCTTATGAAAGCGGAGAACGGTTAGTATAAAAACGGCTGTCCAAATACAGAGCCTTTTTGACGATGAAGTTCCTTTTTATTTATTTGTTTATGATCAATTTCCTAGATTTAAAATAAAAACAAAATCTTCGCTGTCGCCATCTTGGATACATTTTAACTCACTGCCGGCTCAAACTCGGCTAACACCCTCGAAAACCATGAAAACGACACCCACGACGAAAAATTAGAAAATTTTCGCAGTCGCCATCTTGGATTTTCATTTTGACAAAATTCATACTTTCTCTTTCTCTCTAAAGAAAAAGAAAGAAAGAAAAAGAGAGAGGGCAAGAGAGGGAGAAAGTCGCATGACGTTTTTTTGTTACTTGATGATTTCTCCAATCGCAAGCCGCGTAAATGACCTTCGTTCCAAACAATGTAAAATTCAAACTTAGGTAGAACAATACTTTGTTTGATAGTAAAATGTGTCTACTCGGTAAGTAGGTATACATTTCTGCTCCCTATTGTGTCACCGCTGTGTTATGTATAACACATTTCCTTAACCTACTTGTTAGAAAACAGCCACATTTCACAATAGTTTTGAGATTTCACAAGAGGAATCCCAAGTAAATAAAACCACATTTCCATCTTGAAATTTTCAGGGAAATGTTAGCAGTTTATTCCTAAAAGATAAATTGCTGCTTCTGAAGAATTATTTCTTGATCCGTGATTTTCTCTTAAGACGCAAATATTTCGCAGAATGTTTGTACCTGGGTACTATCCGATCCGTAAATCTAGTGAGTAAAGAAGCCTTATCGTGTCTAACTTCGACTTGTAAAGAATTAAACAACTGAAGTCTTAGAAATCCACCTGTAAAAGGTTCTGAATGGTCAAGTCATTGAAATTCACTGCCCTTTACTCAATGAAATAGAATTGACGGCTTATCTGTCTTTCCATGAAAAAGTACATGACGAATTTCAAAGAGATTTTATTTAGGACTAAGTTAATGTGGGAGTGTCTGGATTTGTGCCCGATTGATGACAATAGGCTTGCCTCTTTTACATGGGACAAAAAAATATAACTGGCGAAATGTGGGTGTACAATAATAGCTTACACCTCTGGCCAACCTTTCGGGGATTATAGACTCGATGTTATGTCATATTAAATGATGAAGTAGTGCTATTCTGTAAAGCTTTGACTTGACTTTAGCTTCACTTCAAGCCCGATTTATGTGATGAATCGTACTCATTTGTTTTATAAATGGCGGTACAGCGGATGTAGTAAATATTTTTATCTACACCCATGCTATTAATCCTCTATAAAAGTTTCTGAAACAGTTATTAAAACAACAAGTGTCATAGTAACCATAATGTCATACAAACGAGTGTTATAATGTTGTACCAAATTTCATTATGCAACTCCTTTGTTTTTTCGATCCCTTCCTTACTCATCAAACAGTAAAATTCTTAGGTACTTCTCAATTCATGGCATCTTTATAAATTTCAAAAAAGAACACCATCATGCACGCACGCGTTTCTCTACCACAACGACGTAATTTAAAAATGTAAATAATTATACAGTCAATTATATTATCTATACACTGTTTGTATTAGATACTCAGCAATTAAACTTTCCATGAATTTACAGAGTTCTTACAATACTGTACAACAACACCCTATGGTTTCAAAACCTTTTATAGAAGATTCACATCATGGTTGTAGATAAAGTATTGTATGCAACTTTACTGTACATAATTAGGTATTAAAACACTCTTGTGATAAACCCACATTTGTGTTTTAATACCCCTTATTATACAACAGTTGCATAAATAACTATAAAACAGTGAAACATAACATAACATTACGCCTTGTTTCCCCGAAGGTATGAGCAGAGGTGTAACTTTACCTATAGTTAACCCACATCTCGCCAGTAATATTTAAGTCCCAAGTAATTGGGGACGAACCTATTCACATCAACCAGGCACAAATCCAGACTCCGGGCTGCTACTGAGAAAATCAAGATAGAAAAACCTAATAACATTTTGCCCAAGCCGAAAATCGAACCCAAGACCTCGTGCTCAGCAGTAGTCATTGCAATCACTAGATCAATGAGGCTGTCACAGTCGAAACATACCTCATAAAAATATTAGATTAAAGACAAATTGACCTTTCGTACCATTGTATCATTTCAAAATACCTACAATATTAAAGTTTAAGTTACATTTTCTAATCAGAACTTTAATCCAATGCACTTTACAATACATAATCAAATCGATCAAATAGTCATACAAACTTGAATCGATTTATCGTGAGTATCGAGTACCGAGTCGTATGGTTATTTCACTAGTTTACGTCGCGATGACAAATGTCAAAACGGGCCTTTTATTTTTTGTACTTCGCAAGCAGTAGCATCAAACAAAAACAACCTCCAGTAAATACTGCAACTGAACTTAAAAATCCATAAAACTAAAACTCAAAGAAATCGAATCGGAAGTCGGGAAACATTTTAATTTAACAAATGGCAAGTTCTGCCAAGTTGAGCGGAAAACGTATAAACATAGCGGGACGTTGTTTAGACAAAAGATAAAAGATAAGAGAAGGAACTTGTAAGCTGGTTGTTTCTTGCGATAACATTTTACGCAGCTCTCTCTCGACCCAATATAAGTTTCTGTCCTATCTTGGATGAGACAGGCGACACTGCAAGCGAGAAGCGTTGGATGAGAGAAATAATGTTTTGACAATTTATTCTGATGTATCTGTGGCAGCAGAGGAGCTCGTGGCTAAGTAATAACAGTCGCATGGGTCGATCCATCAGGTTAAGCTACGCTTGCTGGGGACCGTAGATGGGTGACCATTTCTACATACCGAGACTCCTCCTTGCCTCGGAAAGCACGTTAAGCCGTTGGTCCCGGCTGTCATTCGTGGATCTTTGACAATCATTACGAGTCGTCAGAAGCTCGACAGTCTGACAACCAGTCTTACCAAGGGGTATCGTATTACCTAGTTACTGGGTTGTGGAGGTCAGATAGGCAGTCGCTCCATGTAAATTACTGGTATTCAGCTGCATCTGGTTAAACTGGAAGCCGTCTCCAACATAGTTGGGAAAAAGCTAGGCAGATTTATTGTATTCTGTGGCAGTATTGTAACTTTTACATTGTAACTTTTACATTGTAACTTTCCCGTATTCAATACTTATGCTCTTCCTCTGAAAATCGGGACGGCAACCAGTCGGTTGTCTTTTAAAGTGAAGGCACATGAGCATATACGTAAGAAGTTGGCAAAAACATCACAGCGCTGATTTGCTGGATTTGTTTTCTCCTCTACTGATCGTTACTTCTCCTCTACCGATCGTTATTTCTCCTCTACCGATCGTTTTTTCCCCTGACAAAATTTATTCTGTTTATATGTATGTATCTGTGTATTTATTCTTGTATTTCATAGTTATTTTCGTGTTATCAATTCCTTATATTGCACCTGCCATGATTTGCCTCTGCATCACCCTAAGGTTGACTGGTAGAAAATGCCTCAGGCATTAAGTCCGCCTTTGTAGGGTATTTTTATTTGTGCAGAAAGTTTTACTATTTTTTTTTTATTTTTTTTTATTTTACATATCTGCAGAAGTCATGCATCTATATATACCATTTTACACACGTTTAAAATCTACGGTGCCACAGACAGACATACAGACACACACATAGCGGACAAACTTAAACACCACTCTTTTTGCGTCGGGGGTTAAAAACAAGGCTGAAATGTCACATGTCCCTGTAATTGCCTTCATCATCATCATCATTTCAACCAAAAAACGTTCACTGCTGGACATAGGCCTCCCCCAAGCATCGCCACTTCGACCGGTTTTCGCATCCAGCGGATTCCTGCGGCCTCCACCAGGTCTTTGGTTCACCTTGTGGGAGGCCTTCCAACGCTACGTCTTCCGGTACACGGTCGCCACTCCAGAACCTTTCAGCCCCATCGGCTATCCGTTCTGCGAGCAATGTACCCTGCCCATTGCCACTCAAGTTTGGCAATTCTTCGAGCTATGTCGGTTACCTTGGTTCTCCTGCTCTTCATTTCTGATTCGATCACGTAGGGAAACTCCAAGCATAGCCCTCTCCATTGAACTTTGAGTGGCCTTCACCAGTTTTGAATATCAAACTGGTTTTGGAAGTGAAAACTTTTTTAGGCGCGTTGGGCATTTTTGAGATGGGACTATCACTAAACCATTGATTTAGCGACACTGTGACGACACCAGCGTTGATGTCTTTTTAATTTACCATTAAAAAAACATCAACGCACTGATTACCGCGGTGCCGATTTTTTTTCAAGGTTTCACTTCTGCCGGCACTCCCGGAGTGCCTCTATTTTTATTTTTAACCCAATAGCTATCTAAATTAAGATTACAAACCAATCAGACAAGATCTACTAACTCCCATTAAAACTGGACATAAAACCTTATCTAGTACCTAATTAACTTTGACCATGGCTCTGAATCTAATACTGTAAACCTAATACGGTATTTGCCTAGGTAAAAAAAAGAAATTCTATTTAGTCCGTCTTCTTTCAGATAATAAAAAAATATTACACACGTATTTTTTGCTTTATCATATTAATCAAAAATAACTTAGAAAACACGCATTAAGGTTGGGGAGTGGGGGCTCGCTACGTCACAACGCAGTATTAAAATCTAGCAAGGCGTGACGTCATGGCAAATTTTAACTCAATGTATCGCCGTAATCTTCTGACTACGTCAAAAAAGAAAAAATACGTGTTCAATTTTTTTTATTAATCTACAAGACGGACGAAAAAAAATTTTGGACACAGGCCTAATTGTAGTCTTCTATATAATAAAATGGTGTCTGTTGCTTTCCCAAACGGTTTTCCGTCTCAGTCATCATCATCATCATCAGCCTATAATGTTCCCACTGCTGGGACACAGGCCTCCTCTCTGTGAGAGTGGGCCGTAATCCACCACGCGGGCCCAGTGCGGGTTGGTAGATGTTACATGTCTTCGAATTTTCGGTTTTAGGACATGCCGGTTTCCTCACAATGTTTTCCTTCACCGTTTTGAGAGCAGTGGTGATGAAATAATTTACACAAAGTAAAGCGCCTGTCTGGGTACGAACCTACGACGTACAACTCGTAAGTCGCGTCCGTCTCAGTGCAAACATATTTCTATTAAGCTTCTAACGCTTAACTAACTTTACAAAATTGCTACCTTATTATATTTCCAGAAATATCTACTTGAAGATTACTGTTTAGTACTTATTAATGAAATAGATGTCCTGGTAACATAGGCCAAAATAGAATATAATAAAAAATTCATTAATGATGACGAAATTAAGATTATATAAGTTAGATATATGAAACAAGCTGCGCCCCGCGGTTTCATCCGCATAATTCTCGATCCCGTGAAAATATCGAGATAAAAAGTATAATTTATTTTATCATAAAAAGTCCTAATCCAGTACCTTAATTGCGTAATACAACACAATCACAACTAATCTGTTTCGATTTGAAACAGATTGCTAATCCATTGCTTCATAAGTTGGAAAAAAAAGTCTGCTGAACAACGTAAATAACGCAATGAATGTTGTTGAACTGTCAAAATTAAATAAATTAGGCAAAATTGTTTACGAAAATAAGTCACGCAATTATGGTACTGGTCATGGTCTACCCATGTGCTAAATTTCATCCAAATCGCTCAGCTGTTTTAGCGTGACAGCGTAACAAACAAACTCACATTCGCATTCATAATAAAGGTATTAATAAATTTATTATTAGTAGGCACCTACATTAGGAGCAACAAAAAATTACAAATGAGACCAGAAAAATAGATACAGTTTCAAATCTCTCGGCACAAGCTAACCATAACCTTAGGAGAAGATATTCATTCCCCTATGTTTCTGCTGGAGATACCAGCCCTGGATGCTCTGAAAGTATTAGTAGTAGTTATCACTCTTAGAATATCAAAAGGCCAATTCTGGTGGATGAAAAACCAACGTTAAAATTGTAGTCATAATTTCATCTCAGCGACAATGTCAAAAACTTGTCAAAATTTACGTAAATTGATGCAAATTCAAAATAATAGCCCAGCAGACTTCATTCACCAGGTCCAACAAATAACACTGCACCAAATATGCATCAAGTCATCCTAGATTCCCGAAATCCGGAACACTTAACACAAGAGCAACATGGCAAGCCAGCAAGTTTAATTTATACGTACTAGTAACTCTGCTCCGTGTATGCTAGCCATGATCCGACGGAGATTATGCAAGTTTGCAAATAGTTGACGGGCTATGCACTTACTCTGTAACTTTGAGTAATTGAAAACTGTCCAAGTTTGCCGGCCCTGCGCCTGAATACTTGAGTGCATTCACTGGTAACACAAATATTGGAGTTAACCCGTTTATATTGTGTGGGTAGTTTTGTAGGGCCGGAAGTGTACTTGTTAGAAAGTGTTCTTTTTCACCGCCGAGCCAAGTGAGCCCACGTTCGCACGGACGTAAAAATATCGCGGCGGGATTTTATCGCGCACTGGATTTTCAACTCTCGGTGTTAAGCCGAGCGTTGAAAATCCAGCGTGCGAAAAGATCCCGCCGCGACATTTTTACGTCCATGCGTACGTGGGCTTATACGAAGATTTCTCCTGTACACTCACGAGCATAAACACCTTTATCTACGCAAGATTCAAGAGCGATTTTCTCCTAAACTTTTGATATAATTTTTATGGCTACAAGAATAGTATTTTGGATACCATACTATTATGAATTGGGTCTTTTCTCAAAGTTCCAATCGATTTTCACAAGAAAATCTTTTTTACATTTTTTGCGTAAATGTAAGGTTGCTGGTGACCGCACAACGCTACAAGGTTCTGTTTTGCGCGTGGCCAAAATCGGTACTAATACCGCTGTCTTTTTTTGTCAATACAATTTCTGTGACAATTTCACAAATGTTTACCAAAAACCCCTGTCAATGTTATTTAGGCGCCAAAAGATAGTCCATGTAATTATGTAGCTAAGTGTACAAAAATCACACACCCCTATTTCCTTGAACAAAGGAAAAGCAATCCTATTTTCACGTTCTTAAAAATTATATTGCATGTGGTTAATAGCAAAGTGTTTTCATCAAATCAGACCCTAAGAAAGTGTTACGAAATTGTGAACAAGTGCTAATTGACACTATTCTTAATTAAAACATATTCTATCTTGTAAGGTAGAGTTGATTACTTTTTAGCCTATTAAGCTAGATTGTAATTCATTACTAAGAACTTTAGTCGTTATTTATTAGAATAGAAAAAAAGTGGTTAATTACCACTGCGCTATCAACCCAAATTAAAATGCCAAAACACACGTTGGAATGACCAAAATACATTATGATTATGTCGGTTTCATAATGCTATAATAAATGACATATTTACGTTAAGATTTGTAGTTGATAATTACTGTGAAGCGCATCAATTTTTCCTTAGGCCGTGCGCACTTTGGACTCGTTTACGTGGGAATTTTACTCGTGCGAATACATTCGAACACGCACGAACGATCCCGATCTTCCAAGTACAAAAGAAGCGTGCAGACTGGGTGTGAGTTAGTCATAGTATAACTATTTTCTTAATGTCCCTCGGCAAACTTCGTGTTTTGTCAGTCGTCGGATTTCTATAAATTGTCCTTTGCACTTAGTGCAGACCGGACGCTCTCAATCGACTTGGAAGTATATAGAGTTGTTAATACTCTTTTAACTTAATGTAATTTATTTTAAAAATGGGGGAAAGCTGCTAAAGTCGCAGGCACGAAAATAGTTTTGCAGCTCTATAAAGTTCACATGGAAATGAAAATAAAAAAACAATAAAGTACTTAGTTCTGAATTCAAATTATAATACACGATAAATCTAATAATTGATGGACATGGAAATTAGCATTCGTTTGGATTCGGAAATGCGATGATTCCCGAGGGACATTTAAAAAATATTTAGTGTGTACGTATAGTTCCAACGTCCGAAAACAATCCGAACTTGTTGGGATCTTTCGTGCATTCAATGGGATATCACCGGAATACTACCTACTTGACGGCAAAAACGTATTCAGTGTGCGCACTCAATTCGTACGGCCACGATCGTACGTTTACATACGATACAAATTCGTGCCCAAAAGTGCGCGCGCCCATATTGTGCAGACATATCTACTTATTATTCCGTTTCGTTTAATTTCTCTCGTTAAATTTCCTGACACTGGTAGTAGGTAGTGGTATTCGAATGTGTGTGGGGTAGGTACTACAACTAAAAAGTGAAAAATAAAAACTTTTTACAAAAAAAAAACTACCGACTTCCAAAAAAAACACTACAAAGTGAAAAATAACTTTAATTTCGGAAGTCGGTGTCTTGGATTTTGTGTTTTCGTTTCTTGCCACCGACTTCCGAAATTAAAGTTATTTTTGTGTACTCAAAAACTACCCAAGCAAAGTTAATAAAATTTATATGGGACCAATTTGGGAGCATACCCTTTCAAACATATAACCTCCTCCTTTTTGGAAGTCGGTTAAAAATACGAAATTATAGGGGAATGAAAAAGCATATAAAAACAACATTTTTAATATCAAAATAAAAATCTTGTGTACATTGAGGTATGTTTATTAAAGAGTATAACATTGAGCAATTGAAGATAAGATAATAATAAACAAATAAGTCTTGAAGACATTAATATATTAATGATCGTGTGTTTAGATATTCCAGTAATTTTTTTATAAATAAAAAACGTGAAGCAATTTAATTAAATCCAGTTTTTTTTTTCCTATATAAAAACTCATATTAGGTATTAAAGCATTATATTTCCAATAAATAAAAAATATAAACATCATGGCTTTTCGTAACTACACAATGGGTACTTGCATACATTTAAAAGGAAGAACGTTCAGTAGTATCAAAATTAAATACATTTAAACCCCGTGGTTTCTGAAAGCCTAGTCAATAAATTCATTTAAGTCATATTATTTAAATAGGCTTAAAGAAACCAGCAGCCTAATTACGTAACACACTCCCAATACGCTTTCATTTCATAAACTCAAAAATATCCATTGCACCCTATGTTTTAAAATGCATGTTTACGACCACGCATTGGATGTTGTTGGACTATTAAAATGATAGGAATTGGTATTTGGAAGATTATGCAATTAACCGTGCTGGGGTAAACTTATAGCTAGAGGTGACATTATTATTTTTATCTAAAGTCTTACATAGTTTTCTCCTAAGAATTCGTATAATATACACCGTATCATTTTTATTCGTCTTACAAAAGCAGCCCTTTCCATGTATCCAATGACTACGAAATATTAATTTAAAAAATTGCCATAATAATTTTTTTATTGCTCCTAGAGGTATTTTATATCGGGAACATTGAGTGGCCCTTTGTAAGACGACTAAAATGTCACGGTGTATAATCTCATTTCAAGACTCTCTTTCTTGTTTATCATAATCGATACAAGAAATCACAACTTCAACTCAAATCGTATACGCAGAAGTAGGTAAAAGGACATAAATCAGGCAGGCAAATCCAGATTTTATTAATCTCAAGGTTAATTTTATAACATAACATAACATCACACCTGTATTCTTCTAAGGAGAGGTGTACCAATAGTACACCCACATTTCACCAGTTATGTTTAAGTACCACGTAATAGGGGGCGAGCCATTGCCATAATCCGGGCAACTTTGGGTGTACTATTCACAGTATACACCCCTGCCCAACCTTTTGAAAGAATACTGGCGTGATGTTATGAAGAAATCTCATGTACGCTACTTTTTCGCGCAACTGTCTTTTATGCAAGTGGATTCGCGCAAATGTCTTTCGCGCAAGTGGATTCGCGGAAATGTATTTTCGTGCAAGTGAGTTCGCGCAAGTGTCTTTCGCCGAAATGTCATTGGCGCAAGTGGCCTGCTACCCTATTATCCTTTTTAAGTACCTACCTAACATAATTTTACTATAACGTTTTTTATCACGTAAATATGTAGGTATGTATATTATGAGCTATAAACAAAGCAGTTTATGTATACATATGGAAAAAATAAAATATGACGCGTCTTCAATTCGGCGCTAAAAGCATAATTTCTTAACGCTAAAATGTCAACGTTTAGGCACTGGCTGTATTTCCCCAAACTAATATTCAATTTCTAACCCTAACCTTCTTGCGTTAAGGATTAAATTGTATTTTATATTTGGCATAAAAATGTACAGACAGCTATCGTAATTTTGGCGATAAAAACATGGATGCCGTTTCGCGAAAAATTATGTCATTTTTATTAACATTTTATAGCAATATCTTACTGGTTAGTGATACTGATCTCATATTTTATCGGAAATACATAATATAAAATTGAAAACACAATATATACTATTCCTAATTTCTAAAATTTATAAATGTAAAAAAGTTATAAAACTAGTTACTTACATAACTTACAAAATTATATATTTACAAAATTACCTATTACCATAAATAATTGAGCCTGTTTGGTTCATAAATATATAATACATCGGCGCAATACCAAAACTTTTAAGTCCTGTTTTACTTTTCGATTTCTATGTTAGAGTCGATATGCTTACCTACATACGTATGCGCCATGCCATATGCGCCATGTCCATGGACGAAAGAATCGCGGCTATAGTCACGCCTTCAAATTATCGCCGCGATGAAATCCCCACGTGGAGATTGATTCATAGAGCTTATATTGAATATGATGGTACGGCAAGACTATCGCCGCGATTTTCTCGCCCGTGGAGATGGTGCCTTAGCCCGAGATCTAGGTACAAACGTTTCTTAGCACGAACGTTGACAAAGCGTTAATCCTGTCACTGTCGCACAACAATCAAACTACAAATGGAAGACAGAGACAGTATAATGTCTGAGTCACAAAACGTGCTTAGTAACGTTTAAAGATCTCTTAGATCTTTGACTAATTCAGAACCTCTACGGTACTCTTAATTTTGGCTCTAATTCAACTATCTTCAGCATCATTAACAGAATTTATTTACTGAAACTACAAGTTTCAAAATTCGTCATAATTCGTTTTACGTCGGTTTCGACATCCTCAGATCCCAGTTTCTTTCAAATACCGAATAACTTTAGGGGTATTACGCAGATACCAACCTAATTTAAACTAAAAGAAATCATCTGTGTAAATATCACACACTGATTTCCATTTACAATATAAACTAATAATGTAACACTAAGCTACGAATCTAATTTAGATTGACTAGTGTTTCTCGATGATTCCACTGATACGTCTTTTCTTGCATTGTCACTCAATACTGGCCGATCTGAAAAGATTTTTTTTCATTAATAAATTATCATAAATACTGACATGGGGACAGCCGACAGAAGTGAAAAATTAAAACTGGAATTAGCGCCATCTATATTTCTGGTTACATTACTACGACGCGCGGTGACGCGTATCCTTAAGTTTACCTCACCACAGGTTTACCCCCTACCAAAAATCGCTCAGCGCGCCGAAAGATGTTTTCGGTTAAAATTTTTTACCTCGTCAAATGAACGTCTCCATTCTATTATTTAAACTATCCCTGTAAGAAAAACTCAAGTGACAAGATAATATTTTTTAAGGATTTTTTCCCTAAATACATATAATAAATACTTTCAGTTGATAATTGGACCCTGTTCCTGATACCTACTATTTTTTATGTTTTTTTTTTCATAAAAAAATTAAAAATAGGTATAATTTATAGAACGAAATAAAGGAAATTTTGCTAATATATTTAATACTCTCTTCGATAAAAATTTGAAAAAAAATATTTTTGAAAGAGCACAATAAGTATTATAATTCCTTAAATATTTTTAGGCACAATGGTAATCCATCTCGCTATTATGGCATTACTGAAACTCATGAAAAGGCTAGCTACAATAAATCTTCTACTAAATCTCAAAGAAAAATATTTTACAAAGATCTTAAGTTATGAAAGAGCAAATTGATTTAATACATTTTTACAGTTCAATAACTTTGTTCTCGTATTTCGAATGCAGTTTCAACTTTGTTAAGGAAAAGTTAAAAGTGTGATCATTGATCTGACTACATTAGTTTTTTTATCTTAGAGAAATGTTACAAAGATGTGTTCTTGTGTGATTCATTAGAAATAGACATTTAAAAATTAAACAAAAAATTAATAAGAACCATTCGAATAATCTGCTTCTTACAAGTAATAAAATTGGCATACAATTAAAGTGGTTTTTGCGACATCAGTCTGCAAAAATAACTAGATTAATTTGTTGTAAGTACTCACCAAATATCCGAAGAAGAATCTTCTCGATCCCATGAAGCGGTGACTCGAAGGTCAAGCATAGAAACATGGCAAGGAAGAATGTCAGCACTATATGCGATATTGCATTCGCCATCTGAAAAAGAAAGTCGATTTTAGTTTACCAAGTGTTACGGCCCACCGCCGCCAGGTGGCGCACGGCAGGACTTACTGGAGCCATGCCTTTGCGCCAGCCGGTACTCTTCGCGCCGGTCATGGGCGCCGCGAGTATTTAAAAACTAAAAAAGAATAATTCCTTCCTTCAGACTCTTCGCATGGCGAACGTCTTTTCAGATTCTTTTCAGAAAATAAAATAAATTTAAAACTAGTCCATCATTTGTTGAAGCCTTCACAGCGGCATTAACCGCACCACCAAGCTTGATAGATTTTTATAAAAACTGCTACTACAACACTACACTCACTGCCATTCACTCACTCACTCACACACTTGCTCATTGCTGCACTACTTGCTACAATTTTATTACACCTTGGTTATGAGATATCTGTCATTGGTTAAATTTACCTTAAGTCAGTTTAAACGATGTTTGTCTATTCAGGAATTGATTTTGAGTTTGGGAATTTTATCATCATATTGATTTTAGATTTAATTAGCAGCGCCCCGCGGTTTCACCCGCATAAGTATCGATCCGGTGGGAATATTGGGATAAAAAGTATCCTACATCCAGGTTACAAATAATAACCCAGGTTATTAACTATCTGTGTGCCAAATTTCATCCAAATCCGTTCAGCAGTTTTTGCGTGAAAGAGTAACAAACATCCATCCATCCATCCATCCTCACAAATTTGATTACTAGCTGTGCCCCACGGTTTCACCCACAAAAGTATCGATCCCGTGGGAATATCGGGATAAAAAGTTTCCTATGTGTTAATCCAGGTTATAAACTATCTGTGTACCAAATTTCATCCAAATCCGTTCAGTAGTTTTTGCGTAAAAGAGTAACAAACATCCATCCGTCCATCCTCACAAACTTTCGCGTTTATAATATTATTTGTAGGATAATAGGAAGTAGCATATTATTATGTTCTAACTCTGCCAATTCACAAATAATTGCGTTATTTGTTCGTCTGTTACATTTTTTTCTTAAATTGTAGTTATTTTTCCATTTATTTTTTCTCCTTAAGCTTAATCTCTCTGTTGGATGGCGATGCTGATTCTTTGGCCTAAGAATTGGCCAGCCCTCTGGTCACGTAAAGAGTCGACCAACCGCTTCGCCATCCAACGTGGCAATGCTGCCAGCCTTTTGGGCACTTTTCCCGCTGACAGCGATGCGGACGAATTTTTTGACGGCCAATGAGCTCTTGTCTTTATTTTTAACTTTTTCCTTTACATACTTGTACAGTGCCGACCAAAAGTCCATGAGCAATCTCACAAAGCAATAGACTGACGCTTCGGTTTGACTTACGACCTTCTTCTATAAGTTGTTACAATACTGTAGACACGCACATTACACACACACACTCACTTTGTCTGCAACCAATGACTAGTTCAATAATCATCATTCGTTTTTAGTTTCATTCGTCTTGTTCACATAAATATTAAAGTTTAGCAGGTAGACCACAAAAAACTAAGTAAATTATTTCGATTTCTGTGGGGTAGATGCAGTTCGTTACGAGTATTTAATTAATAGAACTTTTTTGGTTCGTGGATAATATTGGTGACGAGTATATTTAGCGCAGTGTTGTGGTTATTATTATCAAAAAGCAGGCATAAAATATATTGAAGAGATCAGATCAGATCAGAGAATATTATTGCGCTGCGTAAAAGTGAAGTGAATATCTAATGAAACCGGACTAAGTGTGAGTGTTATCATTTATATATTTCATATTTTACTAAACATAAATCTTAATCAAGGGTATTGTTGATAGAACAGAGGTATTGTTGAGACAGAAGATGCCTTTAAAGTTTTAAATTCATTGTGAGGTTTAATTCGATTAGTGAATAATAAATAATAAGGTATTATGTGTAATAAAAACAATGTTTTTCTTTGTTCTAGAGAAATACTGTGAGGGTTAAGAGATATGAGGAAGGGGCTTATTATCGAGTAGCAGCGACGTCAAATGGTGAATGAAACAAATGGTTTCATACCAACGAGATATTTTGCTGAATTATTAAAAACACGTCATTATGAACCGTTCGCCGTGCACTCTGAAGGCTTGCATCACTGAAGACCAGCTAGAAAACCGTTTTTGACCTTAAAATATTGACCGTACCAACTTAATAAACAACAGATTCGTTATTGCATGAATTTATGGTAACGAATTTTTTAAGCACGTTTCAATAGGGTGTTTGTCGTATTTCTTGCAGATATACCGAAATTGTTTAATATTATTTTAGTAATAGTATTATTTTAGGATTAAAATTTGAGGTTTAGTTTCAATCTTCTTTTCGTAAAGAAAATGAATACTTAAGCTTTAACCTCAATAACAACCAATATTTACTAAAGTCAAATAAAATGTAAAATAATTAATACAAATAAAATATAAACAAACTGCCCATATTTAACCTTAAAATTACCTATTCTGTAAGTAGTTTTTTACATTTTAAGTAGTCTAATATTCTTATTTATTACTTAATTACTTCGACCATGATCAAAGCTTAATATTTATGGTGAAAAAATCAATTAAAAATTTAAAATATTTCATAATTTAAATATGTCAAAATAATACAAACTGCTTCTAAGTTTCTTGACATCTATTTCACATCTTATTCAGCTGAAGTAATGATAAATAATTGTAGCAGTTTAACTTATGTAAAATAAATATAACGAATAAACATATTTTTTTAATTTTGTTATCATATATCACGCATTTTTTATTCTAAAACCTTTATTGCAATAACAACATAAAAAAGCAACAATATTTAAAAAATATTATTATCGAAAACAAAAATAATAATATTTGCAAAAAACCGCACTGTGTTTTACGAGATTAGAACCTGAGGCAGTTTGAATTCCATACCAACGCTTAACGCTTTCTGCTATCTGCACTTGTTAAGTTACTATCGAATTTTAGCAATGCCATTAACTGGTCAAGTTCACGCGCATAGCGCGTGTGTGCTAGCATGTTTAAAGCGACGGAAATATATTGTTGTTTCGTGTAGGGCAAAACTGCGTTATCTGTGGTGTGTGTATCGTGTTGCTTACACATACAAATGTACGAGCTATACCGCGTGTTCACAGCAATACGACTCTTAGCGTGCTCATGCACTTTTGAGCGCTTACTGTACATAATATATATAGTAGTTAGTTGTAAATATGTTTGTGTATAATTTTAACATGGTAAACAATAAAATCCCTCTGTCCACTATTTTGAAAAGCCCACATATATATGCTTACAAAAACCTAGCAAGGAAAGTAATTACCTACATCCAAGTTTCCTCTATCGTTTCCTGTTTGATGATACTACTTATTCCTTAAGGAAACCAAAAGTACTCTTTTATTAACTTGAAGTGAGTAATTATGGGAGACGAATGAAAGCCAGTATGTTCCCTAGCTTGGTATATTGTCCAAAGTCCACACACATACACATATGTATAAGGTTTGAAGTACAGAAGGTGAAAGTTTACAAGGAGAATAGATAAAATCAAAATCAATCTGCCTAGCCTTTTCCCAACTATGTTGGGGTTGGCTTCCAGTCTAACCGGATGCAGCTGAATACCAGTATTTTACATGGAGCGACTGCCTATCTGACCTCTACAACCCAGTTCCCAACTGGGTAATACGAACCCTTGGTAAGACTGGTTGTCAGACTTTCGGGAAACCACGAATGACAACCAGGACCAACGTCTTAACGTTCTTTTCGAGACACGGAGAAGCCTCGGTATGTAAAGATGGTCACCCATCCACGGACCAACCCCGGCAAGCGTAGCTTAACCTAATGGCTCGACGCGTGCGGGTGTTATTACTTAGCCACGAGTTCCTCCTTATTTTTGTAATATATCTTTTACAATATTTAACACAACTAACTATTTACACTATGTACTAAATTAAATGACTAATTAACTATTATTTTGTACAAATAAACCTATGGACATTGACATAACGGCTAGTGACGCTAAAAACTCAAATCCAATCGTAAGATCACAATATTGGTTAATGAAGAAACACGTGCACAGTCGCTTATGAGATTTATGAAAATGTACAGTCAATACGAATAAGATATTCTTCTTTTCGTGTGGTTATTGACTAACCACGAATAAGATAAAGTGGCTTTTCAATTTAGTTACAAAAATAAAATTCGATTTGCTAACCCTGGCTAAAGACACAAGGATTAGTTAACTATTATCCTAATATATATTCTTCTATACATCTATACAAATAAATAAAATTTAAGTGTCTGTTTGTAATTTCAAAATAACAGCTTTTTACTAAATGCACATGAAATATATACGGTAAACCTGATTTCAAATAAAAAAACCGGATTCAAATCGGTTCACCCGTTCAAGAGCTACGGTACCACAGACAGATACACAGTCACACACACATAGCTGTCAAACTTATAACACACCTCTTTTTGCATCGGGGGTTAGAAATAATACTCACAACAGTGAAGAAGGTGATATGTAGCGGATGTCTCAGTTCACCAACATAGTACAATTCGACGACTCCGTTCACCAAGTAAGCACAGAATGTCAGTCTTGAGAATGGAACCAGGAACTTCCACGTCAGTAATTTTCCGAAGAAACCTGGAAATTATATGGTTTTTCATAAAGGATCGGAATTTTAGGTGATACAACAGGTTTCATGGTAGCATCAATAAATAACTAAGACTGAATACTATAAAATACAATAGACGTGGATAAATTTAGTAACCTGTTCCGCTTAGCTATTTCTAAACAGCCATAAAAACCCTGAAAGAATGTGTTTCACCTCTCAACGTGGTATCCTCAGAATGACGATTGACTTGTCGCGAACACGAACCAAGCGCTGAACGTAGCGCTCGGTGTGGCAACACGCCGGCCGTGTTCTAAGATGCCTCGTTGAGAGGTGAAACACGTGTCGATTTCTTTCAGGGTTTTTTATAGCTCTTTAGAAATAGCTAAGCGAAACGGGTTATTAAATTTAACCACGTCAATTGATTTTATAACGAATTTCCGCAATCAATTAAATATCTGAATACTAATACGATTTAAAAAAGTATTTAAATCAAACTAAAGGTCCATAGTAATATAATTATATAGCAGTAAGGTGGCATACTGTGGACATTGTTATTGATAGAACCAATATTTTTTTACTGGGACTTGTGGCAAACGAAGATATAACTTATTTAAAATGTCTAAAAAAACTTTTAAGAATTTACGAGATAGTTCAAAATAAAAGTAATATAAATATTTTATCATTTTACCTGCATTGCCAGTGGCACAGGCAATAATCAGCCATCCGTTAGCAATGCCCCAGGCAAGTTTGTGCAAAGAAATGTAGGCAGCGGCCTCTAACGCGCTGTATTGGTACGACTCTTGATAGAAGATAGTCACGGAGAAGGTAGTTACGGCACCAAGGACCACGCTGGTGATCCACGCAAACGTTTTCATCAGGAAAGAAAACTGATAGCTGTAAAAACAGTAAAGAATTTTATGGTTGTCTTTATAAAAGTAAACCTGTATGAAGGTCACACAATTAAGGCTTCAAAAGTTTTAAAAATAAAGGCGGAAATCATATAAACTCACTTTTCTGTTTGAACCCGATGCAGAAGATATCCAGTTAAAATTCCTATGAAATATATAATCATCTTCATGTGTGTCTTGATGTAAGCTTCATTGAAGTAATAGTTGGAAATAATATCAGTGAACTCTCTGCAACAAAAACCATAAAATCAAAACATTATATTACAATAATATTGTTCCTTCTAATGACACTAAAATCGTTGACAATAACACATTTATCTACTCTCATATCGTAAGATTCGAATTATAAACTTCTAAACGATATATTGACATACTTTGTAAACACAAACCCGAAATTTTAAAATAGAATTTCTGTAACAAAATAATGTTATAGAACAATTTTTTTACCAATATGATACAGGGCAAATCCAAAAAGTTAATATCACCAAGGAGTTTCCATCATTTTTTTTTTCCAATGGAACGCATATTCGGGGCACGCCATTTGTTCAAAAATGTATGAGAATAGATAAAGTAGTGTATGAAACTGCACATAACTAGGTATTAAAACCCTCGTGTGATACTATTAAAAACTCGTGTTTTAATACTCCTCATTATGCAACAGTTTCATAAACTACTATTAAAGTTAATGAGGAATCAACAAGAATTCTAAATGAAAACTTACTTGGCATAAAACAAAAGCGTAGGATCCAAGTTATCCCTGTAGGTGATAACTGCAGGGCCTATCAAAGAGAGGAGGATAGCAACTGATATAAGTATAGGGCCAACTCTGCGCCACCTCCATAGACTGTAGATGAAGATGGGGGCTATGAAGAACAGCTGTGTGTCCACGGAGAGATACCAGGATTGGAACATGCACTGAAAGAAACAAAAAAGGGGTTTAAAATTGATCAAAGTTTATTTAAGATACTAAATAAAATATCGATCACAATATCAAAGTCAAAACCGATAGCGAAATCGCCAATGGAACGAATTTGTTTGAAGATAAAATGTTGCCTATGGCCCAGTTTCTCAAATGAAAATGATCGCAAAATTAATGTGGCAATTGTCAAGTGCACGTAAATTAACCGCCCTAAACCTATCCATAGTAAACATGTACCTGCGCTCCAATAGCGGATATTTGTAATAAAACCGTAGGTAGATAAAAAAAAACACTGCCCTGCCAAAAAAGGAACTAATAGTAAATAAAAAACAAGTTGTATTAGTTAATCTGTATATACAAAGCGAAAGTTCACTCATTTACTCGCTGACTAAAAAGAAATAATAAAATTGTCATTGCAGTCGAGTCTATTAGATTAAAAAGTTTTCCACAAAACGACACAACGGTCTTATAGCCTATGTTACTCGGGATGATGGAAGAATTCTAACTATACCCCCATACATTCAAATCTGTTCAGCCATTTAAAAGTTATGGTGGCACAAAGAAACTCACATACATACATGAACCCTGAAAACATTACACTCCTTTTTGGGCAGTCGTGTCTCGTGTAAAAAACACGAGAATGAAATTTTCCGACATTTTGTAGCCTAAATATAATTGTTTAATTGTAAAAGTGATAGATAATAGTAAAAGAACGATGGTCAAAAAAGATAAGTTTGCAGGCAGCTAACTTCATCAAGTTTAAAACAGCCAAAGTCCTTGTCATCGCTTGTCCGAGGGTGTCTAGTGCTTAAAAAGATACGCTTACAATAAAGAGTGCAGCATTATGAAACTACTGTCGTGAAACCCGATGAAACTTTAGTTTGACAACTGGAAAGTTGATCCTTATCCTCTTGTACGTTCAAGCATTACATTGTTGGTTCCTTGTTTTATTAATGTTCAAGATTTTTTACTTGCCTTCTTTTAAGGTCATTTTTATTTTTTAGGGCTCAAGTTAACTGCTGTTTATATTGGCATTTGGATTTTAGTGTTCCACTGCAAAGTAAAGGCCTCTTCCATTTATCTCAATCTAAATACTTCTATTATTTTTTTTCATTAGAGAAATATACAATAATACATTAGTATACACCTAACTAATTCCACTAGGTACCTATTCAATTAAATAGCTAACTACAGAAATATACAAAACCAAAAGGACACTTATGCCCGTTTTCAGCGACAACTAAGTGACACTTAAATGAATCCCTAAATAAAAGTGCATTGTTGGAACTCTCAGCGCTGAGTCTAGCGTTGAAAATTCAACAGTGCACTTTTATTTAGGGATTCATTTAAGTGTCACTTAGTGAAGGTAAAAACGGGCATTAGGCGTCGAAGTACTCCTCCGCATCGCTGTCATCCGGAAACGTGCTTAGATTTTTTATTTGCTAGACCAACATGACAGCTGCGATCGACCTTTTTTTAAAAATATCTCGATAAATAATTAATATTACAGAGATAACACGACAACAGTGAAAGTCCTCCTGCAGAGAATAATTCAGTGGTCCTTGGTGGAAGTCACTTGGTAACTACATAGATACTAGATAGATTTTTTACAAGGATATTTTCATATCGACACCAAATGTCATACAGAAAATTACTCAATGTTAAATCAAGTAGCCCTGTGATGATTTGTCTGCACACTTCAAAAAGGTAATAAGTGTACATTTAGAAACTCTCAAACTTACCATTTTATCAGTATTGACATAGTTATTGATGTACAGAATATTTGTCCACCAGGAGGCCATGCATCTTTCTTGTTCCAACTGCAACCTGTCCTGCCATAGAGGGCCTTCGCCCATCTTAGGCAGCCAAGTCATGTAGAACAAAATGACGACCAGGTATGCTGGAGTGACCCTGGAAAGAACGAAACAATCATAAGTTATAATTAGTTTAAGTTTGTTAAATATTTAGGAAGATTTACGTTTAATATCAGCAGCTATGCATTAAAAAAAATTGTTAAAAAAAAGTGGTGTCACTTCGGGAGTGCTGACAGAAGTGAAAACTTGAACAAAATCGCCTTGGTGAAAGAAAAATACTTGTATAGCACATTGTTCCGTAATCCTATATAAATAAAGAGCACAATCGCGTTTACAAAAAAAAATAGTTCTAAAACCTTTAAAGTAAAAATACTTGCATAGAACATTGATCCGTAACATAATATAAATAAAGAGCACAATCGCGTTTACAACACCTTTAAAGTTAAAATACTTGCATAGAACATTGATTCGTAACACAATATAAATAAAGAACACAATAGCGTTTACAAAAATGAGGTGTCGTCATGGTGTCGAGAAATCAATGGTTTAGTCCCATCTCAATAATGCCCAACGCGCCTAAAGAAGTTTTCACTTAAAAACAACACGCTTTTTACACGCACTAAAAATTTATAAAGTAATTAAATTTACTAGTATTAGTAACGATATAAATACCTATGCAGCTTGTCATTTCTTTTATATCCAATGAAATCAACAAATGTGGAGCGTTTTTTAGCTGTCTATACTTTTATTTAATTTAAACAAAGCGATCCACCCTTTTTAGATTCGCACCATAAATTTTCAAATTAATTGGTCGTATTGAAGTTGGTGAAAATTACATAGATAGATACAAGCCAAGGTCAAGGTCAAGCTAATAAAACCGTGTTAAAATAGTCTAAAATGTTAGTTAGTAACCACGACCAACGCACTCTGTCAGAATAGCTAGCATTCTACAAACTAGCTAATATTGTGAATCCTCATAAACACAATAGGTGGTGATAGAAGAAAAGGTATCACGAAAAATAATGGTTTTGAAAACAATTCGTATGCTTTCGTACTCCCACCTGACTGCTTCCAAGAAATTGGTGTCATTGAAACCCCAAACCATTATTACAATGTTCAAAAAGTAGATATTCTTATCGACTGTCACGCTCGAAGTATCAAAATGTAAATTCTAGATTTGATAATAAATTCTAGGCACGGTTAAAGTGAGCTATCGATTAAATTTATATTCGGTTTGGGGCCTGTCACTTTCGGTTAGACTTGGGTCAATCTAATATCTTTCCAGACAGTTTAAGAAGTTTATTTTATCAAACTGAATTATTTGAAATGTTCGATGAAATATTTACCTACCTACCATTTTGCTGGGAAGGAAATCTAAAAAGGGCACAATACAGTTATACAGTCATTAAAATGGGTATTTTTGCAAACCAACATCTAAATTCAACGTCAAAGAGGCAAAAAGAACAAGTTGCTATTGAAACCAAAGAAAAAGCAAGCTAAGCGAGAAATGAGCTGGCTTTTATAATACTGCACAGAAATGCGTTAAGTTAATAAGGCTTATTCCATATTACAAAGGGTACGACGTTCATTGTGTATGGCAGTTTATTGGGTAAGAGCTTGTGTTATTTGCAAAAAGAGGAAGTAGTTACGTTTTGATGAAATCCTGGAAGTAAAAGCTTTGTGCAGAGGGATTTTGTGATGTATTTTCAAGTAAAAATTTTATGTTTTTTTTTACGACAAAGTGATTGTTGTTTTTATTAAAATATCGCTGTTCTTTAGCTACCTTTATCATCCAGGTTGAAAGATAATCGAGGAACAAAAATATTGGGATGAATTCGGTGCTCAAACTAAGTTTTGCTAAACTAGTAAATAGAGCAACATTTTAGTGATCTTTTTTCTCACGTGCACTGCAGTGTAAACAAATGTCGCTTGATGAACCACTAGACAGCGTTATTGCAAAGTTTACAGAAGAACAAATTCAATCACGTTAGTCTAAATTATACTTTTTTGGGTGAAGTAGACAATGTAGATAATCATAATTATATAGCTATCATTACAGGGTTAGAAGAGGAAATATTTAAAACAGAAGATCATAATTATCTTACCTTATATAACGGAAGATCAAGATCGGTATAACATTGACCTTGCCCCTTCTCTTGTCCAGCTCAACGAGAAACAATCTTGAGAAGAGGAACGCGCTAAGCATCAGAAAGGTATCCACTAACAAGGTATTGTTCAACATGAAGGCATTTACTGGTTGACGGACCAACTGTAAAGAAAAAAGAATATTATGACGTTAGATCTATAAATAAATGTAAAGGTACCATAATTGATTTTGTAGATCCCCTCACTCTGGTATCCAAAATCATGGCCATAAATATGCTTGAAATATAATGTCCCATCGTAAATATTGACGAAACTTCTACCAAGAAGACTTATTCAAATTCCTTTGAAACAGCTGCTTTTCTTAAGTCATTTTTATGCATGAGACGATCATCACACTACATTTACGGTAACTCCTCACTTCATAGTTGAAGCCACAGTACGTGCAGAACCTCCTGAGTTTACGATTAGTTCTCTTAATCTAAGTTGACCTTGAGAACAAGCCTAAGCAGTTGTACAACTAAAACTAGGCCCTGATTACGGATACAATTTATGCGATACTGTATCTGGGTGGCAAGCTCTGGGCATAATTAGAAGCTCTGTGTAAATCCAAGTAAACTGTGTAACCTTGACCCTATCGAGGACATAATGCTGGAGATCAAACTAGCAAACTTTTACATAATTTATACTGTGTACGCTAGACTTTATGAGGGTAGGGTTGGCAGAATTAATGTTACGGATCAAATAACAAGCGGTAAGATGTCAGCAATCCATTAATATAATCAATAAGAAGCAGTTGCTATATAAGCCAAATAACTAGAATTCCACCTTTCCTGGACTATGTTATATGAATTTTATGCAACCTTGAGTATTGAGACTTTTCTGGTGATTCTTGTAACATCTAATGACACTTAAGAGCGTTTATTCCAAAAGTAAGCAAGGTCGCAAATAGATGTCAAATATTTCGCTGTTTTATTAATTTGGCAATATCACTGTATAGAAATAAGAAATATGGATAACTAATTCCCTAGAATATTAATAATGAATATTTTAAAATATATAATTTTAGTAAATATTTGTCAGCTATTTACGACGTTGCCAACTTTTAGGATAAACCCTCTTAAACTATTATTGTAGTTTAAAATTTTTCAATAATTCTAAATCCGGAAAATTCAAGCTCTGCAGGCCCTAAATAATAACGTTCGTATGGCTATTAGTAACATAACTTTGACAACCCTCTATGGGCATTAACAAAGTTACGTCCCCAGCAACAACGCAGTATTAAAATATCGAAGAGTGCATAAAGATAACGCAAATAATATGGAAATAAAACTACTGAAACGTTACCTCCAGGTTATTAAGTTTATGGTCTGAATTTAATTTACTCGTCGTTTTCTAGGTTTAGCGCTCATAGCCGGGGAAATACTGCTTTGTTACCTAGACAAAGTAATTTAACTAGTTTGTTTTACCCCTTTAGCGGAGAAAAAAAGGCATAAAGTTTAGTCTAGTCTTGTCTAAGCTGTTTCTGACTATAAAAGGGTTAATCATTTAACTTTTATCTTAAAAGAGGCTGGAGTTATAAAAACTGTTAGTATATGCAGATTTAACCAATGAAACTGAACGCAATCAGCACTTCTAAATTGCTTTCAAAAGCTGTCAGTGTCAATATTCCAAAACAATTTTGACACTGACAGCTCTTTAATGCGATTTAGATGTGCTGAACGCGTTCAGTTTCATTCATTTAACACAATATTTGTAGATGGGATCATATTAAAAAAAAAAATACAATTACAAAAGGCATTTAGATACAATATTATTGGAGATCACCTTTTAAGCAAGGAATTGCTTGTGTTAAGAGAAATGTGTCATATTATCACAATCAGCCTGTAACAATTCACTGCTGGACATAGGACTCTCCAATCGTACCCAATTTGACTCGACTCTCGGCTACTCTTATCCAGCGCTGCTCACCACCCTGTGAAGATCATGACACCACATAGCCTGAGGTCGTCCTACCTTACGTTTGCCGATGTATGTAGAAGATGCAACCAATGCTATTGACAAGGAGTAGTATTGACTTCAGTGATAGTCTAGTGGTGTGACCGTTGGACTGCCAGCTCTGACTTTTCGGATTCATGTGCATATTGTTTAGTTATCACTTGCTTTAAAAACGGTGAGGGAAAACATCGTGAGGGAACTGGGATGCCTTCTTTTTTTTTTGGGTGGGAAATTATTAAATAACTTCTCCCGCTCTGAGTGGAGCGGGAGGGCGTGTCAGACTCTTACTGACTAAAACCCACCCGTGTTTCTTCAGTTCCCATGTTGCCGGGTGCGATGATCTCCCTTTCGGTTTTATTCGCAACCCCGGCAGGCATCGGCCCTAGGCCCATAATTTTCTGCTGACATCTCTTTGAGGCGCGCGTGGAACACAACGCGCCGTCGACCCGGGCCTGGTCCTTATCGGACGGCGAGCTACCCATTGCTTATCGTCCGCAAGCCCGCAACTACAGTGCATGGTGGCCGGAAATCGGCCTGTGATTCCCGACGCCCAGGGCGTCTCCTCCTGCGGCGGTTAGGGGCGTGAGGGCGCGAATTTTGCCTCTCCCTCACGTGTTCCGCCTCCTCCTTCGTGAGCATTACTGCTTCGCAGAAGGAGATGACGGCCTGCCATTTCCTCTCGCTCCGTACCATGGCCTGAACTAGGGCCGGACGCAAGAGATCACCGCCGCCGATCGCCTCGAACTGGCCTGAGAGATATTTCTCGAAGGCATGTGAAGCCAAATCAGAGGCCCATGGTTGGCTTTAAAACTCTGACACCAGGTTAGTCACTAACCACACAAAAAAAAGAAGAAAAAAAGGAGTTTGATCAGTAAGGAGTCTATAAAAGTTTAGAGATGAATATATATTTACCCTGTCCCAAGCATCAGCATCCATAACAGGTCCACTGGCAATAAACATGCAGGCATGACCAGCAATGATAAAAATCATAGCCAATGCCTTGATTCCGGAGATACACTCCAAGTTCAAAGTGTTGTGTTGCTTCGTAGAGATGATCTTCTTCATATTATTGATCATGGAGAAGCAGATAATCAAGTTGGAAACTAATGACTCTTTTTTATTGCCGTAGTAGATTGTGTAGGTTTCATAGAGAGTACTGAAGAACAGGATGGTGACGAAGACCAGGATTAGTGACCTGAAATAAGAAAAAATATAATTCAGAATCTACTATCATATAATACGCTGGGTATTTATTTAGGCAGAGTAAACATTAGAAATCTACATGTCAATATTAATCAAATTAATAGATCCTTCCAGAAGATCCTTGTCTAACTTTTGTATTACGTGAAATAACTTCTTCACTGCAAGCATAACGATAGAGTAAGTACCACGCAAAATGGTGTTATGATAAATATGATGTTGTTAAGTATCGTACTGAGAGTCTTTTATTTGGTAATATTCAGGAAAATAAAAAATAAAATTGACATTTTTTTTTTTCAATGGGGAATTTTACCGGTCTATAACATGGGGCGCGGGCGACCGTCGTTTAGCGGGTGTCTAGAAGTCATAACTTATGACCCCTGTTAAAAATTTGCTAATTTTTATAGTTGTAATTTCGGTGTCTTGGGTTTGTTCGTTTTTTTGCCACCGACTTCCGAAATTAAAGTTATTTTTCACTTTGTAGTGTTTTTTTTTGGAAGTGGGAAAAAGTATCAATTATTGAAGCTAACTCAAAAACTTGGATAGTTTTGGAGTTACTTGCAAAGTTAATAAAATTTATATAAGACCACCTCGAGAGCATACCCTTTCAAACAAAAAAAGAATTTTTAAAATATCGGTCCACAATTGACGGAGAAATCGGTGGACATACATAAAAAGAAAAAAACAAAAAAAAAAAAAAACATACGCGGCGAACATATAACCTTCTCCTTTTTGGAAGTCGGTTAAAAAGCAATAACTTTTTATTTTCAACAGTAATAAATTAAGTAATGTTATTGCTGTACCTGTGAGCCCCTTTCAGATCGGACAGGTTTTTTTTACATATTGTAGAATGAAGACACAGGTTGGTCGAAGGAAGGAAAACCTGTACAGGTGGAGATTCACAGACGACTCCGCCTTGGAATGTAAATATGGTGCTGTTCCACAAACAATTGGACAGAATATCGTATCGTCTGTACGTTGCAAGAACTGATGGACCCTAGTGATGGTGCCAAACACGTAGCCGAATTCTGGGCCGAGTCCATTTAGATTAATTCCGGTAAGAAGATGAAGTCATCGGGGTTTAAGAAGTTGCTGGCAGATCCAATCGATCAAATATTATACCATACACCAAAAAATTCCAAGCCATTTTCAACCTTAAAACTCTTAATCCCAATTTCACCGACCCCAAAATTCATACCCTTGGAAAAACCCATCGATACAACAACATTATTTTATGATGAAACGATATCATCAAGTATTAATGAAAAAGGAAAGTAATATTATCTTCCCGCGTGTGATCGATCATAATACGTCAGAAGTTACGGTATATACGTTCTGCTGGCTCGGAGAAAATATGTGTGTTCTTAACAAAGTATATTTACAGAAAGAAAACAAATAAAAACAGTAATTGGCGTGATTTTGCTGTTGTAGTACAATTGTTAGTTTTGTTCTATGATTGCCGAATTGGTAAGGAGATTTTTGTTGATTGTGACGACAAACATAACGTTAATAAATAAAATTGTAATGTTCGCATTTATTCAAGACTATGTTGCTAAGCGTTGTTTGTAAAAATTAAAAAATACTGTGTTACTACTGCTCCCAATTTTGTTAATCATTTGAAAATAAGTCGTGAAAAAAACAAAATTTGTTATTATTTATCAACCATTACTATTAATTGTTAAATAATAATAATACCAGGTTCGTACGAACGATTTTTTACCGCGGCGATTTTTTTCGGCGCACTGTATTTTCAACGTTCTGCTTAGCGCTGACAGTTGAAATACCAACAGTGTGTTTTTTCGACGCGCTGGGATGCACTCTGTTAAATTCTCAATGCTCGGCTCAACATCGAGAGTGGAAAATCCAAGGCGCGATAAAATCCCGCCACGATATTTTTACGTTCGTGCGAACGTTATTGTCCCACTGCAGGGAAAAGGCCTCGAATCTCATAATAATAATAATAATAATTGCCACAGTAAGTAGCCAGTGTAACGAACGATTGAGGAACGCACTGGAGGATGCGTTCCGCGAGTATTATAGGTACACTCCGACCGAACTTAGACCCCGATTACCACGCCTACCCATGCACAAAAAAAATAGGGCGCTGGTGTGTGCCTTGGACTCGCAGCTTACGAATTTTTTCGAGAGCAGCGAGGATCTCATTGACACTCACTCGATCCTGTATTGCGCGGCTGTTGCGGCATGTCGTTTAGCTAACGTCAAGTTTCCAAACAGCGACGGAGCTACTCGACCTAAACCAGCCGTACCAGCCTGGCAGCACAGAATCGAGCGACGTGTCGATGGGGCCAGGGTACTCATCGGCAAACTATACTGCTTCAGGTAGGGAAATACACGACCACGAGTGATGCGCTTTGTAAGGCGGGCATTCTCGGGGACTGGAATCAGTCCTCAAGAATACATGTCCCGTGTCACAGAGCGCATCGACTTCCTGAAGCAGAAAGTTTGTGCATGGGCGAGCCGTATTCGGCGGTATAAGCGGCGGGTTGACCGATACATGCAGAATCGCATGTTCCAGAGCGATGAGAGGTGGGTTTATAGAGCTTGGGAGCGACCTGAACAAAATGTGACGGACGTGCGCCGCCCGGATGATGCCGCCACGAGTGCATTCTGGCGCAGCATCTGGTCAGTGCCCGTTTGTCACACTGAGGCTGGTTGGATGCAGGATGTTGAGCGAGTGTGTGAAACTATACCAGAAATGAATACTGTGCTAATCACGCCATTAGACGTAGCCAGAGCAGTCCGTCCGTTACCGAACTGGAAATCACCGGGGCCGGACGGACTGCACAACTTTTGGTTAAAATGGCTGAGTAGTTCACACACTCGCCTGGCATCTCAATTCCAGTCAGCCCTAGAGTCTGGGTCGCTACCACAGTTTCTAACAACAGGCGTTACCCACCTGCTCCATAAGTCAGGTAGTCCCGCGGAACCCAAGAATTATAGACCAATCACATGTTTGTCGACGGTCTATAAACTTCTTACATCCATTTTGAGAGCGAAAATTAACACACACATTGACAGTTATTCAATTATGTCAGCCTCCCAAAATGGATGTAGGAACGGGTCCCGTGGTACTAAGGAGCTTCTCCTCATCGACATGGCCATATGCCAACAGGTTCGTCGATCCCGCAAGGATCTGTCGACATGCTGGATAGACTATAAGAAGGCCTACGACTCGGTGCCACATACATGGCTCATGAGGGTGCTGGAGTTGTACAAGATAGATGCAACTCTGCGCACCTTCCTGATGTCGTGTATGGGGCAATGGAGGACGGTTCTTCGCTACCCAGGATGCCGACAGATCCAGGGGAATGACGAGCCTGTATGGATTAAACGGGGAATATTTCAGGGCGACAGTTTAAGTCCACTTTGGTTTTGCTTAACCCTGAATCCTCTGAGCACACTGCTGGAGGATTCAGGCCTAGGCTATAGGTTGAGGAGAGGTGGTCAGGTCATATCTCACCTCCTCTACATGGATGACTTGAAACTCTTTGCCCCCAACAGATTGCAACTGATGGAGCTACTGAAGATAACTGAAACATTCAGTGGCGCCATCAGGATGGAATTTGGTGTGGACAAATGTGCAGTCATGCATGTAAAGCGAGGGGAGATTATGGAATCCGAGAGAACCCAACTCTCGGACTCCATACACCTCAGATCCCTCTCCTCAGCTGAAAGCTATAAGTATTTGGGTTTGTCGGAAGCGTTAGGCATCAACGTTGCTGACATGAAGCAATCGTTGAAGGAGCGCTTCTTTGGTCGCCTGAAGAAGGTATTAATTAGTCTTCTTTCAGGCGGAAACAAGGTGCGCGCCTTCAACGGTTGGGTCATGCCGGTTTTGATGTACTCTTTCAGCATACTCAAATGGACTCAGACCGAACTGGACGCCCTGGACAGGAGGGTCCGTACACTCCTGACCGCAAACCGGATGCATCACCCACGTTCATCGGTGATGAGACTGCACATCCCGCGGAAGTGCGGGGGTCGAGGCTTTTTAAATGCAAAGACCCTCCATAACCGCGAGGTGTGCAGCCTCAGGGAATATTTTCTTAAAACCGATGTGGGTATGCACCGTGATGTGATCGCAGTGGACAACGGGCTCACCCCGCTCTCCATGGCTAAAGAGGACTGGCGCAAACCTGTAATACTTACTACAGATGACCGCAAGGAAGTATGTCAAAGCAAGGCGCTTCACGGGCGCTTCTATCGGGCTCTTCATGAGCCCGGTGTAGATTTTCTAGCGTCCGTATCCTGGCTACGTTTCGGTGACCTTTTCGGGGAAACCGAAGGTTTCGTCTGTGCAATTATGGATGAAGTTATCTTGACGAATAACTACCGGAGACATATTATGAAGGATGGTACGGTTGACGTGTGTCGGGCATGCCATCGTCCGGGTGAGTCCATCAGACATATTATCTCCGGTTGTTCGCGTCTAGCTAACGGCGAGTACCTGCACAGACATAACCAAGTGGCTAGGATTATTCACCAGCAACTTGCTTTGAAATATAAACTTGTGGACTCTGAGGTTCCGTATTACAAGTATGTGCCCGACCCAGTTCTCGAAAAGGACCATGTCACGTTGTACTGGGATCGGTCTATCATTACTGATAGGACTATTATGGCAAATAAGCCTGATATAGTAGTGATAGATCGATTAGCGCGCCGCGCAATGATAGTCGATGTTACCATTCCACATGACGAGAACCTCGTGAAAGCTGAGAAAGAGAAACAAATAAAATATCTCGACTTAGCACATGAGGTTGTTGACATGTGGAATGTGAGCTCGGCTATCATTGTGCCGATTGTCATAACGGCAAATGGCCTGATGGCCGAAAGCCTCGACCAACATCTCTCGAGGCTCTCGTTAGACGGCTGGATCAAACGCCTGATTCAGAAGGCAGTACTCCTCGATACGGCTCGCATTGTGAGGAGGTTCCTGTCTCTGCAGCCCTAACCACCGGTAGCTTGGACCCTGCTCCCGACACCGGCGGAACTCTATTTTTTTATATTTTTAAATGTTTTTTTTTATCCTTTTTATTTTAAGAAATATTTAAAAATGTAACCAAATAAGAATTAGAATGAATAAAGGAATAATAATAATAATAATTTATTTATTTCCAAGTATATGGTATTTTGAGATCTTACACTAATAATGTTCCACATATACTACCATTGCTGGCGTAGAAATATATAAAAAAAAAAGTTAAGCACATTCAATTCATCACTAAATTAATTAAAATGTCAAAAAGTAAAATAAAAATTAATTTGTTATGTCCAAAATACAAGTTCTAAAGTCAAAGTAATACAGTGATATTAAGATTAATTGCAATGTCAGAAAATATAATTAAAATGTCAAAAAAAAAAATGTTTTGTCCAAAATATAAGCTCTATAGTAAAGTAATAATTATAGATATTATGCCAAAATACTAATAACATAGAATATTCATTACAATGTCAAAAATTATGATTTAAAAATTCATTAACTGAATAAAAGCACATCTCTAATAGCCAAGCAAACATTTTACATTTAAATTTATCTATTGGTAACATTCTGAACGCAGATGGTAATTTATATATACATACAGAGAACGGATGAGCATTGAGATGGTAATTTATATATATGTTACGGCTAATACTCGAAGTGCGGCTACACCTAGTTTTAGCCGGTTAGAATTAGGTGTAGCCACTTACTCTTGGTTAAACCTAGTACGAGCCGATTGTTTTCGGGTAAAACTAGGTCTAGCCTTCATCATGCCGGCTACAACTAGGTCCAGGCATTCCCTGTTGGATAAAACTAGGTCTATCCGATATCATTCCGGCTAGAACTAGGTCCAGACAATCCCTGTTGGATAAAACTTAGATGCGTGTCCCGCCAAGCCTTCCGCCCCGCGTCACACTCATGACTCACAGCATCTGCAGCAGCGGCGCGGGATGGAGGGCATAGCGAGGCACGCGCCTCTGCAGGTTGTGAGCGCCAGGTGCTGCTGATCTACTGCAGGTCTACTAGCGAGTGTGACTCACAGCGCCTGCAGCAGCAGCGCGTGTCTTAGTTTTATCTAACAGGGATTGGCTGTACATAGTTGTAGACGGCATGCTATCATATAGCTTTGATTTTCACCATGTTTTGTGGCTAATAAACACTGAAACTGTTCCAAAAAACTTGACTTCATAGTCTGTAGGTCTTCATTCATAGCCATTCTGAATTCGAACGTATGAGTGCGCAAAAACAAGAAAGTACGTCTGTTTTGTACAACGGCACAACGCGTACTAAACTCAAAGCGCAAGGGCAAACGCGGGTGTACGGGAGGCGGGGCGGCACACAGTGGGTCGAAACTATGATTTTAGTGACTTAGGGCTCAACTTTGCTTTTAAAGTTAATTTTCGATAATTTTTCATTAATAATCAGAAAAATACGGGCGGTCACATGCCGATGGGCCACATTGTCTGTTATATTATAGCAAGCCACTACACACGGTAACTGTGCGATAATATAATATATTTTTGCCCTCATTTGGTCTACGGTTTAATATACCATATGAGGCAGGTAAAAAGTGATGTCGCCCTAGAATAAAAAGTACTCAAAACAAAAGACAGATAAACAAAACACTCATTTATTTTTGTTACTATGATTAAATATTTTCAGTTAATTTAATGCAAAAATAAAATTCTTCCATCCATTTTCGGACCTCTAAAGTAACCTAACAGAATAATTGGTTCCAGCACAAAGTCGACTCGATTATGTCGTCCAATATCATCCCAACCCATACTAAATCATGGGAAAATGGAAGAAATATAGAGGTGGGTAGTAACCTGTGTGATTTATTAGCTGTGGCTCGCCCTAGTGGAATGTGGACTTTACAGAAAAATCTTTTAATCTGTATTGTTGCTTGGCGTAAGTTTTTAAAAAACAAAAAACTCCACGGACACTCTTTTAAATCAAAATAATTATGGTTACAAAAGTTAAGTTGTATACTCACAAATAAGCCACATCCAGTGACGTAATAGTCAGTGGTCGTCTCTTATAGCAATCCCTCTCATTAACTTCAACTCCTGTGGTATTACTGACAGTATGAGCTAGGACACTGCTGACGAAGCCAGCCACTGACTCAGCAGTGCACGCGCTTGGGACGCAAACTGCCCAGCGTAGGGTCTCGCCACGACCGGTGCGGGTCTGAAAAGGAATTCAAAATTAGAACAGTGTTTAGAACTACTATGTGGCTTGTATCAGCCGCGAGGATGGATCGGTCTGTGAGGTTAAGCTGCGGTAACCGCGGTGAGTTTGAAGATGGGTTACCATTTTATAAAGACACTTTAAGGCCGCGCGCATTTTGGACACGAATTTGTATCGTCGTTCGAATTGAGTGCTCACACAGAATACGTTTTTCTCCGTCAAATAGGTAGTGTTCCGGTGATATCGCAATGAACGCACGAAGAATCCCAACAAGTTCGGATTGTTTCCGAACGTCGGAACTAAAAGTAGGTACGTATACGTACGACTAACTCGCACTCAGTCCTAGTACTTGGAAGGTTGAGATCGTTCGTGCGTATTCATATGTGTTCGCACGAATTAAATTCGTACGAAAACGCGTCCAAAGTGCGCGCGGTCTTAGTTTATTGTTGATCCTTGAATGCAATAGTTTTGTGTGTATTCTTGGACAGTCTGGTAGGTGTAGTGAAAATTCAAAATGCAAGGTGCACTTTGCGTAACAAACATGAAACTTCCGTTAACTCACAAGCAGCAGTCGTAACTGACGAACGAGGTGCTAATGGCAGGATAACTAGCAAAATGTGTGGACCTAATTTATGACTCCAAACTAGTACGAAGTTTCGAGTACCTAATTAAGATTTATTACCAAGAGTTTAAAAGGAAAGTAGACAGTTTTTAGCACTACATTTTGACAACTCGGCTAGCTTAGACAGAGACAGTATAATAAAGTAACAGTATTATGTTTATATAAACCTTCCGCGTCCTTGCATAAGCCGATGTTCGCACGGACGTAATAAAATTGCGGCGGAATTTTTACTAGATTTTCAACTCTCGGTGTCAAACCGGGCGTTGAGAATCCAACGCGCTGGGACGCACTCTCGTCCCAGCGCGTTGAAAACACACTCTGTTGGATTTTCAATTCTCGGCGCTAAGCAGAGCGTTAAAATCTAGTGCACGACAAAAAATCGCCGCGATTTTATTACGTCCGTGCGAACGTCGGCGAACTGCCACGCACTCGAGATTGTTGCATACTGACACTGAGATTTCGAAGCGCGTCGTTTTGGCCGTTTTGTATGAAGATATAATACTGTTACTTATTTACACTGTGACAGAGAATATTTGTGACCTCTTGACCAAATTCCACACGATTCGTGTAATAGTCTCTTAATTTATGTGTTTCCTATGTAAATGTTTAAACTAAAATGCCTTTTGTTTAACTCGTTACGGGACAGTCGTTAAACTTAGTTTAACAATAAACATTATAGTTACATAAGACTAGTTTACGATGTAATAACATTAAACTAACAATGACCATAATAATTAATGCCCGTTTATATTTTAACTTGATGTTTTATAGTGAATTTGAGACTTATTTTTCGAAGCTGTAGGCAGGTACACCTACTGTAGACAAAATAAATATAAGCATGCACACAACAATAGTTAAACTGAGTTTTAATTGTTACTTTTGTTAGCGAATCAACTTGTCTTTGACGTCGCTTTTTTGAGCTTATCCAAATTGTACACATGACCTGTATTGATAGCTTTAACTTCTTATACAGGGTGGCAGGGATATCGACGCGAAAACTGTTACCACGGATTCGGACATGAGTCAGCAGAACTGACGGGATCCGCTAGGGCCGATACCTTCCGGGGTCGCGGGAAAGTCCGAAAGGGATACCGTGGCCCCTGGTAACATGGCAAATTGGCAACAGAAGGAACAAGGGTGGGTTTTAGTCAGTAAGAGTCCGATACATCCTCCCGCGAGCGGGGAGAAGTAATTTGATAATTTCCCACCCAAAAAAATAAAATAAAAATTACATGATTCTAAACCCCACTTTTTTTTGGGTGGGAAATTATCAAGTAACTTCTCCCGCTCTGGGTGGAGCGAGAGGGCGTGTCAGACTCTTACTGACTAAAACCCACCCGTGTTCCTTCGGTTGCCCTGTTGCCGGGGGCCACGATGTCCCTTTCGGCCCATATTCGCAGCCCCGGCAGGCATTGGCCCTAGCGGACCCCATCAATTCTGCTGACATCTCTTTGAGGCGCGCGTGGAACACAACGCGCCGTCGGCCCGGGCTTGGTCCTTATCGGAAGGCGAGCTACCCATTGCTCACCGTCCGCAAGTCCACGCCTACGATGGCCGGAAATCGGCTCGCAATTCCCGCCCGGGCCGTCTCCTCCTGCGGCGGTTAGGGCACGAAATTTGCCTCTCCCTCACGCGTTCCACCTCCTCCTTCGCGAGCATTACCGCTTCGCAGAAGGAGGTGACGGCCTGCCATTTCCTCTCGCTCCGTACCATGGCCTGAACCAGGGCCGGATGCGAGAGATCATCGCCGCCGATCGCCTCTACGAGGACACGGCGATGCCCCGCCCAAGCCGGGCAGACCTCGACCGTATGCTCCACCGTGTCCTCCGGGCGATCCACACAATGGTGACACCCGGGCGTTTCCTCCCGCCTTATCCTGAACAGGAACCTCCCGAAGCAGCCGTGTCCGGTGAGGACCTGCGTCAGGCGGAAGGTGAGGGCGCCGTAGTGCCTCTCAAGCCACTCCTCAAAGAGGGGTCTTATCGCCGCAATTGTGGCGTGCCCAACTCCCCTGCATTGTTCATCGGTTATAAAAAAAATCTGCTGTTCCATACATTTTGACCGCGTGGGTATTATGCTCTTTATTTATATTCAGTTACGGATCAATGTTCTATGCAAGTATTTTTACTTTATAGGTTTTGGAAGTATTTTTTTTGTAAACGCGATTGTGCTTTTTATTTAGATAAGGTTACAGACCAATGTTCTATACAAGTATTTTTCTTCCACCAAGACGATCTTATTCAAGTTTTCACTTCTATCGGCACTCCCGGAGTGCCTGTTTTATATTTAAATTTGTACAAGCAGATTTTGAGCGTCTTACCATGACCTGATAATATACATGCAATAAGTGTCAAAAGTAACACATTTTAGTAATTAATGGACTACTAAAATTAATATTTGTAAAACACAATAAACTATCTTTCTTGCAGTGTTTCAATAGACTTGTCGAAGTGCGAAACATAGCAGCTAGTCATTGTCATTATTTACTCGTCCTTTTAAACTTTGCTTAGTACGAATAACTAGTGTTTATAAAATTTTTGTTTAAGTTGCAATATCTTGAGAAAAGCATTAACTGGGACCATTCGTGGCTCAGTAATAACAGCTGCACTAGTCAATCCCTCAGGTTAAGCTACACTTGCCGGGGTTGGTCCGTGGCTGGGTGACCATCTTTACATACCGAGACTACTCCGCGCCTCCGTTAGTCCCGGCTGTCATTTGTGGATCTTTGACAGTCGTAACGCGTCATCAGAAGCCCGAAAGTGACAACCAGTCTTACTAAGAGGTTTCGTATTACCCAGTTACTGGGTTGTGGAGGTCCGATAGGCAGTCACTCCATGTAAAATACTGGTATTCAGCTGTATCCAGTTAGATTGGAAGCCGACCCAAACTTAGTTGGGAAAAGGCTAGGTAGATTGTATTTTTTTTGTTGTTTTGAAAGTTAACCCAGTGAGTCCGCTCTTTATAGATCTTGAGGAGTTATATGTATCTTGGTTTTTCTGATTGATCGTGACCGTACATTAATCATGGCAAAAGTCAACACTTGATATCCTAAGTGCTCGGCGACACGACGCCGCCGTCGCCGCGCTGCCACCCCGCCGCCGCCGCACCGCCACCGCACCGCCGCCGCCGCCGCGCCTTGCTGTGTATATGCAAGGTTACCAACCTGTTGCCGCACCGCCGCCGCCGCTGCGCCACCGCCGCAGATTGTAGAGTGATATGGCAAAATCAAGCGGCGACGACGCGGTGGCGGCTCAATCTACATGGTTACGTGGCGTGGCGACGACGTCGTGTCGTCGAGCACTAATACAGGTGTCATACCATGCGTCACAGTGCACAAAGTAATTATCAATACCTCTTTTTTTTTGTCAAGTCATGGCCAATATTTTGTGTTGAAAAGGTCATAACCGGAATTGAGGTAGGTAAACGGTATAAGTATTTCATTGAGCTGGAAAACTTTAGAAGGATATTATTCTAAAATCAAGCCGCCCACGACTCAATCGAGATGTATAGAATAAAAAACAAAACCTACAAAATTATAATAACCTTCATAAAGAATTAGGCTATCAAATGCAACAAGATTTTTTCAAATCCGGCTAGTAGTTCTAGAGATTAGCGAGTTCAAACAAACAAACAAGCAAAAAAATATAACAGCGGCACTCCGGGAGTGCCGACAGAACTGAAAACTTGAAAAAAAATTGGCACCGCGGTAATCAACGCGTTGATGTCTTTTACTCCACGGTGTCGGTAAATTGCGTTACAGTGGTGCCGATTCTCTTATCACAAATGCCTCTAAACTAAACTAAAAATCACCAAAATTTAGTTCATTCCTGTCAAACGACGATTTCCCATTCTGAAATAGACTAAAGTGACACAACTTAACTATATTTTAGTTTGACAGCACTAAGATGGCAACGAGATATTAGTTTAGTGAAAATAGCAATTTTGCTATTCTGAATTTGACGTTTTTCACCTAAAATTTAGATTTTCTAACGAAATCTGACTATTTTTAATCGCGACTAAAAACGTGTGGAATAAAATTGGTTGTCATGAAGTATAAATTCACACCAACACCTCGACTTCAAATGCAAAAACAGTACTGAATCTTTTTTTTTTCTTTTGCTTATATCTCGAAAACGGTGTGTCCAATCCCAAAAATAATGAAAATTTCAACCCCCTTTAAAAAACTTTTACACCCCTAACACTCTACATGTACGCAATAATTTTTCTTATTTTCCATACAAAAAGTGAAAAATTACATATAAAACACGATGAGGCTGCCCCCACTGCGCGCCTCGGGCTCTAAAAAGATTCAAGTGGTTAGGTATCACGTGTGGAGTCGCGATTGTCAAATTCGATTTAGATGTGTCAAAATTATTTTTAAATTTAGAGAATTTATTTTGCAGAATAGCTTTAAGATTCTCATAGTCAAAAGTAAGGAATTTTAGTGATAGTTTAGTTAGTTTAGTTCGGTGTACAATAGAATCGGCACCACTGTCGCGAAATCAATGGTTTAGTCCCATCTCAAAAATGCCCAACGCGCAAGAAGTTTTCACTTCAAAAACAAAGGCTTCAGCTTTATTATTAGTATAGATGATGAAATACAAAATAGATGCAGAGGAAGTCGCGGGCAAACAGCTAGTCCTATCCTAGGTATGACAATGCACGTTCTACTTCAATAATTCCCAGGTACAGGAAACAGGTTAAGTCATACACAAAGCCTGAAGACGATGAAGTCGTTACAATGACATCGTTAAGTAGAATTAGTAGGATTACCGAAAGAGCCTTATAACTAAGTTCTAAACATAATGCTCTGTTCCACTGAACTTGTGCTACATGTTACCGTTTTGAAGTTCCTACACTGTGTCTAAGTATTAGGTAGTAAGTTGCAGTGTGTTACTGACGTAAATGTTGTGCAAGAAGAGAATGTTTGAAGACAATGTTTAGAATTTTTATATTTGACTCGTGTTTGGACTTCTCAATCAAAAATTATTCAAAAAAATTGCACTTTGCGCTTATATATGTATTTTCTCAAACATGCTTCGAAATTCGAACATTATTTTGACAACCTTCTTCAAGATAAATTGAGATTGTTGTACTGGTCAGAAACAAGCGAGTAGGCGACCGGCAATGTTACTATGAAAATCCATATCTGTCCTGTTATTTAAAAATGGAACGAAGTTTTCACTTCAACAAATAAAATCTTTGATATAAGTTACCTCCTTGGTTGCCATCCAAGGAGGTAACTTATCAAAGATTTTATTTAAATTTTGAACTGTCTTAGCAGAGAAACAGAACATATAGGTGCGTGAAAAATTTTCTTTGTTCGTCATTGATTCTGGAATTTATAATTAATTTACTTAGTTTGAATTTCCGCGCAATTTAAGAAAAGTACTACACAAGCCTTGGCAGCAACCAGGCATTGATGGTCTCACGTATGTGTGCCTTGGTTTTGCCCTAATTTTTACGATCTTCCATCAATGCCCTAATTGCTGGCCGCGACAGTAACCTACTATATCTACATAGTTTTGATGACGTAAAAAGCCCCTAAAAGTTATTAATATTCTTAGTTTTTTTGCATAAGCAGGTTCAATAGAAGAAGATATTTTTTGCACACCGTAGAGTACTTTGTCTTTGACTTAAATTAGTTTCTAATCTTTACAAAACAGTAATCATACCTGCATTGTCAACGTCAGAAAGAGACGCAAGATAAACGTCTGTTTATCAAAAGTTCTGAACTATTAAAATAAACCAATCAATTACCTTGTTAGTCTCATGTTTCTGTCTCCACTTAATAGTGGCAAGGCAGTATTGTCCCTCGATGGTAACTCCATTGTACCCAGGGTCTTCGATAGCCACACACTCGTCGAAGTTCCCCAGGTGGTAAGAAGACCCGAAAAGAAGTCCTTGTGGGGACTTCGCTGATGCATCGAACACTGGAAAGAGAGAAAATAAAAGTTAATCATTGTCTTTGTAAAAATCTGATAAGAATTAAACTGAGAACCATATTCATATCTTTATTTGCATTCCATAATGTAGGTATAAAGGTGTTACAATGGCTTAAAGCTAAGGTACAATTACGGACCCTGTAGGGCACAGCAAACACAGTAAAATTAATTCTTAAAATAAAAATATAATTAAGTATTAGGTACTTAATTTGTTTTTTAATCAAACAATTTTTAAATAATTATGTTCTTAAAATTAATTGAGATATAATAATAATAATTAATATAAATATAAAACATATAATTAATTATTTATCATTTATTAATTTTTTTACATATTAAATACATTTTTAAATATTTTTATAAAAATCATTAAAAAAACATAATTGATATAAATAATAAATATAAAATCTATATAATTAATTATTATTATATTTATTATTGGTATATAATAATAATTAGATAAGTTCAATTTAACATAACATCATATTAACTAAGGGCTCAATGAAGTTTTCATAGAAATTCTTCTACCAGATTCGATGCAAGTCATTTGTTGGTTCAATGTTATCGTATGCTACTAGAAACTTGAATCATGTTACAAATGGGGCTTTAGGTAACGGCAATAGGTGAGTATAATTAAAAAAACCCTTGACTTTTTGCACTAAAGTTTATAAGAAGTAAAATATCGATGTCCAATTAACGCATGCAAATCAAATCTTTCGTCGCAGTTTTCTGGTAAATTTAACTATGTTCAAAGATTATAAAGTTGCTCATTGAAAAAGTAACAAAGAACAAAGTTTACGGACCGCCTCTATGATCTAGTGGTCTGACTCAGAGGTTCAATTCCCAGTGGGGGCAATATTTTCTGCTCGGTTTGGTTGGTGGTAGGACTTGTTCTAAGTCCGCCTGGCTGGCTACCACCATCTTATCTAAGTCTGTCGCCATAACAACAAAGTTAACAGCATTGTTGTGTTTCGGCAGTTGGAAGTAACATAGCCAGTTCCTCTGTGACATTTTGGCTACTCATTGGTGATTAATATTTGTGTTTGAAATAAGATTAGACATTTAAACAAACCTTTTTTACATTCTGTTCAACCGATTTTGACTTCTATGCCGTAGGCATAAGGATACAAGCAAAAAAGTGGTTACAAAACCAACTGTTTACTGCAGCTGCCATTTGTCATACCACTAACGCAATAGAAGTCAATATCGGTTGAACGAACTGTATGAAAGGTTGATTTAAATGTCTAATCTATTTCAAATGGAGTTTAGTTACTTTTGATATTTACTTTTTTATTCACTAACTTCCTATTTATCATTATAAATTTGTTTTTAACCTCGTTTTTATACGCTTATAAACATTCAATGAGGAAATAAAGTTCTTAAAGCATATTTTGAGTAACATCGTGTACGACGGGCCTTACTATTCCTATTTAAGCAACTGTTCGTTTCTAAAATATAATTATTATTCTAAAAACGAACAGTTGTTGATGTTATAATTGAGCTATTTTAAATGTTTGTCACAGTCCAACCACTTATTTTAGAGTCCATAATTCTATGTCAAAATGTGGAAATTTTCCAAAAGTTTCGGGCTCATTGAAGTACGCAGTAACCACATTCACGGACATAATGTTGTGTATGTACGTTTGTAACCGAAACACGTCGAAACTACTGTACCAATTGAGATTTGGTCGTTAAGATGGCTATCTTTAAGCCGAGCATGCTTCTAACTTGTGCTTGTTCTATTATTATTCTTTACATAACAAAACATCACGCCTTGCTTCCCCGAAGGGTTGGGCACTGGGCAGGGATGTACCTGTAGTACAGTCTTTCTCAAAGTGGGTGATAACGCCCCCTTGTGGGCGCTGGAGGCCTAGAGGGGGCGGTAAGGGGCCCAGAAAAAATTGGGGGTGTTGAAGTGGTAAAGGGCGATGGCTGATTTTATTTATTATTTTTTTATTTCTGCCCTGTTTGATTGTGTAAAAACTAAAAATATTTAAATTCGAACTTGATATCAACAAACTTGTTAGTAAAAATCATCAGATTCATCCTTCACATTAGATTAATTTTAAAATTAAAATTGATTATATTTATTTTAATTTGAATAAAAGATACTCTTAATATTATAAAGTTGCGTTTTAATTGCTCTTTAGAATGTAAGTTTAAACTTTCTCGTTTAGAATGTAAGTTTAAACTTCAGCCCAGACTAATATGGCACACTATAATTAAATTAATTAAAGTAATGAATGTCGTTGTGATTTTGAAGATATGGTAAAGTAAAAAAAAAATCGGAGGGCACTGAAAAATTATTGATTTTCAAAGTGGGCGGTAGATGAAATAAGTTTGAGAACCTCTTTTTTTTTTTTTAGGTGTGGCATCTCGTAGTTGACCTATGAGATCATGACTACTTAACCAGGCTTTCCTGTGGGTTATTCAACTATGCTAATTAAAACTAGGTGAACGCTCGCTAATGGCACCCCCTGTGGGGTACGAACCTCGGCTTAGGGCGTCAACCAGAGGGAGGACATCAAGGATGGGATGGGCTGGATAAAATTTTTGATCATGATTATTAGTCGGGGAATTTAAAGCTACATGCTCAGCTGCAACAACTGCTGGCACCTCGTTATCGAGCAATGGTCGGGGGGGAGTATCATTTACTCGGGGACGCGGTCGCGATCGCAAAGGACCTCGGCGGCGAGGTCAGAATGACAGGAGGCGTCTGTTTTTGTACACTGTGCTGGTTTTCCTACTGCTCTCCTGGAGTAGGGTAATGGGGTCGTCAGGGTCGGTAAGGTTTGAGAACGTCTGCTGTAGTACAACCACATGTCACCGTTAACGGTGGAGTTTCTTGCCCATTCTTCTCCATACGAAAACTACCTTTTGGAAGGGGCGACTAGAATCTATTCTATTTTTTGTAAATTTTGACGTTCAAAAGTGCCCAATTGAAATAAATTATTTGACTTTAACTTTGTTATTTTTATTTAATTTTTAATCCTTGTATTTTCCAATAGATGACTGAAACAACTAAGTGTTCGCAGTAGAAAAGCTACAGATCACTGTCCAAGCTAATTAAAAGATAATATCTAAGGGGCAGTACTCATATTTTTAAGTAACGTTCGCACTCTAATCTCAGTTATAATCTGACAAATGTCAAATGTTAATTAATAGTGTCGTGCTTTCCTATAGATATAGGATAGCACGGCGATATAGATACAAGCAATACTCGTATCTATAATTATGACAAAAATTGTGGGTTAAGGCTGTGTATGAATTTAGTTGGTACGCCTTAAATAAATAATTTTTCCTACATTTTTACTAGTTTTTTTACATCGATTCTTGACTGTCGCTGAGTTGAGATTGCAAATATGTTTTGAACGTTTCCAATTACAGGAATTTGCCTGTAATAACTGTTTATCTGTGTATCTTGAGTCAAGCATGGGCTTACACTCCACCATATTCTTTTAATTCACATGAATTTTAACCATAAGATCCTTGGGTGTCCCGACTTAGGGATACCTTTGTACAGCAATCATACGAACGTACATAAATGCTTACAAAACATTTTGCAGGGTAAAAGAAGCTACACATTTGTTCGGGCTTGATTCGGCAAAGCCGAGCATCAAAATTGAATATTTATGTAGATATAATTTCCGAGAAAAAGCTTAGCTCTAATTGAGTCGAGTCAACCCGAATATGCTTCAGCGAGAGAAAATGCCGAACGGAGTTTGCCGAGCAGCACGAGCCCAATGAAAGCCGAATATTTGTAAGTAGTAATTGTTTCGCGTCGACTTTGTTGTTCAACAAATACTGCTGAATTGAATGTGCCGACCCGAACATTTATGTAGCAGCCTTGACACACCTTCCCAACAAGATTAATCTTAGCAATGGACCACTAAAGAGTTCCCAAAAATAAAATCGTACATGGAGACATCAATCTTTCTTTGTTATAAAACAAAGGACTATCGCAGAGTTGCGGAAAACCAGAGTCCTTGTATCCGTCCTCACGAACCGATAATGGTTTCCCGGTAGCATTGGCTATGACATGTATAGTAATTATGAGGATGTGATGGCATTTTGGCAGATGACATGTGTTGGTGGAATTTTGGCAAAGAATGTTACGGTTAAATGTTTGAAAATAAACACGTAGGGAAAGAAAAGAGTTGATTTCTGAAAAAAAATTACAGTAGTTTTGATGGGATAGATTTGTATAGGTATCCACAAGGAAATAATCTTTTGTTACGATCACTGGCCTATACAGGCCGATACAGATTAAAATGTAGGTAATATTTATTTAGATCTCCAACAGAGGCTACAAAATTACAAACATGTTTACAAAAACAGGGACAAATACAAGTGCGCTTCCTCTTATAGAAGACACTTATAATCTAGGTAGGTATTGTGAGTTTAAGGACGTTTAAATGTGGGGAGCAGTGGTTGCCCAATACTGACGACCCCGAATTACGAGTTGTAGATAGTTAGTTGTGATAGTTAGTTGTGATAGTTAGTTGTGATAGTTAGTTGTGATAGTTAGTTGTGATAGTTAGTTGTGATAGTTAGTTGTGATAGTTAGTTGTTATAGTTAGTTGTGATAGTTAGTTGTGATAGTTAGTTGTGATAGTTAGTTGTGATAGTTAGTTGTGATAGTTAGTTGTGATAGTTAGTTGTGATAGTTAGTTGGGATAGTTAGTTGTGATAGTTAGTTGGGATAGTTAGTTGTGATAGTTAGTTGTGATAGTTAGTTGGGATAGTTAGTTGTGATAGTTAGTTGGGATAGTTAGTTGTGATAGTTAGTTGGGATAGTTAGTTGGGATAGTTAGTTGTGATAGTTAGTTGTGATAGCAGCCCACTCCCTCCCCTCTCGAAAATAGAGGCCTGTGTTCCAGCAGTGGGAACATTATAGGCTGATTATGCAAGCATCAATACAAATGATATTTGAGCGGTGATCGTTGGAAGATGGGCTATTCAGATCAGCGATGCGCATTTATAAGTCAATATAAGCAATTACCAATCAATATAATACACAATTAATAAATGTTTATGACCAGATGTATATTTTGTAACAATATTTTAATTTAAAAGAGTGTCCGTGGATTTTCTTGCCCATTCTTCTCCATAGGAACCTACTACGTTTTAGAATGGGCAACTAGCCTCATTTTTCTGACTGACTGACTCCTTGACAATTCAAAAGTGCCTGTCATCATCATCCGCCTAGCTTTTTCCCAACTACGTTTCGGTCGGCTTCCAGTCTAACCGGATGCAGCTGAATACTAGTATTTTACATGGAGCGGGCAGCTATCTGACCTCCACAACTCAGTTAGGTATTGGGTAACAGGATATCCCTTTTCAAGACTGGTTGTCAGACTTTCGGGCTTCTGACGACCCGTAACCACTGTCAAAGACCTACAAATGACAGCTGGGACCAACGGCTTAATGTGCTTTTCGAGGCACGGAGGAGTCTCGGCATGTAAAGATGGTCACCCATCCACGGACCAACCCGTAAGCGTAACTTAACCTGTTGGATCAACCCGTGTGGCTGTTATTACTTAGCCACAAGCTCCTCCCAAAAAAAAGTGCCTGTTCGTCGTTCGTGCGTCGGGGGTTAAAAAAAACGTGAAACGTAAAGATAACGCACAAAAAAAAATGCCTATAAATGGACTACGTGTCCGTGTCTGAAGTTCATGAGAATTATTAGCTATCAAGCAAATAATAATAGATTTTTTTTTTCTTCTAGTTAACAGTAACCTGCTAATAAACAATGTAAATAACCTGTGGTTTTCATTAGAAATCATAAAAGGTACTTATTTGATATTAGATCATTGAAGTCACAAGAACTACGTGTGAGTTTTGTGTCAGTGAAATAAAGTTTAAATTACAATAATATTGACACGGGCTCGTGAAATGCAACATCTATGAATACGGTTAAAGATTATTCACACATCCATTTTGGGTACTGGACTTTAGATGAGTTTATATGAGTCATAGGTTTTTACCATTGATCATCCAAAATACCCTATACTCATAAACTAAAGAACAGGATCTATCTTGTCCTGGTGATAATTGACATAATCACAAGTCTAAGAACTGTTACTCTGACAATATCTGAAGGAGTTGGTTTCTGCTTTAGAATAGAATAGAATAGGTCTTTATTTGCTTAGAATGTAGGTACATAAAAATAAGTTGTTAAATCATAATATATAGGATCCATGTACATTCTGCCTTATTACAGCATGCAAATGTAATACAAAATAGAGGATAATAAAGATAAAATATTACAAAAAATTATCATTTAAGAAATCCTGCACAGAATAATAACTTTTATCTACAAGTAGAAGCATAAGGAACAGATGTTAATTAGTTCACTCATACTCTATAGAAATGGGAAGATCCTCCGTCCAGACGGGTGTCGTGTCTGGCGGGCAACTACCCAACGATTGATGTCGGGGAAATTATATACAGTGTGAGTCTTTATAATGTCGCCACATGCAAACTACGCATCAAAGACCTGACGACACATAAAATCCTGACGTCACATAAATCCTGCATCGCGCAATTAGAGTTTACTGCGCGAACACGATATACAGTGTGATTCTTTATAATGTGCACATATCGAAATGAGGAAATCTATGCTTAATTTTATCGATGGAAAAAAAATATATATAAAAGTTATTTTTAGGTTTTTTTTCCTATTTTTTTTTTTTTGTTCCGTTTGGCGTCTTATTGAGAAATTTTACGATTATTGTAAAAATCAGAAAAAAAGAGATTTTTGCAAAAACAAAACATGTTTGTTTTCAATTGAGGGTAGTTTTTTTCCAACAATTTTCATTTTATGAGGACATCTAATTACTTCCAATCATTGTGGAGTTTGTTTCATCACGATAGATCATTTAGTTTAAAAGTTACACCGTTTTGTTACAAAAAATTAAAAGCATAAAAAAAAAATTCAGATTTTTTTTTCTTTCGTCGGTAAAATTAAGCATAGATTTCGATATGTGCACATTATAAAGAAAAAACACTGTATATCGTGTTCGCACGGTAAACTCTAATTGGGCGATGCAGGACTTATGTGACGTCAGGATTTTGTGTGAAGTCAGGTCTTTGATGCGTAGTTTGCATGTGGCTACTATTATTCCCACAGTGATAATAGTATCGTAAACTCTTAGTGAAATTAGTGCTCATATACACGAGCACCATGTTGCTAACGGCAGAGGCAACTGCAACCGTCGACACTCGTCGGCGGCAGCCGTAGACGCGTCAAAGACAGAGGCAACTGCATCCGTCGACGAGTGACGACAGCTGCAGTTGCCGCTCGTGTCGACGGCTGTAGTAACCTCTGCCGCTAGCACGTGCCACTCGTGAACATGACCACTTAGACTCCGCGCAAACGGACCCCCGACCACAGCCACCTGTGGCTGTCGCATGCCACGTCCTTTGGTACCGCGTAAATGAAAGTGTTCGGTGGCTGCCACGAGTGGTCGCTGGCCGCTACAATTTGTAACAAATACAAAGCGAAGCGAATGGCCGCCACCAGTGGCGAGTCGCAGACACTGAATCGCGAGTGGACTCCACTCGCTACACGTGTGCGACGATTCTATACAAAACGTGTTAAAAATCATGTAAACAGCTTGTCGCCAGCCACCGGTAGCTGTGGTCGGTGGCGCGTCTGCGCGGAGCCTTATTCTTGTTCGTATGATGATGCTTCATTGAAATTGACAGCAACCTTTGAACACGCCAACAAAAAGAAAAAACATAAAGCTAACGTCACCTGTTTTCATCTTTAGAACATAAAGCAGTTTACTGCTGGACATAGGCCTCGCCTTTGGTTTTGGAAACCACTGAACTCCATCCTCACTTACCCTCTCATATACCCAGGAGATTATACCCACAACACACATTACCCTTACTACCTCACGCCTACAATCCCCAAAGAGTTAAGCAGTGGTGTACCTATAGTACACCCACATTTCGCCAGTTATGTTTAAGTCCCATGTAATAAGGGGCGAGCCTATTGCCATCAACCGGGCACAAATCCAGACTCCAGGCTGCTACTGAGATATTCAAGATGGAAAAACCCAATAACACTTTGCCCGCCTCGGGAATCGAACCCAGGACCTCATGCTCAGCAGTAGTTCTTGCGACCACTAGACTACGAGGCAATCAGTTAACTTAAAAGAAGTAAAAAACTTATTCCAATGGAATTGCTAGATTTAAATATGCACTATTTACGAACCACTTTTTCAGGTAAAACTGTAAATTAAAATCCAAGTCCAAGAATGCTTTACCGTCTTACATTTCCTTCCAAGTCAGAATTGAAATAGAAATTAATCCATTCTTAGTAGAAATTGCCGGGTGTAATAAATATATGCAGATAACGTCAAGATTAGGTAGCTGCAGTGAAACATTTCGCACTTACACTGGGTTGCAATTTTATTACGGACACGCTGAGTTAATGTTAAAAAGTAGGGAAAGAGGTTGTTGACTTCCAATTTTGTGTAAGACTTTACTTTACTACTTTTAAAGTTCCGTACATCAAAAGGAAAAACGGAACCCTTATGGGATCACTTGTGTGTTTGTCTGTCCGTCTGTCACAGCCAATTTACTCCGAATCTAATGGACCGATTAAGTTGAAATTTGGTACACATTTATGTATTTCTGTGATCCAAACACGAACGTGTAACGTAAATAAATGAATTTTGAATATAGGAGTCACTTTTGGGGGGCAAACAAGTAAATAAAATAAAAAAATTGCCAACAGCACCGTGTGACATCAAATGAAAGGGCTTTTTGCCTGGATTTTAAACGTATTTTAAAATTAATACTTTTAAAGATATTTTAGAAATTCGATGAAAATTTACCAGGCCCTTATCTCTGAAACTACTAGACCAAAAATTTTGAAAAAATACAGTATTATGGCTCTTTAATCATAGATTACAGGAAAACCTATGGTCTTAAAATAATATAGTATATCTCTCAATATTGTGCGTACAAACTTACGTTTGTATTTCAATATTTATTTGTATTTCAACTATAATGTTAAGTTTGTATCTGGCATAAATTCATCCCAACTACGGAACTCTTCCTTGTGCGTAGTCCGACATGCACTTGGCCGGTTTTTTAGGCGAGTAAACGAATTGAAGTTTGTGCTTGCAGGAGCCCACACGTTTCACACCTATTTTTTTATTGTGTACACAATGTGAAGACGTGATTTTTTGTGTAGAGTTTAGGAAAACAAACAACAGTCATTGTAAGCTTAAAAATATAGGTATAAAGCTACAAGGTAATCATTTGACGCGTGGGCAAAATCGGAACTAACGCCGCAATGCTGTTTTGTCAATACAACTTCTGTGACAGTTTCACAAATGTTAACGAGCAACGCCCCCTGTCAATGTCATTCAGGCGCCAAAAGATTCACTCTACTTCTGCTGACTTTCAACAAGACTGACATTTAAAGTTTTTCGGTAGCATATGTCAATTCAAAAATATTTAAGTTTACTAATCCTAAATCTACTGAAAAGCATATGCTTTTAAGTAGATTTAGGATTAGTAAATAGCGATAGTGTGCAGCTATATCAATGATGTTATTGACATAGCTGCACACTATCGCTGTATTTCTGTTGATTTTAAGATTAAATGGATGCTAATGACATCTGCAAACTTGTGCATAAATATTTTCGTAAAAAGACTTTGATTTTCATATTTAGTGTCATGGTTCAGTGACTTCAGATGAGGTTAGAGGTACATATTTAGTGGATTATCAGATTTAGTTTTTTTTGTCTTTTATTATTATTTTCTATTTTGTCAATGTGAGAACGTTGTAGGCCTTGTAGACTCATAGATGTTTCGATTTTTTTTTAACACATTGTAGGACACTATGTGCCCATAGGCATCATAACAATAAAACTTCTATTGTGTCTCGTGTACTGTCCTTCAAAGTGTTAAATTTCCTATTTTGTTAATTACCTGGTGGTGTTGACAGGCTTATATTGTCCTCCCATACCTATGACTACCTACTTTGTACTTTAAAAACATTGTAAAAGCCAAATATTAAAAAAAGAGTTACCGTGGAGTTTCTTGCCGGCTCTTCTCAAGAAACGTCAGACTGGGACCGTGCACCTAGCTTCTGACGTTTACTGCCCGTGTGGGTTTATGTGAAATATTTTGGTTTGATTTGATTCAAATCGCGACAAATTCACTGCTGCCCACGTAATAGTCATTATTACGAACCTCCTAGTTTAATTTCTCCAAATATTTTCGCAATCCTTTACGCACTTTTCTGCTTGTAAATTTCATTTTGTCCTCAGTTACAGTAAGTGTAGGTACTTTTAAATAATTAAAGACACGTTATTTATGCTACCTATCTTTTTCACGACGAAATATATAAAAGATGTTGTATTCCGTGTTCTTCAGCTAGGTACCTCACATAAAAAAAAGAAAAATATTTTTTTATCTATATCAAAATGAAATGCTAATCGTTGGTAAGCGCATCATTTGAGAATGGCTGGACCGATTTTAGTATATTTTTTTTCAAAATGTTTCAATAGTCTGAATTAGGTTTATTTGAAAAGAAAAATTGGAAAAGATTCCTGGAAAACGTTCAAATTCGGGAAAAATTGAACGTTCTTTTTTCTATTTTTATATAAACTATTGTTTGGACAGGACAATTAAATCTGTCGGGTCAGCAAGTAATAAATATATTCATTCATTCATTTATTAAATGCAAGTAATTTTAGTGCTAAAAAAGGTTTCAGCGCAGTGGATGCTACAGACTGTGGATGTTACAATGGATTTTTGGTATGACAAAGAGAAATTAATCTTCAATGTAACAAAAATCACATCAATGCGTCAGAGTTCCAGTAAGTTCCAGACTATTTTCACAGTTTTCATACAGAAACTCTACACCGTATATGACAAGTTCAAAACATTTGTGCGACAGACGCGTTGTCAGGTGGGTCCTAATTAAATGTGCTGAGCAACTTAGTCATCAGAAGTGAGGACACATGATATGAAAATCCAGAAGGCACAATCTTGGACGAAGATCAAACACACATACAATACATAAGAAACCTGCCCGAAAGTAGCCTGGTTTTAAACATTTCTTTGTTTTGTAATGTTAATTACTTAGTTCTTCTAACTTTACAGACAGCTGTGCTACCACGAGTAGGGACTTTGTTGCGCCAATTCTTCTTCCCAGCTAAAACACTAGGAAGTGGTGAAGGGCGGTCGTTTTGGGGGACTTTCTTATGTAATTTTGACGTTCAAATGGGCTGATTGTCAGCCTAATTTAAATAAATGACTTTTGATTTTTCATAAAAATATCATTTGAATCAGATGTGGTCATGTCGAATAATGTGATTGGTCAATAAGGGTTAACATAATAATTAATGGCAGATTTTCTGATCAAGAATTCAGAGTCTGAAGAGAATAATATGTCACTGCGTTGTAGTTGTTGCTGCATTTGTTATTTTTGTTTAGTGTATGTGCTTACTAACATAGTCGTAAGTTTTACTAACAATCTTGTTGAGTCTTAGATACACCAATAAACAAAAAAAAAAATTCTAAATTGTAGGCCTGTTTGTTATAACTTATATATTAATTTCATCGTTCCAAATAAGAAATGCAAGTCAAAAAAATACCAATTCTAATAGTAATTTTGTTTCATCTTCCAAAATCAAAACTCTTGCGAGTACTACGATTGTTATTTCTACATTGTGCGCTTTTATAAATTTTAACATTAAAATTTATGGAAATACGTGCACGTTAAAACGTTATCGTGGACGAAAATTTAAAAGCGTCTTCATTTCAATCAATCATTTATTTTGTTAAACATAGGTATGGTTACAGATGGTATATTGGCAAAAATATGCGCACTATGTTTTGCCAATATTTATGGCGTACAAAATTAACACAAATAAGCAATTACAATTAAGGTCGCATGCCAATAGATTACATAAAAAAAAAATTATATCAATTTAAAATAAAATGTCAATTATGTAAACAGGTCATACAATTTTAGACAAATAAACACATGTCAGAATCGTCATACCTCCGTCATATATTTCCAAACATTTTACTTCCTTGCGTTATCGTGATGTCGTGAACGTCCACGATAATATCGTCACGTTAAAAATTATAAAAGCGCCCTTTGGCGTTTACATTTTTATAAGTAGATCTTCTGAACATTTTTATTATATGATGAAGAGCACTTGTCATCAAAAACGTCACGACGTGAAGTGGCTAATGCTTTTTTACTTCACTTAACAACACTAACAAGGGCTCGTAACACAGAAATTACAAATATGTAAATTGTAGACTTGTCACTACCATTCACATATTTGTAACGTTTTTTTCCGTTACAAGAACTTGTAAGATTTACAAATTTGTAAATTATAATTAATCTGCCTAGCCTTTTTCCAACTATGTTGGGGTTGGCTTCTAGACTAACCGGATGCAGCTGTATTTTACATGGAGCGACTGCCTATCTGACCTCCACAACCCAGTTACTGGCTAACACGATACCCCTTGGTAAGGCTGGTTGTCAGACTTTTGGGATTCTGTCTACCCGTAACGACTGTCAAAAATTTACGAATGACAGTCAAGCCTTAAGCTTGACGTGCTGTCCGAGGCACGGAAGGTCTCGATATGTAATGGATGGTCACCCCATCCACGTACCAACCGCGGCAAGCGTAACTTAATCTTCGATCGACCTGTGCGAGTGTCATTTTTCGGTTTTTAATGGACACTGGTTATAAATGTACCTCATCATCATCATCATCATCAGCCTATAATGTGGGACACAGGCCTCCTCTCAGTGAGAGGGAGTGGGCCGTAATCCACCACGCGGGCCCAGTGCGGTACATGTCTTCAAATTTTCGGTTCTAGGACATGCCGGTTTCCTCACGATGTTTTCCTTCACCGTTTTGAGAGCAGTGGTGATGAAATAATTTACACAAAGTAAAGCGCCTGTCTGGGTACGAACCTACGACTTACAACTCGTAAGTCGCGGCCGTTACCACTGGGCCACCACTGCTGCATAAACGTACCTACTAAATAAATACTATAATCATCTATGTAAAGATTACATACATATAATTACGTTTTAAATCGTCTGGACTTGTGATCAAGGTGACATTGAAATGGTCAATGTTTTATTAATTACGTTGGTGGACCTGCATGCACTTTGGAACTTACAGAATTATACTTATCCGTAAGTAAATGTGCGGAAATCTGGTATGCCCATACCAGGGCATGTGATGCCGAGGAAAGAGGAAAATGTCGTGAAGAAAGTTTTGGCTCTAAGAGTAGGGGAAGACCAAAGAAACGATGGATGGACAATGATATGGCTAGAAAGGGGGGGACTACAGAGATGACGATGAATAGAAAGAAGAAATATGGAAGAAAAAAAAAAAAGATATAACGCCAACCTCAAATAAATTGGGATAAAAAGCAAGAGAAATGATTATCCGTATGTAAATATATTGGTATCAATTGTTTATTTATTTAAGGATTATTTATTTATTAATTTATTTATTTATGTATTCATTCATTTATTTACTAGAGAACCAACAGCTATATCAAATGGATAACAGTTGTTTAAGAAACATAGAGCCAATTACAGGTTCTCGCGGGTAAAAACAGAAAAATTAGTAGAAATCTTAGGATCACTAACAAGCACAATAAAAAAGACTAAGCACACATATTATATATAAGGTACAATAAGCACTTTTCACTTTTAAAAAATTCAGCGTTCAGCCGAGCGCGTGCAGAATAGGTTGTAGTGGTAAATGAATCAAATGAGAACTCTTTACAAAGAATATTAATGTCCTTACTCGCTCGCACCATGTATGAGTTTTGCCTGTAGTTAGAAGAGGTAAAAGGAATGGAGATAGGCGGATTAAATCTAATTGATTTAAACGCTCGACTATACTTTTAATGAAAAGCAGAGCAGTCATTTTTTGTAAAATGAAAAAGATTAACAAAAACACAATTAAATATTCTTTAACTCCTAGTCCGTTAAATTTCCCAGCACTACAAACTTATTTTTTTTTAAGCCTTGCAGTGGTTGCATATGATGTGAAACATCTGAAATCTTGGCTGACAGTACCAATCTCTCGGAAGATGAGTTGGTACCATCTGACTGCCAACTATAGCACCGCGCGTGCTCATTAGTCAAATCAAATAGCGCGCGCTTCCCCGGCTTCCTGTTACACACTTCCGTCTCATTTCACGAAATCACTCCCACAGATTGCAGGAAAGAGAGGAAAGATATTACACATCAAAAAATGTTTCCTAGAGATCACATATATAATTAACACCTACTTACTTCGTGCAACATCAACAAATCGTAGCTGCCTAAACAGTTTCACCAAACGTTGAAATGAATCACTTCATTAATTAATAGCACGGTACTTAACCTCATTGACCGGACCAGCACTCAAACTAGGAGACAAGTTCAAATAAACAATGTCAATCTTTACAGATCCGACACAGAATTAAAAAAACACAGGCAAAAGGAAGGACGATGGAAGGATTTATGTATTTAAAAACTACACAATCAATCTGCCTAGCCTTTTCCCTACTATGTTGGGGTTGGCTTCCAGTCTATCCAGATGCAGCTGTATACCAGTATTTTACATGGAGCGACTGCCTATCTGACCTCCACAACCCAGAAACTAGGTAATACGATACCCCTTGGTAAACCTGGTTGTCAGACTTTTTGGCTTCTAACTACCCGTAACGACGATCAAAGATTCACGAATGACAGCCGAGACCAACGGCTTAGCGTGTTTTCCGTCTGTATGTAGAAATGGTCACCCATGTAGTCTCGATATGTAGAAATGGTCACCCATCCACGGACCAACCCCGGCAAGCATAGTTTAACCTGATGGATCGACCCGTGCGGCTGTTATTACTAAGCCACGAGCTCCTAAAACTACACAAATGACAAAGAAAATTAACTTCAAAACAAAGAAACTTAACTTCAGTCAAATAATATATGTTTATTCATTACTTAAACACCTAACAACTGCATAAATTTTATAATAAATATTATTTTTTATAAACTTTACTCTGATTATACCAATATTTGAGGACAAGCAACCAGGCACACAACTCTTAAATATTTAAGTTAATAATGGTCGACGCCCATTCACTGACACTATATGTGACGTCATAAGTATGGCACTATGACAGTCGGAACTATTTTATTAGCTTTTTCAGTAGACCGTATGGGCCGGTTTCCACCAAAGTCAAATCATCTATTTGAAATAGGCACATGATAAAAGGCACTTTAGAACGTCAAAATTTACAACAAAAAAATCTTTTTACAAAAAAAAACAACCGACTTCCAAAAAACACTACAAAGTGAAAAATAACTTTAATTTCGGAAGTCGGTGTCTTTGGTTTTGAATTTTCGTTTTTTGTCACCGACTTCCGAAATTAAAGTTATTTTTCACTTTGTAGTGTTTTTTGGAAGTCGGTTGTTTTTTTTTGTAATGAGTTTTTATTTTTCACTTTTTAGTTGTGGTACCTACCCCACACAAATTCGAAAACCACTACCTGCTATATAGATAACAGTGACAGGAACTTATCATATCATCCACATACTAAGTGGGAAAAAAGTACGTATTATTGAAGCTAACTCAAAAAATATCGAAGCCAAGGTAATAAAATTTATATGGGACCACTTCAAGAGCATACCCTTTCAAACAAAAAAAGAATTTTCAAAATCGGTCCACAATTGACGGAGAAATCGGTGGACATACATAAAAAAAAAAGACAAAAAAAAAAAAAACAAACACGCGACGAACATATAACCTCCTCCTTTTTGGAAGTCGGTTAATAAATTGATTCTAGTTGTCCCCAACTGCATCTGTATCTGTTGTCTGCTGTTGGTGGTGTTGTTGTGTTGTGGTTAGTTGTTAGGAAAAGTATGAACAAGAAACTCCACAGTTATTCTTTTATAAGTTTTACAATATTTTGTATACATCATCATCTTCCTAGCCTTTTCCCAACTATGTTGGGGTCGGCTTCCAGTCTAACCGGATGCAGCTGAATACCAGTATTTTACATGGAGCGACTGCCTACCTGACCTCCACAACCTAGTTACTAGGTAACACGATACCCCTTGGTAAGACTGGTTGTCAGACTTTTTAGGCTTCTAACTAACCGTAACGACTGTCAAATATCTACAAATGACAGCCGGGACCAACGGCTTAACGTGCTTTCCGAGGCACGGAGGGGTATTGGTATGTAAAGATGGTCACCCATCCACAGACCAACCTCAGCAAGCGTAGCTTAACCTGATCGATCGACCCGTGCAGCTGTTGTTACTTAGCCACAAGCCCCTCCATATTTTATATACATCCTACTAATATTATAATGGTGAAAGTTTGTGAGTGTGTGTGTGTATGTTTGTCTCTTCTTCACGCTCAAACGGCTGAACGGATTTGGATGAAATTTGGTACACAGATAGTTTATAACCTGGATTAACACATAGGATACTTTTTATCCCAATATTCCCACGAGATCGAGACTTCTGCGGGTGAAACCGCAGGGCGCAGCTAGCTATTTATTTAATAATTATATGTGAAGACGATGTATTAGAATAAATTATTATTTATTTATGTACGCACAGTAAAAAACGTCAGATACGACACAATTTTAATTTCTTAGTACAAAGGTACTGCTTATTTCTTAAGAAATTTCATCCAGAAGACTTGCGAAAGAAGAAATGAGAAATAAATGTAGATAGAATAGTTTGTGAGAAAAAGAAGAGAAAAATATGAATATGCAAAGATTTAAACTAAATATTAAAATATACCTACAAATAAATAGCAAAAAAATAAATACATAAAGCTGATTTTCTTTTTTTTTTCTTTCTATCTGTGAATAATTTTCAACGCAAACCGCGCTAGAACTTCTCTATTTGGTGGAAAACATGTCTCATAAAATATGTGGGAACTGGGTACGATTCATAATTTCATAGACTTTTTGTTCAGTACAAAAAAAAATAGGTGCGTGTCTACAAGACGAACGACATCCTATGAGAATCTGCCTCAAGCAAGTTGACATAGTAGGTACATGGGTAAATAATAAAAATAAAATAATTGACTACATCTTTCCTAAGATTTTTATTAAATTCGATGTTTTTTTTTTTAAGTTTTCCACTGCGCTAATGGACTTTTAATTAATGGACTTAATTCTATAATGATGATTGAATTACAAGCTATGTACGTATATTAGATCTACACATGCAAACTTACTTTGAAAAGTAAATCAATTATTAATCTTTTTACTAGGATTTTCCTTAATTAAAAGGTTGTGTTTTTTTTCTTGTTTGCACATCATCTTAACTTCTTAATTAAAGAACAGATAACAGGTAATTGAGTACACATACATTAGCAGGATCAGAGAGTGATATTCAAACGATGTAATTCACACCTACTTCAATAATTGTGTTAGCATTAAATATGCAAATAAAATTCCTATTTATTTTCCGTATTATACGTTATGTTGTTATTGGAATAACTAGGTAAGTTTTTATATTTGATTAATTTAGAAAAAAAAATATGTAAGAATTGTAAAAGGCAATTATTTTTAAAAGAGTAACCGTGGAGTTTCTTGCCGGCTCTTCTCCATAGGAAACGACCAATTGGAACCGTGCACCTAGCTTCTGACGTTTCATAAGTGCCCATGTAGGTTTATGTGAAATAAAATATTTTGAATTTTTGAATTTGAATTTAGAAATTAATTTAATAAAATAATTATAGAATCTTTTAATAAATGTTTTTTTTAGCCTGCACTGCAACCAAATAATATTTTTTATTAATTTAAATTATTTTCTAGATATATTTAAATGCGTCTTAATGACTTCTCCACTCATTTCCGTGTTCCTATAAATTGCCATTAATTACTTTAATTAAACCAGACCAACAATGAACAGACATTGGCACACACGATAGGGTAAATAATTACCCTTCCTTTTTGGCACCTTCACGAATAAGGAAATAATTGTAAGTACGTTACAGACATTCAACATGCAACAAACTACAAACATTGGATACAACGGTTGCAACAAATGTTGGATCAAATAATGGTTACAAACTGTGCGATTTGTACAATATAGTCTTACAAAAGTGATCCTGTTAATGTATTTTATGCTTACATTTTGTTCGTAAAAAAGAAGTTTATGATAAAATATTATTTTTTATTAAAATATAAAATAAATAACGTGTTTTTCTCAAACATGTTTGAAAATTCGAGCATTATTTTGACAACCTTCTTCGAGAACATGTGAGCGCCCGGCCGGCAATGTTAGTGTGAAAATCCTTATCTGTCGTGTTTAGCGGCTGAATAAATTACTACTCATATCTGTCGAGTTATTTAAAAATGGAACGAACTTTTTACTTCAACACATGGCAACCAAGGAGGTAACTTATCAAAGATTTTATTTAAATTTCGATTTGGTTTGCTAATAGAGCTGTATATAGTAAAGAAGAAACAAATGAACATATTGTCGCGTGAAAAATTATCGTTGTTCGTCATTGTTTCTGGAATTTATAATTGATTTACTTGGTTTGAATTTCCGCGCATTATTTGAGAAAAGTACTAAACAAGCCTTGGCCAACCAGGCATTGCTGGACTCACGTATGTGTGCCTCGGTCGTCCATCAATTCCCCAGTTGCAGGCCGCGACAGTAATGTACTATTTTTGCATATGCAGTAATTTGACAGTATTTTGAGCATTGCCGAGAGATACTTAGATAGAAATTAGATTTTTTCGAATACAATAACAGAGACCGCGCCATTATTCGACAAAAATGTCACCATTGTGTTTGATCGTCTACTAGTAAACATGGCATGACAAACATTGGTTCAAACATCACCAACTACCCACATTAATATGCTGAGTAAGTAGCTGTTCTGTAATTATAAAGAGTTTACTCAACAATAAACTGTGAGGCACTAACAAACAAATGTTTCTTTGTTTGTCACGTTGCCGTTGGCTGAATATTACATGTGCTCGGAATTAGCTTATTAACTTCTTGGAGTTGAATAAGTACTTAATGTGGCTTGTATTATGTGGAGTAAAGTAGGTAAATAATTTTAATTTTAAAACGTTTTAAGTACCAACTTAAATGTAGTCACAATTATTTTTTGTATTTTTTTTTTAATGTCAGTTGCGAGAAAAGTATTCTTAGATGGTTTGGGCATGTTGAGAGGATGAACGAAAGGCAACTAACAAAAGGTATTTACAAGGCAGATTTGAGAGGAAACGCCTGGACGAGATGCCCTAGGAGGACATAATATATAGTGACCTTATTGGTGGTGTTCTTCAGAAAGATCAGGTGCATACTTCAAATTTATCTTTAATCGTGTTTCACCTAGTTAACCACACACAGACACACACACACACACTCTCGGGCAAGTGGGTGCTCGCGCACAGTGCCCTTCGTGGGTGCTGGGCGCGAGGACTTATATTGCACTCACGGGCACACAACACTCTCCAACGACACACTTAGCACATCTTTTGTTTTGTAAATTAATTTCCCTTCCTCTCATTACTTGGAGCTTTTACAATGTTGTATGTAGTACGTAAGTGCAATTTAATGTTATAATTTTAAGAGTGTGAGCCTGGAGATCTGTAATACAGGTCCCGAACCCAGTATAGACTCCAGCTCTCACAAAGGTTTGAATCTGCCTGTAACCTATATACCATGTACTAAATTTGTACCTTTTTGAGAGAAATAAATTACTATTACTATTAATACTTGCAACCAGCGTGCGTGTATGACCAGAGGTATGAACGTAAACGAGGCAAAAGGAGTATGTAAGGATCGTAGCAGGTGGCGTTCTGTAGTTTCTGCCCACCCCCATGGGAAGAAGGTATAATTTTATAATCTAAATAATATCTGTTGCCCGCAGTTTCGACTGCTTGTATTTTGTATTTCATTATTTTTTATACAAATGTTCAGGATGGAAAGTAGTCTATATTCTACTCCTGACTCCTGGCTACCTCTATCCGTCAAATTACATAACGATCGGTTCAGTGGTTGAGGCGTAACAGACAAGCAGACAGACAGAATTACTTTCGCATTTATAATCTATATACACCGTGAAATTTGAATCACAGTTTTGCTAGAACAAATGTTGTTCAGACCATGGTCTACTACCATTCTACAGCATCCAATAAAAAAAAAACATAATTGGTTTTTGAAAAAACACAAAAAAAAACAAAGTTTAAAATGTCAAGATTATCGTTACTCCCCACAACACAGACACCACGCATGGGATACAGCATTGTCTACAGGAAAATGTACCTCCATAAACGAAATTTAGTAAGCAGTAGATAATCTTGACATTTTAAACTTTGTCTTTTTGTGTTTTTTGAAAACCAATTTATATGTTTTTTTTTTTTTTATTTGATTCTGTAGAATGGTAGTAGACCATGGTCTGAATAAAGTTTGTTCTAGCAAAACTGTGATTCAAATTTCACGGTGTATATATAAAATTCTTGTGTCACAATGTTAGTTGCCATACTCCTCCAAAACGGCTTGATAAATTTTTATGAAATTTTACACGTATATTTGGTAAGTCTGAGAATCGGTCGTAATCTATTTTTCATACCCCTAAGTGATAAGGGTGGTCCACCCCAAACATTTATGTGGCAAAACAACGTTGGCCGGGTCAGCTAGTATTAGTATAAAAGTATGGATTGTGTCCCGGACTCCAATCGGTTACCCCTGGCTAATCTAGAAAAATGTATTTCTTACAATTACTGAAGATTGTAGTCAGAAGCCCAAAAGTCTGACAACCAGTCTTACCAAGGGGTATCGTATAACCCAGGGCATAGGCAGACGCTCCATGTAAAATACTAGTATTCTTCTGCATTCGGTTAGACTGGAAGTTGGAAAAAAGCTAGGTAGCTTGATTGACTGAAGACTGTTCAGATTACACATTTAAAAAAGTTACGATTAATAAATAAACTGAACCGTTATTTATTATAGGAACTTAGCACCAAGAATACTAGCCAATACCATTAGAGAATATCACAACATATGTAGTCTTGTATTGGAATTTGGTAACACACATGTAGATACGTCGGTATATATCCTCATTTTATAGTACCCAATAGTATATTTTATGACGATGACTGTCAAGCCTCCACATTAGTCCTTTATGGCTTTTATAATAAGCCATTCATATTCAATGAATGTACATAACCTGTGACTTATACGTTTCAGCCATATACGCATAAGGAAATATTTTGGTATTAGATTTTATATTGGAGGCTTTATTTTCGATTGTAGTAGGTATAGTATTAAGAACGTAGTTAAGAAAATGGCAAAATAAATGTAAAAAAATATTATTAAAACAATTCGTAATATTTATTTCTGAATGTAATTAAAAGCATTGAGGAATTAATAAGAAGGCAGAACGCGGATAATAATAAATTAGACATTTCTACAGTCACCTCACAATTATCGCCATATTGGTAAGTAAAAGTAAAAAGTCCTTGTCAGTGACTGTACTGTTGTTGTTTTTATTATAAATAAAAGCGGCCAAGTGCGAGTCGGACTCGCCCATGAAGGGTTCCGTAGCAGCAAGTAACATTGAATGAAAGGTAAATTGCGGTTTTTCGATTTATGACGTATTAAAAAAAAACTACCTACTTGCTACATCTCGTTCAAACCAATTTTCTGTGGAAGTTTACATGGTAATGTACATCATATATATTTTTTTTTGTTTTATTGTTCTCTTATTTTTAAAACACAAGTGTAAGTTCATAAAATCATAGGGGTGATTTTGAAAAAAATAAACGTTAATAAAAGTTATTTTTCGATTATTTTTCATGATTATTCAGAAAAATGCGAGCGGGTACATGCCGATGGGCGACATTGTATATCATTGCGTAATGCTTAGTCCAACATGCTTCTTTGAGAACGCGGCGATGCATGAATTGTCCATACAAACGTAATACCTAAATCATTTGCAATTTGGGCATATTTCCACCATACTGTGTTGTTATTTAAACAGTGTTTATCTAGGCTCCTACATCTTTTTTTTCCAAAAAACTTTTCCTAAATGAAGTTTAAACGAATTTAATTTCGCACATTTTTACAGCGTAAATGACATGTCTTCATATTGTTTTTTTTCTGTATTACAAACAACAATATTTATAATATTTTTTCTGCAGAAGCATAGCTCATATTATCAAGTTACACATTATCAAAAAAAAAATTGAAAAATCTTAAGTTTTCATTCATCATTTTTGGTATTAAAGAACACATCCAAATTTATTATAAGTTTTCGAAAGCTAGTAATGTTATCGCGTCAAGCAATAATTGTCAATGTGTGCGTGGTAGTATTGCTTACTGTAGGTGTACGAGTATATCGCTCCGACAGGCACTCACACTAGCGCAACGTGCTTAGAATTGAATTTTGCAAAAATCTCGATTCGTAGTTGCGAGCCGTGTTCGCAGACCTCTTAAGAGGCTGACAACAGCTAAAGCGCGGTCACTGTCCGACTGCGTGGAAAATAAAGAAAAGCGCGAACACAACGCTGGTAATTGATTGCAAATTATGAAGCAATTTTCTATGTATATACAAAAAATCAATTGATTGGAATAAAAACACTATTACGTTAATAAGTTGCTTTTAGAATAATCTGACAAAAAACCAGAATGATTGCATGTTTATTAAAATGGTTTTTAATCGTTAAAATAAATTTTTAGAGGTATCTTCGTGTATTTTTTCTATCGTATCAAATCTGTTGTATTCTGTTTTCAACAAACTATCTAACTAATCCTGAAGAACATTATATATTTTTCTGATTTTGTTTACTGCACTGGATCATATACTTTTAGGCATTTTAAAACCTGCGTTTAGCTCCTGTAGTCCCCTTAAATCATGGAGAGTCTAATCAATATTGCCTATCTTTTGGCTAGGCTTCAAATAATTTAATTTAATGTATTTAAATCATGAGAGATTTATAGTAAGACTTGCAACCCGCCCTCTTCATCATGAAAATTTCTTTATCATATCTAAGTTATATATAAATGTAATACACAAAACTTCCGGAATAAATTCTTTAAATAATGTTACCCGCATCAAAATCCGTTGCGTAATTTAGGATTTTCAACTCTCGGTGTTAAGCCGATCGTTGAGAATCCAACGCGCTGGGACGCACTCTCGTCCCAGCGCGTTGATTAACACACTGTTGGATTTTCAACTCTCGGCGCTAAGCAGAGCGTTGAAAATAAAGTGCACAAAAAAAATCGCCGCGGTTTTATTACGTTCGTGCGTACGTGGGCTAACACGGTCACAGAGACAGACACGAATAGCGACTTCTTTATAATATGTAGGTATGTATTAAATGACTAAATTATTTTCTTTTTAAAATCATCGCAATAGGGATAATGACTAAAAATATGTTTTTTGTCCGTCTTGTAGATTGTAAAAAATATTGGACACGTATTTTTTCTTTTTTAACCTTATCAAAAGACTACGGCAATACATTGAGTTAAAATGTGCCATGACGTCACGAGTATGTAGATTTTTTCTTACTTGTGACGTATTGACCCCCACTCCCCAACTTAAATGCCTTTTATCCAAGTAATTTTTTATTAATATGATAAAGAAAAAAATACGTGTCTAATCTTTTTTTATTATCTGACTGACTGACTAAATGGTTTTTTTTTTTGACCCAAGAATCATCTCTAATCTTTAAACATGCTAGCCTACCACACCTTCATAATCAAAGGCTAAAAGGTATTCTTGCCTGGCAATGAATAAGAGTTAAGGACATAAAGACTTTTAAGGAAAATCAATCAAAGGACCGCACAGACAAGCATACACTCACACGCTAACACTAAGTGTGAGTTCATCATACTCTAGAGGTAGAGACATTTACTATCAAAAGTATTCTCATATTAGTTATCTGTAGTTCTCTCTCTTTCTCTCTCTGTCAAACACAACTTAGGCTATCGCAGTCCACTGCTGGACATAGGCCTCTCCCAAGCTGCGCCACAACATCCCGGCCTCCGCCTTCCGTATCCAGTTTGTGCCAACCACCTTTTTAAGGTCGTCGGTCCATCTAGCTGGAGGGCATCCCACACAACGTTTGTCGATACGCGCCAGGACTCGTCTGCTCCACTGGCTATCGGTCCCTCGACAAACATGGCCATGACCAGCCCACTGCCATTTTGACTTGCTCTTTCTACAGTTTGTCATTTTACTAAACTTTGCAAGATAATGTAGCGGTTACGCCGCCACATACGAACTACGCATCAAAAAAGACATGACGTCACACAAATCCTGCATCGCGCAATTAGGGTTTACCGTGCGAACGACATATATAAGACTATCCGACTTCAACTGTTGGGCAGTTGCCCGCCAGACACGACACCCGTCTGGTCGGAAGATCCTCCTTTTTCTATGGTGAACGAGTGAACTTTACACCCTGTTCCTCATACCACTAATATAATGTTTCAAATTGTATTATTTTTTAATTCATCACTTGAAAAAAACTGGGAGGGAAAGTATGGCCACGTTTTTTTGCGACAAGCCTCCAATTAAAATTATGAATCCGCTTCATCTCAATCGATATCGAATCAGAACACGGATAAAGCACAGTTTTCCTTAACGGAAGACCACCCAAGTTTAATTGCAGGTAGAATATATCAATAAATTAATTTCATGTATCCGGGATATAACGAAATTGACTAACGATAATATTAAATTCCTTAGACGCTGTTCTCAGAATCCATAGGACGGATTGATCATACCAAAATATAATAAAATTATCCTTCAGACCACAAACAAGTTAGTAAAAATACAAGTGATATCATATCATATATCAATTTTTATTATATAAAGACAGCATAATTATAAAAGACCGCGCTATCGCATTAGGTGATGAACCTGTAATGATAGTTGTAAGGGAGAGATAAGTAAATAAAGAAATAAATAACCCTGTGTGGTCTCTTCCACCTAAAATTCCTGGTACAATAAATCCACAACGAAAGCAACTGAACACATGGACGCATTAACAGTCAATCCTCAGTTGACCTTGAGTCTTGTCGCGAATGTCTAAAGAGAACTGCGATGTTCAGCCACAAAATACACAAGGTACAGAAGGCCAGCTCCATACAAAGACCGATTTCTAGTAGGTACAGTAAAGACATGAAACACAACCACTAGGTAAAATTGTTTTGGTAGATTTGTTTCAACGTGGGTTACCTTTAATGTTAGTACCCGACCGCAGGAGGCAACTGCAGGCGTCGTGTCGCGGTGTCATGTCGTGGCAACACGTCGCGGCGTCATGTCGCTGCAGTCATGATTCTGAACTCGACTGTAGGCGGCAACTGCCCGTATTCCAGTCGGTAGATAGAAGATAGAAAAACGTGACTATCGCTCGAGCGTTGGCGGCACTACTGGTCACTGGTCACTGACCGCAGATCAGGCAGCACGTGTCGCCTGTCACTCGCCCGTAGCTGCCAACGACGTGTCGCTAGCTATGGAAGGTATTTCATAGAAATTTATAGAAACCAGTCGTGTCGCGGCGACACGTCGCCTGCAGTTGCCTCCTGCGGTCGAGTACGGAATGGTACTTTAATAAGCGAGCGTTCGTTACGAATGGCAGTCATTGGACTTCCTAATAAAAATTAAAATTGATCTATTCAAAGACTGAAAATCAGCAGTTTTAGAATCTCAAAAGTAACAAAAGACAGCCCTCAAAACGCCCGGCTGTCACCACTTCCTAGAGTTTTCCTCCAGCTGAAGAAGAAGGAAGAAGTGGCACGACACACTCCTAAGAAGACGTCTGGCTGACTCTGGCTGTATAGATGAAGAAACTTTTAATTCTATAATAGCTTAAGCATACTCAGCCTATAATATTCCCACTGCTAGGACGGCACACAGGTGCTCTCTCTGTGAGAGGGACTTTGCTGTAATCTACCACGCGGTCCCAGTACGGGTTGGTGGATGTCACAAGTCTTCGAATTTTTTGTTCTAAGATATATGTCAATTTCATCACGACGTTTCCCTTCACCATTTTATACATGTCAGTTTTATCACGACCTTCACCGTTTTGAGAGCAGTGGTGATGAAATTATTTACACAAAGTAAATTGCCTGTCTGGGTTCAAACCTATAACCTGCAAATAATAAGTGGCGGCCGTTTTTACTGGGCCACTACTGCTCTCCTAATTTTATGATAGTAAAAAGTTATTTTGAAAAGCCACATGTCACCTTATACGCCAAAATACCAAGGCGCACCTTGGTATTTTGGCGTATAAGGTGACATGTGGCTCCAGCTGAAGAAGAAGGAAGAAGTGGCACGACACACTCCTAAGAAGACGTCTGGCTGACTCTGGCTGTATAGATGAAGAAACTTTTAATTCTATAATAGCTTAAGCATACTCAGCCTATAATATTCCCACTGCTAGGACGGCACACAGGTGCTCTCTCTGTGAGAGGGACTTTGCTGTAATCTACCACGCGGTCCCAGTACGGGTTGGTGGATGTCACAAGTCTTCGAATTTTTTGTTCTAGGATATATGTCAATTTCATCACGACGTTTCCCTTCACCATTTTATACATGTCAGTTTTATCACGACCTTCACCGTTTTGAGAGCAGTGGTGATGAAATTATTTACACAAAGTAAATTGCCTGTCTGGGTTCAAACCTATAACCTGCAAATAATAAGTGGCGGCCGTTTTTACTGGGCCACTACTGCTCTCCTAATTTTATGATAGTAAAAAGTTATTTTGAAAAGCCACATGTCACCTTATACGCCAAAATACCAAGGTGCGCGTGCGTCTATTTTCACTCTTTTGAAATTGACCTTCTGTATATTTATATTTTGTGTTTCGGGAGCGATGCGGACTGACTCATACGCGGGCTGCGTAACTAACACTTGCACTGTGATATTGACCTAAATTGTGTAATTTTACGTCGAACTTCAAAGTGTAAAGTGTAGTGGTTGACAAAACTGTCACATGTAGTCAGTGCAATGGACCTTGAGGTCAAAAATGGTGGAAGTAGGGTCGTGCATGTTTTGGTTTGCGGAGTATGTGCATTAGCATATTGCTTATCATTGGTAGACGGTGGGGCGACGAAACGATGACTCAGTTCTCGAAAAAATCCTACTCATTCCATTGTTTTTATCACGGCTACCATGAAACTAGAGAAAAGACTGACTGATATTAAAGACAGATTGCCGAACACAGTCAATCTGCTTAGCCTTTTTCCCAACTATGTTGAGGTCAGCTTCCAGTCTAACCGAATGCAGCTGTATTTTACATGGAGCAACTGCCTATCTGACCTCCACAACCGAGTTACTGGGTAACACGATACCTGCACGATAGGTACTGCAGTTTTATGGCATTGGTATTTTGTTGAGTTAATTATAATACCTATGTTTGGAAGTGACCAGTCAGGTTAGCTGGTATTGGTTTATACGAATTAATTTAAACAGTAAACAGTTGTATCATGCCTTTTTTTTCTTTTTTTTTTTTGGTGGGAAATTATCAAATAACTTCTCCCGCTCTGGGTGGAGCGGGAGGGCGTGTCAGACTCTTACTGACTAAAACCCACCCGTGTTCCTTCGGTTGCCCTGTTGCCGGGGGCCACGATTTCCCTTTTGGCCCATATTCGCAGCCCCGGCAGGATCATTAGCAGCCTAACATGATCATCGCCTTTCTTGAACACAGTGTAATCAAAAATGTACATATAAATCTACAATGCCAACAGGCCACCCAGTTCTACATATGTATTATTAAAATATTAGGTACCTATCTAACTACTTAGTAAAAAAAACGAAAATCTAAATATCTATAAATCTACGTACTACTACCAGTCTACATAATCAAAAAATTTTGTATCTCTGAAGACAAAAACAAACCAACACAATTAAAAGTTAGCAAAACAACCTGTTCTAAACTTAGCATACAAACAAGCAAAAAAATATTTCGATGGAATTTTTCTTACATATTATTATCTACTCGTCATTATAATAGTGGAAAAGTTCAATAACCAAGTTGGGCAACACAAGTACACAACCGGTTTATTTTTAACTAAAAAGTTTGCGGTCGGGAAATCCCCGTCAGGAACGAAGTACCTTACGCAATACTCGCACGCATACACACACTCATATATTTGAAAGAGAGAGAGAGAGAGAAAGTCGCATGGAGGGGGCATAACGCTTTTTCCTTACGTGACGATTTCTACCAGTCAACTCCTACCGCAAGCCGCGTTAAGTATTCTGGAGACAGGCGCAACGCGACGGCGCGACGCGACTCTGGTGGAACAATTTCAATGAAAACTTCACGGAAAATGTTGTACCGGTTCCACGTCACGCCGTCGCGTCGCGCCTATCTGCGGGAGCCTTTAGGAACATCGTTCCAAAAAAAACATTACTACTTATGGCTGTATCATCGTCGCGACTTTGTTTGCACAGAAACTTCAATTTCCCGTAAGACCCGCTCAGGGATTAAGTTTTTTTTAATGCACTTTTAAACCTGAACAATCCAGCTTCAACTTCATGCACTGATTTAGGTTCAACTTAACAACCAGTCTTACTAAAGGCTATCGTTTTACCCAATAACTAGGTTTTGGAGGTCAGATAGACAGTCGCTCCATGTAAAATACTGGTATTCGGCTGCATCCAGTTAGACTGGAAGCCGACCCCATCATATTTGGGAAAAGACTAAGCAGATGATGAGTCTGCTTATCAAACTATTTTGCTGTATATAAGTCATCTTTCATCATTTCAGCTGAAAGACGTCCACTGCTGGACATAGGCCTCCCCCAAGCACCGCCACTTCGACCGATTATGTGCTTCCCGTATCCAGCGGATTCCTGCGGCCTTCACAAGGTCATTGGTCCATTTTGTGAGAGGCCGTCCAACGCTACGTCTTCCGGTACGCGGTTGCCACTCCAGAACCTTTCAGCCCCATTGGCCATCCGTTCTGCGAGCAATGTGCCCTGCCCATTAGCACTAAAGCTGGCAATTCTTCGGGCTATGTCGTTTACCTTGGTTCTCCTGCGGATCTCTTCATTTCTGTAGGGAAACTCCAAGTATAGCTCTCTCCCTTTGGGTGACTTTTAGCCTTCTGATAAGGCCCGTTGAATTGTATGTAAGTACTTTAGCATTATCCCACAGACACAGATTCTTAGTTCTAACTCCTATCTTGATCGCACAGCCGTATTTACAAATACAGCTTACCCAAAAATACAATCATGACTTTATTAAGATACAGAATTATCATTACATAAGTACAGCGAACGTCACAGAGTAGGACAATAAGTGAAACAATGACGACTTTGTACGACCACAGCATAAATAATTTGTTGCACACACCAAAAATATCTTCGACGATGCACATCGGTTAAAGGTTAGAAGGTTACGTCAAAATAATTGTAATGAGGTTCTGATTTAAGGTCAGAGACAATATTGATCTTCAGAGAATAGAAAATAGAAACCCATTTCTATTTTCTATCCTCTCCCGTTTTGAGGATCTAACCAGCTATTGTTTCTGTAAATTATTAAGGTTTGGTAGAATATTCTGGGGCAACTGTAGCGAGAGAGAAAATATTTTTTCTCAAAGTGACTGATAGCTACATACCTCTTTAAGAATATAATCTATTAACTTTTGCATGCCTATATACAGGGCGTCCCAAAATTATGGGACATGAAGGGAAAGTACCTTAAATATCGTAGATAGGGTATTTTGCTGAAAGAAGACTTTATGTTATTTTTAAAAGTTAGTAATTCTGCATTCAAAGATTTTCTAAAAATTACTTGCCTCATCTGGGAATCGAACCGACTTAAATGTAAAAAAACACCCCTACTTTTATGGTGCCAATCGAAAGAATGGCCAAAAAATAATAACTCTTCTTAAGTAACATAGTATTTTTAAAGAAAGGAACAACGTAAAATGTTTCAGTCAAATTTCAAGAAAGTTATTGATTGCCGACGACGACGTTTGAAAAGTAGTGAATGTTTTCCTACTTGGATTGGTACGAATGGACCGATTAGATGGCCGGCCAGATCTCCGGACCTTACACCATTAGATTTCTTCTTTTGGGACGCCCTGTATACTAGAAATAGCCTTTTTTGTTAAAACAAATGATCACTTATTCCCGACTTTGAAAAACACTAGAACCAGGAGTACAAGTTTAAGAACTCAATACGAAGACATGTTATAGGTGAATATTAAACTGCATTATTGAGAAAGAGTGTTATGTGCATGGCTCCTCTTATTTATAACCATGTACCGAAAATGATTAAAGAGCAACTCCTGAGAAGATTTAAAAAGTACCTTAAAAAAATAGTAATTCAAAAATGCTATTACTCTGTATCAGATTTTTTTTTCATATATTTAGTAATTAAATAGCTTTACCTACGCCCATGCTATAAAACCTCTATGAAAGTTTCTGAAACAGTTAGCTTATTACCAACATTAAAACAGTCAGTGTCATTGTAACCATTACATCATCCAAACGAGTGTTATAATGTTGTACTAAATTTCATTAGGCAACTCGTTTCAACATTTAAGCGACGACAGCAGCTCCCGCTGCACGCATGTTTGGTGATGTGCTGCTGCAGGCGACATTCATACATGCAGTTGTACTGAATTTCATGGGATTTTTTAAATTCTTTATCTTGAATTTCAAACACCCAATGGTTTCAGAAACTTTTATAGAAGATTCATATCATGGGTGTAGATAAAGTCTTGTATGCAACTGTTATAATTAGATATTATAATACTATAATACCCCTTATTGTTATTATACAACATTTGCATAAATAACTATTTAAGTAACTAGAATAATTTGTATTATAAGTTAACTAAACATTTTTGCATGCCATGAGGCAGAATTTATAAGGATTCAAAAATATTGTAACACCTATTTGTATTAATTACCTACATTATATGCAAATAAATAAATCTGTCAATCTATCTGTCTAAAACTTTATTTCGGATAATCTTTTTGATCTAGTGGTCGCATGCTACTGCTGGGCATGAGGTCCTGGGTTCGATTGCCAGGTCAGGCAAAGTGTTATTGGGTTTTCCATCAGGAATTTCTCAGTAGCAGCCCCGAGTCTTAAGCCCGGTTGATGGCAATAGGCTCGCCCCTATTACATGAGACTTAAACATAACTGGCGAATTGTGGGTTACTTTTACGTATACTTCTGCCTAACTCTTCGGGAATTACAATAGTGATGTTAATATGTTAAGTTTAGGGTGTTTTCTGGAAACTCCCATTCAACAGTACAGCCTAACATTAGGGTGACAAATCGCGGAATTACCTTAAGGTTCATATTACAACACTAAAACCTTATTAAACTGTCACTGGTCTATAAACAGCGAACAGTTTTCTAAGAATGTGAATTAACTACTTATTTTTTTTTAATTATGACATCACTAGCATGGGTTTTTTTTTAAACGTTGGAAGCTTAACTAAAATCTATTTTTAAACAACTTAAAAAAACTCGCTCGTCGGCATTTTTTTTTTTTATATAACACTGTAAAAACCCGAGCATAAAAATAGATTCTTCTACAACCTACAAAGTAATTTTAATAACCGCTATTTCAAGGTAGGTAGATATTATAAACGGTACATGATATAATCACATTTTAATCTTCATAACATGTGAGGAAATAACTTTAACTGTTGTTATTTATAGTGATTAAAGTTCGTTTTTAATCCCAAGAGACTAATTTGACATTTCAAGTGATTGTTGTTTGTTTTTTCAATTTGGAGTTTGACATTTGATTAGTTTCTGGGATTAAAAAATGAACTTTAATTACGTAATACATTGAATCCAAACTAAAAATATTATAAAGAGAAAGGATTTGATTTTTTGTATGTTTGTTTGCAACGAATAAACTCAAAAACTAGTGGACTGATTTAAAAAATTCTTTCACCAGTAGAATGTTGTATTATCACTGAGTAGGTAACATAGGCTACAATTTATAAAGATATCACTCGGTGGAAGCTAGTGCTTTTTAAACTGTGACAAATACACTAAAGAATCTTTTTTTTTCGTGGGGAAATTCTATCGAAGAAAACCCTAGGTCATGTTCGTGAACGGGCGCCGTCAGTTGGGACTGGTCATTTCTTAGCTGCCAGGGCTTATTTTTATTTTATTTTAATTTTTTGAATTGTTCTTTGTTTTATATTTTTATTACGGACGCTTCTAACGTGCACGTCTTTCTACATTGTTCTCACATGTATAATTTCAACATGAATGATGTAACCAATATTTTGTAACAATTTTTTATTTAAAAGAGTGTCCGTGGAGTTTCTTGCCCGTTCTTCTCCATAGGTACCTACTACGCTTTGGAATGGGCAACTAGCTTCATACCTATTTCTGACTGACCGATTCCTTGACAATTCAAAAGTGCCTGTAAATGGTTTAATTGAAATAAATGCTTTGAGTTTGAGTTCGAGTTTGAGTTTGTATATTAACTGTTCTAGTCCTAGATCTTCCCTTTACCATAGCCTGGAGAAGGGAATCGAACATAACATCACGGCTAATTCCCCGAAGGGTTGGACAGAGGTGCTCAGTAGCAGTCCGGAGTCTGGATTTGTGCCCGGTTGATGGCAATAGGTTCACCCCCTATTACATCGAACTTGAGAGCGGGATATTTCTACATAATAGGATATCAGTCTTCCTTTGAAGAAGGAAAGGAAGGAAGAATTGTAGCCTTTTTAGGGTTCCGTAGTAAACAAGGAACCCTTATAGTTTCGTCATGTCCGTCTGTCTGTCTATCTGTCTGTCTGTCTGTCTGTCTGTCCGCAGTCTAGCACCAAGACTGTTAGTACTAGAAAGTTGTAATTTGGCATGGGTATACATATTAATCATGCCGACAAAGTAATAAAATAAAATTATGAAAATATTTTTTTTTAGGGTACCTCCGCTACACGTAAAGTGGGGATGTTTTTTTTTATCCCTTAGTGTGGGGTATCTTTGGAAAGGTCTTTTAAAAACATTGTGAGTGTGTTAAAATCATTTTTGAATTGAGAGATCCGTTTGCAAAATATTAAGCTTTAAAGTGCAAACTTTTGTTAGATTCAAGTGTGTGCCCCCCCCTGCCAGCTAAATGGTTGGTTTTAGATATGTGAAAAAATTCATTGTAGTAGCTTACATAACGAATTTAAAAGGAAAACTATCACAGCTGAGTAGGCTTTACAAGTTAAGGAATAATAATCGACCAACTTAAATTTGCGGTTGTAAAAACATGTTCTCCCGTACATTCTGTATGAAAGTTTTTTTTTTTCAACTACAAAGTTCAGTTTGTTCTTAGGATAAATTCATCCCAACTACGGAACCCTACATTGTGCATGGTCCGACATGCACTTGGCCGGTTTTTTTAACAATATTGAAAAATAGGACAGATTCTGATGGTCGTAAGAAAGGAAAATTACATACAAAGACATGACATCACACCTTATCTACTTAGTAACCCATATTTCGCCAGTTATGTTAGGCGGCAAGCCGTTTGCCATCAAATGGACACAAATTCAGACACTGGACTGCTACTAAGAAATTACTGAAGGAAAAACGGAATAACACTTTGCCAGCTCTAAAAAAACCCTCTATTTATTATTAACCCAAACTCTCAAATAATTGGAAAAGCATCGCTGCCGAAATATCAAAACCACTCATGGAAATGTTCTCAGACAGAGCAACTTTTTTCCCCAAAGTAAACTCGTTTCAATGTATCACAGCAAGTAAGTACATAAAATAAGTTTAGTAAAACAATTGGCTGCGCACGTGACGGTTATGCAACAAGATCAAGTTCGATATCTTGTTTACTATATGTACAGGAAATAATGTCGTTGGTTGTATGATATTCAGTGATGTTATATGTTTTCCATATAATGTAGCAAGCTTAAGTAATGTGTTGGAAAATAAGTTATTTATAGTGTAGCGGTTACACCACCGCATACGAACTACGCATTATAGACATGACGTCACACAAATCCTGCATCGCGCAGTTAGAGTTTACCGAGCGATCGACATAAATACAAGATTTCAACTTCAAACCGATGGGCAGTTGCCCGCCAGACACAACACCCGTCTGGTCGGAGGATCCTCCCTTTTCTATGGTGGATGAGTGAACTTTACACCCTGTTCCTCATACACCTAAAATAGCAAAATATATCCTAACCAAACTCTGAGTGAAGGTTTTGTAGATATTTTTTTTATGGAATCCGCGTTTTGAACATTTCAGTACAATCCCTTGACTGTCATTTATTAATTATCATTAATTACGTGTGCCCTTGAAAATTCATGAAAACGTAATGTCTACGAATAAATGAGATTGGTATAAAAACATTTATTACTTTTTAAATAAAATTACTGAGTACCTAATTAAAACTGTTTAGTATTCTGTTATAAAATAATTTATTACTGAATTTGTTCAGCAATTAATCATGTAGTAAAATAATTATGTAAGTGTAAATATCAAGTTCACTTTTAATAATTTTGATTAATTAATAAACCGTTCACCTTAAGTTAATTAAAGGCAACACAGATTCCATATAATTACAATAAGTTCGGCGCACCTATACTCTATTTGAAATGAGATTGGACATTTAAACAAACCTTTTTTACAGTCCGTTCAACCAATTTTGACTTCTATTGCGTTAGTGGCATGACAAAATTAAATGGCCGCTGCAGTAAACCGTTGGTTTTGTAACCACTTTTTTGCTTTAATGCCATCCTTATGCCTACGGTATAGAAGTCAAAATCGGTTGAGCAGAATGTAAAAAAGGTTTGTTTAAATGTCTAATCTTATTTCAAATGGAGTACAGAGTAATTAGCTCCGTTACGAAACTCTAAATTTTTTAATGCAATTTGAGTAATTAATGTTATCATTTAAAGACAGCGAAATTAATTGTTTATGAAATTGTCTACCATCTTCAAATAGGATGATGATAAAAAGTAAGTGTCAATTTCACCAGCGGACAATCAAAACGGTTCCAATGATACCTCATTAATTGTCAAATTACCTATGATCGACAGTTTAGAAGTTATGAGGTAACAGATGAACATACATACATACATAACATACACACATACCGGTCAAAATCATAACCCTCCTTTTTGCTTCGCCGTAGTCGGGTAATAAAAAATATTTTGTTGTCCGTCAGGTAAACTATTCAAAAATATTGGAAACATCTTTTTTCTTTTTTTACGTTATCAAAAGATTACGGCGATACATTGAGTTAAAATGTGCCATGACGTAACGAGTGTATAGATTTTATACTTACTTGTGACGTAACGACCAACTTAAATGCGTAATAAGTTTAATGCGTTTTAACTAAGACATTTTTTTACTAATGATAAAGTGAAAATACGCGTCTAATATTTTTGTATAATCTGACTGACGAACTAAATAGTTTTCTTTTTTGACCAGGCATCAGCCCTATTGTATAATAAATTAAATATTCAAAACATAAATGTCTTTTTTTGTCAATTGTATGAAATGGTTATAACATATTAAAAGAGTAACCGTGGAGTTTCTTGCCGGCTCTTCTCCATAGAAAACTACCAATTGGAACCGTGCACTTAGCTTCTGACGTTTCATAAGTGCCCATGTAGATTTATGTGAAATAAAATATTATGTTTTTTTTTTTTTTTCATGTGGACGTGATGTGTCAATTTGATAGTTAATTTCCAAGCTGTACCTATGTTGTGGCCATCACGACAAGAAGTCTAATTTCGGCATACAGGGGACGAGGACGTTTTAAAATTGGTTTCATTCAGGCTCATTAGCTGCGCCCCGCGGTTTCACCCGCATCAGTCTCGATTCCATGGGAATATCGGGATAAAAAGTATCCTATGTGTTAATCCAGGCTATAACCTACCTGTGTGCCAAATTTCATCTAAATCCATTTAGCCGTTTTAGTATGAAAGCGTTACAAAAAAACAAACTCAGTTTCGAATTTGTTTTTATTATTGTTTAAACAGTTAATACCTTAATATAAGTGTCCAAGTAAATAGAACTAACTATATACAGAGGAAAAAATAAAATAAAATATAGGAACAAATCATTGGGCATCAAAAAATTCATCCGCATCGCTGTCAGTGGGAAAGGTGCCCAAAAGGCTGGCAGCATTGCCACGTTGTATGGCAATGCTAATTCTTTGGCCTAAAAATTGGCCAACCCTTTGGTCACATGAAGAGTCGACCAACCAATTGGCGATGTCTCGGAATAATCGATGAGCACTCGGACCCCAGTGTTTCAACCCCAAACGGTTCAAAAATATAGCTACCGGTAAGGTTGTTATATTTGCGTCGTTTGAGGTTTTCTGCACCTGCAGCAGCCGCCCCAGTATAACTCGCCGTGCTAGGAAGATGGGATGGCGCGAGGGTGTCGACACAGGTTGCGTCCCACACCAAAGGCCTACCCAACTTCCAAGGCATTATGGTCATTACGAGTTTCGAATTTATAATATTAGTTAGAATTACTAAGGCGGAGGACATCGTGGAGTACGTGCGCCAAAAGACGAGGTACACGCCAAGAGTGCAGTTATTACAATCGCACCAGAACGTCAACTTCAAGGCGTTCGTCGTGCGTGTACCGAACTTTTATCTGCCCCTCGTCATACAAGAAGACTTTTGGCCGCAGGACGTGGTGTTCCGTCGCTTCCGCGGACAAGTTCCACAAGACAGCACTAAGTCAAGTTAATGCATAGTGAAGTGCTACTAACATAGTCTAAGCCTTATTTATATTGGAATATAAATGTTTAGGTTAAGGTATTTTTCTATCAGCCTGTGTCGCCTGCAATAAATGGTATTATTATTTTTGTTTCTAGATTTGTTTTCCTCGGCCTAGCCGGGTAGAGCTGATGGCACGGGCCTAAGCCAAGTGTTCATCAGTGGGGACAAATGGTGGTGGAGTAATATTTGATACCACGTGGTTATCTGCAGTAGGCTGTATGTTAGCCGAAGTTAAATACGAGTGGGAGTAGGTAATGGTGTTTAGGAGTATGAGGAACAGGGTGTAAAGTTCACTCATCCACCATAGAAAAGGGAGGATCCTCCGACCAGACGGGTGTTGTGTCTGGCGGGCAACTGCCCATATCGGTTGGAAGTTGAAATCTTGTATGTAAACTCTAACTGCGCGATGCAGGATTTTTGTGACGTCATATCTTTGATGCGTAGTTTGTATGTGGCGGTGTAACCGCTACAGGTGTAAGTTCTCCGACTCACATTAGAGGAATTTTCGTACTAGCCTACATGTATTGAGAATCACTGCCTTCTGCAGCAGGTGGTAGGTGTTAGGTGGCAGGTTGAGGGAACTAAGGGACTGATGAAGCTTTCTAGGTATTACTCCTGTTGCAGATAGCACTATGGGGACGATTGTGACTTTTTGAAGATGCCAAAGTCGGGTTATTTCTTCTTTCAGTTCGGTGTATTTGGATAGTTTTTCGGCTATTGTAGTCTGTAAGTTATGTGTATTTGGTACGGAAATGTCTGTTAGGAACCCAGTTTTATTTACTTTGTTATTGACTGTGATATCTGGTCTATTAAAGTGAATTGTACGGTCGGTGAGTATGGCTCGGTCGAAGTATGATTTATTATTAGTTAAGATTAGGATTACCTGAAGTTTTGTAATCACATTCACTTTTATAAAAAATCTCTACGACAAACACACGTACCGATCTACAGACATGACGACACCTTAAGGTAGGTTTCAGCTCAAGATCCGGATGGATCCTAAAAACAACGGCATTTTCGTTGATCAATTTAAAGTCACGTGTTAAAGTTTGCGCACTGGTTAAAAATTTACCCTGTATAGAAAGAAAGAAAGAAGAAAGAAAAATAGGTTTATTTGTCACAGAAACACGTGCATACATAAAAGACAAGAGTACGAGAGAGAGAGAAAGAGAGAGAACGAGAAACGAGAGAGAGAGAGAACGAGAAACGAGAGAGAGAGAGAGAACGAGAAACGAGAGAGAGAGAGAGGAACGAGAAACAAGAGAGAGAGAGACGAGTACGTTAGAGTACGTTAATTCATTTCGAAGGAACCCCTGAACTGAGAATACTGCATTGGTTCCGGTAATTAATAAACAAACGGATGCAATGCAATTAGAAGGTCTTAAGTTAATTGGATGTTTTCACAACAATGTAGTCATGACTCATGATATTTATCTTGCAGTTGATCTTTAAATTAATTACTTAGTAATTATTTAATTTATTAGAGTTTATCTTCGTACTTGAACAATAATTACCATATCTAGACTAAAATTAGTGGTTTGGAAAGTCATTAAAAAAAATTGTTTTTTTTTTTGTTCTCAGTAGGTAATCTTTTTTCTTAAAATTTTGTTCAAATTTTTTTCAGAAATTGATCTTTCGAACTGAATTAACGTATATCATCATATACGGGGTAAGTTTTTAACCAGAGTGCAAACTTAAACACGTGACTTTACTCATCATTATAAACAACTTTTACTATGTCGTTCACTATGTAAGCACCTAGTTCCAGGTCATTTCTGCTTTCTGGTAGTTTTAATAAATAAACAATTAGAACAGTTGAATTTGAAAACGTCTATCGATATCATTTATTACGAATCCTTCATGCTCTTCTCTATGTTTCTTCGTTGGTGCGTTTCGAAGAATACTTTTGGTGCGCTCCATTTGGTGCGCTTCGAGAAATACCCCACTGAGTTAGCTTACCCTTTGTCTACCTCCCCCGTCTCACCGCTCACATACCTCAAGCGGTGACTAGCAGTCGCGCACGGACTATAATGGAACTTTACCAAAATCTAAATACACAGTGGAAAAGTAATTTCTTGGGGAAGACTTGTACTACCCTGCACATAAAATTCATCAAATACCTGTAAACTTTAGTACCAGTTAACAACTCCGCGTCTGTTGCAAAATTACCAAGAAACTCCTTTCTGCGATCCAATAAGCGCTGAGCGTTAAACTAGGTTTCCAACAAAGAGTTCTATTCAACAGGTCTCAGAACTAGTCTAGCAACAGTTCCGACTAACCTTTTGTTTACCGGTTTCTTCAACACTATAAGATATTTATCATCACGACTGGATTCCCCGAAGGCATAGGGGTATTGTAATACCCACATTTCGCCATTTATGTAAGTCCTATTTAATTTTGGGGGCGAGTCTATTCAACTACAAGTATGAGTTGACTACCACTGCAGTGATAGTCTAGTGGTGTGACTGTCAGACTGCCAAGACATAGCTCTCGAGTTCGAACCCAAGACACGCACCTCTGACTTTTCGGATTCATTTGCGTATTGTATATGTAATCACCACTTGCTTCAAAAACGGTGAAGGAAAACATCGTGAGGCAACCGGCATGCCTTTTTTTTTTGGTGGGAAATTATCAAATAACTTCTCCCGCTCAGGGCAAAGCGGGAGGGCGTGTCAGACTCTTACTGACTAAAACCCACCCGTGTTCCTTCGGTTGCCATGTTGCTGGGGGCTACGATCTCCCTTTCGGACTTCTTCGCAACCCCGACAGTCTTCGCAACCCATGCCTGAGAGATATTTCTCGACGGCATGTGAAGCCAAGTCAGAGGCTCATGGGCGGCATAAAAACTCTGATACTAGGTTAGTCACTCATCTGCCTAGCCTTTTCCCAACTATGTTGGGGTCAGCTTCCAGTCTTACCGGATGCAGCTGAATACCGGTATTTTACATGGAGCGACTGTCTATCGAACCTCCACAACCCAGTTACTGGGTAATACGATACCCCTTGGTAAGACTGGTTGTCAGACTTTCGGGCTTCTGACGACCCGTAACAACTGTCAAAGATTTACAAATGACAGCTGAGACCAACGGCTTAGCGTCCTTTCCGAGTCACGGAGGGGTCTTGGTATGTAAAGATGGTCACCCATCCACTGACCAACCGCGGCAAGCGTAGCTTAACCTGATAGATCGACCCGTGCGGCTGTCATTACTTAGCCACAAGCCTAGGTTAGTCACTATCACACGAAAAAGAAGATTAGTTGGTACTCAAAACAAAATCAAGTTACAAGTAAAGAGAAAGAAAATATTGGTAATGAATACCTACATACAAAATATACATACAATCAAATTCTTGCCAATAAGTTGTTTATTGAGTGACCATAATTTTCAGCCTTCATTTCCAGTGGACTTGCAAATTAAATTGGTGTTTTTAATCGATTTCCTATGCAATATAATTTAAAATTTAATAAATCAATTAATTGGTTGCAAAAACTGAGTATTTCTGGCAAAAGTTAAATACAGCAAAAAAATTGAGATCCTCGATAACCTTTAAAATGCAGTTTTAATGTTCTAACGGTAATAGTAATATTTTAATTAAATAAACCTTACACCACTGTTAACTGTCTTGGTGACATACTATTAATAACAATAAATTCCTATGCATATTGTTTCCAGTTACAAGTAAAGTAAAACAAACAGTGCACCACTATTAAGTCACACTAAGTTGACTTTTCTAACTTAAAACGCACTTGCGGAACTAAAACTCGCTTAATTTTTAATTATTTGACAAGTTGGGAGGTATTCGAGTTAAGTTATTTAAGAAGGTAAACAGTATCGTTATGTATGAAACTTTTGAGTTTTCAAAAACTTGTTGTTTTTAGGTTACTTGCGTAGTTTTGATGCTTGTTACTTAGCTGCTTTTAATTTGAAAATATATAATTTTAAAACTTGTTTTATTTATATTTTAATCTTATAAGGACTCAGTATAATTTGGATGAAATAAACGCAGTATTCTGAAATCCCAAGACATTGAATAGAATAAAAAATACAACATAACTGAACGTTTTTTTTTAATTCGGTTTCTCTTTGACCTTACCTACTGACTTAAGTAGATACCTAAGTCAGTCAAATAGTACATTACTGTCGCGGCCAACAAGTGATTGATGGACGATCGTAATGCCTGGTTGCGGCCAAGGCTTGTAATAGTACTTTTCTCAAACAAAGCGTGGAAATGCAAACTAAGTATATTAAGTAATTATAAATTCTAGAATCAATGATGAACAAAGAAAATTTTTCACGCGCCAATATGTTCATTTGTTTCTTTACTTTAAACAGCTCTATTTGCTAAGCCAGTTCGAAATTTAAATAAAATCTTTGAAAAGTTACCTCCTTGGTTGCCACGAGTCGAAGTAAAAAGTTAGTTCCATTTTTAAATAACACGATAGACATGAGTTTTCATAGTAATTTGTTTGGCCGCTAAACAGGACAGATATGGATTTTCATAGTAACATTGCCGGCCGCCATTTTAACCAGTACAGCAATTTCGATTTATCTCGAAGAAGGTTGTCAAAATAATGTTGCCAACTTGCCAGACCAGGTTGCCTCATCATATTTTCAGAAAGTACATATCGTCACTGGAAAGGCAAAAATACTTAACGCCATATAAATAATGTGGCGGTTAAGTAATTTTGCCTTTCCAGTGACGATATTATGAATTGTAAAAGTCACATTAATACTGCCCGGATTTGAACCCACAACCTCTTGCATGACAGCCGACGCCTTAACCACTAGGCTATAATGACATCACATAATAATTTTGTAAAAAAAACCCCATCCGATCCGTGAGGGTGTTGTTAGGTATCGTACTGAGAGTATATTTATGTAGAAATTTTCAAGAAAAAGAAAAAACATCGTCACATTTTTTTTCACTGGGGAATTTTACCGGGTTATGACACGGGGCGCGGGCGGCCGTTATTTAGCCAGTGTCTAAAAGTCATAAATAACTTATGACCCCTGTTGAAAATAAAAATATTAAATTTTTTAATGTTTTGGGCTACTTTTCGTACTAAAACGTACGTAAAAATGTGGTTTTTAAGTAGCAGTAACTTTTTATTTTCAATAATGATAAGATTTTTTTTTACTTTTAGGTAATTTTATTACAGTACCTATGAGCCCCTTTAAAATTTAATTGTCATTTCCGAAGCTTTTTTGACTGGTATAGTATTAATCCTTATCCAAAAAATAATAATAAATTGGACATTTAATTTAGATTAAAATATGCCTTGACATCATATCATTTAAATGAATAGTTTAAAGATATCACAGTTTCAAAATTAAGCGTAGCAACGCGGGCGAAGCCACGGCCAAAAGCTAGTACATTTATAAAGGTACATAGTTTGTGCAGAATCGTTTACCGAATCGATTTCTGTAATTTTTAATATAGGTAATTTTTTATCCCAAAAATAATTAAAACTACGTAAACTATTACGGTCGCACTTCCGCTGTACAGTCAAAACAAACCAAATCGGACGATGTACCTACTACGCTAGACCCTTAAGTGCCTGCTACACGGTCACCAAACGCGTCACGACAGAGGTGACCTTAGTAGTTTACAACCGTGTAGATGGTGATTTACGACAAAATTTCTAACAGCTCTGCCCGTCGCCAACCAAGGTCACTTCTGTCGGGGACGCGGTTGGCAGCCGTGTAGCAGGCACTTTATACGTGTGCGACTGTGTGCGTGCGTAGATTTGTTATGTCTTGTTTCGAAGGATATATTTATTTACTTATTTAACAATGATATTTTTTGCGTCCGTCTCATTTACTCATTTATTGATAAAAAAAATGTTTGTTCGGTTTTGCTATTTTATGCACAATCACTATATTTATGTACCTACATTCGTTACTATTTTTAATCTGTCCCAAAATTTTTTTTTTTAAGTATGCATACACACATTACATTATAAAACTGATTTACAAAAAAAATTAAAATGTCAGTCAACTGGACCTCAGAGTGTGATGTGACATCACACTCTGAGGTCCAGTTGACTGACATTTTTGCTGAACTCGCCTGCTAATTTCTTACATCGCACTTTACACTTTTGTTTGATTTTATTTTTTTATTTTTTATCTGCTGTAGGTATAATTATATCGTGTGCTTTTAAATAAAAGCATTTTCTTTCTTTATTTCTTCTTTCATTTTTAATGTGACCACAATTTTTTTCCCACAATCAGTAAAACTAATTTAAGTTCTTTTTTTATTTTTCATTATTATTATATTATTATATTTATTGTTTTATTTTATTGTTCTACTCGAGTATTTTGTTTATGAACGAAAAAAATAAACTTATTTTTCTTTTTTTCGAAAAAATAAACAATGTTTTTATACTATAGTAAAATTCATTGTAAGTATGTTTTAAGATTATAACATAATATTTTAATTCTGGTATTTGGCGGTGTGCGTTAATCCGGGACATGTTGTATTGTAAGTAGTAATCTATATACTGTAAGGTTTTATGCAATAAATAACCTTATTTTATGCAGGCTGGTAAGAGCTCAGCATTCGAACTACCTGACAGTTTATATTTAAAAATAGAACACGATACATTTTAGATAACGTCCCTCAGACGTTACAGTACCTAGCATGGTCTATTCCAATTTGCCCACATCTTTCTGTAACAACTTGTTTAATATTTATATATAAAAATATAACAACCTTACTGGTAGCTATATTTTTGAGCCGTTTGGGGTTGAAACACTAGGGCCATGGGGTCCGAGTGCTCACCGAGTATTCTGGGACATCGCCAAGCGGTTGGCCGACTCTTTACGTGACCAGAGGGCTGGCCAATTCTTAGGCCAAAGAATCAGCATCGCCATCCAACGTGGCAATGCTGCCAGCCTTTTGGGCACTTTCCCCGCTGACAGCGATGTGGACGAATTTGTTGACGCCCAATGAGCTCTTGTCTTTATTTTTAACTTTTTCCTTTACTTACTTGTACATAATATACATAGTAGTTAGTTGTAAATATGTTTGTGTATATTATATGTTAACATAGTAAACATTAATCATGTAAACAAAATGAATAAACTTGTTTAAACATACCTAATTAAATTTAGAAACACAAAAAAAACGATACTACTATGCCCTTTTTTTTAACCGTCTTCCAAAAGAAGGAGGTTCTCAATTCAAATGTATGTTTTTTTTTTTTTTTGTATGTTTGTTACGCGATTACTCCGCTAATTGTGAATTGATTTTGATGATTCTTTTTTGTTTGGTAGGTGGTCCCATAAAGATTTTATTAACTTTGCTTGGGTAGTGTTTGAGTTAGCTTTAATAATACGTATTTTTTCCCATTTAGTTTGTGGATGATATGACAAGTTCCTGCCACTGTTATTTACATAGCAAGTAGTGGTTATCGAATTTGTGTGGGGTAGGTACCACAACTAAAAAGTGAAAAATAAAAAAAATCTTGGAGAAATCCTCATGGAACCCTCTGTCATGGGAGAACGGAGGGTTGTGTCGGACTCCTACTGACTAAAACCCCAATGTGGATATTATAACCATGAGTTGGAAGCCCAGGAGATACATGTACATTCGCCGCACCCCCGACGGAAAAAATATGCTCTAACTACATAGGGTACCTACTAAAATTTCAGCACATTTTTATTTACTCGATCAGCCAAAACAACATTACCGGCAACCTTCAACGCTTAATTTGTCTGGTACCCTCAATTACCTTCCAAAAAATATTGTTAACCCTCCATGTTGTTTACTCATTTTAATGGAATACCGAAAATATTTTTCCCTTCAGGCTGTTACTCGAACACGAATAAACAGCAACTTCTACAAAATAAATGAGATCGCCGTCAAATTATTTTTGTGTAATAAGCTAAGGAACAATAAATATAGAAAATATTCCTAAATAAAATTACGAATCGATGAATGAGTTAAGGCCAATGCACACACCGGCCGACGGAGGGGACGGCATCGAAAAGGATTTGCCGAGGAGCATCCCGCGATATGGCATGGAGGAAATGCGGAATGCACCCTCGCTTGCACTGTCTCTCCCCCGCGATCATATGCTAGCGGACTCCGGCACGTACCGTCGGGTTATCCTCAAGCGCGTTCTTCAATATCGCAGAGAAAATCCCCTTTTATGCTCCGTGGTCGGTCTCTAAGCTTTGGAATCTATATCTTGTTACCATTAGATACGAATGAATATACTTTGGTAATTTTAAAATACTCTGCCCCGCCGTCAGCCTTAACAAGAGTCAATGTTTGTTAGGTAATAAAGGGTGACGGCCTGTCAAAGTTCTTTAAAAAAATACATTGTATTCTATTATCATTTATTTTACAAACAGGGTGTTGGTTCAACGAGGGACATACTTTAAGGAAGTGTAGTGCTCATGAAAATGGCCAGCTTTTACTATGGAACAAACTCTGAAATAATATTCATTTTATCACATTTTGTCGCATTCCTCATCATCATTCATACTTCTCTATTCATCGTCATCTCGGTAGTCCCCCCCTTTCTAGCCATATCATCTATCACACAGTCCATCCATCGTTTCTTTGGTCTTCCCCTACTCTTATACCCATCGACATTCATACTCAAAACTCTCCTCACGACATTTTCCTCATTCCTCCGCATCACAAGCCATTCCATGACAACCGATTTTCGCAACACTTTTCCGACTTCCTCTTAAGTACTAATTTCTTAACTGATTATTTTCGCTATTAGATACAGGGTTGGTCTCATAGTAAAAGTTGATACTAAGCACTCCCTTGAAGTATTTCATTTAACCTGACACCCCATAGAGTTTCTAGTAGTACTTTCATCCATTTTCATCTGACAAATAAACATGAAAGTATACAGGTGACTGGATCTGGACCCGCCATAGCAAATTCGCATATATAGGAGGAGGTCATTTGCTAATTATTAGACCTTACTTTCCCTGGATAGCAAAGATTTTTTTTTTTAATGCGTACTATGTTATTTTTTTACCTTAGTTTGACGGAAGTTCCGAGGTATTTTAATCACCAATGTTTTTGACTACCAAAAAATTATTAAAAAAAAATAGTAAAATAAAGTAAAAAAAAAAATTGAATAAATCTCAATAAAGTGTAAAAATTGACGTATCTCCCAAACTATAAAACTTTAGCTAGGGAAAGTATGGTTCAATGATTAGTAAATGACCTCCTCTATATGCGAATTTGCTATGGCGTGTCCAGATCCAGTCACCCTGTATAAAAACACAACCCAGTTAACACTTAGATGGACACTAAACGCCCATAGGCGTAATAACTATAAAACTTATATTGAGTCTCGTTCAGCGTCCTTAAATGAGTTAATTAGTACAAATTACCCCGCAGACTACCTACTACAAAAGAACTTCCTTTGCCGATAAGGAAATAGGATATCCGTCATTTTCCCTCATTTTTACAACGAATCATAAACGATGCCACAGACAACTCAATAAGATGCGATGTAACTCAATAAGATTTTTCCTTATGTCATGTTGCAGCAAAATCAAAATCAAAATCAAAATATTTTATTTCACATAAACCTACAAGGGCACTTATGAAACGTCAGAAGCTAGGTGCACGGTTCCAATTGGTCGGTTAGCCAAATCGAATGGTAGCCAAATGGATCTCTCTTTCGGACAATAAATTATGTTTCAAATTAAAATATCAATGAAGCCTGACATAGACAGGCAGGGACTAGATTTTGTGAGTATTTTTAAAATTGTTTTCGCACACATAAACACGAAAATAGACCCTTTTAAAGTCGTTCATTATTATTGTGAAACCCGTATTTTAATTAAATTCGGTCAGTTTGTCAAGATGTTATATAGTTAATAATTCTACTTAATTATGATATTATGTATTATGACACCACAAGTGTGTTGAAAGGTTTTCAGAAAAATCATAGATCTAGTTTTGCTGCATTAAGTTCAATAAGACAAATGCAAAAAAAAAAATCGGGCGTCTCCTCCTGCGGCGGTTAGGGGCGCGAGGGCGCGAAATTTGCCTCTCCCTCACGCGCTCCGTCTCCTCCTTCGCGAGCATTACTGCTTCGCAGAAGGAGGTGACGGCCTCCCATTTCCTCTCGCTCCGTAGCATGGCCCGAATCAAGGCCGGACGCGAGAGATCACCGCCGCCGATCGCATCCACGAGGACACGGCGATGCCCTGCCCAAGCCGGGCAGACCTCCACCGTATGCTCCACCGTGTCCTCCGGGCGATCCACACAGTGACGACACTCGGGCGTTTCCTCCCGCTTTATTCTGAACAGGTACCTCCCGAAACAGCCGTGTTTGTGGCGTGCCCTTCAGTTTCCCCCCTGAGGAAGATTCTTTCAGGGAGGAATAGTGGAATAAAACAAAATGAAAAGGGGACTTTCTGGTTTTTTTTTTACTTTAGGGTCCATCTTTCCTTCCTGAGGGGAATCATCTCAGGGGCGAATTATGGAATTACATTACATTACATTAATTAACATGAAACAATTATAACGTTGACAATTATTTAATAAAAAAAATTATTATCAATTAATTAATTAATTGAATTATGAATAACGAATCAATCACTCTATTAAATTCAACAGAAATAATGACCTACACGACATACATAAACTCACGCCTTCTTCCTACGGGGGAAGACAGAAACTACAGAACGCAATCTGCTACGATCCTTACATACTCCGTTTGGCTTCTTTTACGTTCATACATCTGGTCATACGCCGGTTGCAAGTACTACGCACCTAACCTTTCTGAAGAACATCACCGAGAACGACGAACATAAATCTCTATTTAAATTACCTATAAAATCACGAATTAAATCTGAAATTAGAATGTATTTAAAGCCTTTTAATGACTTTTCAAAACAATATCCGAATCAAATTCGAGATCTATGTCGCAATTATTCTAAACTCGGTCAATACCGCGTCATCAACTGATAAATATTAGTAGGTAGTGATGTCCAATATGGTATTTTAATAAATAATTTGTTGTTTATGAATCAACACGGAAGTGAGTAGAAGTAGTTATGTAAAGTATATGACTTGTAGTTCAATGCCATTCACATTTTGTTCACGTTCAATAACCGATGCATGTCTCAAGGTTTTATGGATGAGCTCTAGTTTGGAACAGAATTCAGAGAAAGATTTACGCATAATTTATTTACATTATTTATTTCCCAAATTCTCAGTCAGCAGCCTAGAATCTGGATTTGAGCCGGCAATACGCCATACACTTCCTATTAGGTACATGAGATGTTTAACCGAATTTTAATTTATATAATAGTGTTCGGTTTAATTTAGGTTTTTGTTATTTTTTTATTTTAATTTGATCCTGATATTGTGCCCTTACAGGGTTTTGTACCCAGCTTTAAGTCTTTTTACAATATGGAATACAATAAATGAATATGAATAACATGTTAAATGTTAATTAATAAATAAATGAAAACATAACTTGTGGTGATTTGTCGCAGCCATTAGAGGCACACAATACACACACACATAATAAGATTTATCTGCTTTTTTTTTTTTTTTGTGAATTTTGTGTGCCATAACGTGGGTCAAATAAATTGATTTTCTTTCTTTCATTCCTGCTTACTCTTTTGAGTAAAATAGACGTCATGTCATATTATTATTAATATTTTCCAAATATTAATAATAATATGACATTACGTCTAAATATAAGTATTGTTAATACTTATATTTAGTTACCTACATATTTCGAAACGATTGAACCCCAAAAAAATAAAAAATAAATAGTTTTCCTCATCCGTGCACGATCCGTGCAAGAAGTGTTTTTTTTCTTTATTAATTACTAGCTTCTGCGCGCGGCTTCGTCCGCGTAAAATTTCACAGACATAGAACCTTTACATATTTCAATTACTTACTTAACTAGTAGTTCTGCAAGCAGTAGACCTCGCGAGCACAAACTTTTTGCAACAATTAATATACCACTAAATTAATTGGCACAGGTAACGCTGCAGCCTAGTTTTGTAATGAGAAGGTGGTCCCAGGTGAATTGACGGGGTCCGCTAGGGCCGATGCCTGCCGGGGTTGCGAAGAAAACCGAAAGGGAAATCGTGGCCCCCGGCAACAGGGCAACCGAAAGAATTCGGGTAGGTTTTAGTCAGTAAGAGTCTGACACGCTCCGCCCAGAGTGGGAGAATTTATATGACAATTTCCCGCCAAAAAAAAAATAAAGTTTCTCCATCAATCCCTACCTAGTAGTTAAAGGGCCGATTCCACTGGTAGAAATCTAAAACTGTGCAATTTACTGCATTTTGAGGAGCTATACTACTCATCACGCCGAAGATCCTCATCAGATCTTCACCAAATTGTTATGAGACCAATTCAAAGTTACTACCTTTCAAATAAAAAATATTCATCAAAATCGGATCTCATAAGGCGGAGATATTCAGTAGCCCCCTGTTTGCCGTTTTTTGGAGGATGTACCCCCCTCCAATCAAAAATCCTCAACGGCAAAAAAGTTCTATAAAGTCGTAAAACCTGTATACCAAGTTTCGTCCAGATCGGTTGAAAAATACAACCTTTAGAGGAGTACCAACAAACAGACATACGAAAGCAAATGCCAGACTAACAGCAGAGAAGCTTCGCTCGCTCGGTCAATTAAAAATAAGCTAAAAGACACCTAAAATCAACAAACATTTATGACTCAATAAACAAGGTGACCTATCGGCTGGCATAACTGGCCCACTTTTGTTTACACAACACTACATCTTTTTGCTCGTTTTGCCGACAATCTGGTTCGGTTCAATGCACCGGCAAGATGCCAAGAATGCGTTTACGCAACCACTGCGCAGGTAAGACAATTAAAGGTTTCGTATGACGAATTAATTCATTCGATACTGCTTTTTAGGGTTGCGTACCCGAAGGGTGTCAAACGGAACCTTATTACTAAGCCTCCGTAGTTCGTCTGTCTGTCAGCGGGCTGTATATCATGAACCGTAATAGGTAAACAGTTGAAAAGTTATCTATTGCAGCTATAACAAACAAAAAAAAACTATTAAACGGTCGCCATACAAGAAGCGTTTGTTGTTTTGCAAGTCCGACTCGGCCGGTTTTCTTTTAATTGACTGCAAAAAAAGATTTTTTAAGCTTCGACCAAACCTGAGCGACCACAACGCGGGACGCGAGACTCGGGAGCGGGAGCGTCTACCGCGCGGCGGACGCTGCTCGTGCCCCACGGCACAGATGAATACAGGTGGCACACGGGGACGACGGCGCGTTGTGTTCCACGCGCGTCTCAAAGAGATGTCAGCAGAATTGACGGAGTCCGCTAGGGCCAATACCTGGCGGGGATTCGAAGAAAACAGATAGGGAAATCGTGGCCCCCGGCAACAGGGCAACCGAAGGAACACGGGTGGGTTTTAGTCAGTAAGAGTCTGACACGCCCTCCCGCTCCGCCCAGAGCGGGAGAAGTTATTTGATAATTTCCCACCCAAAAAAAAAAAGGTGAATATAACTGTACGTAATTAGCGCTGTGCGACCTGAATTGCACTTTATTGTGTCGCAGCAAGAGTCGCTTTTTTTTATTTAAATGATTTTGCGGACTTTTATTGTGTCGCAGCAAGAGTCGCTTTTTATTTAAATGATTTTGCGGAGTGTCCTATCTGTATTAATCTGTGCCCACGGCCGTTACGCATTGACCTAGTACCTTTAAGTGGAAAATGTTCGGATTCTGGGCGGCATTGCTTTCTAGCCTGTACTTACTCTACGGTTATTACAACACTGATTAAGCAGGTTTTTGACGTTTGATGGCTGATTTGAGCGATACATGTGCTTTATATGATATCTACATATTTTCTTACCTTACATAACATAACATCACGCCATGTTTCCCCGAAGGGTTTTGCAGAGCTGTACCTGTATAGTACACCCACATTTCGCCAGTTATGTTTAAGTCCCATATGGGGTGTGAGCCTGATAATTTCACAACATTGGTGTATGGCAAGAGCCATAAACCAATGTTGTGTAATTATCCACAGTAGTAGTCAAGATCATACTGACATCTTTGAAACACGTTTTTAAGAATTTAGCACAGTAACGTCCTTTTATATCTACATTATTATTCTACAAATAATTTAATTAATATAAATATGTATGAAAAACAATTAAAAATCAGACCGTTAATTTTATGTAATATTAACACTTATTTCCTATGCACCAATTTGTGTTGAGGACGTTTGAAAGTCATACATCCGAAACATAATAATGAATGCATTATTTATTCTAAATAAGATCGATCGAAGGTTAAGACACACTATGCGCGCTGTTGATTTGTGGATGGGTGACCATCCATTCCAAATTGAGACTCCGTGCCTCGGAAAACACGCTTTGTAGATCTTTGACAGTCGTTACGGGTAGTCAGAACATTGTTTGTAGATAGTTTATTTTTAAGTTATTGCATAGCTTTTATTGCGGGCTTTGAGCGCGGCGACCGAATCAATAAATTCCGTAACGAAAATAAAACCTAACACCCCCCACTCCGCCTACTATGTGTAGCGCATCATCCCAAGTGTAGCGTTGACAAATAGGAAGTAGGGGGGTTACAAATGCTATGCAATAGCTTTACCGCGGCAGTCCCCGAGTGCCACACGTTTTTTTAATTTATTTTTTTGAACGGCATCTTGCAGGTCAACGTAGGAGGTTTTCGACTGCTTAACCGGACTTTCCTGTGGCTGCCTCAATAAATTAAGGCCTCCAGCCAGGGCACAAAACTTAGAAACTAAGCGAGTACACGCTAAGGGCACCACCAGTGGGGTACGGACCTCGGCTTTCCGTCGATAGTGGAGGACAGCAAGGGACAGGCTGGATCGAATTAAGTTTGTAGTTTATTTTCCAAAGTAGGCACTTTTGAACATCCGTAAAGGTGTCTAAGCAGAGTTAAGTATGTCTCAAGTATGTATGCCAAAAAATTCAATTGAAACAACATTTACTTTTATCTCACTTATTAAATAACTAGCTGTGACCACCGCTTCGCTCACTTTAACTCAAATACAGATTGGCCTATTTACTACTCATAAGTAACTTATTTGAAGCCTCTCTCCTCGGGCGTTCTGAAAAATCGCCACATAATAATAATTATGTTTTAGGAGCTCGTGGCTAAGTACCAACAGCCGCACGGGTCGATCCATCAGGTTAAGCCACGCGTGACCATTTCTACATACCGAGACTCCTCCGTGCCTCGGAAAGCACGTTAAGCCGTTGGTCCCGGCTGTCATTTGTGGATCTTTGACAGTCGTTACGGGTCGTCAGAAGCTAGAAAGTCTGACAACCAGTCTTACCATGGGGTATCGTATTACCTAGTTACTGGGTTGTGGAGGTCAGATAGGCAGTCGCTCCATGTAAAATACTGGTATTCAGCTGCATCCGGTTAGACTGGAAGCCGACCCTAACATAGTTGGGAAAAGACTAGGTAGATTGAATAATAATTATGTTTATAGTTAAGTTTACTTTTTTAAGTTAAAAGAAACGATCAATTGCAATTATTCAATTCCAATAGGGATGACAACAAATTTTTTTTTGTCCGTCTGTTACGTTATTTAAAAATATTGGACACGTATTTTTTATTTTCTTACGTAATCAAAAGATTACGGCGATACATTGAGTTAAAATGTGCCATAACGTCACGAGTATATAGATTTTAAACTTACTTGTGACGTAGCGACCCCCACTCCAAAACTTTAATGCGTTTTATTTTTTAAGTATTTTTTTATTAATATGATAAAGCAAAAAATACGGGTCTATTATTTTTTATTATCTGAGTGACGGACTAAATGGAATTTCTTTTTTTTTTGACCCAGGTATCATCTCTATTGTCATTGATCGTTTCGGGGACCGTTGTTGGACAGACAGACAGAGAGGAGCTGATCAATGAATAACATAAATATTGAAACACGATCTATAATTACTTCAACAATCGCAGAATACGTCACAACAGGCTGACGTAAGTTACCTAATATAAACAAAATACAAAGGTTATTGAATAAATTATGTAGGTATATTTTATCAAAACATTAGACCAAGTGACCAAAGCACGTAGTCGTTCACCATATTTATAAATTACTAGCTGCGCCCCGCGGTTTCACTGACATAAGTCTCGATCTCGTAAAAACATTGGGATAAAAAGTATTCTATGTCCTAATCCAGGTCATGGTCTACTCATGAGCCAAATTTCATCCAAATCTGTTTAGCCGTTTTAGCGTGAAAGCGTAACAAATAAACAAACTCTTTTTCGCATTTATAATCTAAGTTCTTCTTTGACACACCCTTATGACATGAGACTTAAAAATAGCTGTCAACCCTATTAGAGAGCACCCCTATTAACCAGGCCCAAAAATAACCTCAATACTCAAATTACATTTATTTGAAAACTCGAATAAAAGTCCTTCATCAATATACTTTATGAAAGCAAACTTCCTTAGGTCGATTAAGTAAAAATTAATGACTCTCACAATAAAAAATACATTGTTGCTTTTAGAGGACATCAGATAAATATGGTGGCACTGACTTTGAACTTTTGCTTGACCGTTGCAAGATGGCTGACTAACTTCCGGCTATGAAAATCTTTTAACGGATAAAGTGACAGATGACTAATCCATTGCAGATTAGGGTCACGGTTAGATGATAGTCATTTCGACTTCGATAATCACTTCGATAGAGCATAAAGTTTAGGTTTCCCTACGTGATCGAATCAGAAATGAAGAGATCCGCAGGAGAACCAAGGTAACCGACATAGCCCGAAGAATTGCCAAACTTAAGTGGCAATGGGCAGGGCACAATGCTCGCAGAACAGATGGCCGATGGGGCCGAAAGGTTCTGGAGTGGTGACCGCATACCGGAAGACGTAGCGTTGGAAGGCCTCCCACAACATGGACTGATGACCTTGTGAAGGCCGTAGGAATTTGCTGGATGCGGGAAGCACAGAATCGGTCGAAGTGGCTGTGCGCGGTGCGTGGTGCCTATGTTCAGCTACATCTTTCGGCTGAAATGGTGATGATGAGAGCATAAAGAGAAAGAGAAAGAGGAAAAGAGGAGGAGTAGAGATAGAGTATGAATGTGAACGGCTATAAGAGTAGAGGAAGACCAGAGAAATGATGGATGGACTGTAGAAAAGGGGTACTACCGAGATGACGACTTATAGACAAATATGGAAGAAAAAGAGATGTTACGCCGACGACAAGTAAATTGGGATAAAAGGAGGAGAATGATGATGATGAGTCACTTTGATGGAGCAGTGCTGGCCCAGTGGTAATAGCCCCGACTTACGTCTCATTGGTCGTAAGTTCAAACCCAAACAGTTCAAACCCAAGTGCTCTGCATTCAGCGCTTGGTGTGGCAACACGCCGTGTTCGGGTTCGCGACAAGTCAATCGTCATTTTGAGTATGCCTCGTTGAGGTGAAACACGTGTCAATTTCTTACAGGGTTTTTTATAGCTCTTGAGGAACAGTAAAGCGGAACAGGTTACTGAATATATCAACGTCTATTTTAGTTTATTTCATCACCTGCACTGCTCTCAAAACGGAAAACATCGTGAGGAAACACGGCATGTCTTAGAACCAAAAAATTCCAAGTGGTGGATTATGGCCCAGTCCAACTCATTGAGAGGAGTCCTGTGTCCCAGCAGTAGGAACGCTGTAGGCTGATTGTTCTATGCTTATGCGTTTCGACTAGCCGTATCATTGTTTATAAGATGACAAAGACGAATGATCTGATAGTCTCTGTAATGGGAATGTGGTTAACTCCATCTATAGACGCTTTGCCTCTGCTTTACTAAGAAGATGTGTTGCCAAGTTTAGAAGCGAGAATTAAAGCGACAATAACTGACTTTTATTAATTTTATACTGAAGATGACGTCTAAACGAGTACCTAGTGTTAATGATTTGGCAAAAATATGTTTTAAATTAGAGCATATTTTAATAACTTAATATAGGAATGTTTTAGATTATGTTCATATTACATAGTGAAATTAATTTGTAAAGTTATGTCTAACGCGGATAAAAACTGAGAATCACGCAAAATCTATCAAGCGTATTTTTCTGAAACGTTCACCATTTTAAAGATAATTTAATTATTGATCTTTTAGTATACGTGTTTTATTAAAATACTTTTGGTTGTATGTATAATAAATTAATAATGCGTCCAATTTGGGATAGAGCTCCTTGATAAGTGAGTTCTTATTACCGGCTGGACGTACGACGCGTTTCGTGAGCTCAATAAAGAACACGCATGCTAACCACTCAAGGTCACTGGCTTATATCTGCGTCTTAAAATGCGAGACTCAACAATCTCGGATGAGTTCTAAGAGCTATTATATCATGGCCTTTTGGGCTCCGGGTTACTCTCAGTATTCCGGAGCATGCTCTGATAAACACTATCTTTGAGCTTGGACGGAATGGAACCCTGACCCGGATTTAAATGGACGTGTGGACATAGTCAAAACCAGTTCCATGACACTCAGAAACAAATACCTTTTAGTGTTAACAACAAAGGTTTACTGTCAAAATTACTGTCGATAGCGTTTAAGCTTACAAAAACATGGATAAGTCAACACTTTGACTTTGACCTTTAACCAAATTAAGTTAAATAATAAATAATGTGCGGAAATGAGATGCATTTTTCCGTATTTAGCTGTACATATTGACGGCCTGATAGAAGTCGATATTTCCGATGATAAAGTCAAACTCGAGCTATAGGAGGTTATACCGTAACCGTTTATCAAGGTTAAGAAAATAAATAATTAACATAACTTAAAGTCGTTGCTTTGCACATACATTGACATACTGCCTTATTTGAAGCTAGCGAGGTCGTAGACTGTAGTTTTATGGTCAGATTCCCAGATCAAAAATGGTGTAATTTGGATTTTTTTCCTGGTTTTCATTAGTATCCCGAGGTCTTAAGAGCGTTTAAACTGAAAGTGGCCGAGAAATATGGCTAACTAGTGAACTAAAATATTGATTAAATGCAATTTTTTAAAAAAATATCGTATTTATTTAAATATGTTTAGTTTTAGAAAGAAAGATATTTATTGAGACTCGCACAGAAAATCACAAATTAAACTAAAACACACTCATTAAACCATTAATAATAAAAAAAATTGTTTTAGATGTAAAAAGTTTTTGGAAGCTTTCCAAATGCCTTTTTTATACCTAAAACGGTTACAACATAAAATTCAGTGTTATAATTGCAATTCATTATTAACATTCTAGTCAGCCATTTTTCTTATTTCCTTACAATCATCATCATCATCATTTCAGCCGAAAGACGTCCACTACTGGACATAGGCCTCCCCCAAGCACCGCCACTTCAACCGATTCTGTGCTTTCCGCATCCAGCGGATTCCTGCGGCCTTCACAAGGTCATCGGTCCATCTTGTGGGAGGCCTTCCAACGCTACGTCTTCCGGTACGCCGTCGCCTACGTGATCGAATCAGAAATGAAGAGATCCACAGGAGAACCAAGGTAACCGACATGGCCCGAAGAATCGCCAAACTTAAGTGGCAATGGGCAGGGCACATTGCTCGCAGAACGGATGGCCGATGGGGCCGAAAGGTTCCTTACAATTATATTGCCAAATTAACCAAAACAGCGAAATATTTGACAGCTATTTGCGACGTTGCCCACTTTTCAGTAAAAATGCAAATTATATGGATAATTCAATAAATATTTAATCATAAACGTTGGATAACAAACTTGAACTTCAAATGAAATAGTTTGAAGAGCAAAGTTATCGATAAATGTAATAATGACCAGAAATATGCGGAACCATCGAATAAAGTTTCTGGTACGCAATAATTAGTTTTATATTAGTTTATATATTTTGATACAGTTTATTGATTCCTATAGCGGTTGTGGTTATGGAATTATTTTTCATTTTCTCGATAACAGACCTCGTGTAATTAAATAGAGACGGAGTAGTTTTTCATCTGCTTTTGGGTTGGGACGAACTAAAGGAGAATGAACCATGCTGAGGTGAAAAGACAAGCAAGATGGCGAGGCCGGCTGTCCCCGCGGCTTTGCTCACGCGACAATGTTCATTTTTGACACAGCAAGTTTATTGCAGACATTGTTACGTGTATTATATTAACCCATCAAAAACATAAATGTGATAAATTAATACAGTAACCATGTGCTAATACAGTAACCATGGAACCTAGAGTTTTATCTACAAGCGACCCGCCCCGCTTAGCACAGGTGCAATGTACAGTATAACTATTTTCTGAATTTCCCTTAGCAAACTTCGTGTTTCGTCAGTCATCGGATTTCTATCAGTTGCCCTTTACACTTGGTGCAGACCGGACGCTATCAATCGACTTGGAAGTATATAGAGTTGTTAATACTCTTTTAACGTAATGTAATTTATTTAAAAAATGCGAGGAAAGCTGCTACACTCGAAGGCATGAAAATAGTTTTACAGCTCTATATAGTTCACATGGAAATCAAAACAAAAGAACAATAAAGTACTTAGTTCTGAATTCAAATTATTATGCACAATAAATCTAATAATAATTAATGGACATATAAATTAGCATTCGTTTGTATTCGGAAATGCGATGATTCCCGAGGGACATTACGAAAATAGTCAGACTGTATAGATGTGGCGACATGTCAAAACATCGAGATTTGTCTACTATTTTTAATTTAAATATGACATAACATCACGCTTGTATCCCCGAAGGGTTAGGCAGAGGTGGACCTATAATAGTATACCCATATTTCGCCAGTTATATATAAGTCCCATGATGTAATAGCGGGCGAGCCTATTGCTGCCATGCCATTATTCTCATGTCATTATACATTATCTTGTTTTAAACTTTTGACGACCGAGCTCTGCTCAGGTGAAAGTAGAGAAAACGAATTTTCCCGGATATGAGACCTAGCTAGATCCGATTTTTCGCCCTCATAAACCCCAATAGTGCAACTTTCATCGAAATCGTTAGAGCCGTTTTCGAGAACGTGATTACATATACATATATATACAAATGCCTACCTAGTATTACCTAGTTACTGGGTTGTGGAGGTCAGATAGGCAGTCGCTCCATGTAAAATACTGGTATTCAGCTGCATCCGGTTAGACTGGAAACCGACCCCAACATAGTTGGGAAAAGGCTAGGCAGATTGATTGATATATACAAATATTGCTTATATAATTGTAGTATAAATAACAAAAACAAAAAATTTACACAAGAACGGTAAATTAGTTTTATAGAGAGACTGTTGATTAGTTTTTTTTTCTTTGCAGAGAGTCTACAGGTTTAAGTATCTTGGTCATATATTGACTCCCAACCTCAAAGACGATGATGACATTGAACGGGAGCAGAGGGCGTTGTCAATTAGAGCGAATATGCTGGCTCGCAGGTTTGCACGATACTCAGTTCCTGTAAAGATCACGCTCTTTCGAGCCTACTGTACTAGTTTTTACACGTGCAGCCTGTGGGCTAGATATACGCAAAGATCGTATAGCGCTCTCCGCGTTCAATATAACAATGCGTTTAGGATACTGGTGGGGCTGCCCCGTTTCTGTAGTGCATCGGGACTGTTCGCAGATGCGCATGTAGATTCCTTTTACGCAACAATGCGTAAAAGGTGCGCTTTCCTGGTGCGTAGGGTGTGGGGCGGCTCCAACAATGTCTTAAGCATGGTTGCGAGTCGCCTGGACTGCTTTGGTCACTGTTGTGCCCTCTCTCATGGGATGTCACAGCGGTGACCAACCGTTATTGATTGTATTGTTTTCCTTGTTTTTGTTTAGTGTCTGTGCTTACTAACATAATCGTAAGTTTTATTAACAATCCTGTTGAGTCTTGGTTACTCGAATAAAGAAAAATTATATCATATTCTATAGTCAAAAAGCATCTCTCACCTTTACAGAATGAAGAGGAATATTATTATTAGTATTAAATACTAAATAACTGGTCATATTTCGGCATAGGCTACCTTATTTATAACTTTGATCAATTTCATCGTTTTTATTCTAATTAACAGGTCTTCTAAACGAAATTCTAAATTCTCTCCAATCTCCTGATATCTACAGGTTTATTAAAAACAAGTATATCATGTTAATTTCATAGCAACACCTGCCATCCGTATTGTGACATACCTAGCTATGAAAACCTGTCTAATGTAATAACCGAATTCTTGTTCAAAAAGAAAGAAATGCTAATTTATTCATTAATTCTCGTTCAACGATTTTTTTATTGAATACTTGTTTTTAATCCCAGATACTAATTTGACATTTCAAATGTTTTTTTTTTGTTTCTTTTTCATTTTGGAGTTTGACATTTGCACCTGTCAAATACTAATTTGACAGGTGCAAATGTCAAACTCCAAAATGATTAAAAAACGAAAAGGTAATACAAAATATAACGTGGATGTACTAATAGATAAAATTAATCAATTAGCCACAAATTAACTACTTGCAAAGATCCTTTAAAATTTGATCTCTATCTTGATAGTCCATTTGCACCACTTATCACTAAATACATTTTAGCGCATAACAAAACATCGTTCTGTCTCCATCAACTCCAAACGATTGACTGAAATAGAACGATGATTTGTGGAACAAACGGGACTAAGTCTATAAGTTTATACAGGGCCAAATTATATTATCTAGCGAAACTCCACAGCCGTAATTGAATTAATTATCTAAACAAATGATAAAACAAAAAAACAATTAATTTGATGAGGTATTTTTATGGGGTCATCGACCGCAGTCACTGTAGTCACCTGAAATATCAGTTTAAAAAAAATCCGGCCAAGTACGTGTCGGACCAAGCACAATGAAGGGTTCCGTAGTTGGGATGAATTTATCTCAAACACAAACTTAACTTCATCGATATAGGTACCTACGTCACGGTCATTTCTACAACTGCAAATGCAAGTTTTCAGTGGCGACGATTTTCGGACATTTTCCTTTACTTGAGCTGTGAGACCTTACTTCCTGCCAAATTTCATGATTCTAGATCAACGGGAAGTACCCTGTAGGATTTGATTTATTAGCGAGTATCATAATATGTCGCATAAATGGCCGTACCTATTTTATTTATTACGTTGACTTAGAAGCTTGATTTTTTTAGAGCTCTAAGGCACCACAGATCTACAAATGTGACATTAATTTCAACTTGATATTTCCACGTGTTCTCCGCGCGGATCTTGACAGACTGACGGATGGATAATGAAGTGATCCAAAAACGGTTCCGTTTTTTCCTTTTGAGGTACGGAACCCTAAAAACAGTTTTTTAATGTGTAAACTGCACAGAAGTGATGGGTATTAATATCTAAACACGACCAAATAAAATCAAACATTTTTTTACTTCAAGTAACAACACTACAAGCAGTCGGTGACTCCACAAAAAATCGATCAAAAAATCGTGTTTAGGATATTGATACCCATCTTTTATTTGACCCTGTTGATAGTATAGAATATCAAAATCTATTCAGAATTACTAAACACAAGCCACATTATTACTTTTACATTCCAGCATAAAAAAACAATTTCAACAGGTCCCAGATTCGGAGGGTATCAAAATTATCAGAATCTCATAAAATTTCGCTCGTCAACGTAGTCTTTTGAATCCTGGTCAAACCGGTTGGACGACAGATTTTCATTATAAGGTGCTTTATAATATGTTTGACCACAATTATTTAAGCCTACGGTCATTATATTACCCAACCGAATATAACAATTAACGTGATCTTTTTCAGTATCTTGTCATAATTGGAAAAGGTTTTGGGAAACCAATTGCAGCAAAAGGTTGTGACTTAAACAGAACATTCATCTAGGTATTAATTTTATGCCCTTGCACTATAATAATTATTTTTTTCGGATTCGTTTCGCCAGACAATTTTTTTTTTCTGGGTATAAAAAAACCGGCTAAGTGCGAGTTAGACTCGCACACGAATGATGAAGGGTTCCATACAGTCACGAGCAAAAATATGCTCACACTTAGCAAAATTAAAAAAATATTTTCTCGTGGAATAATGATTGCAACTAGACATAAGCCCTATGTAGTGTGGGACTGTGGGTTACAAAATACTATATCCCTAAAAAAATACAATTACAATCAATACAGTAGGAGAAAATAACTCTAAAAAGTTTGTAATTGTAAACATATTAGAAAAAAGAAAGAAAGAAAGAAAGAAAAATAGGTTTATTTGTCACAGAAACACGTGCATACATAAAAGACAAGAGTAATCAAAGAATAACACAAAGTACATAATAAATCACGAGCATAGAACAGAGTTTACTTAGGCGGCAGCTGCACGACATGACTGTGACAAGAAGGTTTCCACTCAGCATGATGCTGTGCTATGGGGGACCCACAGCACAGCGCTGATTTCCAGTGGTCACCCGAAAAAAAAAAATATGTACGGAAATCAAGTCAGGTTAATGCTCGTGACTGTGTACCACCGTACAATATTTAGCGAATAACGTCGAAAAAATCATGTTTCTTTTATTACCCCTTTTATTTGTAACTTTATTTTATTTATAATATTTGTTGCTATAGCGGCAATAGAAATACACAATCTGTGAAAATTTCAACTGTCTATCTATTATACTGTTCATGAGATACAACCCGCTGACAGACGGACAGCGAAGTCTTAGTAGTCAATTCAATTCATTTATTCTGTAACAATTCACATTGTGTTCGAATATAATTCAACATGAAACATAAGCATACACAAAAAATATATTAAAATACATGCAATTCTATTTAAATTAGGAAATAATAATTAGATTTAAAAAAAAAATATATTTAAAGGCATGTCAAAAATCAACAGCAAGATAAAAGCAAACAATAATCAAAAAATAAAATATGACTACAATAATTATAAGTATAACCCATAGACAAATAATGAGACATGACAGTTTTAACAGAATAGGACTATAAATCATCTAATGAAGACTATAAATCATCTTTCCAACAGGAATGCCTTGAGCCTTGCCTTGAATGAGCCTGTGTACAGTATGCTTTTTAACTCAAGCGGTAATTTATTAAATATTTTAAATGCCTGATACTGTGGACTAGGGTTCCGTTTGGCATCCTTTAGATACGGAACCCTAAAAACATTCGGAAAATGCAGGAATATAATTAAAGTACCTACAAATTTCTTTTCCTTTGAAAATAAATACAAAAATGTTAAAATCATCATCTCTCGTCTGTGTTCATCCCGCCATTAGATTTAAAACGGATCCAATTTTGTAACAAGTGGAAGAATCCACTTTATTTCGTGTCTTGAACATCGAAAAAGGACTCGCCTTTTTAAATGTCTTTATTACAACGAAAAGTTACCCCATCTCAATTTGGGCCCCTCTCTCTGACCTCGACACCGTAAAGCAATGTTCAACGTTTTTTTCTGATAAATTAAAAAGGCATTTTTATCTAAAAGGTATTTAATACTTTACAATAAATCTTAAACGTTAAGATAACGTCTTTTACGTGTACAATTTACGAGTATTTCGTTTCAAAGCGCTCTATCGGAGAGCAATATCAGCGATTTTAAAACCTCAACAAAAGAGTTTCTGTATCAAACAGAATCATTTAATTTTATTCGATTCTGTCTGGAGCTACAATTTAAACGATTTTCAACTTTTACTGTTATCTCGAATTTAAAGGAATTTGTAAAGGGCTTTAAACTTGAAATGTAATTGATTAAGCGCTTATTCAGATAGCAATCATGTTTAAAAATAATGACCCTTCTATGTTCTATGATATGGGGTTAGTCCCTCAGGTGGACCTTCTTAAGACGCAGATATATGCCAGTGACTTTGAGTGGTTAGCTTGCGTGTTCTGTACTGAGCTCACGCAACCCATCGTACGTCCAGCCAGTAATAGGACTCGCCCATCAAGGAGCGCTGTCCCAAATTAGACGCATGATTAATTTATTATACATAAAACAAAAAGTGTTTCAATAAAAAAACGTTTACTAAAAGATCAATAATTAAATTGTCTAATGGTAAAAGTTTCAAAAATATACGTTTGATAGATTTTGCGTTATTCTCAGTTTTTTATCCACGTTAGACATAACTTTATAAATTAATTTCACTATAAACATAATCTAAAATATTCCTATATAAAGTTATTGAAAAAATATTCTAATTTAACATATATTTTTTTAAAAACATTAAAACTACTCGTTTAGACATAATCTTCAGTATACAATCATTAAAAGTCGGTTATCGTCGCCTTAATGGATGTTATTCTGTAAAACGTCACGAACGATATGTCACTTATTAATTTATTAATGGTAAAATCTAAGTTGAGAACGAAGGTGTTTGGATGTACTATCGAAGAAACGCAGATATGTACAGTAAGCGCTCAAAAGTGCATGAGCACGCTAAGAGTCGTATTGCTGTGAACACGCGGTATAGCTCGTACATTTGTATGTGTAAGCAACACGATACACACACCACAGATAACGCAGTTACACGAAACAACAATATATTTCCGTCGCTTTAAACATGCTAGCACACACGCACTATGCGCGTGAACTTGACCAGTTAATGGCATTGCTAAAATTCGATGGTAACTTAACAAGCGCAGATAGCAGAAAGCGTTAAGCGTTGGTATGGAATTCAATCTGCCTCAGGTTCTAATCTCGTGAAACACAGTGCGGTTTTTTGCAAATATTATTATTTTTGTTTTCGATAATAATATTTTTTAAATATTGCTGCTTTTTTATGTTGTTATTGCAATAAAGGTTTTAGAATAAAAAATGCGTGATATATGATAACAAAATTAAAAAATATATGTTTATTCGTTATATTTATTTTACATAAGTTAATAAACTGCTACAATTATTTATCATTACTTCAGCTGAATAAGATGTGAAATAGATGTCAAGAAACTTAGAAGCAGTTTGTATTATTTAGACATATTTAAATTATGAAATATTTTAAATTTTTAATGGATTTTTTCACCATAAATATTAAGCTTTGATCATGGTCGAAGTAATTAAGTAATAAATAAGAATATTAGACTACTTAAAATGTAAAAAACTACTTACAGAATAGGTAATTTTAAGGTTAAATATGGGCAGTTTGTTTATATTTTATTTGTATTAATTATTTTACATTTTATTTGACTTTAGTAAATATTGGTTGTTATTGAGGTTAAAGCTTAAGTATTCATTTTCTTTACGAAAAGAAGATTGAAACTAAACCTCAAATTTTTATCCTAAAATAATACTATTACTAAAATAATATTAAACAATTTCGGTATATCTGCAAGAAATACGACAAACACCCTATTGAAACGTGCTTAAAAAATTCGTTACCATAAATTCATGCAATAACGAATCTGTTGTTTATTAAGTTGGTACGGTCAATATTTTAAGGTCAAAAACGGTTTTCTAGCTGGTCTTCAGTGATGCAAGCCTTCAGAGTGCACGGCGAACGGTTCATAATGACGTGTTTTTAATAATTCAGCAAAATGTCTCGTTGGTATGAAACCATTTGTTTCATTCACCATTTGACGTCGCTGCTACTCGATAATAAGCCCCTTCCTCATATCTCTTAACCCTCACAGTATTTCTCTAGAACAAAGAAAAACATTGTTTTTATTACACATAATACCTTATTATTTATTATTCACTAATCGAATTAAACCTCACAATGAATTTAAAACTTTAAAGGCATCTTCTGTCTCAACAATACCTCTGTTCTATCAACAATACCCTTGATTAAGATTTATGTTTAGTAAAATATGAAATATATTAATGATAACACTCACACTTAGTCCGGTTTCATTAGATATTCACTTCACTTTTACGCAGCGCAATAATATTCTCTGATCTGATCTGATCTCTTCAATATATTTTATGCCTGCTTTTTGATAATAATAACCACAACACTGCGCTAAATACTCGTCACCAATATTATCCACGAACCAAAAAAGTTCTATTAATTGAATACTCGTAACAAACTGCATCTACCCCACAGAAATCGAAATAATTTACTTAGTTTTTTGTGGTCTACCTGCTAAACTTTAATATTTATGTGAACAAGACGAATGAAACTAAAAACGAATGATGATTATTGAACTAGTCATTGGTTGCAGACAAAGTGAGTGTGTGTGTGTAATGTGCGTGTCTACAGTATTGTAACAACTTATAGAAGAAGGTCGTAAGTCAAACCGAAGCGTCAGTCTATTGCTTTGTGAGATTGCTCATGGACTTTTGGTCGGCACTGTACACTGTTAGGACCATTCTTGCTTGCAGCGCTCGGCCGCTATAGTATCGCTTACCTACGAAAAAAAAGGGTCGTGTGCACAGGATTTTGTTTTCAAATTACTTAGATATGCGTTATCCCGATGGTACTTGTGTTGTTTGTCCCGTGTAAGGGGAGCAAGCATTACCACTACAACACGCTATTTATCACAGGTAGGAAATCGTGCACCATCGGCATTGCATCTTTGCCTTTTTTATTTTATTTTTTTGGTTTGGAAATTATCAAATAACTTCTCCCGCTCTAGGTGGAGCGGGAGGGCGTGTCAGACTCTTACTGGCTAAAACCCACCCGTGTTCGTTCGGTTGCCCTGTTGCCGGGGGCCACGATTCCCTTTCGGCCCATATTCGCAGCCCCGTGCATCTTTGCCTTGACATTGAGACTGATCAAACTTGAGCTAGAACATACATATTACATAACGTGACGCCTGTATTTCCGTGAGGCATAAATTACTACCATATTTCGCCAGTTACACAAAATACATATCGTTCCGTTCCTCATTAGTGAGTCACTACCCCATCACTATAAATTAACCCTATTGACCATGGAAATTGAGAAACAATTGTTGCCACCGAAATGCACAAACGTCATATTGACACAAGGGAGGCAGTATTTACTCAATAGTCACGTACCGTGAGCAGAATGACCATCGTCGCAATGTGAGTCAACAAATAAATGCAAAATGTCGATGATGCATCCGTTCCGTTCCGCAGTTTAGCCTGGTTTTGTCTGTATGAGAATTTAGTTATTGTATTGATACTTTGGAGTTAGTTAATATAATACAATAGACGTTGATATTAGCAACCTGTTCCGTTTAACTATTCTTAAAGAGACATAAAAAACCTTTAACGGGGCATCCTTAGGATGACGATTAACTTGTCGCGAACCCGAACATGGCGTCTTGCCACACCGAGCGCTGGACGCAGAGAACTTGCAGAGTTGGATTTAATTTTTTCAGTGCAGTTTCAGTTGGGTATTGGCCTGCTGTTCGCGGGCGGATCTATCTATCCAACCTGTCATCATCTGCCTTCTCCTCCTTCCTCCTAGAAGAAGAAGATCATCTGCCTTTTCCCAACTACGTTGGGGTCAGCTTCCAGTCTAACATTCTCATTCTAATCTTCTCTCTAGTTCTTCTTATTGGACTAAAAAGTAGTGCGATTCATTCATTGTATCTGAATATCATAATCAGCCTACAATGTTCCCACTGCTGGGCCAAGGTAACCTCTCTGTGAGAGGGAGTGGGCCGTGCGGCCCAGTGCGGGTTGGCACATGTCTTCGAGTTTTTCGATTCCAGACCGGTTTCCTCACGATGTTTTCTTTCACCATTTTGAGAGCAATGGTGGTGAAATAATTTACACAAAGTAAAGCGCCTATCGGGTTTCGAACCTACGACCTACAACTCGTAAGTCCCGGCCGTTTCTGCTGGGCCACCACTGCTCTCGGGCCACTACTGCTCTCTGACATAACAATACCCAAATCTGTGCCTCAATGACACAATGAATACAATGACACCTGTGTGAATTATGGTAGTCGATAAATTATACTAATTTTGTAGGTGATAATTGATTTCCGTTTATAGATACAACGTCAAAACAGGTGTTACTTTCAAGTTTCTATAGAAACACTATAAAGATTGATAAAGAACTGTGGGCAAAATACACCCAGCTCCGCCACAGTTATAACCACTATAGTTTTTAAAACATTACTTCTTCCTTTACTCAGGCCAAGGCGCATCAGAATCTGTCCCAGGGTTATTAAGTTCTGACAATGTTAGGTTAGGTTATGCAAAATACACCCAGCTCTGCCACAGTTAAAACCACTATAGTTTTGAAAACATTACTTCTCCCTTTACTCAAGCCAAGATGCATAAAATCAATCCCAGGGTTATTGTTATCGCGAGCCGATTTCCGGCCACCGTAGGCGTTAGCTTGTGGACGGTGAGCAATGGGTAGCTTGCCGTCCGATTATCGGACCAGGCCCAGGTGAGAAATGTCAGCAGAATTGACGGAGTCCGCTAGGGCCAATGCCTGCCGGGGGTTCGGAAGGAAACCGATAGGGAAATCGTGGCCCCCTTGTTATACAATGTTATTACATGTACAATACATTATACCATGTTTTTCAATCAATAACGGTTAGAAAAAGTTGTGAGATATAAATCCTAACCTAACATAACCTAATATAGTCGGAACTCAATAACCCCGGGACAGATTTTGATGCGCCTTGGCCTGAGTAAAGGGAGAAGTAATGTCTTCAAAACTACAGTGGTTTTAACTGTGGCGGACGTGGGTGTGCCGCCCGTACATTTTTGCCCACTATCCTTTGTTGATACTGCTTAGGATCGCCTAAAATTACCATATTATAGTGATTGCCATAAAATCGACGGCTTAGTTAAAGTAACTTTAATAATTATTATAATAGCCGACTGTAAAAAAACATTTCGGCTCATAATTGCCTCATTAGTGAATTTAAATGTTACTATCCTTAAATCAATATGCTGCTTTTAGTGTTCTGTAAAAGAAGACTGGGCGAAAGTGGTCTATGGACCAATAGCGATACAGTTTTCATATTTGTGTTGGCGACGGAAGAATAGACAAAATGACAGATAAACAATCACAATCTATCACTTTGTCTATTCTTCCGTTGAAAAAACCCATAGAAAACCCGTTTCTATGGTTGGCAGGCTACGCGTGCAGGACGTTCTGTTGCATTTATAGAAAACCCTTCCACTACGTACCCAAAAGTGCCGTACTTTGGAAGGGCTTAGACTGGAACCATTACATCAACATTTTCCTGCCATCATCCCAATTCATTGGATGTCGGCGGAACATGTATTTTTCTTTCACACATCTCTATGAGTCATCATCTCGGTAGTCATAACCATTCTCTGAAATATTAATTGAAAGTCTCCCATATCTAAAGTTACAGCAACCTATAGATTGTGCAATCCACGAAGACGCGCCCCACTCCGCGATTACTGTACTGTAAGCTGTACTTTTGTACGGAGCGGAGCGGAGTGGGGCGCGTCTTCGTGGATTACACCATCTATAATTACGTAACTAATTTTCGTAAACAATTTTGACTAATTTGTTTAATTTTGTCAGTTATTGCGTTATTTACGTTGTTGAGCAGATTTTTTTTCCAACTTATAAAGCAATGGATTAGTAATCTGTTTCAAATCGAAACAGATTGTGTTGTATTACGCGATTAGGGTACTGGTCTGATAGTTTTCTTACCAGTAAATATGATTGAAAGAATCACATTAAAAATAAAATCCAGCATATATTATTCTAACCAAACCTTGAAATTGCTCAAAATTACCCAAAGCAGGAAAGTAAGCGACCTTTCTCTTGACAGACTTCTCTACTCAGACTAATAATTATCTGCTTTCGTGCCTCTTATAGATCTAAAAAGTACTGCAATTCTTTAATTGTGTCTGAACAAGAATACCCGCGAAATTTCGCGTTGTTGCATATTTTTTTAATTTGTCGAGATTTTTTGTTCATAATTCTATATGGCACCTCTTTAAGTCATCCGAATATCAAAAAATATTTGGCCTAGGTCTTAAGAGGGGGCGTGAAAATTGTTTTGTTGTTACAATGTAATAAAAAAGCCCACACGTTCATAAGTCTTTAGGGAAAAAATCATGAATGCCCTTTAATTTCCACAAAAGCCACTAACTGCATAAACAAAAAATCTTTTTAAAATAAATTTTTGAATCATGTTGCATTCGCCATACAAAGGCCTTAGTGACGTCAATGGGGAACCGGTCCGCAGAAGTCGACCAATTTATCTCTAATCCCGTATAAATTACTTTGCCAAAATGATTGATCAGGAGAAAAGGGAACCTTTCTTGGTAAGGGTTCTTAAAATAGCTGAGCAGTCTATTTTTATTTGTGTGAAGCAAAACTTTAGAATAGCGTTTCAAAGAAATTAAACAGATTAAAGAAATCCGACCGTTATTGGCTAATAATGTACAAACAAACTCGTTCATACTAATACTTTTTCCAATTTTTAAGGCTTTTCCTGAAAGACATAGGTACAGTATTTCTATTTTCTTAATGTCCCTCGGGAATCATCGGATTTCCGAATACAAATGAATGCTAATTTCCATGTCCATCAATTGTTATCGTGTATAATAATTTGAATTCAGAACTAAGTACTTTATTGTTGTTTTGTTTTGCTTTCCATGTGAACTATATAGCTGTAAAACTATTTTTCTATCTGTCGTGCCTGTGATATTAGCAACTTTCCTCATGTTTTTAAAATAAATTACATTAAGTTAAAAGAATATTAACAAGTCCATATACTTCCAAGTCGATTGAGAGCGTCCGATCTGCACCAAGTGCAAAGGGCAACCGCTAGAAATCCGACGACTGACGAAACACGAACTTTGCCGAGGGACATTAAGAAAATAAAAATACAATATATGTTTGTAATTCAGAATAACAAATCGTTTTTAATCTTGAAACCATATCCACACTCGCAATTCTGACAATTTAGAATCACGAAATCGTGATGATTTTATATGGTTTTTTTTTTTGTATAAATGCAATGCTACCAATATTCAAACTAATTAACTGAATTATCTGAGTGATCATTTGCTTAGTATACAGACCTGCACATCATAAACCTTTACCACAGCTGAAATAATCGGTTCATCTAAGTTATCTCGTAATCACCACAACTGGCAGATGAGTATTGGAGATCGTAGTTCATTATTATTAACAGACAGGTTTCCGCTGATGTTACCATGAAGTATGTCAGTCCCCTTTGACTAATCCTTGTAACTGCCATCATCAATTTAACATACAAATTGTCTGACGTATTTTAGTAGAGTAGTGATCGCAAGCGCTGAGCATAATTCACTGGGTTCGATTCCCGGGTCGGGCAAAGTGTTATTGGGTTTTTCCAGCTGGAATTGCTCAGTAGCAGCCCGGATTTGTGCCCAGTTGACGGCAATAGGTTCAGGCCCTATTACACGGGACTTACAGAAAACTACAACTAGGAATCTTGAGTCGTCTGTGCAACACGAGCCGCCTATTCATTATTGTATTTACTTCCATTCCCTTCTTTGTCAGCCATTTAGTTTGTTTTTGAATATTTTTTTTTGTTTTTTTTTTATTGTTTTTTAATTTTTTTTGTTTTTTTTTTATTTTTTTATTTCCGATCGTATTTGTAACCATAGCTCATCTTTGATTCTACTTTATTTTATAACTCATAATTCAACTAACGATATCTTACACAAACTATTAATTTCTCTGTTAGTGCTGTGCACTTCTGTAAGTGACGAATTCACGGTTCCTAAAACTGTATGTGATTTTTGTTTGTGTATGTCTTAGTGAATAAGTCGTTGAAGTGCCTTAACAATAAATAAATAAATAACTATGTGGGTGCATCTCTGCCTAAACCTTCGAGAAATACAATAGTGATTTTATGATTTTATATCAAGTTCTAACTTTGATACTTTGACTTTATGACGTCATTTTTAATCATGTGTGGTATTTTTAAACCTGATATGTGTAATGCATTACTTATAGAAATCTAATTTATGCATTGCAATGTCTGTACAAGAAAACACAATGGATCTGGATTTAAATACACAATGCAATGATTGCAAATGCCTTTTTTGTGCTATGTGTTAGGTTACATTTTGAAAATCTACCCATGAAAATAGTTCGTAAACGATAATGGGGGTTTCTTTGATAGAACTGGCAGATAGAGAATTTTAATGGCATTAGATATGTATGTGCCTAAACCGCATGCCACACTAACTGCTAAAATACGAACTATGTTGGCTAAACTACTTAGCCCGTGGCTAAGTAATAACAGCCGCACGGGTCGATCCATCAGGTTAAGCTACGCTTGCCGGGGTTGGTCCGCGGATAGGTGACCATCGAGACTCCTCCGTGCCTCGGAAAACACGTTAAGCCGTTGATCCCGGCTGTCATTCGTGGATCTTTAACGTGGTCGTCAGAAGCCCGAAAGTCTGACAACCAGTCTTATTAAGAGGTATCGTATTACCCAGTTACTGGGTTGTGGAGGTCAGATAGGCAGTCGCTCCATGTAAAATACTGATATTCAGCTGCATCCGGTATGACTGGAAGCCGACCCCAAAAATATGGGAAAATGCTAGGCAGATTGATTTTGGTTGACCTAACTACTTCATAATTTATCTGACCGGATGGAATCTACGCCGTAACCACTTTTTTTGCGTAGTTTTAGTGACGTACTAGAAATATATATTATAGCTCAAAGAAAAAGAATACTATGCTCGAAGATTACTATGGAAAATATATCGTAATATGCCTGCCTAGCTATAATTTATATTAATATATATTATAGCTACGTCTGTGACGGGCTTTAAGTTAGCTTTGTTCAGAGTTTGGTCTGCGCTTAACGCTATAGGTATTATTATCTCTAACAGATTATTAAAGATTTATACGCTTCTTATTGCGTTTTTGAAGATTTTTCCTCAAAAGGGGATCTAAACATATTTAATCACTTCTTTTAATATCGTGAAGAATTCGAGTCAGTTGCTTACTAACATCATTTAATTTATTTTATGAACAAAACCGGTAACATAACAATAAAGTAACAATCGTTGTAAAACGTGTTATCATTACAAACATTATCATGAATAACCTAGTAGGCAAAAGTGTCATAAAAATCTTAATCTTTTCAACTTTACATAAAGACAGAATATAGGAAAAACTATGATTCAAATTAATTATGTAATGGCAAGGCGATTTTGGTTATTAAGGAAAACGGTAATGAGGAAAAGTCGTTTTTCCAAGATCGTGCGTAGTAGTAGTCTACAATGGAAGGTCTATCCTTTAACCTCTAAAAACATTAACTGTTTGAAATAATTTGAAACACGCAATAGGAAAAAACTTAATAAATAAATATACACCAAAACTGCAAACATTATAAAATTGCTGCATTCCTGTAAATGCTGACACAGCTAGCATTGCATTCATTTCTTCAAAACAAACGTTATACTTATATTATTTTTAATTTAATATAAAATAATGTTGTACTTACTTTTTAGCGCCCATCTCTTGTTCATAATCAATCCATCCAGGAACTTTAATCCATGTTCCCTGCATGCCGTCTCCTTCACGCTAGTTACGGCACTAGTTAGGGACAGCAGATCACTCGCCAACACTACTGAAGATGCGTAATCAGGAGACTCTTCAATATGCCTGACAGACCCATCCCTGTTGCCTATTTCATCCCCATAAGCATCATACGAAGTAGTTTTGTCTTCTCCATATACTTTCGATTCAGCTTCTCTCTGAACCGTATTATTCCTAACCAAATCAGTCAACCTCGCCACTAAATCCTTATCCACTCCCAAATTTTGAGCAGTCCTGTTAAGCAGAGCTAAATTTCTTTCATTCAAAGTTCTATTGGAATTTAATAAAGGTGATAGTCTCTGTAACACTTGCTTGTTCAATAATGTAGTGTTAAAAGTTTTCGGATCAATGGCGGCAGTTGCCGCGCACGCGATTAGGAAAACCGCCGCGGAAAACATGACGTGCGCGCGCGCAGGCTCTAGCGATACTGAGGCGACTGAGGCTTCGATCCTTCGATAATTGAATCGAGTCCTCGCTATGGGTTCTGTGATTCTGTCGCCTTTTTAATATTATAATAACTTCATTGTTTTTGATCGGTGGTTGATTACTTTTCGGTTCTGGATGGTTCGACTTGACTTTTATTTTAGGTCATGCGTAATTTTATGCAGGTCATTAATTTAGGGTTTGGTGGGTTTGGAGACGAGATCGTCAGTTTGTTACTGTGTGTACCTTCATAAATTTCGGTTTTGTAACATACTTGCTTCGCTTCGTCGCAATATGCTTACTTAAACGTATATTCACTAAACTGTTTGGAGTCCCTGGACGCTTTTTAGCATAACAATTGGTCAATAACACACGTTACCAGATTACGGGAAAATCTGTTACTTAATTGTCCGATTAGTAATGTACTCGTATAGGCATTAATAGGTACTTCTCAAAGCATTTGCTACACAGTAGTAGTCTTTAGAAAATGCTGAAATTTAATTAAAACATTTAAGAGAAGGTCACACTTTTTCATTAATTAGGTACATACGTTTGCGTATCTAGCCTTCAAATATTTTAATAATAACAACCGGATCTTTGAATCCTTATACAGTTTTGAATACCTGTATCGAAATTTTGAATACGTTTATGTGAAGTTTAGGCAATATTACGATCAGTAAAATAAAAAACACAATTGGTAATTTTGAATGCAGTAATTTTAAGTGCATCGTGAGCTTTATTTTTATTACAGCTGTCGGGACACATTTGTATAGGTTTATTTCCTAAATCGTCTTAATTGCTTTTTATTACTAAAAGATACTTAACCATTATAATAAATCTTTTAGAACTTTAAGGCATGGTTTATTAGATAATTTCGTTTTTTTTTTTAAATTACATTATTCTAGACGTGTGTGTATATAAAATGAAACAAGAACAAAAACTCAAAAAGATAATTTAATTTAACAGATATACAACGCTACCTTGAGTATCGATAATATTGAGCTCCATTGCGATTACCATTCGCAGTCCACTCCCATTCATCAAGATCGTGGTCATCCTCCCTTGATTCTGACCTCCTTCGTACATAGTGTTCTCTTTCCAACCACGCCTCGTCTTCCTCGTCTTCCCCACCTTCTTCTTCAATTATTTCCAAATCATCATCATTATGTCCAGCAGATTCTTCGCCAATTTCATCTTCTTCCTCCTCCTCTAAAATTTCTTCAAGTCCTTCGTTGTCTCTCTGTGATTCGTATTCTACTTCTGTTTCAGGAATTTCTTCTAACACTTCTCTGTGTGCTATGAAGTGTTGTCGGTTCCTACTTTGAGGTACTTCTATTACTTCTTCCTCTTCTTTTTCTCCTTCGTGTTTCTCTTGTTCAGCGTCTTTTGATGCCTTAGCGTCGTCTGAACTCCCGGATGTTGATGGAAAACTGAAGATTTTGTGCAAGTTTTGCATCGGCAAGACAAATGTTAACGTCAGAAGGATTGATGATAGTAGTATTGCTAATATTTCTTGAAAGTCAATCTGTAATATGAATATACAAATACAATAAGTAATTTATTAATATTGTTATTGGCTTGGTCTTGTTGACTCATCATTATTATTCTTACCATAGATATCAAAGTGAATTCCCTAGAAGTTTTGACGGTAGAGACGTTTGTGATGAACACAATAAACTGGGTGAGGTAGATCGCGTAAGAGAGACGGCTGATCAGCACCAAAGGACCGCAGCACAAGAAACGTGACAGGAACCCTGTAGAACAAAACGAGCATCAAATTTGAAGAACAAAGATAAACAAAGACAACTGTTCAGATTTACTACATAATACCTACGAATCACACACCGCACTTATCAAGAAAGCCGAATCTTAAACTAAGTACTAACATAATAAGCTTACCATTACTGCTATGAACAGCATAAATCACCCATGAAATAGCAAGGGCGGACGCTATAGGTGCAAGCGAGGCGTATTGAGCAGCAAATGAGGCGCTGTACCGATACTGGAGGAAGCCGGCATCAATACCAGCCCACCAAACGAGGCACCATAGCGCAATGCTCGACAGCCAACCGATGGTGAGAATGAACTGTAAAATACACGGCATTGTGAAAAACAAGATAACTCTCGTAAGGGAGTGACACTGATCGACGCGGAATCGGATCGAGCCGAATAAGCCGATTACATATCACCACACTTGTCTCATTAAGTTCGATGTGGTGTCAAGTCGCGTCGTCTGAATCGAAACGAGGCGAAAGACGAATTTCTTTTTCGCTTTTATTGCATGGACAAAAAGCTCTTTCTGACTGGCTCAAGCCGATTCCGCGGCTGAAAACGTGATCACTCCCTAAAATAACAACACTGCCTTAAATAACCTAAACATTAAGCCAGTTAATCGATTAATGGTTAGGAATTTCTAGAGTACTGACAAAACGGAGAGATTTCTCTCTCCTCTCAATCAGCAATTCTTGGAAAAAAGCTAGCTTCTTAGCAAGTTATTAAGAAATCTGAATAGCAGGACAATTTAGAACCTTAAAATAACAGCCTCAATCATTAGGTATAATTTTACAAATTCCTCTACTGGTATTTTAATGTGGTATTCTCCACGTGTCACAAGATAATAGTAGTTTATAATTTTTACATAATTACAAACAACCAATAATTCGAAGACATATAACATCCTTCAACCCGCACTGTGCCCACGTGGTGGATTATGATTATGGCCCACTCCCTCTCACGGAAAGAAGGCCTGTGTCCCAGCAGTGGGAACATTATACTCTGATTATACACCATTTTCTCAAACCATCTCACCTTGCCATGTTCCACAGGTTTCTTCAAAGCCAGTCCCAAGCTCAGACCGACCAAATACGGAGTAGAACGATGGAGCATCGACGTGTAGCTCAAACGTGCCGTTCTATACAGCTGACTTACACTGAAAAACATGACGAAATTAATATTCCTAACTGACAACTTAGTTGCTTTAACTTTTGAAGTGTTCATGTTAAAGTATCAGGGTTTTGTAAACAAGTTCAAGCAAGAGTTCAAAAGTTTAACGGGCTTGAGTTTGAACTGCGGTATTATGTGGGGAAATTTAAGAGCGTGCTTTGTTTTACCTACTTGATCGAATTTATAATATAAGGGCTAAGCAGAGGTGTATCTAATAATAGTACATCAAATTATGTTATGTGTAATATCACAACACTAAAATGGTTTCATGATTTCAGTATACAAGATTCTATGTTTCAATTAATTATCAACAAATATTTGTAAAAGGAATTATCGTGACATAATGATAAATAATGTATGAATACTCGTTTCAATGCAAAATTTACAAAACAAATTAAATTAAGTGCTACTAATATGTTGATGTTTAGTCGTCCAAATTATTGCAAACATGGATAATTAATATGTAATTTCAGCAAAAGTGACGTTTAAATTTTAGTTATTGAATAGATGAAATGAAATAACATGACGTTACGTAACGTTATTGATATATTAAAAGAAGTTTGAATAGACTAAATAATATATATATTTATTTTATTTCAGACCAAATTACACGATCCATAAGTTGTTAGTAAAGGTCTTAACCTAATGTTAGTAAAAACCACACTATACAGGGTGGGTAAAAAATCGTAGATCAAACGAAACAGGGCGATAGTTGGGGTTAATTACAGTAAAAAACATGAATAAAAAATATAAATATTTTAAAAATTATTTTTCGGGAGACTTAAAAGATATTGTAAAAAGTGTATCAGTCATAAATCATGGTAACCACTGTCATAAAAGCACTTTTGTAGTGATGATACATTTCTTAGAAGCAACTAAACACTATTTATTGTTTTATAAAATAGGTAATTGCCTATTATTAAAAAATTCGCTATTTTCCAAAAAAAACACTCAAACAGTCAGAACTTTTATAGAAATCAATTTAGTTTTTTATTGTAAATAATCTCAACTCCCCCTGTTTCGTTTGATCCACGATTTTTTACCCACCCTGTATACAAAATTGAAACGACTGACACCTACGTGTACAGCCGTATCCAGTGAGCCAGCATGGGGCTGTCCCACTTATCACACAATCACTCAATAATGTACTAATTAATATTTTGGGACGAAATTCCTCGTTATACTCAGCACACTTGGCGAATGATGAGAGCTTGACCGAAAAAAGTGTAATTAACCGTCACGACACTTTTGCTATACTATTGCTTTATTTTCCATTTAGTTACGCACCGCTAACTGCTTGTGTGGTCTAGTGGTTAGACCACCTGTCTCAGACCCAGAGGTCCTGGGTTCGATTCCCAGTGGGGACAAAAATTTTTGCTCGGTTTTTCAGTTTTTAGTTGGTAGTCGAGCTTGTTCCAAGTCCATCGCCATAGCAACAATGTTTTAATAGCATGGTTATGTTTCGGCAGTTAGATGTAAGATAGCCAGTTTCTCTGTGTTTGAGGGTTCCGGGTAAACGTAGTTAATTTATTTCATTGTGCCTATTATATTAATTAATCTATCTATACTAACTAATAATAAAGCTGAAGTGTTTGTTTTTTGTTAAATGCGCTAATCTCTGGAACTGCCGGTCGGATTTGAAAAGTTCTTTTTGAATTTGATAGCCTAATTCTTGAGGAAGGTTATAGGCTATTTAATATCACGCCAGGACCCTTAAGGCCTTAAGAACGCTAAGCGAAAATGAAGATAGCGCAGACGGATGATGGGATGCAACGCAGTGGGTCGGGGCAGAAGATAATACATAATAAACAGCGGAGGAACTTAGCTCCAACTTAAGTAATTACTACGGAAAATCATTTTATAGATACCTTTTTTTTTTAGGTAGGGCATCTCGTAGTTGACCTCCGAGATCATGACTACTTAACCGGGCTTTCCTGTGGGTGCCTTAAGCTACTACACTTAAAACCTCCAGCCAGGGGTTATTCAACTATGCTAATTAAAACTAGGTGAACACTAGCTAAGGGTACCCCCCTGTGGTGTACGAACCTCGGCTTCGGGCGTCAACCGGAGGGAGGACATCAAGAATGGGACAGGCTGGATCAAAGTATTGATCATGATTATTAGTCGGGGAATTAAAAAGCTACGTGTTCAGCTTAAACCACTGCTGGCACCTCGTTATCGGGCAAGGGTCGGGGGAGAGTATCATTTACTCGGGGACGCGGTCGCGATCGCAAAGGACCTCGGCGGCGAGGTCGGAATGACGGGAGGCGTCTGTTTCTGTACACTGTGCTGGTTTCCCTACTGCTCTCCTGGAGGAGGGTAAAGGGGTCGTCAGGGTCGGTAAGTTTATAGATACCGTAGTTACCTCGTAGTACAGACGCCAGCACATCAAGCTACCCGAAACTGTCAAATTTTCCCAATCAACTTTGAACCTTACACTTCAGCGATAAAGTTGAAAATCTATTAAATAAATTTGACAGATTGTAGTAGCTTGATGTGCTGGCGTCTGTACCACAGATTCAATACAGATGGGACACTCCGCAAAATCATTTAAATAAAAAGCGACTCTTGCTACGACACAATAAAGTGCAATTCAGGTCGCACAGCGCTAATTACCTGCAGTTATATTCACCTAGAAGTTGCCTCTCTTTCTATCGCGTAACTCTTGGATCTTCTGACTACGTTACACTCACTGAATTAGCCCGACAAGTCGAGCCCGCCGCGTACTTGTAGCTTCATATCTAAACTGCGGAGTGTCTCATCTGTATTCATCTGTGGTACTATTTAAATAATTTACTGGAAAATGATTGACGTCAAGAGTCAATCAATAACAATTAACTTCATGATTACGTATGTAAATAAAAGACTTAATAACAGGACGACATGATCAATAATAAAAAGTTTGTTATGAATTTATGATGGTTTGTTATCCATAAAGCGAATGATTATAATAAAACATGCATGGGGTACACTGAAATAAATTCCACGAGTAGCGAAACACGAATCCCGTGTCTTAACAGAAAGCAGGAGCAGTGACACCAAGTCATAGGTCTCGAGTTCGAACCCAAGGCACGCACCTCTGACTTTTCGGATTCATGTGCGTATTGTATAATTATCACTTGCTTCAAAAACGGTGAAGGAAAACATCGTGAGGAAACTAGCATGCCTGAGAGATATTTCTCGATGGCATGTGAAGCCAAGTCACAGGCCCATGGGCGGCTTTAAAACTCTCTCACCAGGTTAATCACTAAACACGAAAAGAAGAAGACCGGTGATCTATGATATTCTCGTGCGATCAATCAAGTCGCGACGGTATGTCAAAATTCATTTAAACGATTCCATCGATCGCGTTCTCGCGCAACGTTCACTTTTGGTTATGGAGCGCACCGAGGAAATTACGAAATAATTGGCTTCGTCCATACTCATTCCCAATCCGAACTCGCCCGGTTCGTATACACCGTGAAATTTGAATCACAGTTTTGCTAGAACAAACGTTGTTCAGACCATGGTCTACTACCATTCTACAGCATCCAATAAAAAAAAAAACATAATTGGTTTTTGAAAAACAATATCTTCCCCCAGTCGTGGAAAGAAGCCACAGTCATCGGTATCCCGAAGCCCGGTAAGCCCCAAACCGAGCCCTCTAGTTACCATCCCATTAGTTTGCTCAAGGTTCTCGGAAAAATCTATGAGAGGCTTTTTATCGAATCGCGTCTTCCGTTATCGTATCGAAGGAGCGCTATCCACTCCCCGTCCCATCCGCGCAGGTGTCCCTCAGTGCTCTGCGGTGTCCCCCCTCATATTCACGCTATACACAAGCGATATCCCTAAAGGTTGCCGTAGGTCGCAGACGACACTGCCATCTACTTCAAATCTAGATCCCCGACATTATTCGCCTCACTCTCCAACGCGCAGTCGATAGACTGGCCGCATGGTTTACAAAGTGGCGAATAGAAGTAAACCCCGATAAAAGCAAAGCGGTTCTCTTTACGAAACCGCGTACAAGGCTCAGAAACCCCCTCCCCCGTCCGATCACCATGTTTGGCAAGCCGATCCCTTGGGAGAAGCGCGTCAAATATCTCGGTGTTATTCTAGACCATCATTTGACCTTCGCAGAGCACATAAAGATGGTTCGTTCGCGAGCCGCTTTCGCTCTCGGTAGACTCTTTTACCTGGTGAATGCACGTAGCAAATTGTCACTTAGGTGCAAATTGCGCGTTTACACGGCGTGCATTCGACCAATCGTGGCCTATGCGGGTGCTGTCTTTGGTCATGCAAAACCCCGTCATATCCATAGGATGCAAACAGTCCAAAATAGATTCCTCCGTAGGGCCACAGGTTCCCCCTGGTTCATTAGGAACGAGGCACTCCACCTCGACCTAAAGATTCCCACAATCCACCAATTTCTAAAACGCCTTTCCAAGCGTTTCTTTGAGTCCGCGGCCAAACATCGCAACCCTCTGGTTGTCGAGGCCGCCAGTTATGTCCCGAGTAGAATCAGTCATGTTCGCCGCCCAAGGCATATTCTCGTAGACCCCGATGACCCCATAACCCTCCTCCAGGAGAGCAATAGGGAAACAAGTACAGTGTACAAATACAGACGCCTCCCGTCATTCTGACCTCGCCGCCGAGGTCCTTTGCGATCTCGACCGCCGCGCCCCCGAGTAAATAATACTCCCCCCCGACACTTGCTCGAAAACGAGGTGCCAGCAGTTGTTGCAGCTGTGCACGTAGCTTTAAATTCCCCGTTTAATAATAATGATCAAACCCTTTTGATCCAGCCCGTCCCATCTTTTGATGTCCTCCCTCCGGATAACGCCCTAAGCCGAGGCTCGAACCCCGCAGGGGGTGCCCTTAGCGAGCGTTCATCCTAAGCTTTTTAGCTTAGTTTATGTGTGCCCTGGCTGGAGGCTTTGAGTGTAGTAGCTTAAGGCAACCACAGGATTGACCGGTTAAACAGCCATGGTTTCAGGAACCAGCTGTGAGATGCCATACAGAAAAAAACAAAAAAAAAAGTGTTCGACCAGTCAACTAGTGCAACCAAAAGGTGCGTACAGACAGTGCGAGGCATGTGCTTCGAATGGTAAGCCATGCATGTGCTATAATATGCCTCAGGCTGCAGCACCTGACATTAAAAAAAAAACCTTTAATTTTGCGGCACATGCGTGGCACACTTTGGATGCACCTTTAAAAGTACGCACCCTAGGTAGCTAGCCGCGTCACTACTTTCCTGATTGGCTAATATTTGTGTCTCAGTTTGAACTATTATACAAGGTTTAATCGAAAAAACTGAAACTTCTTAAAGGTCATTGTACTAATTAATATGGGCAAATTTTACTGAGCGACCAACCTCGAAATCGCGGAAAGAAAACAACTATTCCCAACATTTTGTCGAGCTATGCCAATATTAATGAAAGGAGCAGCTCATTTACTTTTCGAAATTTCAGGGTCTGTTCCACCGTAAAAGTTGTTCATAGATAATGAGTACAATGACCCCTTAAGAGATTTTCAGTTATTGTAATTACACCTTAAAATTATGTAGTTTTTTTTTTTTAATAATTAACCTGTTTTCCAGAAAACATCTCCCAGTGGCTAGGCAAAGGTACTTTTCCAATTTGCTTTGTTTTGTCTTCTTGGAACAATCAGTCAGGAACGAGTCCAAATCGTCAGGCCAGCGTTTCTAAAGCCTGCCTCGGTGACGACGCATGTCTCCAGGCAACCCTCGGGTATGTGTTAATTTTTAAACATCGAATAAAGAAGAATAATCACCTGACTCCGTGATAAGCCAGCATGGTCAACCGATGGTCTCGCACTGTGGTATATCTTGAGTACGCTGCAAAGACATGCAGGCCTGGTATAAGGATATGGTAAAGCCCCTTCTTGGCCTGCATCAGCCATAACAGTATGCAGCCGAGGATCGTAAGCTGCATGTCTAAGGCCAGCTGATGGGTTTGGGGTGCACACTGAAAATTGAAGAGATAACTTAAGTAACAATTTGGCAATTTCTCCGAATGGAGAAAGAAATATAGTTATATTTATGTACAAGGATCTTTTGGCGCGTGGTCAAAATTGGAACTAACGCCGCCATCTTGTTTTTTTTAATACATTTCACAAAACCAATTGCGCTAATTTTTACCAACAGCGCCTCCCTGCCAACGTCATTCGAACGCCAAAAGATCCTTGTTGTAGTATAGCTACCACCAAGAAGCTTATAGATAAAAGTAGAGGAAACACTCTAAATACCTAAGTGAAGACAACTGTGGTCGGACACTCTCTTTCTGAATTCATACATAAGATAAAGAAAACACATATCACTGTCTCGTTCTTATCTGTGTATTTAGAAAGAGAGCATTCGACCACAGTTGTCTTTACTGAGGTATTTAGAGTGCTGCCTCCATTAGCTACCACCTATGTCCTACAGCCTATCACAATCGAGGGATTTGCACCACAAAAGGATGGATGAATGAATGAATAAATATTTATTTGTTAAACACATATATTTGGTCTTCAGTAACAATTCAGTTGACTCCCTATGTTTTGCTAGCGACGTATAAATTTAATAGTCACAGTAGGTACAGACGCCAGCACATCAAGCTACCCGAAACTGTCAAATTTTCCCAATCAACTTTGAACCTTATACATTTCAGCGATAAAGTTGAAAATCTATTGAATAAATTTGACAGATTGTAGTAGCTTGAAGTGCTGGCGTCTGTACAATAATATTAAAATTAATATCAGACACATTATAAGTTATTAAATTAAGTAATACAAATTCAGTAAAGTAGTTCAAATTAATTAATATTAAATTCAATAAACAAATTACACAAGGGAGCATTACTTATTCATTAAGTTCTTGATCACATAATAAAGAAACGATTCTCTGATTTGGCCTTACTTCAAATTCAACTGGGTTTTAATTCAGGTGTACTTTGCGTCTTAACTAATGCCTAACCATCGAATACCAATTGATCGACCACTGCCACTTTTAATCGAATGACTAAATAGTCGAACATTCATTTTACCGAATGGCTAATAAATCGAACACTAAATAGATTGAGTGTTCAAAATATCGAATGTTTGTTCACAGATATGTCCGTTATATGGAAAAATCAATTATCTGTCAATTTTTATATTGAATAGAAATAAGGCGTTTGATCTTCATTACAACGCTTTACAAAACAGAGTGTTATTATATATGGTATTCTCAAAAACTGGTACCATGAATTCAGTGAGTACTCACCTACATGATAACTTACCCTTTAGGGTTGACAATTTTCGTCGATTATTATTAAATTAAATCTGCAGTTTCATACAAAAGTGGAATTAACGGTCAAAATGTATGGAGCAGCAGATTTTTTTAATTGAAAATTTCTTTAGGCGCGTTGGGCATTTTTGAGATGGGACTTAACCATTGAATTCGCGACACTGTAACGCAATTTACCGACACCGTGGAGTAAAAGACATCAACGCGTTTATTACCACGGTGCCGATTATTTTTCAAGTTTTGATTTCTGTCGGCACTCCCGGAGTGTCACTGTTTTTTTTATTCTGGCTTTTCTAGAATCATCTGCTGAATTCATGGTAACAATTTGCTGGAATCCCTCACCCCGCGTCCTATTTAACCACGTCGCGCGAATACGCGATTGTCACCTTCTTATGTCACTTGTTCGGATACCCGGAAAGCGCCCTCTGTCGGCAGGACCACGCGTTCAAATTCCCCGAAAAAAAGTGACATAAGGATGCGACGATCGAGTATTCGCGCGACGATCACTTTTATATGGAACGCGGCCACACACCGTGTATTTAATGATTCGGTCATACATTTTACACAACTTACCATACAAAATACAATAGACTTGGATATATTTAGTAAACTGTTCCGCTTAGCTATTTCTAAAGAGCCATAAAAAAACTCCTCCAAGAAATCGACACGTGTTTCACCTCTCAACGAGGCATACTCAGGATGACGATTGACTTGTCGCGAACCCGAACGCTCTGCGTTCAGCACTCGATGTGGCAACGCACCATGTCTTTTATGGCTCTTTAGAAATAGCTAAGCGGAACAGGTTACTAAATATATCCACGTCTATTGTATTTTATAATGGATCTCCGCAAGGTCACGCCTGAATTAATTAACTATCTTAAACTTACCATATCTTCAAAGCCGAAGTAGTTCTGCACATAAAGAAGGTTCCACCACCAGCCCTCTTGGCAGACTTCAGCATTCTTAGTGACGAAGGTACCCCACATAGGACCGCTGGACATGTTGTCCCAGATGTACGCGTAGAACAGCACCACGGCCAGCAGAGCTGGAGTTAACCTGAGGATGAAAAGAGGTTTTTGAAGTGAAAACTTCTTTGTGCCTAAAGAAGTTGGGCATTTTTGAGATGGGACTAAACCATTGATTTCGCGACACTGTTACGTCACCAGCTTTCGACCATTATAAAGACATCAACGCGTTGATTACCGCGGTGACAAGATTTGTATTTTTTTTAATGAATAAATTCAAAAACTACTGGATCGGTTTTAAAAATTCTTTCACCAATAAAAGCTATTATTATTATCATGGAGTAACATAGGCTATAATTTATAAAGATTTTATGCGAGCGAAGCCACTTGCGGAAGCGAGTATTCCATACAAGGAATATATACTTTGTTCAGAATTTTAAAGAGAAATACTATGCTACAAATGACGTATTTATTTAAAATCGCAAATGGTACCATAGATTGCCCTGAGCTGTTAGGTAGTTTAGCGTTAGTTACACACTGCAAAATATTTCGCAAACCTAGTTTGTTGCATGTCCCTCATTCCAAGTCCGCGTACAGGCAGAATTCATTTCTAATCCGTGCGTGCAAACGTTTTAATAAACTGTCTGGTGAACATGATTTGGATATATTCAACACCAGTATTTCTCGGCTCAAGCATTTGTTGGTAAAAAACTTCTTTACGGAAAAGTAATTGTTAGCAAAATCTGATTTTTAGTTTGTAATTTAACGTGTGTTATTTTTTTTTCCTAATTTATGTTTAATAGGTATTTTGTACCGACCTTTTTTTTTCTCTTTATTATGTTACGTGTTTATCAGTGGAAACTTGTAAATGCCCTTCAATTTTATATATACGTAATTTAAGAACACTGTGTAATTTAGCTGTAAGTTTCCCGAATATAATAAAATAAAAATAAAATATTTCGAAAAACTAAATTAACACTATCTGCTTATTACATTAGTGGCAACTTAATTCAGGAAGTGGAACAGATAAGAGACTTGGGAGTTTTGTTCGACAGGCAGTTAACATTTGTACCCCACATTGAAAATGTAGTTAAAAAAGCCTCTAGAATGCTTGGGTTTGTCATTAGAACTGTTACCTGTTTCCGTCGCAATAAGACAAAAACGTGTGGCACTCGGGGACTGCCGCGGTAAACCTATTGCATAGCATTTTTAACCTCCATACTTCCTATTTGTCAACGCTACACTTGGGATGATGACGTGTTGACATAAAACAAAAATTACGTTCCCATGACAACATCACGTTGTCATGGGAACCGTCATTACATGGTAGGCGGAGTGGGGGGTGTTAGGTTTTATTTTCGTTACGGTACGGAATTTCTTGATTTGGTCGCCGCGCTCAAAGCCCGCGATAAAAGCTATGCAATAGCTTAAAAATACTGCTTTATAATTTTTTGGTCTGTAGCTCGTTAGAATATTACAGCACTGTATAGAGACCTCACTATGCCGCCCACACACTAAGATTGGAAAGGGTTCAAAAACGATTTCTGTGGCATTTAGCATACTAGATAGACTCTTGCATTTCAAGATGATATTCCTACAGAAGAGGAGAGATTTACTGTGGATTTGTTGTTGACTGTCCCCAATTGTTGAGCAGACAAAGCTCCTATAACCCCCTTATGTCCTCCTCTTCGCAGAACTGTCCTTGGGGCTAATTCTCCAATCAACCGCCTATGTAAATGATTAAATAGCTGCAGTGATCTTATTGATATGCACTCTGGCTCACTTGGTAAGTTCCGAAGCATTATAATGCAAAAATTTGTAAAATCATTTCAGAGTGGAAATTTAGTATTAATTTTTAGTTTAGTTTTTAAAATTTAAATTTTAGTATTGATTTTAATTTTATGTGATTTTAATTATGATTTTAATTTTTGTTTTAAATTCAATTACAGATTTCAAAATTTAAATTTTGTTGAAAAAATATTATATTCGGTGAGTATAAGAACTCATCTAATTTTAAGTAGGCTCTAAACAACAAATAAGTAATGCATGATGTGCTTACCTGTAAGAAATTGGTACACTAGTCTATAAGTTTATTGGATGTATCTCATATCTTTGTATCAGTATTGTTGGTGAGTCAAATAAATAAAATAAAAGAATTGACCTACTTATGTTTCTGCATTCTAGTTATTTTTTTTTAATTCTTGGTCGTGTTCTAGTTTTTTTTAAAGTCTGGGTTTTATGTTTTAGTTTTTTTTAAGTCCGGGTTTTGTGCTCATTATACTCGCTAATTTGATTGGCATTGTCGTCCGATTAGCTTTAGATTTTATTATACAGGTTTTAGTGAAATTGGAAATAATAATTATGATAATCTAAATAAACCAAAGTCCACGATTTATGCTAATACCATAGCATTAATACAAGAAGTGAATGACCTTATAAAGGTACTTATAGATATTATTAGAGTGTATCAAAAGTTTCTGAGCCAAGATAACATAACTGTATTTAATATTGCTGATCTCATCTAGTTTAAAAAAAATATGATTGACGTGTAAAAGTGTTTTTACAAACATACTTCACTCTGCCTAGCATTTTCCCAACTATATAATGAGGTTGGCTTCCAGTCTAACCGGATGCAGCTGAATACCAGTATTTTACATGGAGCCACTGCTTATCTGAGTAATAAGGTAATACGATACCCCTTGGTAAGACTGGTTGTCAGACTTTCGGGCTTCTGACGACCCGTAACGACCGTCAAAGATATACGATTGACAGCCGGAACCAACGGCTTAACGTGCTTTCCGAGGCACGGAGGAGTCTCGGTGTGTAAAGATGGTCACCCATATATGGACCAACCGCGGCAAGCGTAGCTTAACTTGTTGAATCAACCCATGCGGCTGTTATTACTTAGCCACGAGGTTCTTGTTTGTACAAACATACAGAAATAAAATCATTTGTAATTTATAAATGGGAGGTAGTTGAACTTAGTTAGAGAAGTTAATAATTAGCTTGCAAAATCCTAAATCAATAGTCAAATGAAAACAATCCAAACGTTAACCCAATGTGCTGGAATTAGATACTTGAAAGACATACAAATATTAAAAAACCTATTCAAATAATAACTTAGGTATTTATTTAGTATCGCAAATACTGATGTCTGAAATAAATGTAAAGTGGGGTTTTGATGAAGTAAATAACATTTTGCTCATGAAAACAGGTAAAGACATGTATTAATTAACAAACTTATTTATTAACTAACACAATAAAAATCATTAAGAAATTCCGTTGGGAAAAATAATGTCGCCGCCGCCCGCCGCCGCCGCCGCGCCCGCGCCGGTTTGATTTTCCAGTGTAAGTAAACGTACTCTATGATTTAGTCGTAAAAACTAAAAAAAACTGGCGAATCACGACGGGTTCCGTACCACCGTACAATATTAATTAATACTTTAGTAAAAACAACACGTTTCTTGTATGTCCTTTAATTTTTATGTAACTTTATTTTATTTTCATTATTTGTTGTTATAATTGGAATAGAATTATAAAAGAAAATATAATTTTAACTATCTACCTATTACGGTTCATAAGATACAGCCCGCTGACAGATATTGCAAAAAATATAAGAAAATTTTCGCGGGCTTCCTAGTAAAATTTTGTTGCCGGTTCGGTAGTCTTGTCCATTTTATTTTGTCGTATAAAGGTACCAAACAAACATTAAAAATAGTTTATACAAAGAAAGAAATAAAAATGCGTTTATTGGCATTAATACACCTTATTCAACAACATAACATCACGCCTTGTTTCCCCGAAGGGTTGGGCAGAGGTGTACCTGTAGTAGGTACACCCACATTTCGCCAGTTATGTTTAAGTCCCATGTAATAGGGGGCGAGCCTATTGCCAGCAACCGTGCACAAATCCAGACTCCGGGCTGCTACTGAGAAATTCCAGATAGAAAAACCCAATAACACTTTGCCTGACCCGGGAATCAAACCCAGGACCTCATGCTCAACAGTAGCACTTGCGACCACTAGACCAACGAAGCCACACCTTATACTTAACTATAAAAACAGAAAACAAAGATAACAAGACAATAATAATAATGTTACAAGATAATAATATTAGAGAGGAACATCGATAACTATTTTCAATTTTTTAATGAATGCCTTTGATAATTTGGTCGTAATCTTGGGGTTTTCTACTGGATTAAATAAAAAATTCTCATTATTTTTAGGGTTCCGTACGTCCGAATGAAAAACGAAAACTCGTGTTTGTCAGGGTGGCTGGCTGGCTGTGTCCGTCTGTCGGTCTGTCTCAGCCAAATTGCTCCGAATCTACTGGACTAATTTAATCATCTAAATTTGGTATACATATGAATTTCTGTGACCCGAACACGGACGGGTAACGTAAATAAATGAGTTTTGCTTATCTTCTTTATATTTTTTTTTTAAGTTTGGCAAGCTGTACTGTATGAGTCCGTGTGACATATCAAATGAAAGGGCTTGTGTGATTTTTTTTTAATTCAAGGGTAAAAAACATGGTAGATAACATATATATCGTACGGAACCCTCACCACGCGAGTTCAACTCGCATTTGTCAAGTTTTTTTAATATATTTAAGAGTCAAAACAAAACTACGTTGTAATTTTTTTACCCGATGTCTTAATAAAATAATAAACCTAATGACTACTAATAACATTTGTAAGTTAGGAAATTTCCTTGTTGGATGATGTAGCATTATGTAAATTAATATTCAATTACATAAATGCAAATATTTATAAATCTTTGCTCTATCTTAACAGTACGAAGTCTAGATGTCCGATGTTTATACAATATTACTAGCTGCCCGCCCCGGCTTCGCACGGGTAACACTAAGTACTTATCTATGACGCACATACCTATCTACCTATACTACCCTACCTACCTGCCTACCCTACCTACCTTCCTTCCCTATCTACCTACCCTACCCCACCTACCCTACCTACCCTACCTGCCTACCCTACCTGCCTACCCTACCTGCCTACCCTACCTACCTACCCTGAAATGAAATGAATTTTTTTATTCTGTAAATAGGATCGAAATCACTATTACACGTCATATAAAAAAAATATTAAAAATAAGCTAGATGAGTTCGGCGTTTCATATCTGACTACTCTGAGAAGAAAGGCCGAAACAAACTCAGAGGTCGATTTCTTTTAAAGTCCAGACATAATCTTGGTCAGGCCATATGAGGACCATACCTACCCTACCTACCCTACTTACACCGACTTATCCTACAAACCTTGTCCTGAAAATAATGAACACTACAAAATGAGGTTTATCCAATTTGGTGCAGCCGTTCTCAAGTTAAGGCATGACCAAGGGAAATAAGGATTAATTTTTACTATAAAGGTAATATAATATAAGCACAAAAACATCACCGTGAGATAAATAAGTCGTATGTTTAAATACATTTAAGTACTTGAAATACTTTAATGAGGTCATTTATGCATTGTTTGAGTGGCGAGAAACACCGGTGATACACATCAAGCTTTACATTTCCAGTTTAGGCTGATCTCGTATTGTATAGTATTTCCGTACAATACGAGGTCAGCTTATACTAGAAATGTATAGCTTGATGGTGTAGCCGTGTGTATATAAGAGCACTGACGGTTAATTGCCAGCGTTTTTCTAGCGAGGCGATCTGTTAACGTGCTCTCCGCGGGTGCGCAGCGAGCGTCAACAATATTGTACATTCGCTTGTACGTGACGTCAATCTCTCAAGTTACACAAAAGTGCGTTGAACAATCGCCTCGCTGATAAGTACTCGCAAGTCGCCAGTGTGATGGCCCTAAGAGCAATATAACATTGAGAAACCATGGTTGCCCAGCCATAGTCGCGCCGCCAGCACAATGTACACTGATTAATGGTGGATATCTCACTGGGCCCTATTAAAATACTGACAATGCGAAATATTTGTCAAAACGGACACTTTTTTCTGTCTGTCTAAAATGTATTCAAAAAATCAGTGGTAAAAATTATTATAACTAAAAATTTTAACTCCGGGAGTGCCGACAAAAGTGAAAACTTGAAAAAGATCGCCTTGGTGGAAGAAAAATACTTGTATAGAACATTGGTCCGTAACCTTATCTAAATAAAGAGCACAATCGCGTTTACAAAAAAAATACTTCCAAAACCTTTTAAGTAAAAATACTTGCATAGAACATTGATCCGTAACATAATATAAATAAAGAGCACAATCGCGTTTACAAAAATGAGGTGTCGGTAACGGTGTCGCGAATTCAATTGTTTTTTCCCATCTCAAAAATACCCAACGCGCCTAAAGAAGTTTTCACTTCAAAAACTTGTAAAATGGTCGGTCGTTTGTCGGTTTTATTAAGGCTCCCGCAGACAGGCACTACGCGACTCTACTCTGGTGGATCAATTTCTATGAAAACTTCACGGAAATTGTTCTACCGGTGCGTGTCGCGTCGCGCCTGCGACCGATTGGTTGCGTAACCAACCATACATTTTTTGGCAGCACAACCATGGTGATGGTGTCCCAGAATAATAATTTTGTCAGTATCAAAGATATTCACAAGAAAACAGCTTTGGATTTTTACGAAGAATTACAATATGCCTATACCGTTTTGTTCTCAACATTTCTAACATAATTAACAAGTTTCAAGGTTATTTTAAGTTAATATAGGTAAATCAATACACATGTCAGAATAAATTGCGATGAGAGCACCGTTTAGTACATACGGGACACTCCGCAAAATCATTTAAATAAAAAGCGACTCTTGCTACGACACAATAAAATGCAATCCAGGTCACACAGCGCTGGGCACGCCACAATTGCGGCGATAAAACCCCTCTTTGAGGAGTGACTAGAGAGGCGCCACGTCCTCACCTTCCGCCTGACGCAGGTCCTCACCGGACACGTGTGCTTCGGGAGGTTCCTGTTCAGGATAAGGCGGGGGGAAACGCCCGGGTGTCACCATTGTATGGATCGCCCGGAGGACACGGTGGAGCATACGGTGGAGGTCTGCCCGGCTTAGGCGGAGCATCGCCATGTCCTCTTGGAGGCGATCGGCGGCGGTGATCTCTCGCGTCCGGCCCTAGTTCAGGCCATGGTACGGAGCGAGAGGAAATGGCAGGCCGTCACCTCCTTCTGCGAAGCGGTAATGCTCGCGAAGGAGGAGGCGGAATGCGTGAGGGAGAGGCAAACTTTGCGCCCTCACGCCCCTAACCGCTGCAAGAGGAGACACCCTGGGCGTCGGGAATCGCAAGCCGATTCCGGCCACCGTAGGCGCGGGCTTGCGGACGGTGAACAATGGGTAGCTAGCCGTCCGATAAGGACCAAGCCCGGGTCGATGGCGCGTTGTGTTCCACGCGTGCCTCAAAGAGATGTCAGCCGAATTGACGGGGTCCGCTAGGGCCGATGCCTGCCGGGGGAGCGAAGAAAACCGATAGGGTAATCGTGGCCCCCGGCAACAGGGCAACCGAAGGAACACGGGTGGGTTTTAGTCAGTAAGAGTCTAACGCCCACCCGCTCCACCCAGAGCGGGAGAAGTTATTTGATAATTACCCACCCAAAAAAAAAGGTCACACAGCGCTACTATTACTGACAGTCATATTCACCTAGGAATTGCCTCTCTTTCTATCACGTAACTCTTATATCTTTTGACTACGTTACGCCCACTGGATTCGACAAGTCGAGCGTACCGCGTACAGAGGCCCTAGTGTGAGTTTCTTTTGACCATCTCGACTACGCATCGACCGCGTTCGACGCTCCGATTGGCCTTTCACTGGCCTTCACTGGTGAAGGGCCAATCGGAGCGCCGAACGCGGTCGATGCGTAAAATCGAGATGGTTAAAACTAACTCACACTAGGGCCGGTTCGTGTTAATAAAGATGAGACTTGACACATCACGTGGTTTGACTTGCGCATTAGACGATTTATAGGTCTCTTTAGCAATGTGTGGTCTACGCGCCGCCGCCGGCGCCGGGGCGCCATCGGGGCGGCGAAAACAGCAGCGGGACTTGGTGGGAGGCGCGGTCAAATCTCATCTTTCGTGACGCGCATTATACCATCGAAGAAACGCATAGGTATCTATACACCGTAAGGACTATTTCTGCTTGCAGCGCTTGGTCGCTATAACAAACGGCTGTTAATTAAACAGATGTGGTCATCGTATTCACGGGATTTTGTTTTCAAACTGCTTAGATATACATTTCTTCGATAGTGCCTACTTGTAACTTCATATCTAAAAATGTGAAATATTCCATCTGTAATCATCTGTGGTAAAGGCCAGAGAATGATCATGACACGTGTCAAATTTACACACTAGTAAGTACAACTTCTTAAAAGTAGTTATGTTATTAAATTAGCACACAGGATCTGCCGAAACAATGCTATGTAATTATAATTATTAGGTACGTTTTCGCACAATTTGGGTATATACCGTTACTAATAGTTGAGGGTTCGGATTCAACCATACATTAATATTCAATTTGACAATGAATAAATAGTGCTATTTACTAAAATATGAATTAGATTGTTAGTCCACGTTCACACGGACGTAATAATATCGCGACAACAACTTTTAGTATGGGACCAAACCTGAAATCGCGAAAAAAAATCAGCTGTTCCCTACATTTTGACGAGTTTTGCAAACATAAATGTAGAGAACAGCTCATCGCGGCCCCCGGCAACAGGGCAACCGAAGGAACACGGGTGGGTTTTAGTCAGTAAGAGTCTGACACGCCCTAACGCTCCACCCAGAGCGGGAGAAGTAATTTGATAATTTTCCACCCAAAAAAAAAAAAAGGGAACAGCAGATTTTTTTTTTTCACGATTTCAGGTTTGGTCCCATAGTAAAAGTTGTTCATAATGATGAGTAAAGTCACGTGTTAAAGTTTGCGCACTGGATAAAAACTTATCCTGTAGGATAGGATTAAAAGCGAAAGTTTGTGAGGATGGATGGATGGATGGATGTTTGTTAATCTTTCACGCAAAAACTACGGAACGGATTTAGATGAAATTTGCTACACAGATAGTTTATAACCTAGATTAACACATAGGATACTTTCTATCTCGATATTCCCACGGGATCAACACTTATGCGGGTAAGACAGCGGGGCGCTGCTGGTATTACAAATGCCAAAGTGAGTTTTTTTTTCTTTTTGTTTATAACGCTTTTACTCTAAAACTACCATGACCTGGATTAGAACACAGGCTACTTTTTATCTTGGATTGCAGACAAATTCGCAGGCAATAGCTAGTACTTAATTAGTAAGTATATTATGTCGAATATCATAATCGTTTTATTTACAAAATCATGACGTCATGTTATGTGGGTGTGTATCTACGTATGGTAGGTACATTCATAAAGTTGTGTTTTATTTTATATTACATAATAGTACTGGTTTTATTGAATATTGAACTTAAAACTGCTTGTTCAATGGACTATTAAATATTTGCATAAATTAGTGTAATTCTCAGTAGGTACCTACCGTTTAAAATACCTATGTAACATGACACAAAAAAATGCATCTCTGCATTATGCCAGTTATAGCGTTTCATTCTTTTGCATAAAGTACCTACTTAGTTAAAAATAAAATTTGTACAGTGAATCTCTTTTAATTTATTCATGTCCTTTTTTTTTTTTTTGGGTGGGACATTATCAAATAACTTCTCCCGCTCTGGGTGGAGCGGGAGGGCGTGTCAGACTCTTACTGACTAAAACCCACCCGTGTTCCTTCGGTTGCCCTGTTGCCGGGGGCCACGATTTCCCTATCGGTTTTCTTCGAACCCCCGGCAGGCATCGCCCTAACAGACCCCGTCAATTCTGCTGACATCTCTTTGAGGCGCGCGTGGAACACAACGCGCCGTCGACCCGGGCTTGGTCCTTATCGGACGGCGAGCTATCCATTGCTCACCGTCCGCAAGCCCGCGCCTACGGTGGCCGGAAATCGGCTCGCGATTCCCGCCCCGGGATTTATTCATGTCCTAAGTTATCTTTTTTTCATTCAAACTGAGAATGACTAAAGCCCTTTGTATACGGCACGGTTTCTTTACGGTACGGCGTATAAACTGTAGAAAAAACGTGTCCGTCAACAAGCTGTCATAGTAATCGATACAACACTGACGACGACCGTGCCTACACACGGAGTATAAACCGCGCCTTAAAAAAAAAGCAGCCAAGTGCGTAGCAGCAAGTAACATTGAATGAAAGGTAAATTGCGGTTTACGATTTATGACGTATTAAAAAAAACCACTTGCTAGATTTCGTTCAAACTAATTTTCGGTGGAAGTTTACATGGTAATGTACAGTAAGCGCTCAAAAGTGCATGAGCACGCTAAGAGTCATATTGCTGTGAACACGCGGTATAGCTCGTACATTTGTATGAGTAAGCAACACGATACACACACCACAGATAACGCAGTTTTGTTCTACACGAAACAACAATATATTTCCGTCGCTTTAAACATGCTAGCACACACGCACTATGCGCGTGAACTTGACCAGTTAATGGCATTGCTAAAATTCGATAGTAACTTAACAAGTGCAGATAGCAGAAAGCGATAAGCGTTGGTATGGAATTCAAACTGCCTCAGGTTCTAATCTCGTAAAACACAGTGCGGTTTTTTGCAAATATTATTATTTTTGTTTTCGATAATAACATTTTTTAAATATTGCTGCTTTTTTATGTTGTTATTGCAATAAAGGTTTTAGAATAAAAAATGCGTGATATATGATAACAAAATTAAAAAAATATGTTTATTCGTTATATTTATTTTACATAAGTTAACACACTGCTACAATTATTTATCATTACTTCAGCTGAATAAGATGTGAAATAGATGTCAAGAAACTAGAAGCAGTTTGTATTATTTTGACATATTTAAATTGTGAAATATTTTAAATTTTTAATGGATTTTTTCACCATAAACATTAAGCTTTGATCATGGTCGAAGTAATTAAGTAATAAATAAGAATATTAGACTACTTAAAATGTAAAAAACTACTTACAGAATAGGTAATTTTAAGGTTGATTATGGGCAGTTTGTTTATATTTTATTTGTATTAATTATTTTACATTTTATTTGACTTTAGTAAATATTGGTTGTTATTGAGGTTAAAGCTTAAGTATTCATTTTCTTTACGAAAAGAAGATTGAAACTAAACCTCAAATTTTAATCCTAAAATAATACTATTACTAAAATAATATTAAACAATTTCGGTATATCTGCAAGAAATACGACAAACACCCTATTGAAACGTGCTTAAAAAATTCGTTACCATAAATTCATGCAATAACGAATCTGTTGTTTATTAAGTTGGTACGGTCAATATTTTAAGGTCAAAAACGGTTTTCTAGCTGGTCTTCAGTGATGCAAGCCTTCAGAGTGCACGGCGAACGGTTCATAATGACGTGTTTTTAATAATTCAGCAAAATATCTCGTTGGTATGAATTTATGAAACCATTTGTTTCATTCACCATTTGACGTCGCTGCTACTCGATAATAAGCCCCTTCCTCATATCTCTTAACCCTCACAGTATTTCTCTAGAACAAAGAAAAACATTGTTTTTATTACACATAATACCTTATTATTTATTATTCACTAATCGAATTAAACCTCACAATGAATTTAAAACTTTAAAGGCATCTTCTGTCTCAACAATACCTCTGTTCTATCAACAATACCCTTGATTAAGATTTATGTTTAGTAAAATATGAAATATATAAATGATAACACTCACACTTAGTCCGGTTTCATTAGATATTCACTTCACTTTTACGCAGCGCAATAATATTCTCTGATCTGATCTGATCTCTTCAATATATTTTATGCCTGCTTTTTGATAATAATAACCACAACACTGCGCTAAATACTCGTCACCAATAATAACCACGAACCAAAAAAGTTCTATTAATTAAATACTCGTAACAAACTGCATCTACCCCACAGAAATCGAAATAATTTACTTAGTTTTTTGTGGTCTACCTGCTAAACTTTAATATTTATGTGAACAAGACGAATGAAACTAAAAACGAATGATGATTATTGAACTAGTCATTGGTTGCAGAGAAAGTGAGTGTGTGTGTGTAATGTGCGTGTCTACAGTATTGTAACAACTTATAGAAGAAGGTCGTAAGTCAAACCGAAGCGTCAGTCTATTGCTTTGTGAGATTGCTCATGGACTTTTGGTCGGTACTGTACATTATATATTTTTTTTTGTTTTATTATTCTCTTATTTTAGAAGTTACAGGGGGGGCGGACACATTTTACCACTTTGGAAGTGTCTTTCGCGCAAACTATTCAGTTTAGAAAAAAATGGTATTCGAAACCTCAATATCATTTTTAAAGACCTACCCATAGATACCCCACAAGAATGGATTAGAAAAAAAAAATTTTTGAGTTTCAATTCTAAGTATGGGGATCCCCAAAATTATTTGTTTTTTTTCTATTTTTGTGTAAAAATCTTAATGCGGTTCACAGAATACATCTACTTACCAAGTTTCAACAGCATAGCTCCTATAGTTTCGGAAAAAAGTGGCTGTGACATACGGACGGACAGACAGACGGACAGACAGACAGACGGACAGACAGACAGACAGACAGACATGACAAATCTATAAGGGTTCCGTTTTTTGCCATTTGGCAACGGAACCCTAAAAACGTGTCTGTCGTGGGTGCACGTCAAATAGGTCGCGTCGAAATGTTGCCACTATATTAAACGTAAAACGTTTTTTGAGGACGATATTCTCCTAACATAGAATAAAGTACATGTCTATTTTTTTTTTATATATATTTTTTTAGTATATTATGTCACATTTTAATTATAATAAATTATTTTTCTTTAAGTACGCTGTACGAGTACAGCGTCTTAATATTTGTTTGCTGCACCGGTCGACGTCATTACGTCAGCGCCGGCTGTCGCTGAAAACCAGCGACATAGGGTCGCAGCAAAATGCTGAGCGATGGCCAATTTGCGTGGATGTGACGCATGCTTCCCCCAACCTTTTCTCATTTTTGTATTTTAAGCTCTTTTCTGCGTCATGTTTACCGCAAATAAACGTCTTTCAAGCTTCCATACACCGCGAATAACCCGTAGTTTTGCTCGGTAAGAAAAACGTGTGTGTACAAAGGACCTAAGGACGGATAATGCGATAACTGTTTGGACGTAGATAGATACCTACCTATCATTATCACTTAAAATGCGGCTAAACTGTTTTTATTAAGAAAAAACTCCAACATTAAAACAATTAGAAAAATCTCGTAGGTCCAATTCACATCTTACAAAGCGCACACGATGTAAAAATTAACAAAATAAATCTCTGACCAAATAAAAAAACCAAGACAGCGCTGTGAACTATACAGCAGGGCTCGGAACCGTTATTTAAAATAACTTTATTAAAACGTTTCAAACAGTTCTCGTTGTTCTTTGTACAAAATTTTGTTTGGAACGAAAGCGAATTTAGAACGTTTTCAAAAACCGATTTATTCCGCAGAACGCGGCCACGCACGGGGCGTGCGCCGACAAGCATGAACTTATTTAATTAAATTGTACCTTATCTTCATTTTATTACATCACTGATTCCAATGCAGCGCTTGCCGCTTACGTATTGATTATGGTCGTGTTGCGGTTTCCTATCAATCAACCCAAAAATAAAAATAAAACGGTTAAAAACATTTTAATAACCGAGAACGATTTAAATTTTGTTCTTCTTCAAAAACGTTTTTATAACGTTCTGTTCGAACATTACCTTAACAAATCGTTTCTTAGGTTTTTAAGACGAAACCGTTTCGAAAAATATACCGTTATCCGAGCCCTGCTATACAGTGAACCATGCCTAAACTACACCTCCGGTCTGTTCATACACGCTCACACGCACACACTTACAACCATTTACAATCAAACTACACCTCACTAAGTGCACACATGTTTACGAAACCGGCCTCAAGTCACTGTTGACAGCACTATGTCTTGGTTTTTATTTGATCTGAGTTAATAGAAGAACCTTTAAAAACGTGCGGCACCTAGTACAAAAAAAAATTAAGAAAAACAATTAAACCCAATTTAGCAAAGAGACTGGTTACATAATCATTTATTGGATTTCCCCTGTTTTAATTTCTGTAACTAAATCTTATAAACACCAGGTATCAGGATTTCCCAGTTTTAATTTTCGTAACTAAATCTCTTGAACAGGTACATATCAGGATTTCCCCTGTTTTAATTGAACTATAACTAAATCCAATAAATTACAATAATACTTCAAAACCGGCCAAGTGCGAGTCGGACTCGCGCACAAAGGGTACTGTAGTTACTACCAAAATCGTTACAGTAAGTTTCGTTTTTAGGGTTCCTTACCTAAAAAAGAAAAAACGGAACCTTTATAGGATCACTTCGTTGCCTGTCTGTCAAGACCCTTTTTCTAAGGAACGCGTGGAGGTATCAAGTCGAAATCAATATCAAATACGTAAGTCTACGGTCCCTTGGAGTTCTGAAGTCAACGCAATAAAAAATACAGCCATTTATGCGACATATTTTGATACTCGCAAATATATCAAAACCTAGAGGTACTTCCCGTTGACCTAGAATCATGAAAGGCAAGAAGCAAGTTCTCACAGCACAAGTAAATACATTTGCAGTTGGAGAATTGACTGTGACGTATATTGATGTATGGGAATTATTTTTTTCAACTACAAAGTTAAGTTTAATTTTGGGATAAATTCATCCCAACTACGGAACCCTTCATTGTGCGTGGTCCGACATGCACTTGGGCGGTATTTTTTTTTAAATTTAATCTTTGTTTTCATAGGACCTATAGGTTTAGGTAGTTAAAAAAAGGTAAACAAATCGTAAAAAGGGTTTTTATAGATGACACTTTCTTGTTAAAAAAACAATAAAACCAAATTAAATTTATTTTAGTGTTTTACCATAGTTTAATGTAATTAATGTATGTTAAACTTTATCGTTTATTCTTCAACTACTTTTCGTAGATGTAACTGCTTAAGCACATTTTTTTTTTGTCTGGTTTATAAGATTTTGTAATCTGTCTATTGTAAAGAACCCAATTTCTAAAAGTCAACGAAGTATAACGTTGCTAAATTGAAGAGTTCAACTGTGACGTAGCATAACAACTGAAGTGACAGGTATTACGTTTAGCCGGTTACTTGACAGCTGTCTCATCACGTGGTTTTTTTTGTTTACCTTTTTTTAACTACCTAAACCTATGGAGTATAGTAGTCACACATATTTCGTGAAAATTTAACAGGATACCTGTTTCAGTCCTAGAGCTACAGCCCTGTGACATGCCCTTTATCAAGACTGTATGCATAAAATAAATAAATAAAATAGAAATAAAACAAATAATGACAGACGGCATAGGGTTCCGTTGCGTTGGTACCATTTTGTGTAGGTACAGTCACGAGCATAAGTACCTTACAGTTACACAAAATCCAAAAAAGATTTTCTCTTGAAATAAAACTTGCAACTTTGAGGAAATACCTATTTCAGGTTTCGATAGTATATACGGCTACACACCAAGCTATACATTTCCAGTTTATGCTGATCTCGCATTGTATACGATTTCCGTAAATTGCTTGATTCAAAATTCAAAATTCAAAAGTCATTTATTCAAACTAGGCTGAGAATCAGCACTTTTCGAACGTCAAAATTACATAAGACAGTCTCCCAAAAACGCCCACCCTTCACCACTTCCTAGTGCCTTTAGCTGGGAAGAAGAAGTGGCGCAACAAACTCCCCAGCAGCACAGCTGTCTGTTCAAGTTAGAGAATGATTCTATACAATAGTATACAAAATAACCTACATTATCATATTCGTAACACCTTAAAATATATATCAATACTTTATAGGAGAAGAGCAGTGGTAGCCCAGTGGTAACGGCCCCGCACGACTTACAAATTGTTCGTGGGTTCGAACCCAAGCAGGCGCTTTATTTTTTGTAAATAATTACATGACCATTGCTCTCAAAACGGTGAAGGAAACCAGCATGTCCTAGAACCAAAAATTCGAAGACATGTGACATCTACCAACCCGCACTGAGCCCGCGTGGTGGATTACAGCCTAGTCCCTCTCAATCTGTGTCCCAACAGTGGGAGCATTATAGGCTAATTATGCTTATTTTAGGCTACTTTAAGAAAAAATCACTTTTGAATCTTGCGTTAATAAAGTATTTATGCGTGTGACTATACTATAGGAGAGGTAACCCTAAAAAAACTAGTTTAATGAATTAGTCAAACTTCTCAATAGATAAATGTATTATTGACGTATTTTAATAATTCACCCATTAGATTTTTTTTTTAATTCCCACAAAAACATGTTTATATTTAGCAACTACATATTTGTGTTCGGGTTATTCGTAGTTTAATTAAATAATATCTATTTTTAAAGGGTTTTTTACTATTGTGAAGTTATTTATGGACAGTCTGACGTGAACGGTGTTGTTTTTTTTTTTCTTTTTGTGGGGAACGCAATATACGTTTGTTATGTCCATTTTAAGCCGACATAAAAAAACAGTATTTTTCCCAAAGAAGTCTTAAGAAAAATACTGTTTTTTTTTGTTGTTATGTTTATACTAGTTCAATTAGATTATTTAATTGTTTTGTTTTTAATTCCATTACAGGTAGGTAATGGAAATTCCTTTAAGATACGATATTCATTGAATTACAAAATGTGGACTTGCTGCAAGTTTATCGCAACCTAGCAAATTACAAAGCTAATCCTAGAGTAAAACCTTAATAAACGTATTAAATGGTCAAAAGAAAAATGCCTGCCAGAATATGATAGCAACCAGTAGCATATTATTCACCTGCTATTATTTTCCCAGTAGGCGTTTGTTCCCACATAACTCGTTTGTTCTTCATCATTTATTATCACTTGATAACTACGAATGCTTGATAACAACAGAAAATTACAAATCCATCCCACTCACATATATGTATTTTATCTCTGTCAGATGTATCTTCTGATAACATAGCTGTCGAAACTTGGTACATAACGACTGACGTCAACAACACACCGCTAATGAAAAATGTAGACGCGATTCTAGTGTTGAAATAGGTAACTTATTTTTAAATGTATGAATGAACATTTCAGACACTAATCTACATGGTCCTCATAAAATATGGCCTGACCAAGATTATGTCTGGTCTTTAAAAGAGACTTTGACCCTTGAGTTTGTTTTGCCATTTCTTCTAAGAGATAGTCAGATAGGAAACGTCGACTCCATTTGGCTTTTTTTTTTTTAAATATGACTTGAAGGTAATTCCTATATATTTACAGAATAAACAATTGCATTTCATCATTCCATTTCACAATTATGCTGAACATCCTATGTATCTTGTTTTTGGCAAATAAATTATGTTAAATTTTGCTTCTTCTTTTTATATCGATGGTATAAGCATCAAACAGTATAAGCATCCTTATACTGTTTGGGCCCAGTTTTTGGCCACGTCAATTGCGTCAGAAGCGTTGTTCAGATCGTCAAGGGTACTGATGAACGAACAATTGGGACACTCTAGCAGATGGGACAAAGTCTTCGCACTGGATGTTGGGTGAATCGATAATGCCCCATTTCGCCAGATTGTGTTTGCAGCAGCCTACTTGAGTACGCAATCAATTCAGTGCTTTCTAAATAGGCCATTGTAATTAGCGACCGGGAGACAGGTGTTCTTGGGGCTTGACGAAGTCTTGAGGTGGTGGATACCTCTCTTCCCACAATTTACTTCGCTTTTTGGGTAATTTTAAATTTGACTGCGATTTTTGTATTGTTTGTAAGAGGATTTTTTGGAAGCACTGATTCTATTACAGTGTCATTGATAGAAAACTACACTATTAGCTAGTGCCATTGGATATATATTTCAAGGTATTGTGGCATTACGGCATGGTATATGGCGAACTATTCATCACACTGACGTCACGGAAAATCCTGCATCGCGCAAGCAGGGTTTACCGCGCGACGAGTATACAGGGTGGCAGGGACATCAACGCAAAAACTGTTACCATGGATTCAGTAGGTACATGATTCTGAACCCCCCTGTTCCATACATTTAAAACAGCTGATCAGAACCATGTACTGAATTTATGGTAACCGTTTTAGCGTCTCGATGTCCGTGCCACCTTGTAATATTCATGTTTTTTTTTCGAAAATTAACTTTAATAGTAGTCTATCTTTCATATCGTCAGGCAGTTGCCCATCAAACACGACACCCGTCTGGTCGGAGGCTCCTCCCATTTCTATGGTGGATGAGTGAACTTTACACCCTGTTCCTCATGCTTCTATAGTATCAACGACTTCTACACCGACGAAGTCGCGAGCATAAGGTAGGTAGTAGAATATTAAACAGCTAATTTGTACCTTAAATAATAACACCCGCACGGGTCGATCTTTAAGGATAAGCAACGCTTGCTGAGGTCGGTCCGTGGATGGGTGACCATCCATTACATATCGAGACACTTCCGTGCCTCGGTAAGTACTTTAAGCCGTTGGTCCCGGCTGTAATTTGTAGATCTTTGACAGTCGTTACGGGTAGTCAGAAGCCCGAAAGTCTCACAACCAGTCTTACTAAAGGGTATCGTGTTACCCAGTACTGGGTTTTGGAGGTCAGATAGGCAGTCGCTCCATATAAAACACTGGCACTTAACTGTATCCAGTTAGACTGGAAACCGACCCCAACATAGTTGGAAAAAGGCTAGGCAGATGTATTTGTACCTTAAATATCTTGAGAACAGCCTCCTAGGAGCTCCGGTGTCGTTTTCAGATATCTTGTGAGCCAACAGCGTGCCGCTGAGGAGTAGGAAGCAGTCCGTGAAAATCCAGCCAGCTCGGCACCACGACCAGAGAGGAGAACTTACTATCTGGAAGTGGAAAATGAAAATAATAATTAGTCAGAGGTTTGGGATTAGTTCCGCTCTCACTGAAGCGCAAAACAAGGAACTAGGCGGTGGGATTATAAAAATATTATTAGTAGTAGTTGTAATTGAACCATATCGTAATGCTTCTTATGAAAGAGCTTACGAGATGCACCAGGATTTTCTAGCATTGTCATTGTTCGTATTCTACCCAAATACCGTTTTTTTTTTTGGATGGGATTTTATCAAATAACTTCTCCCGCTCTGGGTGCAGCGGAAGGGCGTCTCAGACTCTTACTGACTAAAACCCACCCGTGTTCCTTCGGTTGCCCTATTGCCGGGGGCCACGATGTCCCCCTTTCGGTCCATATTCGCAGCCCCGGCAGGCATTGGCTCTAGCGGACCCCGTCAATTCTGCTGACATCTCTTTGAGGCGTGCGTGGAACACAACGCGCCCTCGACCCGGGCCTGGTCCTTATCGGACGGCGAGCTACCCATTGTTCACCGTCCGCAAGCCCGCGCCTACGGTGGCCGGAAATCGGCTCGCAATTCCCGCCTCGGGCGTCTCCTCCTGCGGTGGTTAGGGGCGTGAGGGCGCGAAATTTGCCTCTCCCTCACGCGTTCCGCCTCCTCCTTCGCGAGCATTACCGCTTCGCAGAAGGAGGTGACGGCCCAATTACCTAAGTTTTAATATTTTCAATCTTATGACGTGAGCTATTCTCATAGGTTTATCTTGTACCGACATCGCACTAACTACTTAATGCTCATACACATGAGTGGCACGCGTCAACGACAGAGGTAACTGCAGCCGTCGACCCGCGTCGACAGCAAAAGCCGACCAATGGCGACAACTACAGTATGAGCGCAGCGCGCGCGCTGCCTTGTCAGTCGACTTAGCGGTGCGCTACAACAATGCTGTCGACATGTGGGCAGCAATCGGCGTGTTGAATACTGCAGCAATTGCTTTTGTCGACAGTAGCAGTTGCCTCTGTCGACAGCTGAAGTTACCTCTGTCGACAGCTGAAGTTGGCTCTGTCGACAGCTGAAATTGGCACTGTCGACAGCAAAGTGTTGTTCGTCTGTTTGACGCCGAAAAGTTTCGACGGCTGCAGTTGCCTCTGCGGTTGACGCGTGCCGCTCGTGTGTATGAGAACTTAGAAGAAACACTGTCATACTGCTGCGCTTTTGACTTGATTTCCAAAAAATCTTTTACAAAACGACCGAACTAGTTTTATTCCTATAATTTATGATAGCAGATGACAGATTGACTCAGAGCTTGTATCACTAAAACGAAGAGAGATCAGTCTCGAAATGTCGATGACGAATAATTTCGAATTTGTCTCATAATTTAGACACACGCACATCTGTTAAGTACCAGCCTATTAATGTAAATGAGACATTACACGCGAGTTCTTAATCTAGCTAATCCATAATGTCTTTGAATTACAGCTGTTATACTCAAGGTTAGTACGTAAATTAGCTAAATAATGTTGAGCACGTTTTGAATTAAATTAATCAGTACATTACAAACCTACTGAGTCATTTGTTTATTTTTGGTGTTGAGTTTGTTTGTGAAAAAGAAAGAAACAAAGAATGAGTCAGTAGTATCATAGGTCAATACGCGTAAAATGCGATCAAGGATATAAGATTTATATGTAGATGCAATAAATTAAAAACCAGCCAAGTGCATGTCGGACCACGCACAATGAAGGGTTCCGTAGTTGGGATGAATTTATCCCAAAACAAACTTAACTTTGTAGTTGTAAAAGATGTTCTCCCATACGGAATGTATGGAAAAACATGTTTTTGCAACTGCAAAGTTAAGTTGGTCAATTATTACTCGTTAACCTGTAGAGACTACTTAGCTGTGACAGTTTTCCTTTTAATTTCGTTATATAAACTACTGCTGTGATTTTTTTCACAGATCCAAAATCAACCATTTAGCCGGCAGGGAGGAGGACACTTGACTCTAACAAAAATTAGCACCTTAAAGCTTAATATTTCGCAAACGGATCCCTGAATCTAAAAATAGTTTAGAAATACTTATAATGTTTTGAAGGACCTTTCCATGGGATAGAAAAAAAAATAACATCAACTCTTTACGTGTAGGGGAGGGGAGGTACCTTAAAAATAAAAAATAAACTTAATTTTATTTTAGGTACCACTTTGTTGGCGTAATTAATATAAATACACCCATGCCAAATTACAGCTTTCTAGTACTAAGGGTTTCGGAGCTAGACCGCGGACAGACAGACTGACGGACATGACGAAACTATAATAAATTTATATAAACAATGACATGAATATTTACTTTTAAAGTATTTTATTATTTTAATTATTGTGAATGTGAAGAATATGTGGGTGCCTTTTTGTTTTGTTTTTAATTTTTTCTCAGTTAGTTCTAATCATGGTCTGACAGTTTGAGTAATTTATGTGGCCTACCCAAATGTCCTTTTTTTGGTATTGTTCGTCGAATCGCTGAGCTCCTTAAATTCTGAGTTGAGCTGCACGATAACTGACAAATGCGTGCACTGACTGGACAGGCCCTCTCAATCTGTGTGGTGCTTTCCTCAAAAGACCACTTCAGACACCAATCCACATGGCCTTCACATGATCTGGCCAAGATTATGTCTGGACTTTAAAAGAGACTGAGACCTCTGAGTTTGTTTCGGCCTTTCTTCTCAGAGTAGTCAGATAGGAAACGCCGACCTCATCTAGTTTTAAAATATGATTGACGTGTAAAAGTGTTTGTACAAACCTACTTACAGAAATAAAATCATTTATCATTTATAAGGGTTCCTTGTTTACTACGGAACCCTAAAAACGAATTGCTGACGAAAAACCTGGCGTATCATTTTCAGATTCAATCACAATCTAATACTTATAATCCATTTGAAATAAGATAAAAACATTTAACTAAACCGTTTTTAGAGTTCAACCGATTTTGACTTCTATTGCGATAGTGGTTTGACAAATGGCAGCTGCAGTAAACAGTTGGTATTGTAACCACTTTTTGCTTTTAATGCCATCTTTATGCCTACGGTATAGAAGTCAAAATCGGTTGAACGGACTGTAAAAAAGGTGGTTTAAATGTTTAATCTTATTTCAAATGTAGTATAGTTTTGGAGGATATTTCTAATCCATTGCTTCGTTTAATAAATTCGTCTGCTCAACAACGTAAGTAACGCAATGAAGGTGGCTTTTAACTGTCAAAATGAAAGAAACTGCAATCAATTGTCATTAGTATGTTACGCAATTAGCCCACAAACCGGTTGGAACTAAAAATCCAAATCACATTTTCTTAATTCCAAATAAAATACTTAATTTAATTAGGGATTTTAGACTTATCATAAAAAATACACTTTTGCAATTCCGGTGTAACTAGACAATCCATGATTTCTGATCTAAGCACTATTCTTAACTTTATCTGATCAATTCAACAGTGCTATTGGCTTTATACCTTGACACATTGCGTTTTTGGGCACTCAGAAACTGGACACCAATCCATCAAGTTCTCGATTAGCCTCCACAATCATACTAATGAGTTAATCGTTTAATTAGTACCACTGCCGATTTCACAAGTGGCATGCCCGTAGCCGCGTGATTCAGTTCGACACCGGACGGACACAGTAGCAACGAACGTGGCAACGAGCCAACGATAACATGCTTCATACGGCTAGCTGTTACGCGAATATCACCCCTCTGCCTTACCAATAAGAATTACGAAAGAGAAATAGTGCTGGGAAAGTTTAAATCAAGTCGTAGATCGATATGTAGATTTTGTGGGTTTGCTGATTGATTTAATAATAAACAATGTGATTTGTAATAGTCATGTTGTTTAACTGTTTATAGCTGTGTTTATTAGGATTAGGATTTTATAAATATATCTACCTGATGGTGATGAATCAACATACTCTGGTACAGTCAGTTTTCTGTTTAGTCATTGTTAAATACTGGCCATGAATACACCATGAACGCAGATAAACGGAGAGATTGTATAAAACTCATTAACACTTTTCTTGTAAATTATTACAAGACAAGTGTTAGTGACTGCTTTAATAATTTACTGCACACTCAAATCCTATGAGAAACAGACTTGCCGTTATGTAACTCTAGATTGGCTTTCACTATAAGAATGGAATGTGATCTTTGTAGAACTACAAAAACATCAAACATAATTTTTAAATATTTTTATTAAGTCATTCTTCACTGCAGTCTCTTCTCTAACGAGCATCGATACGACGTGACAGAATTTTATCAACACATTCCAACACTATTTATTTTACAGCATACTTTTCACGCAGATGCTCCGAATAAGATTCCACGGCTAAGGTTAAACACCTTGGCGGCCACTGAAGACAATAACGTAATGTTAAGCAATAGTTAGGTATGTGCCAATTGTGCGATGTTTTACACGATAATTTGGATTATTAGGGTTAGGAACTCTTGGACACCTGTCGAATTGTTTTAATTGCGAAAATCTTGGTGTGAAAATAATTGAACAGCATTTTTTTCTGCGTTTCCCACACAAACTCCTAACCAAAAATGGTTATGTAATGGTAAAAGGCGACTACAAGGAAAAGTCGCAATGTTGAAAAGCTTTTCTAGTTAGCACTGTAGGTTAAAACGCAGTTAAAACGTTTGTGTAGGTGTAGAACAAAAATATACAAACAAAGGTAAACCACAATAGTACACAAACGTTGTGTACAGAAATGTTATGAGGTTAATGGAACAGTTCCAGTGGTTTTCCACCTTTCCGTGGGAAAAGGTGGATTTAATTATTAACTATGTGATGAGTCTGTTTTCTTTTACCTTTACTTTACGCATATTTACATAAAAAAGAGTGGCACTCCGGGAGTGCCGACAGAAGTGAAAACTTGAACAAGATCGCCTTGGTGGAAGAAAAATACTTGTATAGAACATTGGTCCGTAACCTTATCTAAATAAAGAGCACAATCACGTTTACAAAAAAAAAAACTTCCAAAACCTTTAAAGTAAAATACTTGCATACAACATTGATCCTTAACTTAATATAAATAAAGAGAACAATCGCGTTTACAAAAACAAGGTGTCTGTAACGGTGTCGCGCGTTCAATTGTTTTTTCCCATCTCAAAAATGCCCAACGCGCCTAAAGAAGTTTTCACTTAAAAAACCTCTATCTATTATTCAATGTGACTAATCATAGTCAGGCATGATAGTAATACCTATTTCCATCACTTCCCGCTCCCCTACTCTCCTTGACAAACTAATTTATGTAGGATCCAATAGATAGATAATATTAGCTCAAGGAGATTTTCACTCCTCCATTCTCCACCAACCCCATGCCATTTTACGACACCCACTGTAAGGAAAAACACTCCCTTCGAAAAACTACCTAACATTACTATGTCAATATTACCTCAGTAATCCTCAACCGATTAGTATACGGCATGACAGCGACCGGCAGAAATTTGTGGGCGATCAGCAGAGCAATGGTGCAGATGCCTCTGACTCCATGGATGCAGGAGATCTCGTCGTCTGTGCCCGGAGCTGTCAGCTTGCCGATCGTGTAGTAGAGAGAGAAGCAGCTTAAGAGCCCCTCTGTGAAGGAAAGAGAAAGGATGTGCTGTAGTGGCATGGTAGACACATTTATGATGTACACATTATTGTTACTCCTCATTTACAAATTTTGGGTTCTATGGAAGAACATTGTTAGGAGGATGGTCCTTTGGACTCAAATGTTTAATCGTATGACCTGCATGCATTTTTCATTAGGGTGTTCAGACACCTTCCTAAATTCTTACTCTTTATTAAATTAGAAGTTCGTAATTAACTATAATAGAAGAAGTATATAGTACAATCCAAACCACCACTATACAACATGGATGGGAAGTGCATGTATTAAACTAAGAGATCCTAATTAAACATAGCAAAACCGGCCAACTGCGTGTCGGACCACGCACAATGAAGGGTTCCGTAGTTGGGATGAATTTATCCCAAAAACAAACTTAACTTTGTAGTTAAAAAATATGTTCTCCCATACGAAATATATGGGAAAACATGTTTTTGGAGCTGCAAAGTTAAGTTGGTCAATTATTACTCGTTAACTTGTAAAGCCTACTTAGCTGTGATAGTTTTCCTTTTAATTGCGTTATATAAACTACAGCTGTGATTTTTTTCACACTTCCAAAACCAACCATTTAGCCGGCAGGGGGGGGGACACTTGACTCTAACAAAAATTAGCACTTTAAAGCTTAATATTTCGCAAAGAGATCCCTGAATCCAAAAATGGTTTTCGCAAACGCACTTTTAAACGCATTTTTAAAGGATCTTTCCAATGATACCCCACACCATGGGTTAAAAAAAAAAAACATTACCCCTTTACGTGTAGGAGAGATACCCTAAAAAAAAATGTTTTTCATAATTTTGTTTTACCACTTTGTTGGCGTAATTAATATGTATACATATGCCAAATTACAGCTTTCTAGTACTAAGGGTCTCGGAGCTAGACCGCGGACAGACAGACAGACAGACTGACAGACATGACGAAACTATAAGGGTTCCTTGTTTACTACGGAAACCTAAAAAGGATCTAGTACCATCCAAAATGTCACCAGACAATATGAACTCCCCAAGCCTGGTTTTTTAATTGTAATTACTAATATTAAAACAAGCACAGCGAGTCTAGGAGTTCCAAAATAAAACGATACCCTTTACTTATACTTGAGTTATTATTATTCAATACCACGTGCAAATTATCAAAAATATCTGGAGTTAACCTTGATATATCACTGTCCAGAATGCCTCATAAAGATTTTATTACCTAAACAGATGTGCTGCATAAATCTTCACTGAGACTTTTGTAATATTATTTAGGTCATCTTATTTTAACAGCACCTTTTAATCGGTGTGTTTGTGCTGATTTTGATTACTGCTGTATTCATGTTCAACTTTAGTTTTCTACTGGTCAGAGGCAGATTTAATGCAGCTGCAAGAACATGTCTACTTGGAAGTCCATTGATGGCTGGGCCTACAATAGCAATAAACTGCCAAACTCTGAGTGATGGATCGATATGGATAAAACAGTGTGTTACCTGATTTTTTGCAGCCTTTCGCATCTTTTTCTTCATCCTTTGCCTCTTCTTCATTGTCTTCCGCCTTTTCATCAGCGCCTTCGCCCTGATCTTCTGGTCTTCTATTAAAAAAGTCTTGAAGCGTCGCCACAAGTACCAGCAAAAGGACGACACCATAGAATGATCTGAAATATATTACATTATTGCGTTTGTTAACGGCGTCTTATTGGTAATTATTTTTGTAATTCTAAAATATTTGAGTGAAAATATTTCCGAGTTTAAAATCTTCTCATAATCCTGTCGTTATTTTCTCAAATTGAATCCAAGCTCAGTTTTAATTAAAAATAAACTAATTTTAAACTCATTAACAAGCTCGTAGGAGACTGCTCATTAAAAAGTATATAATCCATCGTTATAATCTCGGCAACTCGGCAAAATATTGAAAATGTTCTCCTATAAATGCTAGATTCCTATTCCCGTGAAACTCTATGGAGTTTGGGGCGATTGCTACTTCTGCTTGAAGCTCTATATCTTAAGGTTAAAAATTAAGCCAAACTCACAGTGTCAAGAGAGTCGGCACTTCAGTCCAGTCTTGCCACCAATCGCCTTCCTCCACGTGACAGTCTTCTTCGTCCACCTTGACTCGTACAACCACCCCACTGGTATGCTGGTAGTGTTTGACGGCATCCTTGATGACCACCTCCACATCCTCAGGGTTGCAGGCAGCTGGCACGCAGACTCCCCAACTCAACGTTGAAAATCGTGGCACAAAGTGACCTGGCTAAACAAAGCATGGGAACGCTTAGTGTTAATAGTTCTGCAGAGCCTTTTTGGATTATCGTAAGCTACATAGCTAGTTGTTTCGCTTAGTGGTCATAGTTTATGATCTGTTTCAAAAGTATGTAATGGAAGTGTAAACAAACCCCTATTCAGATATAATTCTTACGAATTCACTCATATAAGGAACACATTCATAATAATATTATGTTTCTGTATTCATGTGTGTATTTTGTGTATTTAGAAAGTATCAACGTTATTATATCTCACCACTTTCTCCAAAACGAAAATTGAGGTGATAAAATTAACCTCAATTGTCAATTGGAAAACATCTTTAAGCTGATTTAGAATTAGAATAATCAAATCAATTTTTAAGTGGTGCTACAAATTGACGTTTTTTCATACATTTGTTTACATTTTTATCAAATTATCTACTGAACCAACGCATGTTCTATTCGCAATGGCCACACTGACACTTAGTGCCAGACTGCATTACTATGTTCGAGCTACTTATCAAATGTGGCACTAAGTGAAGCTCTGAGCAGAGTGGTTCCGACCTTAGACGTATTTCTGATAAGATTACTAAAGATATTAATTTCAAGGGTAATATTACGAAAGTTGAATGTTCTATTAATAGAGCTACTGTAATGAAAGCGTACAATAAAGCATATTACATCTATCATGTTCCTTAAATAGAATGGTGCTGTTGTCAGTGGATCAAAATAGCAATTTTTTTCCTCGTATATAAGTTGTAAGGCAACAAATTAATATATGTATTTATTTTTTGGTTCCTTTATTATAATTATATCCATATTGCCTTTTTAATTCAACAAAGAAACGTAAGAAGATTTTGTCGTACAGAATCTGTATGTATTGAATCGAACATTAATAATCATTTCATAGTATATTATATTGAAAAAACCATCACTCCTGATGATTAAACTACGCGTTTATTTTGTTATTACAACAAACAAAATCTAAAATAATCTTGATATCAAAGTTTCAAAGCATGAGATTTTTTATAACGAGAATTTCAATAAAGACTTCAGTTTATAACAGAGTCATCAATCTACCAAACTTATACTTAGCTATGAATCTTTAGACATATTTCAATCTTACAGTAACCATTCAACGTAATCTTGTACATTTTGATGAAATCCGTAACCAGTTTATAGATTTTTTCTTAAAAGTGTATATACCTACACCAAGAACGTACCGTTGTTTTGTTAAAATCTAACAAACAAAATAAGGATTAATGGCAATCTTCTATCTACAATCCATACATCCTTACATAAATTATAAAACAAAGCCCCCCGCCGCGTCTGTATGTCTGTCTGTCTGAACGCGATAAACTCAAAAACTACCGAATGGATTTTCAAACGGTTTTCACCAATGGACGGAGTAATTCATGCGGTTTTGGTGAATAGTTCATTAAAGGTTTTGGTGTATAATACATTATAGGTTTGTGTAAATTGGTTGAAATATGACGATTGTCCAAGATGTCGAAAAAAATCATGCCGACTGGGAGCTTTACTGGCGTGCGCAAATTATTATGTCTGTATTCTAAGGATGACCCACAGTAACCATTTTATCTTTCAGAATTTTATAAAAAAAATATTGTTATTTCGGAAGTTAATTTAACCGGTGTTATATTAATCCTTATCCAATAAAATTATGTTATTTAAATTGGACATTTTATTTAGATTAAAATATGTCTGTTATCATATCATTTAGATGAATAGTTTAAAAGATAACACAGTTTCAAAATTACGCGTAACAAAGTAATTATGGTTGACTGCAACGCAAGCGCAGCGGTATGAGTCAATGACATTTTCCTCGTCTATTAGGTATGATATCCCGGTAGTACGTTCCTGTGGGATATTTTCCGACATCCACGTGGGCGAATCCGCGGTCAAAAGCTAGTACTAATATTAAAAGTAACTATGTATGTCTGTCTGTTACCTTCTCACACCTAAACAGATTATACAAGAGATATAAGGTAGCATGGAACCTAAAGAACGTCATAGGCTACTTTTCATCCAAGATATTTGTGTTAAACATTATGAAATTCAAACTATACGCAGACGAAATCGCGGGCTAACTAGTTTTACATAAAACATAACGTTACGAAGCCTTTCGTCACGTTTGATAAGTTGACAGTCTCCGGTCACTCATCGTCTAGCATGGTTGGCACCCAACGCATGTACGATGCATTGTACTTTGACAGACAAATTATGCAAATGTCGCCAACCGCATGCTCATACATAATAATAAAACATCTCGTTTTGATGACTCCTTATCTAATTTGACCCAGACAATTTAAATAGCGTGTCTGGCTTTTAGGTGAGGGGCAAAGTTGTCTCAAAGCAAAGATTTAATTCGTTAGATTGGCCCTCACCGAATTTAGGTTGCGCGAAAAAGTTTAGTGTTCTTACTAAGAAGAGTGAGCTCACACATCCCGCATAGATCGATAGATACGATTTTCATTATGAGTGAGCGAGAAAATACTATACAAATATCATTGTTATTGTCAAATATTCGCGCGACCATGTCAAATAATGGTCACGTTTCAGACCATCTCTTGAAGCGGTCGCGTGAATCTAACGATTTAAATCTTCGCCTAAAAGTTAAAGTTTGATACTCGCAGCAGGAGATAATACGAAAGCTATAACTATCTAATCTATTTAAGTAATCCAGTTTTCTAAAGCTTCATTCATGTTTGATTTCTTTCAGTTCAGTTTTTTCTTTAGTTTAGAACGTTTGAAGTGTTTTTCCCGTTAGACGAAAAACGTGCATTGCAACTTTTAAAATAGGAAGCTACCACCGCTTCAGTTTTATCTTTCAAGAATAATAAAAAACGATGCTAAATATAACACATACTAGAATACTAGTTGAAATAACGAATTCAAAACACGCACATTGCTCGTAAATATAAATAACATGAGTATTTACGAATGTAAGTTTTGAATTCGTACGAATAATGCAAACAATGAGCTCCCGAGCTAGTAGTCTTGGGAGCATTATTTGTTTGTTATGGCATCTAACGTGGGGCGAGTGTAAACCATTGATTTGTTTATAACTGAAACTCACATCATCGATCCGACTCCTGATCAAGTTCTTGGCTTGCGCCAAATGCACTGGAGTCTCCAGTTCTGGGTGTTCCGCCTTCACGTCGAGCCGAGCCAAGCAGTATTTCCCCTGGACCTTGACCACGCTGCCACTCTCCAACTGCACTCGGGCACGGCTCCCCACACACTGGTCGAAGTCACCAAGTTGGATTCCATTACCTTGCAAGATACCCGAGGGAATCTTCGCCGTAGCGTCGAGCACTGTAATGAAAAATTCCTGTTTCGTTCAACTATGCAAAGCCCTTGGGAGCACCTGATGGTAACGCAGACGTGTCAAGGCCACGCCAATGTTTACTGTTCTTTATAATCCCTTTGAGTATTATAAATTCTAGGCCCTAACTATAAAACTACCCAAAATAAACGCTTCTTGTTTTTATAACGACTACTAAAAAAAAAAGTGTCCTTCGTATAAAAACAGTAAAACCCTTGATAAATGAACTACAATAAGTCGTTATTTACGTTTTTTTTTTTCGCGCAACATCTGTATTGGAAATATCTAAAACATTGCCAATATAAATAGTATTGTAAGGTAAAGTAATTATTTCGGTAAACGGATATAAATCTCAAAATACGAGAGTTGAATTTCTAAACTATGATTGTTGGATCGTGCTGAGGATGAAATATTAAATTATAAAACTTACTATTCAGTGCCCATAGTTTGGTTCCTCGTAATTGCCTCAACACAATCTGTCCGTGACGCCTGCATTCCGGATTATGGATTCGAGAAAAATTTGGTGCAAAGGTAGGAAAAAATGCATAGAAGTCTTCAAATTCACTTTTGAGCAAATTTCGTCTGTGCAAAGCGTCCGTAACATGTGTTAAATGACTCTCAGTTGACGAAGACATTTCTGGGCGATCATCAAACTTCTCTTTTGACGTTTTATCCGTTTTTTTAACAAATTCGGTCTTAGTGTCTTTTTTTAAATCGTACATATTGTAAGTGTCTTTGATTGGATATTTTTTCTTATGCTCCGGAACAATTTGTTCAGTCGTTTTAAGGTCCTCCTGACTTGAATCCTTATCTTCCTTTTCTTGACTAGATTTTGTTTTAACAGTGTCTTTTTCATGTTCTTTCTTTACGACGTCTTTCTTAGGTTTATCTTCTGCGTGTTTTGGTTCTTTTTCTTTTTTGTCTTCTTTTATAGGAGCTGATTTCTCAGGAGCATCTTTAGTTTTATCTTTTGAGACAGGTTTATCAGTTTTATGATCATCTTCTTTAGCTTTACTTTTACTCTCCTTTATTTCTTTTTGAACTGATTCTACTTTTTTAATTTCAGGTTTGATTTTAATTTCGGGTTTTTTCTCTTCACTTTTGTCCTTTAAGTCCTCTTTTAAAATTTTCTTCGTTGGTTCTATTTTCACTTTAACGTCTTTATTTAGTTCTGGAAGTTTTTTATTTATTTTATCCGTTTCTTTAACACCAATTTTAGGTTTTATTTTTTTTAACGCAAAGTCATCTCCATCGTCGTCGTCGTCATCATCATCATCATCGTCATCCTCGTCGTCGTTGTCTATAAATTGTTTTGACTTCGGTAGCGTAACTTTAAACTCGGGCCGCTTAGTGTCTTGCTTAGGGGTCAGATCAGATTTTTTTGCTTCAAGTACCGTTGGTTTCGACAAAACACGTGGTTTATCATCGTCGTCACCACCAAAAATATTTTTGAAAAAAGGTATAGCTGGTGCTTCTTTCACTTTCTGTATATCTGGTTTAACATCACTCTTCTTAATAGTGGTTGGTTTTGATGCAACTTCGTCTTCATCATCAACATCATCATCATGTTTTTTATCTTTAGCCTTGTGTTCTGTTTTTTTAGTTTCATGAATTTTAGGCGTCGGTTCAAGACTTGGATCAATTTTTAAACCGAGCATATTAAATGTTTCCAAGATGCTTGACAATGTACTGCTATAGAAATCTTCATCATCGTCATCATCGTCGTCATCATCGTCGTCGTCATCGTCATCATCATCGTCATCATCATCATCAACTTCTTTGGACTTTGATGCCGAGTCTGTAACTTTTGTGCTCTTAGTATCTTGTTTTAATGTGTGATCACTTTTCTTTTCTAAAATTTTTGCTTTTGGGTAAGAACTTGATTTAACATCGTCGTCATCGGCATCGTCAAGTACTTTTGACTTTGGTAGCGTAAGTTTAAATTCCGGCCTTTTAGTGTCTTGTTTAGTTTTCAGATCAATTTTTTTTACTACAAATGGCTTTCGCTTAATTTTGTCATCGTCTTCATCATCATCGTCGTCATCATCATCTTCTTTTGCCTTCGGTAGCGTAACTTTAAACTCGAGCCGCTTAGTGTCTTGCTTAGGGGTCAAATCAGATTTTTTTGCTTCAAATACTTTTGGTTTCGACAAAACACGTGGTTTATCATCGTCTTCGTCACTGTCATCGTTATCATCTTCATCACGTTTTACACTCTTCGTAGGAAATTCCTTGACTTTTGAGCTCTTAATGTCTTGTTTCGGTTTTTGGTCACTTTTCTTAATGTCAACAACTTTAGACTTTTTCAATAAACTTGGTTTAATGTCGTCATCATCATCGTCATCGTCGTCATCATCTAATTTTAAAGAAGTTTTGCTACTTGCCTCTAATTTCACTTTACTAGCGGGAATTTCCTGTTTAAATCCTGTTTTTATTTTCGAAATATCCATCCCATCATCATCGTCGTCATCTTCGTCGCTTTTTATATCGAATTTATGAGCAGGTTTAGTTTCAGCCTTCTGATGTTTTTGTTGCTTGTCTCGTTCCACCTTCTTCAAATCCTCAGACACATGTTTTTCACTTTCGATTTTAACACTATGCAACTTATGACCGACCTTCACATCACAGTCCTCACACTTTTGCTTTTTTACATCGTGCTTCACACTTTCGTCTTTAGGTAAATCGCGTACACGGAATGCGGTTATCACTGTGGCAAGGATAGGCAGGCAGATTAAAATTAGAGCTAGCGTCCATCGTTGGCGCGCCATGGCCGACGCGATGCGCGCTCACGCCGCCATACTCTCGAACTGAAACGATCACGAACCTTGGCGTTTATTTGGAACGCACGGATTAAAACATATCTCATTGAAACGGGTGCTCATTGATGGTTCTCGGTCGAGGTTATGGGTTAGTAAGAGTATTTTAAAATTTTGTGGGAGCGGGTACGTATATCTGTGGGGTTAGTACTAGTGAACTGGCGTTAGCTCAGCTGATGGCGCTCGTCCAAGATCAGAGTAAAAATAGTGTTGCAAAGGCAATTGTCCGGCGGTCGCGCGGAGCAGCCGATAAGATTGACTGTATTGTGATAGATCAGCGTTATTGTTGCTAGGGATCGAGTTAAATGTTCATAACATTAAGCACCTAGCAAATTTTAATTATTCAAATTATCATACATGGGATAATTAACTTGTGTTAACCCTTCTGTTAGATTTTGTCTGTTGCAATAATATATCTGCTCGAATCATTTGGTTTGGTTTGGTTTGGTTAGTTAGGTACTGTTTTGTATTAACTAATTCATTGGTCAGACTATACTGTCTTAGTAAATAATTATATAATAATAATATGGTAATGGTATAATTATGGTAATTTAGAATGCAAATGACGAAATAAAATAAACCCCTAAATTAAATTTGAATACCCCCTTAACACCGATGACACTTCCAAATTGAAAACAGCATACATTATTTTTATTATATACAGTAAGTACCCTTAAGTTTCGTAAATATATTCAAATGAACATAAAAATATGTTAATTTGAATGAAAATACATCAATTCCATCATACATTTATTTTTAATTATGTTATTTTAACTGTTCCTTAAGTCCTTAAACTAGTTTCTGAAGTTAGAACATCGTTTAAAAGTTATTATATTATTTATGCCTTTGTACACACCTAGCAAACATTTTAATAGGTTATCATTCTAATTCTGATATTAAATATTATTGTGTTATTATAACCCGTCTCTGCAATAAGCGCCTACATATTTTTTGTGAGAAGTTAGTAGTCACGCTACGATGCTATTCATTTTTGATGAGGCGTTGTTTGTGTAACTTTTGTTTGTTCTGTTTTACTTTATTTATTTTCTGGCAATTATAACATGTAGACTATTTAGTTTCACAGGGTTGAATGAGTTTTATGGCAAGCAACTAAAACTATAATAATGTAGGTACACATATTAAAACTGAATTCGTTTCTAGAAATACAACACGTAAAAAACCCTGTGCGATGCGTGAGGGTGTTGTTAAGTATCGTACTGAGAGTTTATTTATGTGGAAATTTTCAGGAAAAACGAAAATAAAAATTTGCCACATTTTTTTTTCAATGGGGAATTTTACCGAGTTATTACATGGGGCGTGTGCGGCCGTCCATAACTCATGACTCCTGTTGATTTGTTAATTTTTAATGGATTTGGGGTAATTTTGGTAGGTACCTACTAAAGATGTAAATTTTAAATATCAATAACTTTTTTATTTTCAATAATAATTTAATGAAATATTGGAATCGTTTTGGGAATTTTATTGCAGTACCTATGTACCCCTTTCGGATCGGACAGGTTTTTATTAAATATATTGTATAGAAATTTCTGATAGAGTTTCTAGTAGACCCACATTTCGACGGTTTTGTTATAGAAAGCCCAAATAAAAGAAGACGAACTTATAAAATTCGCACTAAGGAATTTAAGAGGCTTAAATAATAAAAAAATAATTGTATAGAAATTTCGGATAGAGTTTCTAGTTGACCCACATCCCGACGGCTTTGTTATAGAAAGCCCAAGTAAAAGAGGGCGACTTAATTGCCAGTAACCAAGCACAAATCCAGAACTGAGAATATTCTAATTGTAGGTAAAATCCAAAAACATTTTGCCAACGAGACAGTCGCCGTTTTAAAAACTTATGTACTTACCATCTAAGAAACGCATAGGTTCTAAACACCGTTCGGGCGCTTAGAGTGGGGACTCTGTCCGCCCACTGAGTGACCTCAGGGTAGACGGTGCACAGTGGTCACGTGCTGCCTTGCACACTTGTACAGTTAGGTTTCGGGGAGATTCCTTTACAGTCTCCCCAGAGATGTGCCCTAACAAGCGCTGCACAGAGGGGGTTCCGGATTGGTCTTTTGAGAGGTAACGGTGCCCCTTCCATGTGCAGATGGTGACCACCGGGGTGGTTTTAGTGAGGTAAAAATCCCACACTCCTCGGTCTTATCCCCAAAGCCCGGGCGCCTTTTGAAGGTTTCCCCCCGAAAACAAAAAAAACAAAAAAAAAAAAAAAAAAAGGTTCTAAACACCGTAAGGACTATTTTTCACGGGATTCTGTTTTCAAACTGCTTAGATATGAGTTTCTTCGATAGTATACCTAAGTCAAAGTCAAAGTCAAAGTCATTTATTTGCTATAAATGCGGTTACAAAGGTGTTATTTATATAAGTATTCTTGTGCGATGACACATTTCGCCATATTTTGGCATGCAAATATTAATGGTGAGGCTAAAAAGCAATTATCTCTAACTAAAGTTGAAAATATTGATTAGATATGAAATTAAAGTAAATTAATCCTCAATTTACACAACTAATTTTGTTTTTTATATATGATACATTTGGCACAACACAAAATAACAGGACAAAATTACATCTACAATCATAAATTTTAATTCTAGTCTGTTCTACAATGCATTCCTGTAATGATAGGACCGACAAGAAGTTTGTTTTAGAAATTCACCTATTGAATAATAACTATGTGAAATGAGCCATAATATGGCCGATATAATTTAGCAGTTCCGAATTTCGCGCAGAAGGCTGCGCAATATCATTTTTTTAAGGACCAAATAGTAAAATACAATAGACATGGATGTATTTAGTAACCTGTTCCTGTTAGCTATTTCTAAAGAGCCATAAAAAACTCCTGAAAGAAATCGACACGTGTTTCATCTCTCAACGAGGCATCCTCAGGATGGCGATGGACTTTTAGTGGTATGAGGAACAGGGTGTAAAGTTCACTCATCCACCATAAAAAAGGGAGGATCTTCCGACCAGACGGGTGTTGTGTCTGACGGACAACTGCCCCTCGGTTTGAAGTAATCTTGTATCTATGTCGATCGCTCGGTAAACACTAATTGCGCGATGCAGGATTTGTGTGACGTCATGTCTATGATGCGTAGTTCGTATGTGGCGGTGTAACCGCTACATACTTGTTGCGAACCCAAACACGGCGTGCTGCCACACCGAGCAATGAGCGCAGACTGCGCTCAGCGCTGCTGCTGCTAAGTGGAACAGATTACTAAATAATGATATCCACGTCTATTGTATTTTATAATGGATTTCCGCAAGGTCACGCCTGAATCAATTAACTATCTTAGACCAAATAGTGACATGAGGTAGGTGTGAGTTAGAGAATATGCGTGAAAGTTTGTAGTGCCTATGTTCAGAGCTGCCAAGTTATATCGACGGTGTTACAGTAAGAAGATAGGTAGGTAACTAAGTATTCACATTATAAGATAATATTTTAAAGTCACAACTACAAGGGTCAAACATTCTCCACTAAGACAGCGTGATTTCTGCTGCTCCCACAAGGGCAACTTGATATACAAACTACTTTTATCAAAAAGTATATTTTAACTTTCGCTGTAATATCCTGAAGGTTATGATTACCCAATACCAAATTTTGGCGCAAAGTTTTAAACAGTACTTAGCCTAGATTTTGTAAAACTCATATAATTTTAATATTGAAAAGTTTTTGAAGTTCGAGTTACACATTAAAACGGGCATAATAATAATAGCCAATTTGGATGTCTAATAGGAATCTATTAGCCATCCAAATTAGCCATTATTATTATGCCCGTTAAGGGGATATATTACACTATCTTATTTTTGAATCATATATTTTAACCGAAACTCACATAATAATAATTAAGTTGTGATTTGAATATACGGACAATTTGAGTTGGTCGCACGTATGCTTACCTAACAATGAATTTCTCCTGAACAAAGAATAATAATAATTTATTGAATGAAATAACAGTATTAATATTAAAAAACTTTTTTATAAAAAATACAACCGACTTCCAAACTACAAAGTGAAAAATAACTTTAATTTCAGAAGTCGGTGTCTTTAGATCAGTATTTTAGTTTTTTGACACCGACTTCTGAAATTAAAGTTATTTTTCACTTTGTAGTTTGGAAATCGGTTGTATTTTTTGTAAAAAGGTTTTTATTTCTCGCTTTTTAGTGGGTCAATTTGTAATTTATCTAAGTTACATTAGCCTAATGCCAACTGCTCATCACCTTTTACAAAATATTGCTTTTCCCGATTCAGGGACGTTCATCGTTGAGGAGTTCTCCTGGTACTTCACCATCAGCTCCACTTTTCCATATGCATTGTGACGAGCATAAATTGCATTACAACCATATTAAAGTAATCGAATCACAACCCGTGAAATACTTATTATTGAGTAGTTCCGGTGGCTATTTGTGGTCTTCATCATACTCCAACTGAATTTAAATCTTGTATAAAACGCACACTATGCTGCCAAGCATATTATAAGTTGGGGGATTACATCGGTGATAAAAATGCTTGGCTTAGCGCTGGTCCAGCTCCACAAGGGCACATAAATTAATTGACGAGCATTCGAAAGTGTTGTTGCGGCTGATGAAGATTGTAAAAACTATCTTTCTTTGTATAAATTCAATCTCTTTGTATTGTATAATTGCATATCACATGTGTGGGCATTGTGACCACGTACATTCCATAAAGCTACCATTACCTGGGTACGTCTTTCATTGACTTGAATGTGCCCTGGCGGCTGAGAGTGTCATGCTCACTCAAATGTCTCGCTGATGGTGGCGTGTGTGTTGGATCATTAAGTTCCCTTCAAAATGGTTGAGCTAAATGGTGCTGATCCATGCGTCATGTTCGTGAACGGGCGCCGTCAGTAGGGACTGGTCATCTCTTAACTGCCACGGTTTATTTTAATTTTTGAATTGTTTTTATTTTTGTTTTTGTTACGGACGCTTTTAACGTGCACGTCTTTCTACATTGTTCTCACATGTATAATTTCAACATGAATAATGTAACCAATATTTTGTAACAATTTTTTTTATTTAAATGAGTGTCCGTGGAGTTTCTTGCCCGTTCTTCTCCATAGGTACAGTAAGCGCTCAAAAGTGCATGAGCACGCTAAGAGTCGTATTGCTGTGAACACGCGGTATAGCTCGTACATTTGTATGTGTAAGCAACACGATACACACACCACAGATAACGCAGTTACACGAAACAACAATATATTTCCGTCGCTTTAAACATGCTAGCACACACGCACTATGCGCGTGAACTTGACCAGTTAATGGCATTGCTAAAATTCGATAGTTACTTAACAAGCGCAGATAGCAGAAAGCGTTAAGCGTTGGTATGGAATTCAATCTGCCTCAGGTTCTAATCTCGTGAAACACAGTGCGGTTTTTTGCAAATATTATTATTTTTGTTTTCGATAATAATATTTTTTAAATATTGCTGCTTTTTTATGTTGTTATTGCAATAAAGGTTTTAGAATAAAAAATGCGTGATATATGATAACAAAATTAAAAAATATATGTTTATTCGTTATATTTATTTTACATAAGTTAATAAACTGCTACAATTATTTATCATTACTTCAGCTGAATAAGATGTGAAATAGATGTCAAGAAACTTAGAAGCAGTTTGTATTATTTAGACATATTTAAATTATGAAATATTTTAAATTTTTAATGGATTTTTTCACCATAAATATTAAGCTTTGATCATGGTCGAAGTAATTAAGTATTATATAAGAATATTAGACTACTTAAAATGTAAAAAACTACTTACAGAATAGGTAATTTTAAGGTTAAATATGGGCAGTTTGTTTATATTTTATTTGTATTAATTATTTTACATTTTATTTGACTTTAGTAAATATTGGTTGTTATTGAGGTTAAAGCTTAAGTATTCATTTTCTTTACGAAAAGAAGATTGAAACTAAACCTCAAATTTTTATCCTAAAATAATACTTTTACTAAAATAATATTAAACAATTTCGGTATATCTGCAAGAAATACGACAAACACCCTATTGAAACGTGCTTAAAAAATTGGTTACCATAAATTCATGCAATAACGAATCTGTTGTTTATTAAGTTGGTACGGTCAATATTTTAAGGTCAAAAACGGTTTTCTAGCTGGTCTTCAGTGATGCAAGCCTTCAGAGTGCACGGCGAACGGTTCATAATGACGTGTTTTTAATAATTCAGCAAAATGTCTCGTTGGTATGAAACCATTTGTTTCATTCACCATTTGACGTCGCTGCTACTCGATAATAAGCCCCTTCCTCATATCTCTTAACCCTCACAGTATTTCTCTAAAACAAAGAAAAACATTGTTTTTATTACACATAATACCTTATTATTTATTATTCACTAATCGAATTAAACCTCACAATGAATTTAAAACTTTAAAGGCATCTTCTGTCTCAACAATACCTCTGTTCTATCAACAATACCCTTGATTAAGATTTATGTTTAGTAAAATATGAAATATATTAATGATAACACTCACACTTAGTCCGGTTTCATTAGATATTCACTTCACTTTTACGCAGCGCAATAATATTCTCTGATCTGATCTGATCTCTTCAATATATTTTATGCCTGCTTTTTGATAATAATAACCACAACACTGCGCTAAATACTCGTCACCAATATTATCCACGAACCAAAAAAGTTCTATTAATTGAATACTCGTAACAAACTGCATCTACCCCACAGAAATCGAAATAATTTACTTAGTTTTTTGTGGTCTACCTGCTAAACTTTAATATTTATGTGAACAAGACGAATGAAACTAAAAACGAATGATGATTATTGAACTAGTCATTGGTTGCAGACAAAGTGAGTGTGTGTGTAATGTGCGTGTCTACAGTATTGTAACAACTTATAGAAGAAGGTCGTAAGTCAAACCGAAGCGTCAGTCTATTGCTTTGTGAGATTGCTCATGGACTTTTGGTCGGCACTGTACCTACTACGCTTTGGAATGGGCAACTAGCTTCATCTTTCTGACTGACCGACCCCTTGACAATTCAAAAATACCTGTAATTGGTTTATTTGAAATAAATGCTTTGAGTTTGAGTTCCACTTAACTAAATGGTGCTTTCCAAAAGCAACTGTACGAGTTACTATAAAAAATACCCAAATCGCTATAGGTTTGCCTGTAATATTTGAAGAGTTCCCTCGATTTTTCTAGGATATCATCATCAGATCCTGGTTTCCTTATCAAGGTACCACCATTGAAATATCTCCTTTCCAATAAAAAAATAATTATCAAAATCGGTTCATAGACGACGAAGTTATCCGCGAACACACATAAAAAATAAATATAATATACTGTCGAATTGAGTAACCTCTTTTTTTTAAGTCGGTTAAAAAACAGGTAGGTGTTGCAACCAGCACCCTTACTAAGTTATAAAATAACTTGAATTATGAGCAGTGGTACAAGCCCAGAGAAGAATGAAAAAAAAATTTTGAAAAAATCCCAAAATCTGTTTCATGTAACATCAATATTAATTGTACCAACAATTTAACAATAACATGTCCACCAGATCGACTACGATTGATTTATCGCCGATACATTTCGCAAGTCAACCCTGACTACAAGTAACGATAACATTAGCCAAACACATGAGTAATCACTGTATTGTATTTTAATGAGGAGTGCTCATTGCATACCAAGCGTTTTGTGAACTAGACCTTATGATCTTATAGTAATTTACCCTTGTGCCTATTAGTTTGTTGGGGTTTGAAGTGACCCTTAGTTTTTGTGAGGTTATTACATCTCTCGTGTGGTGTCATAGTTTTAAAGCCGCCCATGGGCCTCTGACTTGGCTTTACATGCCATCAAGAAATATCTCTCAGACATGCATCCTCACGATGTTTTCCTTCACCGTTTTTGAAGCAAGTGATAATATTATACAATACGCACATGAATCCGAAAAGTCAGAGGTGCATGCCTTTGGTTCGAACTCGAGACCTATGACTTGGCAGTCTGACGGTCACACTAGGCTATCACTGCAGGTTACATCATTATAGGGGTATTAGGTATTAGGGGTAGGGAATGAATATACAGGATACGTTTTTATCCAGTGCGCAAACTTAAACACGTGACTTTACTCATCATTATGAACAACTATTACTATGGGACCAAACCTGAAATCGCGAAAAAAAAAGCGGCCAAGTGCGAGTCGGACTCGCCCATGAAGGGTTCCGTAGCAGCAAGTAACATTGAATGAAAGGTAAATTGCGGTTTACGATTTATGACGTATAAAAAAAACTACTTGCTAGATCTCGTTCAAACCAATTTTCGGTGGAAGTTTACATGGTAATGTACATCATTTTTTTTTTAGTTTTTTCATTCTCTTATTTTAGAAGTTACAGGGAGACACTTCCAAAGTGGTAAAATGTGTGTCCCCACACATTTTACCACTTTGGAAGTGTCTCTCGCGCAAACTATTCAGTTTAGAAAAAAATGATATTCGAAACGTCAATATCATTTTTCCATAAATACCCCACACGTATGGATTCGATGAAAAAAAAAATTTTGAGTTTCAGTTCTAAGTATGGGGAACCCCAAAATTATTTGTTTTTTTTTCTATTTTTGTGTGAAAATCTTAATGCGGTTCACAGAATACATCTACTTACTAAGTTTCAACAGCATAGCTCTTATAATTTCGGAAAAAAGTGGCTGTGACATACGGACGGACAGACAGACAGACAGACATGACGAATCTATAAGGGTTCCGTTTTTTGCCATTTGGCAACGGAACCCTAAAAATCAAAAACCATTGGTAAAAAGAATCGACGTACGCCCGACGTGACGTTCCAACCTCAACATCACTTATTGTGCAGTTAATCTTGGTATGAGCTGACAATGTATTTAATGCTTTAATTGCACCGGCATAACCATTCTTCCATAACGTGACAAACACAGCTCTTGCTTGCTCCTGTGGTAACTATTGCTGTGTAATATACTCCTATTGAGTGAAGGCATTCTACATTAAAATGTAATACTTATACTTGTGAAATAAGAACCATCCTTGCTCAAGAATAACTAATTTAATACTGAATATTTAACCTCAAAATAGATACTAATCCCCAAATTAATCTTAAAGTCGTTACCCCAATATCATAATCTAAAACTGTTTAATGAAACTAGGTACATATTTACAATATTTCAGAGATAAGGAAAATAATATGAAACACCAAGATATTTTGTCAGTCATTTATATTTCTTTGCCAACATCAAATTCAATATTCTACACCATACCATCACATCTCCTATTCCCCACATAATATCACAATTCAATCCGTATTCTAATATTTACCATAAAACTAATAGGTTACCTTAATTTATAGTAGATCTCCAACCAATACTATGCCAATCTATCTTTTTACCGATACAGCCACTAAGCACGTCTTACCGTCACGAGCGCTAGACCCAGAAGGTCGTTCTTACGACGTTCTTTGACATATCAAATCTTTGGGTGTTACCAGTACAACATCCTACAAATTACGTATTAATAAATTGAAACCTAACACTTGAATACCCAATTATAGATTTTTATAGATTGCCACATAATCAACTGTCTACTTTAGTGTTCTGTAGTTTAAGTAGATTTCAAAATGACCAGTTTCCAATAAATAGATCCTAAAAAAAAACAGTGGAACTCCGGGAGTGCCGACAGAAGTGAAAACTTGAAAAAAAAACGGCACCGCGTTGATGTCTTTTTAATGGTCAAAAGCTGGTGTCGTAACAGTGTCGCGAAATCAATGGTTTAGTTCCATCTCAAAAATGCCCAACGCGCCTAAAGAAGTTTTCACTTCAAAATTGCAAAGGAATTTGAACTTTGACACGTATGACACTGAGCTTGTGTTACCAAAACTTGATAATTATCTGAGATTCTAAATTAAAATATTGATTAGTACTTCTGATCTATAAAAAACCCAAATCTTACATGACCATGGCTTAGACTCCCATCTTAACCATGACCAAACAAGGCTCGCAAACGTGCTAGCTGTCACCTGCTCGTCACTGCACGCTAAGAAACCTTGAAGATGTACAAAAGAACCGGAGAACATACTAATCAATCGTACGCATTGTGAGCTGATTAGGACATTGAACCTTAGGTATGCACCTGATGTTTACTTTGACGACGAATTAGCACAAGGTCTAACATTGAACTGGATGTATTGTTTGGATTATTTGTAGACTGGCCGTCTCTAAGTTGGGATTAAGAAACGAAAGAACAGGTTTTTGCCTTTTTATCCGACTACGGCGATGCAAAAAGGAGGGTTATGATTTTGTTATAGGTACAAGATGTCAGGGACATTGCTGCGAAAACTGTTACCATGGATTCAGTACTTGAATCTGAAACCCCTGTGTTAAAAATTTACGTCGATTATTTTAATAAAAAAATCTGCTGATCCATACATTTTGACCGGTGGTTAATTTCAACGCAGGGGGGTTTAGAATCGTACTGAATGGTAACAGTTTTTGCATCGATGTCCCTGTCACCCTGTGTACTAAATATTATAAAGAGGCGAGTTTGTTTGTAGGGGTTATCTTCGGAACTACAGACCGATTCCGAAAATTATTTCACTAAAGGAAAGCTACAGTATTGCCAAGTGTCATATGAATAATAGATTTTATGGTAAAACAAGAAATTTTATGCGGACGAAGTTGCGGGCATATGTTAATCCTAACTAATATTATAATGCGAAAGTGAGTTTGTTTGTTACGCTGTTAAGGGGGCAGGTGGCGTTCTATAGTTTCTGCCTGCACCCAAGGGAAGAAGACGTGAGTTTATGTATGTATTTATATAAGTAAGATCCCTACACAAATATCAAAATCATGTCGCTATTGGTCCATAGACCGCTTTTGAACAGTCTCCTTTAACAAATTGTGATTTAAAACTTTAAAAAAGCTTATGTTTATTATTAAAATCTAGCTCGGGTCAGGCAGTCGATGCAGCGTACCATCGATATGGTATACTGTCGATACAGCGTGCTATCGATTTGGTGTACTGTCGATGTAGCGTACCGTCGATTTAGTGTACTATCGATACAGCGTACCATACAACGTATTATCGATATGGTATACTGTCGATACAGCGTGCTATCGATTTGGTGTACTGTCGATGTAGCGTACCGTCGATTTAGTGTACTGTCGATACAGCGTACCATACAACGTATTATCGATATGGTATACTGTCGATACAGCGTGCTATCGATTTGGTGTACTGTCGATGTAGCGTACCGTCGATTTAGTGTACTGTCGATACAGCGTACCATACAACGTATTATCGATATGGTATACTGTCGATACAGCGTGCTATCGATTTGGTGTACTGTCGATGTAGCGTACCGTCGATTTAGTGTACTGTCGATACAGCGTACCATACAACGTATTATCGATATGGTATACTGTCGATACAGCGTGCTATCGATTTGGTGTACTGTCGATGTAGCGTACCGTCGATTTAGTGTACTGTCGATATAGCGTACCATACAACGTATTATCGATATGGTATACTGTCGATACAGCGTGCTATCGATTTGGTGTACTGTCGATGTAGCGTACCGTCGATTTAGTGTACTGTCGATATAGCGTACTATCGATTTAGTGTACTGTCGATATAGCGTACTATCGATTTGTTTTACTGTCGATGTAGCGTACCATCGATTTGGGGTACTGTCGATGTAGCGTACTATCGATTTGGGGTACTGTCGATTCATTAACCCGTCGATGGAACGTTTTCGATAGGATTTCCGTACAATGCGCGGTCAGCTTATACTGGAAATGTATAGCTTGATGTGTAGCCATCTGTACACCTATCCTGGCTATTACAATCAGCATCTATTGTGCAATGGATGCAAATGCCACCTTATATTAAACCCATATTGTGTCATGGAACCTATCTATGGACACTAGAAATATTAGCATTTTTTCCTTATAAAAGTAGCGTTTAATATATCGCAAGCAATGACTTGTTGGTAACCTATAATCTAAGGACCATCGTTCTAAGACAAGAACTTTCCGTATTCCATCAACCTTCTTCGTAAGTGGATTTTGGATTCTAAAATCGGTTCAGGTCGGATTCATAGACGACTCTGCTTTGGAGTTCCAATGTGGTGCTGTTCCACAAACGATAGGATACATATCATGTCCTGCGTGTCCCGTCAGCTGCACACGTTACAGGAACTGATGGACGCTAGATGGCGCCAAACACGTGGCCGAATTCTGGGCCGAATCCATTTAGATTGCCAACGACACCCTAAGAAGAAGAACCTTCTTCGTCAACATAGTTTGAGTTACTGCAACATAACAATAATAATTGCGTTAATAATAATAATAGTCTTCCCCACCGCCGTATCTCTACGTTGACGTCGTGGTGGGGCTTGCGCGCTCCGAACTCTGGGTCTGTGCCGGTAAAGTTTACTTTGCCGAAACAGGTCTATGGTGCGGAGCCAGACCAAGAGAGATACAAAAACCCGCAGGGCAGCATGTGGCAAGCTGTTGCGACCCCACGGACCTTATCTTCCGGGAGAAGTCTTGTTTCTCACCTCTGGCTTGCCTTTATTGGCCGGCTAGAGTGAACACTGACTAGGAATAGAACTCCCACCTCATTCTTGCCTTTATTGGCTGGCTTGAGTGAAGATTCGCAAGAGCAAACATGCTCGGAGGAAGGAAGTATTCCAGTAAGATGCTGGTAGGGATCTTGACCGTACTTCCGGGATTGTCCTGATAGCCGTGGAATACCTCTCCACTCCTCATAAGCACCTCAGGACGTGTTGCCCCCTTGTCGCTACGACACTATGTGCTAGCGACCGTTTTCAGGTGCCCATTATTGAGTGTGCAAGTCACCCCCTGCCACTTTATCCGTGTGCATATAAAACATAGATCAGGCAGGGGCCATAGTCCTTCCATAGTTCCAGGTAACCAGTCCACTTTAGCAACCCAAACCCATAGTCCGATATCTTTGTTTCCATATCTTACAATAGTTCTACACCAACCGGGGGTTGTCCTTGGCTGCACTTGCATAGTGCGAACAGGGATAATCGTCGGTTGGTACCTCATTTCATTAAAAACGTCTAAGGGACCTCTGCGAGTTGGCTTCGGCCCCTCGTACGCCTTCCAAAGGTCCGGGACCCCTGGGTCCCGAGAAATGTCAAAGACGTATAAATAATAATAGTCTTGTCCCTACCGAGAGTTGACCTTGGGTATACTCTTGCATAGTGCGTACGGGGATACTCGTCGGTTGGTGCTTCATTTAAGGTGACGATAACCGACTTTTAATGATTTTATACTGAAGATCACGTCTAAACGAGTAGTGTTAATGATTTGGAAAAAATATATGTTAAATTAAAGCATATTCTTAACAACGTAATATTTTATTTTATTTTATTTTTATTTTATTTATTCAGGGACAATAAACAGCTACAATATGTGTTGGAACAGAGAAATGATAATACAAAATATTAACAATATTGCAGACCACTACATTATCCGCATATTAACAAAAGAAAATATGATAATGAGTGCCACTAGATAAAATAATAATGATAATATTGAAATATTTCTGATTATATTTATATTACATTTAATTTGTAAAGTTATGTCTAACGCGTATAAAAACTGAGAATCACGCAAAATCTATCAAGCATATTTTTCTAAAATCTTTACCATTTTAAAGATAATTTAATTATTCATATTTTAGTATACGTGTTTTATTAAAATTGCTTTTGTTTTATGTATAATCACACTAATATTATAAAGGTGAAAGTTTGTGAGTGTGTGTGTATGTTTGTCTCTTGTTCGCGTCATGTGGCCGAAATAGGTCAAAATACGCTGTAGGCAAACTGTAGACAATCGGGTCTTGATGTCGAGTTGGGAAAGGATAGACACATTTGTGCATTTGGCTGTCCATGGAATTCGAAGCATCCGCCTCCAGCACCACATTTCGAAAGCGTCTATCCTCTGTATTTCTCTTGCTCGGATTGTCCTCGTCTCAACTCCAAATTATGGTAAGGATGCCTAATTAAACTTAAACATTATAAAGTAATATTATCCTGGTCAAAACTTAAACACACCCCTGTATACAGTTATACACTAGAGGCGTGTATACTTTGCGTTCAACAACCTCCGTAGGGCGGTCAGTACTTGTCTATTTATACTCTTCATACATTACCAACAGGTTCCCAAGAGTCAGGGCTGGTCAAGATCATTACCACATACCTGCAAGTTTAATAACCTAGGATAAACTACAGGTTTTTAGCTTGCAAAGTATTATGGATACGTAGGTATTTACATAATTATTATTATAGGATGTTATGTTTGAACTGATACCTACGTACAATAAAATGTTTCGAATGTAAGTAAGCCTTGTTAAGAGACAACAATTTGACAGGAAAATTACAAAACTAGTTCAGAAAACGGGCCTAATCTGCGTTCGCAATGTATTCGCCAAACATGTAAACAAACTCCACGGACACTCTTTTAAATCAAAATATTGTTACATTCATGTTGAAAATACACATGTGAGAACAATGTAGAAAGACGTGCACGTTAAAAGCGTACGTAATAATAAAACAAAAAACTATTCAAAAATTAAAATAAGCCGTGGCAGCTAAGAGATGACCAGCTCCTACTGACGTCGCCCGCTCACGAACATGGATCAGCATCATTCAGCAAAACCATTTTGAAGGGAACTTAATGATCCAACACACGCGCTACCACCAGCAGACATTTGAGTGAGCATGACATATTTTTGTACCCAGTAAATGATAGCTTAACAGTAGGTGCATAGTGCTCACACATGTGCTAAGATACAATTACACAATACTAAGGCTGATTTTAGTCTCACGCTGACCGCACGCTGACGGTCGGCGCTGATGTCAATATGTATGTAGTTTTAAGCGCTGAACGGTCAGCGCGACTCAAAAACGCTACCTGTAACTAGATACATATTGACCCATCAGCGCCGACCGTCAGCGTGCGGTCAGCGTGTGCCTAAAATCAGCCTTAGAGATTGAATTTATACAATGCAAAGATAGTTTTTACAATCTTCAGCAGCTCCAACAATATTTTAGAATGCCAATCAATTAGTTTATGCGTCCTTGTGGAGCAGGACCAGCATTGAGCCAATAATTTTTGTCAGTGATTAATCTCCCAATTGTAATTGCTTGGCTGCATGCATAGATATTTATATTTCTATGGCTGCATGCGTTTTATACAAGATTTAAATTTCTTTTCAGTTGAAGGATCCACAAAACACACAGTACAAAACAAAGTGTATAAAACTGCCCCCGAATGAAAAAAGACGCATCTAAATTTTTTTCCAGATTTGAGTTATACGTCACCGTATAATTATGAACTTCATTAGTTTATAATCTATCGGTATTATTTCCGTTAAATTATAAACTGTCGAAAAATTGTGAACTGCAACGAACCATTTACAATTTAACGCGTTATTTTTTGCTAGTTTATAGGTAATCTTTCCATGGGAAACCGACAAATTATGAACTGGTATCAAACTTGCTTGCGACGTAACGCACCTTGCACTAATATTAAATAGCTTGCCTGGCTGCGAGCAACTTGAAAGTAGCGCTCGCCGGCCGCTGCCACAGCACCGCTCGCTTCGCTCGCTCGGCTCGCGCGCGGTTGGTCACAGTTCTAACCTAACCTAACCCATTTCACCCAGTTCACAATTTTTCGACAGTTTATAATCTAACGGAAATAATTCCAACATATTATAAACTAAAGGTTCTCACAATCTTACGGTGACATATACATTGCCGGAATCAGAAAAAAAGGCGCATCTGCCTGATAATATAACTCAAATCTGGAAAAAAAAAATTAGATGCGTCTTTTTTTCTATTGGGGGGCAGAATAAACGTGGCCAGGACAAACAGACACGATATTATTAACAATATTTAACATTTCTTTTTTTTTAACAAATTTTGTTAATGTCATATTATTTTTATTATTTATAGCCTTCACCTCTTCGTCTTTATGCAGACCGCCAAAATAAGCAGGAATTTCATATAAAACTGTCTCCGGTAATCTTCTTAAGATACTGCTATAAATTATTAAAATTATCGTCATATTATTGTTTCCGCAAGATTCATAAATAATAATTATTATGTTTTTTTTTAAAATTAAACCTCTAGGCTTGGCAATATAGACTGTCGGACATTGATTCAGCATACATTGTACTACATTTTACGGCCAATGGTCTTATGGCCAAGAATTTTGATGAACCCTTGAAGAGGCTCTCGTCAGGCTTCGTCCAGAGTGAAGAGCTTTCGCGGGTGCTAAGGCGGGCGCGAAGTATCAAACATAATATAAAACCATCTTTTGCGTCCATTGGTTAGCGACTATGGTGGGACTGAGCAACCTTCAGTCCTTTCACAGGTACAGTGATCTTTATTTTCTTTACTATAAGGTTGCTATTTGGCTGCTGTCATTGGTAAAATAACTGTGAAAGAGCTATAGCTAACGAGCGATCTTCTAATATTTTAGCCTGTCGAACCACGTCTAGCTTCTACTGCCGCTACAGCAACTCGTGGGTGCTTCACGAGCGGGTGCGTTGGCGGACCAATTAGGTGATCCTAATCGCTTCCGCCACCGCGCCCGCTACCACCCTAGTCAACGCACGTTCACTCTAGGCGAGGCCTCAGATGGTTGGATGAAGAGGTTACTGATCACGGCGCGTGTGGTTAGAAGCTTTTCTCAAGAGTTCTGCGTTCTAGAAGCTTGGACCTTGGTTCTGATGCCACTTGAAACTAACGCATGTTAGTGTAAATCATTTATTTTTTCACGAGCCCCCGACTACCAAGACCTGTCATTCATAACTGTAGCCATTAAAATATTGATAAATCCTCATTATTTTAATAATATTTAATAAGTTCCTTTGTGTCCGTAAGGTATTATTGAATGAGTAGGTAAGTTAAATTTAACAACTATCCTCAATAGGATATAAAACAGGTTTAGTTTCGGACAAAGAACTTGACTAAATCATTCGCGATTATGTCAAAACGACTCTCAAAATAAAAAAACAATATCTTAGTCACTACAAGGAAGTTAAAGATGACCCAAAAATTTAAATATTGTCGTATAAAAAAATCGTATTAATCAAAATTTATTGGCTAGGGAAAACACATAATTATTCTCCGTTCGCAATTAAATTTCCAAACGTGTAAACAAATGCGTTTTTTTTGGAGAACACCTACACATACTATTAGGTACATTATTTATACACACACGGTAATGCCTGCGGATTATTTTTTAACCGACTTCCAAAAAGGAGGAGGTTATATGTTCGTCGCGTATGTTTGTTTTTTTTTTTTTTTCTTTTTTTTTTATGTATGTCCACCGATTTCTCCGTCAATTGTGGACCGATTTTGAAAATTCTTTTTTTGTTTGAAAGGGTATGCTCTCGAAGTGGTCCCATATACATTTTATTATCTTTGCTTCGATAGTTCTTGAGTTAGCTTCAATAATACGTACTTTTTTTCCCATTAGTATGTGGATGATATGATAAGTTCCTGTCACTGTTATTCACATAGCAGGTAGTGGTATTCGAATATGTGTGGGGTAGGTACCACAACTAAAAAGTGAACAAAAAAAAACAACCGACTTCCAAAAAACACTACAAAGTGAAAAATAACTTTAATTTCGGAAGTCGGTGACAAAAAACGAAAATTCAAAACCAAAGACTTCCGAAATTAAAGTTATTTTTCACTTTGTAGTGTTTTTTGAAAGTCGTTTGTTTTTTTTTTAAATATTATTTAATAATATTTATTCATATAATTCGTTGTATTATATTCTAAGTACTGTTTATTTTATTTTATTTTGTTACCTACCTATTTATTATGTACCTACAAGTCACTGAAGCTGACTTGATTTCCGTACGCCTTTTTCGGGTGACCACTGAAAATCAGCGCTGTGCTGTGGGTCCCCCGTACAACAGCATCGTGCTGAGTGGAAGCCTTCTTGTCGCAGTCATGACGTGCAGTTGCCGACTATTTCTGTTTTATGCTCGTGATTTCATAAGTACTTTATTTTTTGTTTTCTGATTACTCTTGTCTTTTTGTACGCACGTGTTTTTGTGACAAATAAACCTATTTTTCTTTGTTTCTTTTTCCTTACATGAAGTTCAGCTTGCGCTAAAACTTAAATTTTTTGTGACTTTTTCAATTGTACTAGTCATGCTTATGAGGGTTTATCCTAAAGGCTCCTACAAACAGGTGCGACACGCGACGCGACACAAAGTGTCTTTGTGTCGCGTCGCGTGTCGCGCCTGTTTGAAGGAGCCTTAAAAGTTGACAACATCGTAAATACTTAGCTGTCAAAAATTTACCTGTTTTGATTAGTTTGGCAATATTACTGTATGGCATTAAGAAATGTGGCTAACTAGGGAACTAAAATATTGATTATGAAATGCAATAATTAATATCGTAATACCGAATATTTCGTTTCAAATATATAAAAAGTATTTTGAAACTTTCCAAGTGCCTTTTTTACACCTAAAACGGTTACAACATCAAATTCAGTGTTATAATTGCAATTCGTTTTTAATATTCTAGTTCCACAGCCACATTTTTTATTTCCATACAGTAATATTGCCAAATTAATCAAAACAGCAAAATATTTGTCATATATAATTTGCGACGTTGCCCACTTTCAGAATAAACGCTTTATAATAAACTTAATTCACATTGGAATAAAGTTGATAATTATTTGTTTAAGTAAAAATACCATCAATTGGAATCATGGATTTAAATAGACCTTAGGTACACGTGTCGAAGGCACAGCAATAATTTATAACGTAGGCGATATCGAATATGAATAAACCACCTTATAATCTCCCACACAAGATTGATTTTTCATTGATGAATTTGGGATAGTTTATGGTTCTTTTGTGACAATAGAAACTGCGTATGAGATCAATTTGCCTAATTTGTTATTGGGCTTGGCAGTTGTTCCACTGCTACAAAAAATTGTTATGATCATTCGCATTTTCACATTCTTGTATCAATACAGACCATTAATATAATTAAATATGTAATTAATGAACTGTTACTTTACAAGTCCGGGATGAACAAAATTACAATTTTCCAAACACCGGCCTCGACTGCCCGACCTGTCTGACTGGACTGCCTCGTTGGTCTAGTGGTCGCAAGCGCTACTACTGAGCATGAGGTCCTGGGTTCGATTCCCGAGACGGGCAAAGTGTTATCTATATGTTATATGTGTTGTTGCTCAGAGTCTAGATTTGTGCCCGGTTGGTGGCAATAGGCTCGCCCCCTATTACATGGGACTTAAACATAACTGGCGAAATGTGGGTGTACCTGCTCCAGGGACACCTCTGCCCAACCCTTCGGGGAAACAAGGCGTGATGTTACGTGTGGATTTAAAAAATCCGATTACGAAGTGTTTTCAAACAAAAAAGGCTTATTTATTTATTTAAGGAAAAACAAACAGTAGCACAATAAGAAACAGTCATAATATCTTAAATTTAACATTTTAAACAATTATGCTACCCACTACGTTCTCCACAGATTACAATATGAAGTATTTAAAAACTAGCTAGTAACACAGATTTTTGAGATTTACAATCGGCATTATCCTGGAACTCATATCTGGATTTTTTTATTTATATAAGAAACTTAAAATAAAAAAAGTAAGTTTGTGTGCATACATTATCAAACATTACGTCATTATACAATACTTTGCTGATCCTTTAGGGTTGCTTGGATTTGCTTCTTAAATGCATTTTTAACCGACTTCCAAAAAGGAGGAGGTTATATGTTCGACGCGTATGTTTGTTTTTTTTTTTTATATATGTCCACCGATTTCTCCGTCATTTATGGACCGATTTTGAAAATTATTTTTTTGTTTGAAAGGGTATGCTCCCAAATTGGTCCCACTTAGTATGTAGATGGTATTATGATAAGTTCCTGACACTGGTATTCGAATGTGTGGGGTAGGTACCACAACTAAAAAGTGAAAAATAAAAACTTTTTACAAAAAAAAACAACCGACTTCCAAAAAAAAACTACAAAGTGAAAAATAACTTTAATTTCGGAAGTCGGTGGCAAAAAACGAAAACATAAAACCCAAGTCACCGACTTCCGAAATTAAAGTTATTTTTCAGTCGGTTGTTTTTTTTTTTACTAAGAAAAAGAATGTCGATTGAATTAAACTCATTGTTATATGTCTCAACTAAACGATGAAGTGGTGAACGCGGGCCAGCGTTGGATTAACAAAAGCTAGTAGCAAATAGACGTCGAGAGCGTACCCCCGTACATTCGAGGAACCAGGTAACACAGACTCCTAAGTCCGGACAATCAAAATGATTGCGGCAAACATTGAACAGTCATAACTTCCAGAAGTTTCCGTCTTGATTTTAAGGTCAGAAGATCATACTTTTTAAGAAGTCATACCACGACATTATATTCCGATAACATCTAAAATTCATTACACGAAGTATTTACGTTGTACACACATCAAGCTATACAAAACCAGTTTATGTTGATCTCGCATTGTATAGGATTTCCGTACAATGCGAGGTCAGTTTATACTGGAAATGTATAGCTTGATGTGTAGCCTTGCTAGTTCTAATTGTTCACTATATTTATACAAACAATCTAAAAATAAATGAGTGCCTAATTATAACAATTACCGCTAATTATATTCTATTGTGCAGAGGAGCAGTGGTGGCCCAGTGGTAACGGCCGCGACTTACGAGTTGCAGGTCGTAGGTTCGAACCCAGACAGGCGCACTTTGTGTAAATTATTTCAACACCACTGCTCTCAAAACGGTGAACTAAAACATCGTGAGGAAACCGGCATGTTCTAGAACCAAAAATCGAAGACATGTGACATCCACCAACCCGCACTGGCCTCGCGTGGTGGATTACGGCCCACTCCCTTTCACCGAGAAGAGGCCTGTGTCCCAGCAGTGGGAACATTATGGGCCGATTAAGTATGACATTTCATTAACATTATTATCGAACTTACACGTGCATCCGCAGTGTCAATGCCATTGGATTAAAATATTGTCAGTCAAAGATGAAGAGTGAATGTCAGTGTCATAAAACTAGCATAACATGGTAAATCTCTCAATATTGTGCGTACAAACTTACATTTGCAGTTGGAATTTATCGAAGAACATGTATTTCAATTACAATGTTAAGTTTGTATTTGGTATAAATTTATCCCAACTACGGAAATCTTCATTGTGCATATCTGAGACGCACTTAGCCGGTTTTTATTTTTATTAGTTTTATATAGCCCCTGACTAAATCCTTTGTAAAGTAACAACGTACCTAAGTAATGTTGTGATACGATCTCAAAAATGGTCAGGGTTTTTCTACGTTTTTTTGCAATTTGCAGGTCAGTATCAGGTTGTCATCATCATCTTCCTGCCCTTGTCCCATGTTACGTGGGGTTGGCGCACACGTTTTCTTTTTCCACTCTCCCCTGTCAACCGTCACGCTATCATTCACTCCCTTCTCTTTCATATCATTCCTCGCACAATCCTTCCATCTTTTCTTTGATCTTCCTCTCCCGCTCCATCCATCAACATTTATATTCATCACTCTTTTAGTCACATGCGTTTCTTCTCTCCTCATCACATACCCATACCAGGCCAAACGATCTCCTTTCAACTTTTCTGTCACTGGCGTCACTTTTAAACTTCCTCTTATATACTCATGTCTTACTTTATCCATTTTTGTCACTCCACACATCTATCTCAACATTCTCATCTCCGCTATATGCAATCTTTTTTCATCCGTCTTTTTCACGGCCCAGTATTCCGATCCATACCCACCACGCCTTATCACGGACTTGTAGATTTTCCCCATTAACTTGAGGGGCATCCGTGGGTCGCAAGTTGTTCCAGTTACCTGTCGCCATTTCATCCATCCTGAGTTGATCCGGCGCGTTACCTCTCGGTCTACTCCGAAATCCCCCCGGACAAGCCTTGTTCTTGGAAAAGGGTTGTTCCGGCGAGAGATATGGGCACAAGACTGGAAGGACCGCCAAAATCACAAAACAAGTACTCTGTTTTGGTCCGACTTAATCTCAGGCCGACGGTCTTCAGTCTTTCCCACCACACCTCCAATCTACTCTGTCAGTATCAGGTTGTATGTTAATCTAAATATGATTCATGGTCGTATCAAATATTTTTTATAGAATTATTAATCATAAAAATCATTAATACATCTAAGTTCATAGTATCCTATTGAATCACTATTTCAAGAAATCATGACATTTGAGGCCAATTCTAACTTAAGAAGTTGTATTGCTGGTTCTAATGATTATAACTCTGTAAAACCATATTTTTTACAGTCGCGAATCAAGTTCAATCAACATGCAAAAAAAAAAACCGGCCATGTGCGTGTCGGACCACGCACAATGAAGGGTTCCGTAGTTGGGATGAATTTATCCCAAAAACAAACTTAACTTTGTAGTTGAAAAATATGTTCTCCTATACGGTACGGTACTACGATACGGTATGGGAAAAAATGTTTTTACAACTGCAAAGTTGGTCGATTATTACTCGTTAACTTGTAATAAGCCTACTTAGCTGTTATAGTTTTCCTTTTAATTTCGTTATATAAACTAGTGGTTTTTTTCACACATCCAAAACCAACCATTTAGCTGGCAGGGGGGACACACTTGACTCTAACAAAAATTAGCACTTTAAGGCTTAAAAATGGTTCTCACAAACTCACAATGTTTTTGAAGGACCTTTTCAATGATACACACCATGGGTTAAAAAAAAAAACATCACCACTTTACGTGTAGGAGAGGTACAGACGCCAGCACATCAAGCTACTACAATCTGTCAAATTTATTTAATAGATTTTCAACTTTATCCCTGAAGCATAAGGTTCAAAGTTGATTGGGAAAATTTGACAGTTTCGGGTAGCTTGATGTGCTGGCGTCTGTACCCTAAAAAAAATGTTTTTCATAATTTTGTTTTACCACTTTGTCGGCGTAATTAATATGTATACCTATGCCAAATAACAGCTTTCTAATACTAAGGGTCTCGGAGCTAGACCGCGGACAGACAAACAGACAGACATGACGAAACTATAAGGGTTCCTTGTTTACTACGGAACCCTAAAAACGAAAGAAAATTTTAATTTCGCTGGCTACCTTAGCGCATCCCCCCTTGAACCCCATAATACAAGACTCCCCCCTTGAAATTCAGTAAGAACACTCTAAAGAACAAAACTATCGTTATCATATTCTAATCAGAACTTAAACTAGAAACCCAAAGACGTCTGTAAGTCATACAAGAGATTTATTTTGTTCAAACTATGCACATTTAATATCTTGTTCGAAAATACTCGTTAATTTTAATGTTTATGTTATCGTAAATCTTAAAACTACTCAAAATTCTTAAAAGAACTATTTGTCTCTGTCTGCATACAGTCTTCGCGAGTTCATTGACCTATAGCCAAAAAACAAATGACGCCTGAAAATAAGGAAATTGTGGTTTGAAGGAAAGACTTAACACCTTATTTTTATTAGCATGCCAAAATGGAAAAACCTAATAAGTGTATTTGTCGAACTTCCGACTACAATATGCACCACATCGGAAATGCATACGAGGACTATAGTTGTTGCATTTTAGAATGGCAATAGCGGTCATTGCCCTTTCCCTAATATCTCTCCGTAGAAACCCAAACAATAAACTATGTATAGTTTTTCGTTATTGGAACATTTATTTATTTAAACTGACACACACTATCTTTACAAGATGACCCCAATAGAATGGTGGTTTGCAAACACACACCAAATAAATTGAAAAATCAACTTACAGCTAATAAGTATTTAAAAATCTTAACTTTAAAAATACAAAGCAACACTTAACTCTATTAAAAACACAATCTGAAGTCAGACTACAGAGTTTTGTGTACAGACGCCAGCACAACAAGCTACCCGAAACTGTCAAATATTCCCAATCAACTTTGAACCTTACACTTCAGCGATAAAGTCGAAAATCTATTAAATAAATTTGACAGATTGTAGTAGCTTGATGTGCTGGCGTCTGTACCTAACAATTATCAAACTACTCTTTTTTCGCTTTAACTTCTTTTTTTTTAACATAACACATAACAGCACGCCTTGTTTCCCCGAAGGGTTGGGCAGAGATGTCCCTGTAGCAGGTACACCCACATTTCGCCAGTTATGTTTAAGTCCCATGTAATAGGGGGCGAGCCTATTGCCATCAACCGGGCACAAATCCAAACTCTGGGCTGCTACTGAGAAAATTCAGAAAGAAAAACCCAATAACACTTTGCCCGACGCGGGTTTTTTTTTTAATTGCTATGAAATCTTAACCTAAAATATAAAATCTGACTTCATCATTTGCCTCGCCTTTTCCCAACTATGTTGGGGTCGGCTTCCAGTCTAACCGGATGCAGCTGAATACTAGTATTTTACATGGAGCGACTGCCTATCTGACCTCCACAACCTAGTTACTAGGTAACACGATACCCCTTGGTAAGACTGGTTGTCTGACTTTTTTGGGCTTCTAAATACCCGTAACGACTGTCAAAGATCTACAAATGGCAGCCGGGACAAACGGCTTAACGTGCTTTCCGAGGCACGGAGGGGTCTCCGTATGCAAAGATGGTCACCCATCCACGGACCAACCGCGGCAAGCGTAGCTTAACCTGATCGATCGACCCGTGCGGCTGTTATTACTTAGCCACAAATAAGACTTAACACAGAATATTAATATTTTGCGAATTCACTCACACAATATGTAAATTTTCTCATGCACTTCGTTTAGTACACACATGTTGCAGATCACGATAGACATTGATTCAAGACGAACTTTACTTCAGTTTTTGAAATAATAAATGCTAGAAAATGCAAGTGGGTCATTATCCGCTATTGCAATGCTAATACGTGACAACTATAAGCTGAAAATATTTTTATTACTGCTATTTTTTGTATTGTTTTTTTTTTTTGTACTAGTTCCGCCAGAAACATTACCTGATGTCGCCAGGTCACATTTTGTCCTAGGACTTTAAATTTCATGTTTCAGGATTCTAGCATTTTTTTTAAAGTGAATAAAATACCACAAAATCACAGCACGGTCATGTTTTCATTCAAATGTTTGTTTACACTTTTTGTTTGGGTCAAAATAGGTATAACATGATGTTATTTAGTGCGAATATTATCTAAAACGATGTAATATTTACTTCAAAATGAAAATATCACCACTTTCCGACGATTTACACACAAAAACCATTAAAAAACGAATTATTACAGCGAACGGGAGTGACGTTTGACTGACATTTTACCGCGCGGGAACGTGATTTTCAACATTTTTTTAAAATGTTGCCTATTAATATTTTTGCTTTTAGTCGATTTATTTGACGAGAATATTTATCCGACCATAGACACAAAAATTCACAGACAATAATAGCCATTACAGCGAATACAAATAGAGTTGTAAGCCGCGTGGGTACTTGGACGCACCGGTGCGTCCGCGGTCCTTTAGCCGCATTTTTGAAATGGGAAAAAACAATTGAACTCGCGACACCGTTACCGACACCTCATTTTTGTAAACGCGATTAAGCTCTTTATTTATATTATGTTACGGATCAGTGTTCTATGCAAGTATTTTTACTTTAAAAGTTTTGGAAGTTTTTTTTTTTTGTAAACCCGGTTTTGCTCTTTATTTAGATAAGGTTACGGATCAATGTTCTATACAAGTATTTTTCTTCCACCAAGGCGATCTTGTTCAAGTTTTCACTTCTGTCGGCACTACCGGAGTGTCACACTGTTTTTTTATCGAAATCTGATGGCAATTCCTGTATGTTCATGAACGTGAGCATTCTAATATCAGTCCAATCAATTCAATGTGTCAAAAATACCTGTAATTTTCAAACTTTTTTGACAAATTGTTGACATTGATTGTCGTTGAGATGAGATAGTGACTACATTTTGAACGTTTTATCTGCAAAATTGGCGAATGAGAACTGGACCGAAAAAAGTGTAACATTTTGACCATTACCACTTTTGCTGAATAAATACAAAAATACACATACTAATGTGTATTTTTGTATTTATAAGCATATGTCTATGTATATATATGTCTATGTATTTGTATGTTGTAAGAAACGATAGATGGACTGTGTTAAAGATGATATGGCAAGAAAGGGTTGAAAAACTCCTGGCTGGTTTGAATAGCTGGAGCTCCTAGCTGGAGGTTTTAAGTATAGTAGCTTAAGGCACCCACAGGAAAGCCCGGTTAAGTAGATCTCAGAGGTCAACTACGAGATGCCCTACCTAAAAAAAATAAAAAGAGGCAAGAAAGTGGCGTGACTAAAAAAAGCTTTTTTTTTTTGTTCTGTTTGGCGTCTTCTTAAGAAATTTCACAATTATTGTAAAAAATGATGACAAAAAACAAACAAAAAACTTGTTTATTTTCAATTGATGGTAGTTTTTTTTCCATAATTTTTATTTTATGAGGACGCCTAATTACTTCCAATCATTATGGAGTTTGTTTCATCGCGATTGATCATTTAGTTTAAAAGTGACACCGTTTTGTTCCTTTTTTTTATTCCATACAAAATATATATATTTTTTTTTTTATATCCATCGATAAAATTAAGCATAGATTCCCTTATTTCGTTATGTGCACATTATAAAGACTCACACTGTATAATATACAGCAAAAGGAACTTCGTTCCAACCGGGTGTCCCGTGACACCTCCCGACTTTTTTTAATTACATGAATTGTCCTTCTGACGAATTAGTGGGGACATATTGTTTCGCAAGAGTTTTTTGTCGCACAATGAGTTTAGAAGATATCTCAAGATGTGTCACGGAACTTACTCATCCATTTTTGAGTTGCCACTTTTGCCAGTCATGTTGACTGGAGTCTAGTCACCACTAATAGTTCGTTATCACGAACTACTTGGATCACTGATGATTTATTAACCACTTTAATAAAAAAAACAAAATTCGCCATTTCAGCGCTACACAACAAAATTGAAGACAAAAATTAAATGTCCTCTTTTCTAAAAGTGTTTCAAAAAAATGTTCATGTGGAAACTGGCAATAGTCACCCCACCCGCCATTTTGATTTTTCAACAGGTCATGGGATTATCTTAAAAAGAACCGGAGTTACCGACATAGCTTGCAGAGTAAGCAAACTGATGTGGCAGTGAGCTGGCCATGTCTGTCGAAGGGCTGGTGACCGGTGGAGCAGACAAGTCCTGGAGTGGAGACCGCGTATCGTCAAGCGTAGTGTGGGACACCCCGAAGCTAGACGGACCGACGACCTTAATAAGGTGGCTGGGACAGACCGAATGCGGAAGGTGGAGGACGGGGTATTGTGGGGAAGCCTGGGAGAGGCCTATGTCCAGCAGTGGATTGAAGGGCGGACCGTTGTTACTACAGGAAAACGTTCTAAGTTAGACTCTCCGTAATTTTTTGAGTAATTGCTAACTGTATTTACGGATTTTAAAAAAATGGTACGGTCACCTCGAAAAACGTCATTTCTCACATTTTATTTTTATGATGAAATAGTACAAGAGCAAGATGCATTTGACCTGAATCGTGCCCTTGCAGATGCTTTTAGCCACGGTAATAATCCTGTATCCATGTCCACAGGGTGGACATTTATTCCACAAATTACCTGAAATATATAATATACTGCCCTAGGAAAGTCCGAAAGGGATACCGTGGCCCCTGGCAACATGGCAACTGAAGGAGCACGAGTGGGTTTTAGTCAGTAAGAGTCTAACACGCCCTCCCGCTCCACCCAAAGCGGCAGAAGTTATTTGATAATTTCTCACCCAAAAAAACAATGGTGTATCAGGGCATTTTCTGCTTGTGGCGATTTGGTTTGTGGGATGTATGCTACATATATCCTCTTTATGGGACTCCGTGCTAACCTACCAGGTACCATGATGAATCCTATAGAACTCTGAAGGTTAACTAGTTGTTCAAAAGAAACCTTTAAATCCATTATTTGGGTGGACAATGACTCAATTGCCGACCATTGAGTGTTCTTGACATTTCTGATTACGTCGTCACGTTTGGGTTCCACGAAGGGCTAGGTAGAGGTTACCTATCAATCAGGCTAAAGTACGTTAAAACTTAAAAGGAACCATTTGACCAGAGTTTTTACCCGACTACGACGAAGCAAAAAGGAGGGTTATGATTTTGACCGGTATGTATGTATGTTCATCTGTTACCTCATACCTTCTAAACTACCTATCATAATTTGACAAATGAGGTATCATTGGAAGCGTCTTGATCGTTAGCTGGTTGTAGGCTATGTGACGTTACATTAAATGCAATATAGCGCCCTCTAGAAGACATAAAGTCATTTTTTTAATGATTTTTTGTCGGGTATGAAATGAAAGGGCTTTTTTTTTTTTTTTTTTGGGTGGGAAATTATCAAATAACTTCTCCCGCTCTGGGTGGAGCGGGAGGGCATGTCAGACTCTTACTGACTAAAACCCACCCGTGTTCCTTCGGTTGCCCTGTTGCCGGGGGCCACGATTTCCCTATCGGTTTTCTTCGAACCCCGGCAGGCATTGGCCCTAACGGACCCCGTCAATTCTGCTGACATCTCTTTGAGGCGCGCGTGGAACACAACGCGCCGTCGACCCGGGCTTGGTCCTTGTCGGACGGCGAGCTACCCATTGCTCACCGTCCGCAAGCCCGCGCCTACGGTGGCCGGAAATCGGCTCGCGATTCCCGCCCCGGGCGTCTCCTCCTGCGGCGGTTAGGGGCGTGAGGGCACGAAATTTGCCTCTCCCTCACGCGTTCCGCCTCCTCCTTCGCGAGCATTACCGCTTCGCAAAAAGAGGTGACGGCCTGCCATTTCCTCTCGCTCCGTACCATGGCCTGAACCAGGGCCGGACGCGAGAGATCACCGCCGCCGATCGCCTCCACGAGGACACGGCGTTGCTCCGCCCAAGCCGGGCAGACCTCCACCGTATGCTCCACCGTGTCCTCAGGCCGATCCACACAATGGTGACACCCGGGTGTTTCCTCCCGCCTTATCCTGAACAGGTACCTCCCGAAGCACCCGTGTCCGGTGAGGACCTGCGTCAGGCGGAAGGTGAGGACGCCGTGACGCCTCTCAAGCCACTCCTCAAAGATGGGACTTATCGCCGCAATTGTGGCGTGCCCAGCGCGGGGTTGCGACAATCGCACCCTTCATGACGCCATGAGATCCCGCCGGAGCTCTGTCCGCTGTGCCGCGATTTCTTGGGCTTGACGAGCATATTGTCCAAGTAAATAAATATGTTTAAATTGTTAAAAACAAGCAAAAGTGAGACTGTGCTACGTACGGCGCAGCTGTAAAATTAATACCTATAATACAATAAAACCAAAACAAAAAAGTATATTAGCTGCTTGCAAAAACTTTATCACAAAATTATAACCCCAAAAAAATTCAAATAAAATGTAAGTTCAAAAACTATAACCCGACTACTGAAAAATGACGCTCTAAAAAGTAAGTACAAAAATGATGAAGGTAAAGCGGTGGTCGCATCGCATGCCATTATAATTTTGTAGGTGTACAGGCATGCGACCACGGCTTCACCTTGACCATTTTTGTACCTATACCTTGTTTTCTGTCTGAAATATTTCTTGTTTCATACTTTTTAGAGCGTGATTTTTTACGCTATAATTTCGTTCGTACCTAAATTATAATTTAGTTTGCCCCGCAGTTACAATAATAGGCTAAAACAAATCATAGCCGATCGTTAGCAAAACGAGAGATTTATTCTCAACAGTCTATGCGTGACAACATACCTATATGTCAAGGAAAACAACGTGGTGACCATTTCAATACGACTGTACAATTTCTGCCGTAAAGTGAATCTGTCGTTAAGCGAATCTGCCATAAAGCGAATCTGTCGTAAAGTGAATCTGTCGTAAAGCGAATCAGTCGTAAAGCGAATCTTTCGTAAAGCGAATCTGTCGCTAAGCGAATCTGTCGTAAAGCGAATCTTTCGCTAAGGGAATCTGTCGCTAAGCAAATCTGTCGTAAAGTGAATCTGTCGCTAAGCGAATCTGTCGTAAAGCGAATCTTTCGCTAAGGGAATCTGTCGCTAAGCGAATCTGTCGCTAAGCGAATCTGTCGTAAATCGAATCTGTCGTAAAGCGAATCTGTCGTAAAGCGAATCTGTCGCTAAGCGAATCGGTCGTAAAGCGAATCTGTCGTTAAGCGAATCTGTCGTAAAGCAAATCTGTCGTTAAGCGAATCTGTCGTCAAGCGAATCTGTCGCTAAGCGAATCTGTCGCTAAGCGAATCTGTCGTAAAGCGAACAAGGGTGATCACTACGCTTGCTAAAGGCGGATGTTGAGATAAGAGAGATGCAACATGAGATCTCATGCTATAGTACTTGTTGACAGGCCTACCCGTCCTCTTATACCTATTAACACAGTACGTATAATTTGAAAACATTGTAAAAGCCAATTGTTGAAGTGAAAACTTTTTTAGGCGCGATGGGCATTTTTGAGATGAGACTAAACCATTGATTTCGCGACACTGTAACGCAATTTATCGACACCGTGGAGTAAAAGACATCAACGTGTTGATTATCGCGGTGCCCATTTTTTTCCAAGTTTTCACTTCTGTCGGCACTCCCGGAGTGCCACTGTTTTTTTTTATAAGAGTTTGGTTGGGGGGTTTCTTGGGGCTTCTTTTCGGCTCTTCTCCATAGGAAAAGACCAATTGGAACCGTGCACCTAGCTTCTGACGTGCCCTTGTAGGTTTATGTGAAATAAAAAAATTGAATTTGTAGTAAAATATTATAAGCCAGCCAGCCAGGGGTAACGGGTTTGGATCCCAGGTGTAGCTATTTTAATTAACCCGGTATAAGACTCGCTTGTGCCAAATATGGTGGCTAACTAAATCACAATCGCCTTTCATTTATAAAATTCAGAAGTCATTAATTAAAACTAGGCTGAAAATCAGCACTTTTCGAACGTAAACATTACATAAGACCATCCCCCAAAACGCCCACCCTTCACCACTTCCTAGTGCCTTTAGCTGGGAAGAAGAAGTGGCGCAACAAACTCCCTAGCAGCACAGCTGTCTGTTCAAGTTAGAAAAAATTATTCTATACAATAGTAAGCAAAATAATTTACTTTATGAAACAATTTAAATGACAAATTATTGGCCATATGTCAGCTAGCACACGCCAATATACCAACCAAAAACATCGAGAACTATACTCAAGTAGAAATAAAAAATAAAAACTAAACATAACATATTAACCCTGTGAATGTACAGCAGGCTTAAATAATGCCTACACGCAAATAATATTTCAGTTAATATAAAATAATACCTACATTAAAATAGGGAGTTAATATTACATGTTCCATATTATAAGAAATATAATCCTGTTATTACGTTATATGAAACATAATATGGCTTTCAGCATTTTGATACCATAAATTACAATAATTTCATCAAATTATTGTCGTGCGACCAATTTTGATTTTCCAAACAAACAGTTTACTAGGACTATTATTAAAATATGGCGTGTATTTATTCGAACCTCTAATAAATCTCATTTTGCGCTCCAAAAAATATTATTGAACAGTCTAATATAATGATTGCGCCTCTTTTTGTGAACCTCGTATAATTCCTATTGAAATAATGAATAGCCAAGTAACTGCGATCAACTTAGATGTAGCGATCGCCGTTGTGGTTGGTCACAGTTCCAACCTTACCTAACCCGTTTGGTCTTAACTACCCTAGCTTAGTTACTGCGATCAACTATGAGAAAAGCCCAGAAAGTTATAAAGATGCTCAATTATTCAAAAAAAAAAAGTGTGCATCGTTAGAAGCGCAAAAAGTTTTTAGTGGATCAGTTAAATATTTCCCCTAAAATATTGTCTGCAAAGATTTTTCATTTTATCAGCTTTTTAATTTCAAGTTTAATTATGACTACTTTTGTCTTGTAAAAATATTTTTAGATTTTGTTATTCAATAAACTGCACTGTTATATCAAAAACCTCTACCTAAAAAAACGGGTTCCTTAAGGCGTAAGTGTCAGGATATCCCGCGAAATTCAAATTTTCTTACGTTTTTTTGCAATTCGCAGGTCAGTATCAGGTTGTATGTTGCTCTAAATATGATTCTCGGTTGCATCAAATATTTATTTATAAAGTTATAATAATAAAAATCATCAATACAAAGAAGACATTCAATAAGGTAATATGAACTTAAAGAGTTGTCTCTCTAAGTTCATATTACCTTATTGAATGTCTATTTTATGAAATCATAACATTTGAGGCCAATTCGTTGTATTGCTGGTTCTTATGATTATAATTCTGTAAAGCCATATTTGTAACGGTCGCGAACCATATTTTAATCAACATACAACCTGACACTGAGGAGCTCGTGGCTAAGTAATAACAGCCGCACGGGTTGATTCATCAGGTTAAACTACGCTTGCCGGCGTTGGTCTGTGGATAGGTGACCATCTTTACATATCGAGACTCCTCCGTGCCTCGGAAAGCACATTAAGCCGTTGGTCCCGGCTGTCATTCGTGGACCTTTGACAGTCGTTACGGGTCGTCAGAAGCCCGAAAGTCTGACATCCTGTCTTACCAAGAGATATCGTATTACCCAGTTACTGGGTTGGAGAGGTCAGATAGGCAGTCGCTCCATGTAAAATACTGGTATTCAGTTCGGTTAGACTGGAAGCCGACCCCAATACCGTTGGGAAAAGACTAGGTAGATTGATACAACCTGACACTGACCTGTAAATTGCAACAAAACGTATGAAAATTTGAATTTCACGGGCTACCTTAACGCAATATTTAACTTTTTTTTTTAGGTATTGCGTCTCTTTGTTGACCTCTGAGATCATGACTACTTAACCGGGCTTTCCTGTGGGTGCCTTAAGCTACTACACTTAAATCCTCCAGCCAGGGGTTATTCAACTATGCTAATTAAAACTAGGTGAACGCTCGCTAAGGGCACCCCCTGTGGGGTACGAACCTCGGCTTAGGGCGTCAACCGGAGGGAGGACATCAAGAATGGGACGGGCTGGGCAATATTTAACGTCATCATAATAAGATATACCTAAGTAAGTACCTAAAACTAGCTGGCACTTTTTATTATTTCTTTAATTTTCGTGTGATCAGTAACTAACCTAATTACGTAACTTATTTTCGCAAACGATTAGGACTAATTTGTTTCATTTTGACAGTTCAAAAACATTCATTGCCTCATTTACGTAGTTGAGCAGATTTTTTTTCCAACTCATGAAGCAATGGATTAGTTACGTAATTAGGGTACTGGTGTCAGAGTTTTAAAGCCTCTGACTTGGCTTCACATGCCGTCAAGAAATATCTCTCAGGCGTGCCAGTTTCCTCACGATGTTTTCCTTCACCGTTTTTGAGCAAGTGATAATTTAATATGCACAGGAATCCGAAAAGTCAGAGATGCCTTGGGTTTGAACTCGAGACCTCTGACTTGGCAGTCAGAAGGTCACACCACTAGGCTATCACTACTGTTGTAATGATTATACTTAAATGTAAAATAATACTAGTTATGTGTTTTATTTTCCGATTTTATGTTTTCACTAAAGAACAGCTCCAAGCGTAATCCGTCACTGTCAGACTGTCAGTCAGTTCGTGTCATCGTTCAAATGCACAGGATTTATTATGCCCTTAAAATGTACGAACCCAAGACGATTGAACTTAAATATCTACAGTCAAATTAGGTGTATAAATTGAACAACCCCCCTATACGTTTGTTTTGATAATAATACATTTTACATAACAATATTCATCAGACGACTAAACCCACTTGATTTAAAAAAAACCAGCCAAGTGCGTGTCGGACCACGCACAATGAAGGGTTCCGTAGTTGGCATGAATTTATCCCAAAAACAAACTTAACTTTGTAGTTGAAAAATATGTTTTCCCATACGGAATGTATGGAAAAACATGTTTTTGCAACAACAAAGTTAAGTTGGTCGATTATTACTCGTTAACTTGTAAAGCCTACTTAGCTGTGATAGTTTTCCTTTTAATTTTGTTATATATGCTACTGCCGTGAATTTTTTCACATACCCAAAACCAACCATTAAGCTTGCAGGGGGGGGACACTTGACTCTAACAAAAATTAGCACTTTAAAGCTTAATATTTCGAAAACGGATCCCGAAATCCAAAAATAGTTTTAGCAAACTCACAATATTTTTAAACGACCTTTTCAACGACATGCCACACAATGGGATTGTGGAGAAAAAAAAAGAACATCCTCACTTTACGTCTAGGGGAGGTACCTAAAAAATAATATTTTTCCTGATTTTATTTTACCACTTCGTCGGCGTGATTATTATGTATACCCATGCCAAATTACAGTTTTCTAGTACTAAGCGTCTCTGAGCTAAGCCGCGGACAGACAGACAGACAGACGGACATGACGAAACTATAAGGGTTCCTTGTTTACTACGGAACCCTAAAAAACGAGAAATAGGTACATTCATGAATAAATTAATAATACTATATTCGACTAGTCTACAACTACATAATATATTATGTTAATAAGTTTGGCTATCTATTATCATACCAAATTGGACAGAACGTGTATTGTGCACATGCAAAAAAATCATGAAGAAAAAAGTCGAAGAGAACATTTAATTTTATTTAGCACAGACTAAAAGGCACACACCATTCATTATTCTGCAAATTAAGTTTTAAAAAATCAACTGACTTCCAAAAAAAAAACACTACAAAGCGAAAAATAACTTTAATTTCGGAAGTCGGTGGTAAAAAACTAAAATTAAAAACCAAAGACACCGACTACCGAAATTAAAGTTATTTTTCGCTTTGTAGTGTTTTTTTTTTGGAAGTCGGTTGATTTTTTTATATATATTTTTGTAAAAAGTTTTTATTTTTCAGTTTTTAGTTGTGGTACCTAGCCCACACAAATTCGAATACTACTACCTGCTATGTAAATAACAGTGACAGGAACTTTAAGATATCATCCATTTACTAAGTGGGAAAAAAATACGTATTATTGAACCCAACTCAAAAACCATCCAAGCAAAATTAATAAAATGTATATGGAACCGACCACACGGAAAGCACCAGCTTACAAATAAAAAAAGAATCATCAAAATCGGTTCACCCAGTCGAAAATTCTGAGGTAACAAACATAAAAAAAAATACAGTCGAATTGAAATTCCTCCTCCTTTTTTTGAAGTCGGTTGAAAAAAAAAAACAAGGAGTGACCATTACCCTAATTGCAAAACACACTTTTAATCACAATCTAAATGATTTTGAAGGATATTGCTAATTCATTACTTCTTAAGTTCGAAAAATATGTCTCCTCACTATCGTAAATTACCCAATGGATGTTGTTGAACTGTCAAAATGAAAGCTTTTGCTACTATTAGGGCCTGTTTCACCACCTCCGATTAGGTTCTCGTTAACTTACTTGGCAGACCTTTTAATTCTGTTACATTTTTTAACTTATTCGGTAAGTAGCGGCTATTTGCACATCTTGAAATAGGCCCTTAGTGTGTTACATAATTACCTGCAGAAATGCATGCTTTAAGTTCGTTTTTTAATACCAGAGACTAATTTGACATTTCAAGTGATAGTCGTTTGTTTTTCAATTTGGAGTTTGACATTTGCACCTGTCAAATTAGTCTCTGGGATTAAAAAAACGTTACAAACGTAGGTACTCATTCATCTGCCGGGGCTGCGAATACGGGCCGAAAGGGACCCCCGGCAACATGGCAACTGAAGGAACACGGGTGGGTTTTAGTCAGTAAGAGTCTGACACGCCCTCCCGCTCCACCCAGGGCGGGAGAAGTTATTTGATAATTCCCCACCAAAAAAATAAATAAAGGTACTCATTCATACACGGTTAGATGAAGATCTTATAAGATGCAAGTGACACCGTGGACAACTGCTAGTGTACATTTAGTTTTTCGTCGAATTTCTAGCTAATAATAAAGTCTGCGTCGAGAACAGAATGCGTTCAGCATCTTCAAAATGTTAACGACCCAAGTTGAAGGTCTCTTCAGATGCTTGCAAATATTATGACGTTTTTTGCAATTCTGATTCTTAACATATAACTTTTTTCTAAACCGGTCTTTAAATTAATATTTCGATCTACACACATCTAACCTACTATATTGATTTGATTTTGTTTTATTTGACATTATTTTATTGTATTATTGATTTTATTGTAAAAATGACGTTATTTATTTTGATGTGATTTAATTTAATTTGATTTGATTTTATTTTATTTGACAATGGTGCCGATTCCCTTGTTCACAAACTAAACTAAATTTAAGTTCAGTGCATCTTTTTCTTTCTATTTCATTAAGAAAAGGACAGAAGATGAATTTTAGTTTAGTCCTGTCAAATTAATCGCCTAGGCAAAGGCAGAGGTGTACCTATGGTATTAATGTTACTATACGCACCTGCATCTATCTCTAAGTATGTTAATTAAAACAAGTATTTCTTTCGAAACGCGCGGTCAATGCCAAAGCAATTGTCGTGAGGATCTTGAACTCCGACATTTTTGTATTGTAATCTAATTCTTTTTTAAACAATGAAACTGAAATCTAGCCGAAACTTTCCTTAGATTATTCTTAAGATTCGTGGGTCTGTATAAAATAGGTTTCGTCACATCTTCGCTTGAGAATGGTGGCCCAGTGGTAATGGCTGTATGTAGTTCGTGGGTTCGATCCCAGGCAGGTGTTTCACTTTGAGTAATTTGTTTAATCATCACTGCTTTCAAAACGGTGTTTTTCTTCAAGTGTAAAAACGAACATTTTACTATTATATTATACTTATAAGAAAACATCCTAGAACAGGAAAAAAAGTAGGGTCCGTATTCAATCAATCTACTATATAAAAATAAGTCGGGTTTTCCTTCCTGACGCTATAACTCCAGAACGCACGAACCGATTTCTACGGTTTTGCATTCGTTGGAAAGGTCTCGGGCTCCGTGAGGTTTATAGCAGTAGGGTAGGTAGGGTAGGTAGGGTAGGTAGGGTAGATAGGGTAGGTAGGGTAGGTAGGGTAGGTAGGGTAGGTAGGGTAGGTAGGGTAGGTAGGGTAGGTAGGGTAGGTAGGGTAGGTAGGGTAGGTAGGGTAGGTAGGGTAGGTAGGGTAGGTAGGGTAGGTAGGGTAGGTAGGGTAGGTAGGGTAGGTAGGGTAGGTAGGGTAGGTAGGGTAGGTAGGGTAGGTAGGGTAGGTAGGGTAGGTAGGGTAGGTAGGGTAGGTAGGGTAGGTAGGGTAGGTAGGGTAGGTAGGGTAGGTAGGGTAGGTAGGGTAGGTAGGGTAGGTAGGGTAGGTAGGGTAGGTAGGGTAGGTAGGGTAGGTAGGGTAGGTAGGGTAGGTAGGGTAGGTAGGGTAGGTAGGGTAGGTAGGGTAGGTAGGGTAGGTAGGGTAGGTAGGGTAGGTAGGGTAGGTAGGGTAGGTAGGGTAGGTAGGGTAGGTAGCGTAGGTAGGGTAGGTAGGGTAGGTAGTAAGTGATAAAGATGGTCCACCCCAAACATTTATATGGCAAAACAACGTTTGCAGGGTCAGCTAGTACTACATAAATATTTCTAAGAGAAATTAATTAATATAGCCCATTACAGGGGACATAATAATATTGATAGGATATAAAAATATATTTTTATGTGTACGATAATAAGAGCCCTTTATTATTTGTCCACACAATAGCTAAAAATATTAGGGTCGCGCATATTAGTGTTGGGAATCAAATCGATTTCTGGAAAATCGGTAAAATCGATGTGAAATCCTACTTAATATTATAAATGTGAAAGTTTATTTGTTTAGTTGTTTGTTACTCAATCACGCAAAAATGGCTGAACGGATAATCCCGGTAGTACGTTCCCGTGAGATATTTTCTGACATCCACGAAGACGAAGCCGCGGGCAAAAGCTAATTAAGGTTTTTTTTTGTCTCATTTCCTCAACACACGAAATCAACAGACAGTTGGGAAAATTATAAAGCAAAAAAAAAAAGGAAAAAAATATCAAAAATATACCTAACTTGAAAAAATTATGTTCTCATAATATTTTCTTCGCAACAAAAATCAAAATTGGCTAATCACTAAAACATCGATTTGTTACGACCGATTTTTTAAATCCAAATCGATTTCGAATAAGTACTGCCTTCCATCCCTGGCTCATAATAGCTAAGCTCTTCCCCACCGTAATCACCACTATATAGATTCCACTCTGGGCCTAAATGGCTATCTATAAAAGACACATTGGCCTCAAAGTGCCGATTGTCCTTTGCCCTCCGCCCAACTGCCCATACAACCGGAATAATAAACCTTAGTTTTTTTGTTCAGGGAATGTTTTGTTTATTAAATAAAGATTGGATTAGATTAATTTAAGAAAAGTAGCCTGTAGGATTTTAAAGGAAAAACGAGATCGATCCGCAACATGTTTCGATGTAGCTTTTCTAACATGTTACAAAAACATTTTCTCAGACGCCATTGTGCGCTATTATAATTTCTGTAGCGTTTACACCGCCACATACGAACTACTCATCATAGACATGACGTCACACAAATCCTGCATCGCGCAGTTAGAGTTTACCGAGCGATCGACATACATACAAGATTTCAACTTCAAACCGATGGGCAGTTGCCCGCCAGACACAACACCCGTCTGCTGATCTTCCCTTTTCTATGGTGGATGAGTGAACTTTACACCCTGTTCACCCTGTTCCTCATACCACTAAAACGGTATTATCATGGTCGTCCACGGCCACGTTCATTAAATGTATGGAAATACGTGCACGTGGTAACGTTATCGTGGATGGTTTAAAAGCGTCTTCACATATTTCCATACATTTTACTACCCTGTGTTATTGAGATGCAGTGACGTGGACGTCCATGATTATCCCTGATGGATCGACCCGTGCGGCTGTTATTACTTAAAATAATTTCATCACCACTACTCTCAAAACTGTGAAGGAAAACATCGTGAGGAAGCCGGCATGTCCTAGAACCAAAAATTCGAAGACATGTGACATATACCAACCCGCACTGGGCCCGCGTGGTGGATTACGGCCCACTCCCTCTTAAAGAGAGGAGGCCTGTGTCCCAGCAGTGGGAACGTTAAAAGCATGGGACTCATATCAGACTCTTACTTACTAAAACCCACCCGTGTTCCTTCAGTAGCCATGTTGCCAGGGGCCATGGTATCCCTTTCGGACTTTCCCACGACCCCGACAGGCATCGGCTCTAGTCGACTCCGTCAGTTCTGCTGACATCTCTTTAAGGCGCGCGTACAACACAACGCGCCGCCGACTCGGGCCTGGTCCTTATCGGACGGCGAGATATCCATTGCTCACCGTCCGCAAGCCCGCGCTGACGGTGGCTGGGAATCGGCCTGCGATTCCCGACACCAAGGGCGTCTCCTGCAGCGGTTAGGGGCGTGAGGGCGCGAAATTTTCCTCTCCCTCATGCGTTCCGCCTCCTCCTTCACGAGCATTACTGCTTCGCAGAAGGAGGTGATGGCCTCCCATGCCCTCTAGCTCCGTACCATAGCCTGGACCAGGGCCGGACGCAAGAAGTGATCTCTTGCGTCCGGCCCTGGTCCTGGTCCACCGCCGATCGCCTCCACGAGGACACGGCGGTGCTCCGCCCAAGTCGAGCAGACCTCCACCATATGCTCCACCGTGTCCTCCAAACGTTATAGGCTGAATATTCTAAGTGATGAATTATTTCATAAGAGCACAGCTTCCAATCTAACCTTCGGTGCTTCCTCCATTTTAGTGGTTCCCTAACTACCAACTTGTATCTCTATTTACCAAGGCTCGGATACCGGTTAAATTTTCAAACCGTTATTATGTACTTGACACAAAAACCTTTACATTCGGTTTCGTTCCTATAAACTGGTTTTTATAAACCGGTTTTGAAGGAGTTTTTACATAAAGGTTTTTTTCGGATTAAACGGTTTAGAGCAATATTAACCGGTTTTATGTTTAGATTTTATTCAGCGCGGCATCCACACAGGTAGTCACAAGTTGCAACGCCTTTACCGACATGCCGCTCGTCAAATAAACCGATTAATTTAGGTTAAAATAAAGTTCTTAAAACGTTCACGTAACCGGTATAAAACGGTATATTTTAAACCGGTTCCGAGCCTTGCTATTTACACTGTAAGCTAATAACGCGTTAACTGGTAGTAAATTAACTGTAACAATATCCATACCGTAGGTACCGCGCACGTGCTGTCAAACACGACCTCTCGACCAACAATCAACCGTAGGGTATTTATTATCGCTTATTGCTATTTAATTGTCTTGTCATTAATTAGTAGGTATATAGAAAGTTATTAGGTAATCCTAATAATTAATTAATGAATTGTTTTGTTTTATACCTAAAGTCCGTTGCAATAGAAATCAGTAGATCAAGCATAACTTTATTTTTTAACTGGAAGCTCTTCATCATCGACCGATTCTATGCTTCCCGCATCCATCGAATCCGCCTGCACCAGGTCCTCGATCCACGTTATGGGAGAGGCCTTCCAACGCTGCGCCAGTTGCGAACTCCAGAACTCCTCGGCCACATCGGCCATCCGATCTGTGAGCACTGTACCCTGCCCAGTGCCACCTAAGTTTGGCAATTCTTTTGGCTATGTAACCTACCTTGCAAATTAACATTATGAAATTAGATTACTGAAATAAATATGTTACATATTTTCCACTTGCAATTAAGAGCATAATTCTGCACGGGTCGATTGATCAGGTTAAGCTACGCTTGCCGCGGTTGGTCTGTGGATGGGTGACAATCTTTACATACCAAGACCCCTCCGTGCCTCGGAAAACACGTAAAGCCGTTGGTCCCGGCTGTCATTTGTAGATCTTTGACAGTCGTTACGGGTAGTTAGAAGCCCAAAAAGTCTGACAATCAGTCTTACCAAGGGGTATCGTGTTACCCAGTAACTAGGCTGTGGAGGTCAGATAGGCAGTCACTCCATGTAAAATACTGGAAACCGACCCCAACATAGTTGAGAAAAGGATAGGTAAATGATGAATTAAGAGCATAAATTAATATAATTATTGATGTACGTTATGACGCTGTCTTACGATTTCCGACTGGTGTCTCGTTCCACACCAATCTCATAATGATGACAACTAACAAAGGCAATTTTACATAACTTATTAACAGGATAGCCCTATAAAAAATACCCGTCCCTAATAGGTAAGCTGCAGCAACCCATAAAGAACAGTATTTATATAAGCGTTAAAAAAATGCCATAATTATTTCCGGAACTTTATGACCGCTTAAACCTCATAATGTAGGGGTTTTGTAGCCTGACTGTAGCAACATATCAACTCAAACTGACACTGCAGAGCGTGAACCTTTCAATGACCCTTAAAATGAACCTTACAATCTGTCACCATACACCTAATTGAAGTGAAAACTTCTTTAGGCGCGTTGGGTATTCTTGAGATGGGACTAAACCATTGATTTCGCGACACTGTAACGCAATTTACCGACACCGTGGAGTAAAAGACATCGACGCGTTGATTACCGCGGTTCCGATTTTTTTTTTAAGTTTTCACTTCTTTCAGCACTCCTGGAGTGCCACGGTTTTTTTTTTTTTTTTGTTATTTTGTAAGATTCGCTTCAGAAGTGATGCCTAGGAAAATTTGTATACTGCATGTTGACATAATTATTATATGCCTATTAAGCAGGACATAATAGAACTGTAATTTACCTAACATCTGTCTGTATACCCTATGCCCACAATAAAAAGATTTGATTAATTTATTGAATGACTGCTTTGTTTAACCATGGGAATTTGGGAAAAATTGCCTTGAATCCTGTTTGTTTCACCAATAAATTGGTGATTGTGGTTGCTAGCAAGCAGATAGGAGGATGTTGCTACCCACCGTTTACTACTCACTTTGTCATATTGCAAACATCGAAGAGCCGTAGGGATGGCCGCAATCTGCCAGGAACCTCATGAAACAACACTCTCACTCTGCGTTCAGCGCTCGGTGTGGCAACACGCCGTGTTCGGGTTCGCGACAAGTCAATCGTCATCCCGAGGATGCCGCGTTGAGAGGTGGAACACGTGTCGATTTCTTTCAGGGTTTTTTTATGGCTCTTTAGAAATAGCTAAGCGGAATAGGTTACTAAATATACCCACGTCTATTGTGCCTCATGAAACATTTGTAATGTGACATCCACATGCTGGCTTTATTGCAACATGCATCAGAAGTACCTAACTGAATCCGGGTGAGTGCTGTTGTTCACGGCTTCACAATTTTCTTGCCTTGCGTTCCATTTTCGAATATTTAACGTTTTTGCTTTTTAACCGACTTTCAAAAAGGAGGAAGTTATATGTTCGTAGCGTGTCTATGTTTTTTCTGTCAATTGTAGACCGATTTTGAAAATATTTTTTTGTTTGAAAGGGTATGCTCTTGAAGTGGTCCCATATAAATTTTATTGACTTTGCTTGAATAGTTTTCGAGTTAGCTTCAATAATACGTATTTTAAAAAAAATGTAACCATGTAATGTAATGTAATTGTATTAAATAAATTGTATTTTGAACATTTTAATTATATCGACTAAAATGACTTTTTGTTGTATTTTGGTTGACATTTTAATTGTATTTTGACATTTTAATGGTATTTTGTAAATCTGAATACTTACTTGAAGTACTTTGACATTGGAATTGTATTATGACATTTTAATTGTATGTAGACATTTGAATTGTATTTTGACATTTTAATTGTATTTTGACATTTTAATTGTATTTTGACATTTTGATCTTATTTTGACTATTACGTATTTATTCATTGCATTTTGACTGAATTAATTTTAATTGTATTAAACTGTTAATTTTTTATCTGATAATTGTGTTTAATGTTCTTATTTTTTATTATTGCATCGTATTCATTCATTTAAATTTTGCATGTCGAATCTTGGGCAGAATGTATGGCTCAACTTTAATTCTTCACGACCTTATTTGTATACCTACATTCTAGCAAATAAATAATTTGATTTGATTTTGATTTGATTTGCCCACTTAGTATGTGGACGATATGATATGTTCCTGTCACTATTATTTACATAGTATGTAGTGGTATTCGAATTTGTATGGAGTAGGAACCACAACTAAAAAAAAATTAAAAAAATAAACCGACTTCTAAAAAAACACACTGCAAAGTGAAAAATAACTTTAATTTCGGAAGTCGGTGTCTTTAATTCAGAATTTTCGTTTTTTTTTTTTGTAAAAAGTTTTTTTCTAAGCAGAGTATCCCGTAGTGTATTTGTACAGACGACCACACATGGGTGTTAACACTTTAACCTTGAGCTGGCCCAGCGTAGTACCTACGGAGTTTGAATAGATTATGAGGCCAACAGATACTGGTTTTGATACCGCTGACATGCAAAAAAATCTATATGGTAGCTTAACAGCATATACAACGTATATACGTACATTAAATGCGCAAAACCTGAAAATAGTTTGATCAGAATAACGAGGAGAATCAATTGAACCACTTATTAATATAGGTCACATTTTTCAAAAAATGTTCATTAAAAACGTTGCCGTGTCTATTTATTAATAGGTCAAGCCATCACATGCGCAAACCCGCCAAAATAGGTTAACAAACACAAATTGTTGTCGACCAATTTAAATTTTCTCATACGCGGGATAACAATAGCTTTTATTTCAATGCAAATACGAATCTTATGAACTTAAACAGCACATAAAACCTTAACAATTTTTTTAATGATTTTTTTTCTCTCTGAAATAGGTCAATTGAATTAAAAATCAGTTGGGGTGTCTGAGGTTTTGCGCATTTAACGTTACACGTTGTATATCCTTATTTACAGTAGGCCACTGTACAAAATAAGGATACACTATTAAGCACCAAATAGATATTTTCAGGTCTCGGTCAAGCAATGTAAACAGTGACGTAAAAGTTGACACCTATGTTGTAATCCTATCGTTATATTATGACGACTTTCAAGGCATCATAGATTAGCAGCAAAAACGCGCATAATACAATATTATGATAAAAAAGTTAAGAAACCAAATTCATCGAAGTCATCGAACTGAACATGATTTAGCAGGCTCATCATGATGATTTAACTAAACGCGGAGTGATTCATCAAATGCATACTCGAATCCTAGACAAAAATTAAATAGATACCTATAACCTAGTTGATTTTTTTTTTCTTGCTGGGCAAAGGCATCGCCTATATTTTTTCAAGTACTCTTTTTTTGCGCCACCTCGAACCAGCCTTCGCGAAAGGACTTCTTTCTGGACTGGCCTTGGTGGCTGGCGGTGTCCATCTTCAAGTACTCATTGCGTGGAGATTTTTGCCCAGTGGTCGTTATGCATCCAGCTGATTGTAGATTACAAGCTGATATATTGAGAAATGTAAAACATAAAAAGAAAAATGTGCTTTAGATAATAAATAAGTACGTTGCAGCTATACGGTATCGCGACGGCCTCGTAACTTAAATTAAATAGGACATCAATAAACAGGTAAACTAACAATAAGGGTGTGCCCCGAATAACCGAAAGGGAGATCCTGGCCCCCGGCAACATGGCAACCGAAGGAACACAGGTGGGTTTTAGGCAGTAAGAGTCTGACACGCCCTCCCGTTTCGCCCAGAGCGGGAGAAGTTATTTGATAATTTCCCACCCAAAAAAAAAATGGTATGCCCCGAACCATACAATGTTTACCCATTTTTACGACCTAAACAAGCCTTATCCATATCTGAAACTACGAAATAACCACTATATTAAAGTAGCATACTTAAATATACAAAATTGTGAGAAAGTCCTCCAACGTCGTAAATACATGCTAATCACTTGATATAATAACTTAATAGCACATCAATGTCATACACTCGACTTCACATATGTTAGTAAACACTCAGTTATTATTCGACACTTATCATAAGGTTTTGATTGCTGAAGCTTCAATAATCTCTTTGGTGTATTAGGGAAACATGGCTGATAACCGATGACCGTTGTGGTAGGCGTGTTCTTGAGTGGAGACCGCGAATCGGTAAACGTAAGGTAGGACGCCCTCAGGCTAGGTGGAGCGAGGATCTTCGCAGGCTGGTAGCAGCTGGGTGAGAGTTGCCGAGAATTGAGCTGAATAGCGTTCAATTGGAGACGGCCTATGTCCAGCAGGGGACTACTGTAGGCTGATGACGATGGCAGATAAGGAGCCTGGTGGCCAATCTACAGCATTAATAAATAATATTTGGAAAATCCAAAAGTGCACGCCTAATAACGCTTATTCAAAAACAGAATGACTTCATGAAGTATGTTTTGACTGCTTTTTTACCCATTAATATGGGTAAAATTTCTCACCTCGCAATCTTTACGTACTGTCAAAGACTATGTAGGTTTGCTTTGTTGGTTGCTAGGCTACAGAAGAGGGTCGAATTTGGAAATACAATATAGATATTATATTAGTTCGTTTTTTATTAATTATAATTAAACTACTATGAATAAAAGAGCCATTTTCAATAAGGTTCTTTCTATGACTGAAACGAATCAATAAAAAAAAATTTACTCAATTAATTGATTTTCTCGCAATTTACAATGTTTTCAGGTTTCATAAAGTGACGAACGGGTTTTTTTTTTAATATTTTGATGCTTTTTTTTTCGTTTCTCCTGCATTAAATCTATTTTTGAGAGTACAGAATTAATCTCCATTCAATTATATTTGCAATGGTATATAAATTTAGTAGGTTCTGTGTATGTACTAGCAGCAGGATAAAACAAAAAAACAGTTGCAGAAAGGAGGCAAAACAAATTTTTCGATCACAGAGCACTCTCTAATGCTTCGCATTATGAGTCGTGCAAACATAAAGCCTTATTATTCTTAGTGTTTACGGGTTAATCAATAATTTAAAAGTTAAGATTGATTTTTATTTGAGAACCCCTGAGTTGATCGCCTCCTCCAGAGAATCCCAGCTTCCTCTGTCTTTCGCTACCCATGTCCTTCCAGCGGAATTCAGCTATACGCACGATCTCGTTCTACAGCATAAAACCATGTAAGACTTTATACCGCATATCCATAACTGTCTATAACAAATTAGGTAATTTGTTTATTTTTTTAGTTTTTTTTATGGCTTCACATGTTTCAGCCTCAGAACATTTAAGTGTAAATTATTTAACTTTATTTTAAACATAAATGTTATTACTCAACTGAAAATTTTATGAATGAAAAATTTACCTAAATATTTGACATTATTGCGTATAAATCATATTTTATCTCCTTGAACTAATTGAATTTTGACTTACATAATTAATCTCTTTTACAACAATTGTTCAATTTATTTAAATTACTTTATAATTCTAATTCTAATTCTAATAATTTCATTTTAATGCAATGATGACCCATAATTTTAAAAAACCTGATTTGTACGCCGGAAACGGCACAATATTATGATCGTAATACATAATGCACATAACAACTTTGTACAATATTTTGACAAATAAATGCATTCTTTTCTAATAATTTCGTCATAATTTTAGAATTTCGAAGTGCGGTGCTAAGATTTTTATTTGGGTCCCTAATGTATTTACAAAAAAAAATATACCAATGCAGAAAGGCATCAGCCCTGCAATTGGACAAGATAACAATTATGTTATATATTTATTTATTTTTTCTTTAGCCTGCACTGTCCCACTGCTGAGCAAAGGCCTCCCCCAAATCCTTATGTTATATAAGAATTTTTTAAACACCACAGTTAGTAGCAATTTTAATGATATAATATCCAATGAGAATTACACAGAAAACGACCTCCATAGTTTTCGATACGATCAGGGGAAGTGCTATCATTTACTTAAGTACCGTAATTCCAACAAACCTTTTGTTTTGACCGCCACACCTTATGTAAGTACCAAGATATCAATGTCATATTCCTTATCAGCATTACGTCACATTAAGCCGTTTACGGACGTCAAATGACGACAACAAAATCTCGGACCCACCCACCACCGAAACACGTCACCAACAAAACAAATGACATCTGACACTAACAATCATCTTTAGGTCCCATATACAAACAAATCAATTAATTTACCAATCAAAATTTAAGTGAATAACCCCAACTTAATTAGCGAAACATTTATAAAAATTACTCAACGCTATTGTCCAGTGGGTTATAGTGACAAGTACGTTCGTTCAGATCGGTTCAGATATACCCGCGAATTGAGCACCGCCCGTCATACAGTGTAACATCATGGCGCCGCGCGCATGCGCTATCTTGCTCCTCGCGATCGCAACCGTCGCTGCGCGGGATTGCATCGAATTGACACTTCCAGACAAAAGTTTACTAACCGACTCGATATTAAATGGAACTATTTTAAAATTAGCCGCGAAAAATGAAAGTTACGATGAAAGTGGACGTTTTAATATTGTGGAAATGTGGGAGCGATTCCCTAAAATTGTGGTGCCCAGCAACGGGACAAGCGAGCAGTGCCGACGGGATAGCCAGCAGTACCTGGACAGCTTGGAAAGGCTGGAACTATGGGCCCTGAAAAGTAAATATTTACTTTTTAGTTTATTGTTACCAATTCTTTTTCGTAGGGTAATTGACGCAAAATTCAGAAACAAAATATTGTGAATTAGGTTATAATTTTACCGGCATTGTTATTAATATGGATCCTCGCAATAGTAATGTTTAGAAATAATCCATCCATCCAATATGCCGCTGGTTCATAGCGGTGACATTATTCTTTAGTTTTTCCGATGAAATCATTATTTCATTTTGCAATAATGACTTACTATTACCATCTAACTACATAATTTGATAATAATTACCCAAAAATATTAATTATACAATGTAGTTCAATTTAAGACGACGCATGTCTGTTTACGCAAAAATATTTTGTTAAAAAAACGTTTTATGAAATGATGTTATAATTTTCCTAAAATATTAATAGGTTGTTCGCCACAATATTTTCCCAAAAATATAGCAAACGATTCAAACATTTTGACTAAACTTTCGAGCTCAAAGGAAAGGTCAGTCGAATTACTTCAAGGACACTTATCATGAATGAAAGTGGATTACTATACAACAAGTTTCGTAATTTCAACTTGAGATAGCCAAATAAAGACATAATTTTATCTGATGAATGTCTAGGTCAAATCTCAAGAGATTTGTTTATTTAGAAAAAATACACGTGTTTAGGATTCATTTCATTCATGTAGTTTTATGGTATCTTTCTCAAGCTAGCTAGTTTTTTTATATCTTTTTTCTTTTCTTTGGCATTTTTCTTCTTTCTTTTAATTCTGAGAAAATTAATTTGTGACTGCCTCGTTGGTCTAGTGTTCGCAAGCGCTACTGCTGAGCATGAGGTGCTGAGTTCGATTCCCGGGTCGGGCAAAGTGTTATTGGGTTTTTTCATCAGGAATTTCTCAGTAGCAGCGCGAGTCTGGATTTGTGCCCGGTTGATAGCAATAGGCTCAACCCTATAACATGGGACTTAAACATAACTGGCGAAATGTGGGTGTACCTACTACAGGTACACCTCTGCCCAACCCTTCGGGGAAACAAGGCGTTATGTTATGTTATTATTATTATATTATTAATGTGTACTTAATGAGATCATTGTGGATTCTGTCGGGCACAGCAGAATAGTAGGAGAGAGGAAGCTTTAAAAAACGAAACTTTAATTTATCTATTAACTAATATTATAAATGCAAAAAGAGAGTTTATTTGTAGTTTTTTTTGTTTGTCACGCTTTCACGCTAAAACGGCTGAACGGATTTGGATGAGGCACATGGGTAAACCATGACCTGGGTTAGGACAAATAATACTTTTCATCTCGGTAGTACGTTCCTGTGGGATAATTTTCAAACCATACGCCATATTGCCCGCGGCTTAGCCTAAGCCGCGGGCAATAACTAGTATTATCATAATCACCAAGTTGGGCGTAGCCTTTTGAAAATATAATTACTAATCCATTCCATAAAAACGTTTGTAATTTAATAAATTTAGCAAACGTCAAGTTTCGCTGACCTGAATCTGTTTGAAAACGATCACCTACGATCATATTACAATATTTTTTTACGACTTCGTAATTACAATTTGTGGCAAAATAGTTGTTTCTTGAAAAATGCGCTAAGTTCGCTTTTTAAATATATTACGTCGTTTGCTAATTGATTTTCATTTGTTAATAAGTAACAAATTATTTATTTTTTTTAAATATATAAACTGGTGCTGTACAATAAAGAGATACATTTTTTTTTTTTTTAATAGAGAAAGAAACCGTGCAAAACTTTGCACGGTTTTAACAATCTGACAAAACAACTAGATTTCCTTAATATGTTTAAGTTTAAAATGAATGTATTGTACACACGGCTACACAACAAGCTACACATTTCTAGTTTATGTTGATCTCGCATTGTATAGGATTTCCGTACAATTCGAGGTCAGCTTATACTGGAACCTTCCGGGAAAAGTTCAAAAGATGAGGAAAATCTATTAGGTACGTAGTTTAGAAGGACTAAGCGGTCACACAGCGGTTGAATTCATGATATCGTCAAAGTGGACACCTGGATGAGGGACGCACGGAACCGGGAAGTATGCCAGAAAAAAGGGGAGGCCTATCCCCAGCAGTGGATGATTCCGGGCTGCAATGATGATGACGATGATAATGAAGCGGTCACACAAGATCAAAATACAACCTACATGGGCACTTATGAAACGTCAGAAGCTAGGTGCACGGTTCCAATCGGTCGTTTCCCATGGTGAAGACCCGGCAAGAAATTCCACGGTTATTCTTTTAAAAATAATTGGCTTTTACAATATTTCTAAATAACACTGTTAATGGGTATGAGAGGACAGTGTAGGCCTTTCAAAAAGTACCAGGTACTTAACAAAATAGAAAATGTAAAATTAACAAATCTACATATAGTCTACTAGGTCTACAACGTTCTCAAATTCACAAAATAGAAAATAATCTTTATAAAAGATAAATAACATAACATAACATCACGCCTTGTTTCCCCGAAGGGTTGGGCAGAGGTGTCCCTGTAGCAGGTACACCCACATTTCGCCAGTTATGTTTATGTCCCATGTAATAGGGGGCGAGCCTATATATTAAAAATAAAAACCTATAAAACCTTAACTTATTTGAGGAGACACGAAAAGCAACTTTGTTTTATACTTTTAAGGGCTGATTTTTCAATAGTCAGATAACTTTTGTCTGGAAAATAAATTACGGTTCGACATATTTTCCAAACAAAAGCTATCAAACCGCTGTTTGTATTCCTCAGATAAAAGTTATCTAACGACTGAAAAATCGGCACTTATTTAGATAGATTTATAGATTGTGGCTTATTGTGACCTCTTTAGAATTTCCATTTGTTTACAGCAGTGGCGATACCCACAGCCCATTTATCAATTTGTTTACATTCACGGAAAGAAAGAAAAAGAAGCACCATAACTGGAAAGAATACAAAAGTGCAATGAACTGTATTTCCGTCGAAGTTTACAAACGTGCTGAGAACAGCTCGATGCGTTATTTGCTTACTCCGATGTTATCATGTGCATTACTGTAATAAAGCTTAATCAGTCATTATGGCATGAATGACAGGTAAATTCTTCGTGAAATACGAGTATGTAGGTAAAGAAAAATGTGATCGCTTAATTAGGAATTTGTGGTTTCTATGGAAGTCATTATAAAATATGAAAATAATACTAAAAGTCCTAGAACAAAGTGTTCCAAAAATAAGTAGTTTCGAATATAACATAACATTAAACTCTCGATGTGTGTATCTAAGTTTCATTGATATGTACGAGTAAATCATTTTCATTCAAACCAATCATTTATATTTAAAGGAGAAAAAAGGCGACGTTGTCATATTTCACTTAAGGGTGTTTTACATAAATAATCGTGACTATGTCGAATTATTTTGTATGAAAAATTAAAACGGAAAAAGTAAATTGAAAAATAATTCATAGTTGATTCTTTGATATGGTCTCATTAATAACCTAGAATTATGAGATCTCAAAAGGAACATAATGTATACCCTTCTAAGGGTCGAGGAATGAGGAAAATGTCGTAAGGAAAGTTCTAGGTGTAAAGTTATAAAAATAATTCGACTTTGTTGAATTATTTTGTATGCAAAATGAAAACGAAAATAATAAATTGAAAAATAATTCATAGTTGATTCTTTTATATGGTCTCATTAATACCCTAGAATTACGGGATCTCAAAAGGAACTCGTCGTATACCCTTCTAAGGGCCGAGGAATTAGGAAAATGTCGTGAGGAAAGTTCTGGGTGTGAAGTTGGATGTCTTTAAAAGTAGACCAAAGAAACGATGAATGTACTGTGTAAAAGATGACATGGATAGAAAAGGAGATAGTTATTGAGATGACGTCTATGGAAGAAGGAGATACTATGCGCTGACCACAAATAAATTGGGACAAGAGCAAGAGAATTATGATGATTTTGAATGAACTTCGACCGGTTTTATATTTCCCGCATCCAGCGGATTCCTACGGCCTTCACAAGGTCATCGGTCCACCTTGTGGGAGGCCTTCCAACACTACGCTACGCGGTCGACACTCCAGAACCTATCGGCTCCATCGGCCATCTGTTCACCGAGCAATGTGCCCTGCCCATTGCCACTTAAGTTTGGCAATTATTCAGACTATGTCGGTTAACTTGGTTCTCCTGCGGATCACTTCATTTCTGATTCGATTACGTAGGGAAACTCCAAGCATAGCCCTCTCCATTGCCCTTTGGGTGACTTTTTGCCTTCTAATAAGGCCCATTGTGAGTTCTATGTGTGATTCGCTCACAATTTTAAGGGTGGACAGGCATTAATTCTGTGACAATTTCCAATGCGGATTTGCGTTCTGCCAACGCAGACGGTGAAAGAATAGCTGTGACGCATGGGTTTTTTTTTGCCAAACCGTTATGCTCCAACTTTTATATTATGTTTAAATTAAAACAGCAACAAGGAATCGAGAGAGAAAGTCCTAAAATACCATTAAAAATAATATAAAAGCATATATTAACTGATCTGTTAACCTACTTACTTTATTCGACGACTAGCTTCCGCCTACGGCTTCGCCCGTGTGAAGTCTTTGTAAATTATAGCAGTACCCTGAGGTTTCACCCGCTTATGTATCGATCCGGTGGGAATATCGGAATAAAAAGTATCCTATATCCTAACCCATATGCGAAATTTCATTCAAATCCGTTCAGCCGTTTTAGCGTGAAATCGTAACAAACAAACATACAAAAAAACAAATCTATTCTCTTTAAAATATTAGTTATTAAATTATAGCCTCAGTGATAATATAGCATTCTACTGGTGAAAGATTTTTTTTAAATCGGTCCAATAGTTTTTGAGTTTATTCATTATAAAAGTACAAAAATGCAAATCTTTCTCTTTATAAATTAGTGTAGACCAGCGTTAAACACGAAGTAATTTTGCAATCAGGTCGAAGACAAACAAAGGCATGAATGTGCGTAACTCCTGGAAATTACGAGTACCATAATGAAAATCTAAGTAAGTGAACTGCACAGTTATATTTAAGTCCCATGTAATAGGGGGCGAGCCTATTGCCGTCAACCGGGCACAACTCTAGACTTTGAGGTACTGAGAAATTCCTAATGGATAAACCCAATATCACTTTGCCCAACCCGGGAATCGAACCCAGGACCTCATGCTCAACAGTAGTGCTTGCGACCTCGAAATAGTTTAATATTAAAAGTATTAATTTAGTAATATCTAAAATAATTGATCTCTATTTAATATCATAGCACCTGTCAATGATTATGACATGTATTTATGGATCGAACCTCAAATAATTCCATTATACTAAAATCTGTTTCATGCAGATCAAAATGTCCTAAAAAGTTAAGAACCAGTCTCCTAAGACCGTTTTCTTGTAGCAACAACGGTTATGATTCCTGTCCTTACTAGCCCATCTCAAAATCCATCCTGTATATCGTGTAAGTATTATCCTGTGTAAAATAATTATGAATGAGCGAAATTATATTTTCAATATTCAGTGTAACATATTTTTCATTAATTTACTTTAAATACAAATATTTATGGTTTTCCACATCCTTATAAAGATTGAGAGATATTAATTGACTTTCACTATAACTGTGGAAATGGTAGATAATTATTAGTTAAACTATGCCGAAATATTTAAAATAATTATATTGTTTGAAAATTTTATGCCTAGTAATTATTTAAACTATGCCAAAATATTTAAAATAATTATATTATTTTAAATATTTCGGCACGATTAAGTTTAGTATTTCAATAACAACGTCACCATGTATTATTGAATGATACCGGTAATTTATTCGGATCAAAACATTATTTATTATTTAAGCCTGTCTGCGTTTTTATTAAATTTATGTATGGAAAAAAAAACTTCATTAAATTATTTAAATAAATAAACCCGTCATTTTTCCATAACTTTTCCGGGAAATTTAAATAATAGAAGTACCACTAGATTCAGAATTGTTTTTTTTAACTTTATTTTTTACGTCAACAATGGAAACTTCGTTGGGATGCATAAATTTAAATGAATAATAAAATAGTATCTACAGTTGTAATTTTTTTATTAAAATCGATTAACTCCACGACCACAGGTGTCATAACATAAATAATAATCATATTTGATATTTTTATTATTAAATATGTTATTATGAACTAGCTTTTGCCCGCGGTTTCGCCCGCGTGTATGTCAAAAAATAACCAACGGGAACGTATTACCGGGATTTAAACTCGAACTATTTTTGTGTCTTTCATCCAATATAATTATGTTTACGCGGCGCACGCCTGTAAAGCTCCCAGTCGGTATGATTTTTTCCGACATAAGAAAGAAAGAAAGAAAAAGTATTTATTGAGACTCGCACAGGAAATCACAAATTAAACTAAAACACACTCATTAAAACATTAATAAAAAATAAAAACAATTAAAATAAAAGCAGAAAGTCCTGTACGAGGCCAAAAGGCTCCTATCTCACCATATGCTGCAATATCTTCAACAATCATTGTTATATTTCAGCCAATTTACACAAAACCCTAATGAATTAAATTTACTCCTAAATCTTCCTCAGGAATCACTCCGTCCATTGGTGAAATCCATATGAAAATCTTTTGTTTGGTAGTTTTTGAGTTTATAGCGTGCAGACAGACAGACGCGGTGACTTTGTTTTGTTTTATTATAAGTAAACCTGACCCGCCCCTTATTCGCACGGTTTTTACGACTTGACAAAATATCGAGATTTCTTTATAATTTGTAAGTTTAATAACAGTATATTTTATTTCACATGAACCTTCCGAAATAAATTCTCTAAATGAAAGTGAAAACTGCATCAAAATCCGTTGCGTAGTTTAGGAGAACAACGCGCTCACACAAATAGACACAAAAAGCGAGTTTATTTTATAGATGACAGTAAAATTTTATTTTTCCTTAATTTCTGGCATATAATTGTAAATTAATAGATTTTAATTTTACATCCCCCATTAAAAGGCACATTTATGTGACTTCTAATTTCTGCACACACATATTTAGGCACGTGTCAAGTAATGTGTTAAAAAATATTTCTGGGAAACTAAGTTTATTAAAAGACAATTATTCGCTTAGATAAAACCAACGCCAATTTGGTATTAAAAAACAAATTTTATTAGTCTAGACAGATTGAATTTTTTATGTAAAAAACACTAGTCTGTAGACGTATTATCCCAATCAGTTTTTTTGTAAAGATGTAGTATTAATTATTGTGTATTGTAAATTGCCCATCCTATTAAGATCAACAAAAAATATATAATATAATCCAAGAACTCGTTTTTTTTTGCAATTTGTTCCTTTGATATCACGTAACTTTAGGGTATTAATGAGACCATGTGAATCAATTGTTACATGATTTTTTTTCTTTTTCTTTTTATTTTCTTTGTTTTTTCTTTTTTCATACCAAGTAATTCGACAAAGTCACGATTATTTATATAAAACTCCATAAAAATAGACAACGTCGCATTTTCTAAGGTTTATATATGAATGAATGAAAATAATTTACTAATATTTATCAATGAAACTTAGATACACACATCGAGAGTCTAATGTTATGGTTTCTTCGAAACTGTGTATTTTAGGAACACTTGTTCTAGGACTTTTTGCATTATTTTCACTTATAGCATATAACCTTAGTGTCATGGGACATCAAAAGTAACACCTTGTATATGCGTAAATAAAATGAGGACTAACAATAAATTAGTCATTAATATATCCCGGAACTGACGTCATATATAAACCTAGAAAATGATTTAGAAATCATCAGCTAATACACAGATTATCTAATGACTACAGTAATTTATATTATTACCCCACTTTAAGGAAACGGAACTGATCAAATTGTCTGCTAATGATTGTATTAAATAATACATTAATATTTAATTGTTAACGTTACTCGCCGTATTTATTTACCTAGGTAAATAAATACGGCGAAGAACCTGACCCACCGCCCGACGAGGAAGTGATTATATTCCATAGATTTAGGTGGTTTAATAAAGGTAAAGAAATCATAAAAAAACTTTTTACAAAAAAAAAAAACAACCGACTTCAAAAAAAAAACACTATAAAGTGAAAAATAACTTTAATTTCGGAAGTCGGTGTCTTTGGTTTTGAATTTTCGTTCTTTGTCACCGACTTCCGAGATTAAAGTTATTTTTCACTTTGTAGTGTTTTTTTTTTGAAGTCGGTTGTTTTTTTTTTGTAATTTTTTTTTATTTTTCACTTTTTAGTTGTGGTACCTACCCCACACAAATTCGATTACCACTACCTGCTATGTAAATAACAGTGACAAGAAGTTATCATTATCATCTACATACTAAGTGGGAAAAAATACGTATAATTGAAGCTAACTCAAAAACTACCCAAGCAAAGTTAATAAAATTTATATAGGACCACCTCTGAAGTATGATCTACCAAACAAAAAAAGAATCATCAAAATCTATTCATAATTGGCGGAGTAATCGCGTAACAAACATACAAAAAAAAAATACAAAAAAAAAAAACATACAGACGAATTGAGAACCCCTCCTTTTGGAAGTCGGTTACAAAGGGTTTTTATTGATGACACTTTTTAAAAAATACAATAATACCAAACTAAATTTATTTTAGATTTTTACAATTGTTATCTCTTTAATTAATGTACTCGTATGTTAAACTTTATCATTTACTCATAAACTACTCTTCGTAGATGTAACTACTAACTGCTTCTTTATATATTTTTTATAATAAATTTCAAAACACAAGCTAAGAACACGTGTAACAAAAATAGAAATAATCACAGGGTAAAAAAATATTAAAATTTGAATATCAATATAATTTTAATTTAACTGGTGTCTATGACATGCGTCAATTGTGGAGTAACCTGTTTAAATACAATAACAAAACAGTTGAGCAACATTTGTGACGAAATGATTTTTACGAAAACAAAACAAAGTTCGGTATGGACCGATAAAAGCCAACAGACAATATCCATCCAAATAAGCAGACCGAGAGAGAAAGAATGAAAATATGTTTATTTTGTACATGCTCAGTTCCTGCGCGTGCGCTGGTGTCGACCCGCCTTCACTATGCATTTGCACTGGCGAAATAACAACAAAACATGTTCATGTCAAACATTGTTTGGAACATTGACAGAAAATAGAGATATCAACATGTTTTGCTGTGAATGTTTCAGCAGTACAAACGCACAGCTACCTACACAATATAAAAACAAAGAAAAAACCATAGTTAAACTTAAGAAAAGGCCTGTGTACCATGAAACAACCAAAGCTCACGTTATCACATGACAGTCTCCCAAAAACTCACTACCGAATACTTTTTTAACCGCAAACTAAACATTAAATAAGATTAGATCACATGTCATTGACACAAAGCAGCGCTTGATCAGTAGTCCAAACAGCAACTCACGCGCACTTCGCGTACAAAACAGATCCATAAGGTAAATTCTGTACGAAATCCGCCCAAAATCCCCCGTTTGGTACAAAACATCCGTTACCCAATATTTAGTCATCTGGAATTTAGACGGTGGTCTAAGAAACCTTGAATTTTACTGACAAAGATGCTAAATTACGTTGGTAGCATGTTAATTTGAGCAGAGTAGAAGACCGATTTAATCGAAAACTGCAATTTTTGATACACATGGAGTCCTCAACCCCGAGAAGCATAACAAAAATCGGTTAAGAGCGGCCAACCCGTCATACTTTTCACACAAACGCTCGTACGTGATTATGGCGTCGTAACACATCTTTCTTTGAAAATTTTAAACTAATAGGTATCTTGTGCACTATTTCTAGGTTTCTATGAAACCAAAAAATTTAAATGTCGAGAAATAAATTCAGTACAAGCCTCCGAAAATCTGTATTTTTGCACAATTTTTACCTGAACTTTGGCCGTTCATAAAATACTCGTAAATTGTAAAAGTAAAGAAAACATCTACATAGGAACCTTACACATGTAATGGAGATTCTAAATGACAAACATTTATTTCACAAACTAGTAAAGCTTACTCAAAACACGTATTTCCTGAAACAAGTTTTATGAAATTTCCGCACACTATTTTTCGTACAATGTTATCGCGTTCTCACTTGCTTATTAGCAGTTCTCACTTGCGCTAGATGAAACAACATGCTTTTTGACCATGCTTGCATTGACGATAGACGGATCGGGAAGGGCCCTCTTAAGAATCCCTCGGAAACCATTTTACGTCAATTTATATGAAATTTGTTGCACTGGACCCACTATGGGAACCTACCTACCCCTATTTCTGTAATCTACATAATATGAAACTGTGCCCATACCTTATCTAGCAGTCATCTTAATCTTAAAAATCCAAATAATGTTTAAGTCTCATGTAATAGGGGACGAGCCTATTGCCATCAACCGGGCATAATTCGAAACTCCCCACTGCAACTGAGAAAATCCTTATGGAAAGACCCAACAACACGTTGCCCGACCTGTGAATCGAACCTAAGACCTCATTCTCAGCAGTAGTGCTTCCGACCACAAGACCACAGATAGACAGACAAACACACAAATACAGACAGAGTAGTAGCGTAGCGTTTTGTTTTTATATTATTATTTTTATTAAAAAAAAATATATATATATTATGTATTTTTTTTTTTATAAATAAATAAATGAAGTATTGTTTTATTTATTTTGTAATCCCCTAGTGGGATTTATATGTCCGTAGGTATGTCCGTGGCATCACAGCGGGCCCTATCAGAATACCAGCGCTGCGGTATTTATTTATTTTTGAATATCGCAGCATCATGCTGAGATAGGAGCCTTTTTGGCCTCGCACAGGTCGTTATTATTTTTGTGTTAGTTTAAAATGCTCCTTTTTATTTTTGTTAATATTTTTTATTTTTTTATTACTGTTTTGTATTTCCTGTGCGTGTCCCAAATAAAATATTTTTCTTTCTTTCTTTTTTTCTTTAAAGATAGTCAATGTAATTAGATTAATCTGCTGTCAAACTATAATGGATTTCGTGAACAAAATTACAACAGCTAATCACGCATAATAACGCAAGATGCAAAAACTTCCAGGAACCGTATTGAGTATCAACGAAATCTAGGTGCGCAGTTATAAAAATTACCTCAGTTATAAAAATTACCTCGGTTATAAAAATTACCTTGGTTATAAAAATTACCCTGGTTGTAAAAAAAAAATTGTACGCAAAACAGAAGTAATGTTATGTAAAGCAGAAAAAATCAATGGGTTAACTGTTCTTTGTTGTCTCGGTGACTTCTCAAAGTTATCCAAATACGGCAGTGATTTTTACACGTTTTTAGTGATATTCGTTTTTTTTTTTTTAACAATCATAACATAACATAACATAACATCACGCCTTGTTTCCCCGAAGGGTTGGGCAGAGGTGTTCCTGTAGCAGGTACACCCACATTTCGCCAGTTATGTTTAAGTCCCATGTAATAGGGGGCGAGCCTATTGCCATCAACCGGGCACAAATCCAGACTCCGAGCTGCTACTGAGAAATTTCAGATAGAAAAACCCAATAACACTTTGCCCGACCCGGGAATCGAACCCAGGACCTCATGCTCAGCAGTAGCGCTTGCGACCACTAGACCAACGAGGCAACAATCATCTACATAAACCTTGTAACCTCGATCCGATTTTTTCACTGACTGATGAAGCTCTTGAACTAGCCAGACGTTTTTTTCGTGGCTACTACTTTATGTTTTCTAAAAAAAATCAGCTGATCCATACATTTTGACCGCGTTGGTATTGCAATTTTTTATGAAACAGCAGATTTTTTTGAATTCAGAATCATGTATTGAATCCATGGTAACAGTTTTCGCGTCGACATACCTGCCACCCTGTTTAAAACTTATCCAAAACCCATAAAACGATCTCCTGGTACCTACCCTTAACCCTTTGGAAAATACAGTCGATCTACTGTGTAAAAATATTTCAAATGAGCTTGAAGTCAGCTGTCAAAAGTGTAAATTTACCATCAGTTCGAATAATGACAGCCCCCTTCACCAAAGTTATCACGGTTAGATTTTTGCAGAATAAACCTGTGTGAAGGTTAATAAATCAATCAATCTGCCTAGCCTTTTCCCAACCATGTTGGGGTTGGCTTCCAGTCTTACTGGATGCAGCTGAATACCAGTATTTTACATGGAGCGACTGCCAATCAGACCTCCACAACCCAGTAACTAGATAATACGATACCCCTTGGTAAGACTGGTTGTCAGACTTTCGGGCTTCTGACGACCCGTAACGACTGTCAAAGATCCACAAATGACAGCCGGGACCAACGGCTTAACGTGCTTTCCAAGGCACGGAGGAGTCTCGGTATGTAGAAATGGTCACCCATCCACGGACCAACCCCGGCAAGCGTAGCTTAACCTGATGGATCGACCCGTGCGGCTGTTAGTACTTAGCCACGAGCTCCTACTGTGAAGGTTAATAAATATTACGTAATAAAAACCAGTCTTGTCTGCTACTCATCATATTATGGTATCAGAAATCTCTTAACGGCATGATTTACGCTTTGATTGTGTAGTCACGAAGATCATCTTAAGACATTGCAACAAGGAAGTAAACAATCAAACAATAAAACTTGCAAAGCTACTAATCTTAGCGAACAACTTTGTTTATTCCGCGATACACAAAATAGGTACATAATATAACCCCACCCAAACAAACATTTTCCTAGCAACCCAATATTTTCGTTGATACATTTTCCGTGTCAAAAAAAAAGAATATTTAAAATTGGAACACATCAATCGACGCAATTTTCATTCCCATCCCAACCCTCAAATTGAGAATTCCTAAAAATAAAACCCCGTCCGTCAATCTGCGATCTGACGATTTTTTCTCCATTTCTGCACGTGCATTCGAGTCACGCCAATGGCATCCTTGAATTGTACGCTGCGACATTTCGTATTCACTGCCCACAGTCATTTCACCAGTGACATTTGACATACAAGGTTCAACGAACGAGATTGGAGTATGTAAGGCGTGATCGAAATCGGTTCGGAAAAAGCCCTTGTAGCGTTTGAGGGTTATGTGTCGTGCAAATTGGATGAAGTTTCGGTGGCATAGTATTGAACGTTTTGTGGCGTATTTTACTTCGGAGCCTGAAATTATCATTAATTTCGAAATAGATAAGTAAATGCTTTAAAATAAACTAGGCTGAGAATCAGCACTTTTTGAACGCCAAAATTACATAAGACAGTCCCCCAAAACGCCCACCCTTCACCACTTCCTAGTGCTTTAGCTGGGAAGAAGTAGTGGCCCAACAAACTCCCCAGCAGCTTACTACATAGTAAACATTTTAAAAATAATACCTCCTAATATTAGGTACTGCACACAGTGCACACGCCACGTATTAATTTAATTCAATTCAATTTATTTATTCAAGTAACCATGACTCATTTGTTAGTAAACTTATCCTATGTTAGTAAATAAGATAATTTTATCTACATCCTAAACAAATTCCTGTATAATATACACAGCGGCAGTACCTACTATCCGACGCTTCACCGTGACTGCACCATTCCATGGGAAATGGCACAGCAGCGATTCACGTACGGACAGTCAAGCCTGCTCGAAATTAGATACAGGATACTGTTGATATTAATGCCAAAAAAAAAGGAAAAACTACCGATTTTTTAAGTGTAAACTTCTTTAGGCGTGTTGGGCATTTTTGAGATGGGAAAAAACAATAGGAACTCGCGACACCGTTACCTCATTTTTGTAAACGCGATTGTGCTCTTTATTTATATTAAGTTACGGATCAATGTTCTATGCAAGTATTTTTACTTTAAAGGTCTTGGAAGTTTTTTTTTTTTTTTGTAAACGCTTTTGTGCTCTTTATTTAGATAAAGTTACGGACCAATGTTCTATACAAGTATTTTTCTTCCACCAAGGCGATCTTGTTCAAGTTTTCACTTCTGTCGGCACTCCCGGAGTGCCGTTGTTTTTTTTCCCCTCATCATCCACCCACGTACAATTTTTACTCCACTGTTCCAAAGGAATTCTCAATGTTTAAAGAATAACCACCTATCTAACGAAATGACATGATTTGCGAAGTTCAGCGTGGCTTGTTTGACCCTTGATCGGGGAAATACCCAGGAAAATAATAACAATGAATTTTTATGGGTTATACCATCATGAAGGTTATTGACGTCTAAGAACATGACGTGTATAACGTTATAGAAACAAAATGAAGACAAATTCAATATGAAACATTATTTTGTGCTGATTGTCAACGAATTGCCGACTGACCAATGTCCACTGTTCTGGTTATGATAAAAGGTTATTATTTGCTAAATTGTAATTTTATTCACGATCAAATTCCATTGAAATATTGGAGAAAACCCGGTTTTTTGTTTTGTATTTATTTTGATTTACGACTCTCCCACCATTTAATTTTTTTCTTACAGTACAAAGGTCCGTTTTGTACGGTATAAAAAACGGATTGATGGGTACATAATTATTCGCTCACTAGTCACTATTAAGATAAGATAAGATGTAATTTATTTCCAAGTACATGGTACATTAAGATCTTAATATTAAAAAGTTTCACATGTACTACCGTTGCCGGTGTGATTGAATCACTTGTCCTTTTAATGATATGTGCTCACCAATAAACAGATTTCTGTGTGGGTGTGGAATTCTAACACTAACATATTTACGAATTTACAATATAGCACTATCGTAATGTTCTATTCAGCCAGCTTTCGTCAACTCGATAAGCCCAACAGCAGCGTAAAAAATATATATTTATTCTTAAAAATTACAGAAATTTATTCAATAAACGATTCTGAACAAACTACTTTCATAATATGCATTAATTCAGTTATACATTGTATTCAGGTTGACCAATTTACAGTGATCCAATTTTCTTTTTAGACGCCATCTTGTCCTTTTTGAAAATTATAGACCAATTTTTTTTTTTTTAATGTGCTGTATTATTTTTCATAGTAACAAATTGGTATTAAACTGCATCCAGTGACCCCAAAATAGTTGGAAAAAGGCTAGGCAGATGATGGTACACACGGCTACACATCAAACTATACATTTCCAGAATAAGCTAACCTCGCATTGTACAGAAATCCTATACAATACGAAATCAGCATAAGCTGGAAATGTATAGCTTGACGTGTAGCCGTGTGTACCGAATAGGTTCTTTATTTCACTTTAAAAGCTACAAAGGTTCAATTTTGTTTCAGTGTTCGACGCAACTGCGAAACCTCCGGCTGGCATCCTAAGCGGCAATGTGAACCAATTTGGTGACTATGACGAATGCCTCAGCGTAGATGGCGCGGTCCGAGGGAAGTACTGCCTTGCCTCCCTGCAGATAACTCTCAGTGGAGACAAAAATATGGATGAGATCGACACTTTGGTACACAGCGGACATTATATACGGAGTAATATTACTGATGTAAGTGGATTTTTCTTGACAAATTTTACGTTTCTTTTCATGTAATTTTATATGTAGTATATTCGCGCGGCAGTCCTGACGGTTTAAACAGCCTAAACTTCAATTCTTCTCTTTATGATTCTTCTACGTTGAAAATTATTAAAATAACATCGGATTTCCCGTCGGCAAAAATGACCAACTTCCATACAAACTTTCACCTTTCCATACGAATTTTCTAAAATGCTTCTAGACCCCAGCGGTTTAAAGACTATGGGTTATCAGTCAGTGAATGAATGAATTCGAGGTTTTTAGATCGGGGGGCACGGCAGTGCCCCCGCCAAGTCGAGCACCATCCTTTACTGGAACCATTTCGCCGCATTTTCAGGCCCCTATTTGAGAACCTCTGGATAAGATCAGAACGCAGAAATTTTCGTCATCCAGTAAGCTATAATCACATACTTAAAATCCAAAATTTCAAGTCTGTAGGTCATTTAGTTCCGAAGTTAAGCGAAAGCAAAGTTTCGCATTTATGACACTCACTCACTCATGATCATCAGAATAGAACTAGTACTTCCCATAAACTCAGAGAGCTGAAATTTGGTACAGAGTTAGGGTTTAATGGCCACATAAAGGGAAAACTATAAAAACTAGGAAAATCGAAGATCTGGAGTACCTGGTGACCCTGATTAGAAAACACAAGAGCCCAACCAAACTATTAGAGATCGACATACCGCCTTTACAAAAAATTTTCAACTTGGTGGGCCGCTTCATTTGATGTCAAAAATCGAAGGTCTGAAGTATCTGATGAAGAACCCTCAGCTGGTCTCAGCTGTATTAGAGATATGGTAATGCTCCCTTCTACTATTGGTACATAAAAAAATCGACTGTCATTGCAAAAATCCAGCGTAGTGGGACACATCTTTTAATCTAATTTAATCTAGCCTATAGCGTCTCACTTCTGGGCGAATGCCTCCCCTTCTGCTTTTAATACGCATATAAATAAATTTAAAGGAAAACTCTGGATAAGACTAGACTGGCTTTTATACTTACAAGTTTACAAGAAGAAATATTCGAACGATTAACTTTATTCTACTCGAACATTACACAAATTAAATAAACCAGTCAACGAGGCCAAGTCACACAACATTAACTATAATAATAAAGAAATCGCAGTAAGGAACCTTAGACTTGGCACGACTTTGTCTAGATTTCATTACTTTTTAGAGATAAACAAGCAGCTCCATCGAGACTTGGCTAGTTTTTTACAGAATGTTTTTGGTGGGATTTCATTTTGAGCTTAGGTCTCTTTCATCAAATAACAAAATAACGCTTTATCAAAATTATTTTTGAAAATTGGTCATTCAGGAAGGAACTCACCGTAAAATCAAAAGTAACAAAGATTGATAGACTAGTTTCACATTGAATTTTACATCACTTTCTTTACAATCTCAAGAAAATATTAATATCATGTTATTTATTTTATACCGCTATTTCAAAAAAGTTCACAACCCACTCATCTTCTGCCGTTAGCAGTAATAACCTATGTAATAGCCCGTCTAAAAAAAAACTTAATTTATGACTGAGGAAACAAAATTTCGCAATATTTAACATTGATGATCTCAAAATATAATTTATTCGGTGTGAAACTATAGCTTCAGCAAGAAAGAACAATCTTAATTCTTATGAATGAGTTTTTTTTATCGTAACCTATGAATTTATGATCTTTAGAATTATAACTATAATTATAACCGACTTTAATAAAGGCGGAGGTTGTGTATTCGATGGTTTATATACCAAAATGCCAAAAAAGTGGTGCGTGAAAGGTGCATGAAAAGTGGAATCACACGTCGTGTTATTGGTTATAAAATGACGTGTGACTCCAGATTTTTAATTTGTTTGTCTGTGCGCCACATAGCCTATAACCAGTGGACGATCAAGACGCTTCTATCAATAGCTCATTTGTCAATTTGTGATGAATAGTTTAGAAGTTATGAAGGCACACACACATACATACCAGTCGAAATCATAACCCTCCGCCGTAGTCGGGTAAAAAATAGGCCAGCCCTCTGGTCACACGAAGAGTCGACTAACCGCTTAGCAATGTCCCAAAATACTCGATAAGCTCGGACCCCACGGCCCTAGTACTTCAACCCCAAACGGCTCAAACATATAGCTCCCAATAAGGTTGTTATAACCCGATTTTTATAACTATCAACGTCAAAATATTACAGTGTATGTGGTTTAAATAATAACAATAACAACTTAACAAATAATATGACAAAACTGTGGAGACGACACGAGTTTTGTAGAGCGTATTAAGAGGCGTCGCCGTCGGGGCACTAAGGAGGTAACCGTGCGGGTGAATTCAACAACCTACGATTTTGACAGCTCCAAGCGCTCAGTTATAAAAATCGATTTATATCTAAGATACTTAGATAAAACGTCAAATAAAGTTACAAATGACGATGACTAACCTCTCAACAAAGACACTTTACTTCAAACCCATAAGTAACTAATACGGATGTGGTCTTACCGAACGTTACCGAATATGCAAATTATATGAAATCAGGTTCCATTGACCCGTAACCTTGCCTTTTATTGTTAATAAATACCTTTATTATCAACCTTTAAAAAACCTCTGAAGAATTTTGGGTTTTTTAGGAAAACTTGAATAGAAATCGAAGTGACGTCGTAGATAAGTTTGTTATAAAAACAAAGTAGGTAAATTGATAATTTATTGGAAACAGGTGTTCAATTTAATTTGATTTATATTATTAATATTGTTTTTTTTTTATAGTCCTTGGTTGTATTTCTTACGCTTATGTGTTATGATTGATGGATTTTTTAATTATAAAAAAAGTCTCATACTTCTTCTCTTGGTCACAAGCTTGTCTTTATGACCAACTAGCTTCTGCCCGCAACTTCGTCCGCTTGAAATTAAAATGAATGAATGAATTTATTTTGTGCTCGCGTTAGGCATTTTTGAGATGGGAAAAAACAATTGAACTCGCGACACCGTTACCGACACCTCATATTTGTAAACGCGATTGTGCTCTTTATTTATATTGTGTTACGGATCAATGTTCTATGCAAGTATTTTTACTTTAAAGGTTTTGGAAGTTTTTTTTTGTAAACACGATTGTGCTCTTTATTTAGTTAAGGTTACGGACCAATGTTCTATACAAGTATTTTTCTTCCACCAAGGTGATCTTGTTCAAGTTTTCACTTCTGTCGGCATCCCCGGAGTGCCACTGTTTTTTTTATTGTTCTCTTCTTTTATGCACGTGTTTCTGTGACAAATTAACTTATTTTTCTTTATTTTTGCTTTCTTAAATTTCGGCCCCCACCGCGTCGCGTCGCATCGCCGGCCGTGCTATTACTTCGTTTTTTGCTCGGCTCCTAAAGGTCATAGCGTGATGTTATGTGATGTATTTTTGACTTCTAGCAGCAAGATTAGTGTTAAGTTACCACAAAATAGATAGCCTCTAAATGCTTTTGGACATTGATTAGTCGGTACCCCCCCCCCGTGCAATTCGCGCGCCCCCGAGCACGAACAGGTTTGTATTTAATCTTTTCGCACCTATGTAGGAGTCAAAAATTGCCTACAAAGCTTATAAATACATACAACTCTTATATCTCATTTCGGACTGAGTTTAGAGATTTGCACGTCAAATAGTAATTTCGTTTGTTACATTATTCTGTAGTAGAAAAACAAGATTCGGTTGATGGCCGCGAGAAAACAAAAAGACGCCAATTTTAGGCATTGGCCTTTTACCTTATAATAAATTATTATCATATAGTATAGATAAGCGAAGCATTCCGAGGATTAAAGAAGTCTTCTGCTAAATGCGGTTTCATTGCTTCGATCCCCAGGTCAAGTTTTTCCAAAAGAAAATTCTCTGTTAAATGGTAACAACACTAGACTCATTCACTATTACATGGGACTTCAACATAACTGGCGAAATATCAGTGAATTATACAATACACCTCTTAAATAATAAATAAATAAAATAAACAATTTTCGGGGCCAAAAGGGATTTAAATGTGGAGCGAAAAAGGAAAATCAAATGTGAGGCAAATTATGTGGGGCGAATGCGGAATATAACCTGCCTACTCAGGCGTAATGTTATGTTATGTTTTTACAAGCTTTATATTGTACTAGCTGCGCCCCGCGATTTCACCCGCAGAAGTCTCGATCCCGTGGGAATATCGGGATAAAAAGTATCCTATGTGTTAATCCAGGTTATAAACTATCTGTGTACCAAATTTCATCCAAATCCGTTCAGCCGTTTGAGCGTGAAGAAGAGACAAACATACACACACAAACTTTCGCCTTTATAATATTGTGTGATTAGCTTGCTTCGTTCGTAAGTGTTTATTTTATTTAATTTCACGCACTACATTCTCTAATTTTCAGTGAAACCTTGATGACGTACGCCGTCATGGTCAAATAAAATTCAGTGCTAATAACGCTAAGTAAATGGTCACTGGCTCATAACTTATTATAGTTGTATCAACAGTAGGCGCAGTTTTGTAATCGATGTTTACTTAAAAATTAGTAGCATGTTCCTTTAGAATTTTAAAGAAGCTTTTTAGGGTTCCGTACCTAAATGGTAAAAACGGGACCCTATTACTAAGACTTCGCTGTCTGTCCGTCCGTCTGTCTGTCACCAGGCTGTATCTCAAGAACTGCGATAGATAGACAGTTGAAATTTTTAAAAATTATGTATTTCTGTTGCCGCTATAACAACAAATACTAAAAACATAATAAAATAAATATTTAAGGTGGGCTCCCATACAACAAACGTTATTTTTTGCCGTTTTTATAGATAATGGTACGGAACCCTTCGTGCGCGAGTCCGACTCGAACTTGGGCGGTTTTTTCCATTTTATTTTTTACTCTTAACTTAAGAGGTTATATAAAATTTCTGATAACACGGGTACAGCAAACCTATTATAGGGATTATAGGTAAATAGGTGGCCTACTTAAAATAATGAGGAAAAATCTAAAAGCAAGACAAAAAAGTCAAGCAACAAAAAAAAACAGTGGCATTCCGGGAGTAGGTACAGACAGAAGTGAAAACTTGAACAATTTTATTGTGCAGGAAATAATGTATCGCGCATTGATGTCTTTTTAATGGTCAAAAGCTGGTGTCGTAACGGTGTCGTGAAATCAATGGTTTAGTACCATCTCAAAAATGCCCAACGCGCCTAAAGAAGTTTTCACTTCAAAAAATATGGTGGTATTTTCCAAAGTTTTATTTTTCCTGTAATCTTTACATAAACTTCTATCACAGAATAATTTCAAATTTTTCTCTATGCAAACTTCGGAGATAAAGGATCGGTATAATTTTTTTACATTTTTCATCACAAGTCGAAAAATATGCGGCCTAAAAAAAATGTTTGAGAATGTGCAAATAGAGCTCTTTCCTATGATACCTAAACCTTTCAAAATCACCAACCAACCACTAATAAATGATGGTTGTCTAGATGGAATATTTTATTTGGCGTCAACCTATATTACTATTTTCGACCAAACTATTACAAAAAAACACAAAAACAGTCAATACTTAACCAATATTATTATCACCATTTACCCCAAAACGTGCATTTCAGTAGGTGGGGTAATTTCGCAAGTTCTGTTGCAAGAATGCACTAAAGTTGGGTCCGGGCGGCATAACCGTGACCTTGGGCAAAAGCCTGCTTTTCAACTAAAGCCTTGGCCGGTTGCAACATCGTACAGGTTTGGGGCTGAACCGTAGCCCAGCTGTTTTAATTGGAATTGTTTTTAATCGGCTGTGTAGGTTAACTGTGTGCTTATTATGGTTATATGGAGGGAGGAGAAGTGGTTCGGTTGAGTCAGGTGTTATTGCAGTGCATAGATGTTACATTGCTGTCATTCGTAGATCTTTGACAGGCATTACGGGTAGTCTGAAGTCTTAAAAGTCTGACAACCAGTCTTACCAAGAGGTCTCGTGTTACCTAGTAACTGGGTTGTGGTGGCTCCATGTAGAATACTGGTATTCAGCTGGATCCAGTTAGACTGGAAGCCGACCCCAACATAGTTAGGTTATAACAACATAATAGGCTAGGCAGATGGTGTTGATAAGATGTTGCATTGAAACCTTAAATTCCGCCATAACTTCAGTAGAAGGTGAGGAGTACCCAAGGCGGAACTGTTGATCCTATCACGTCACGTTTACGCGTCATATTACTAATTAGACTTTCAAATTTATTAAAATCTTCTTTAACCAATTAGTTCGGATAAACTAATAAGTTACTTATTTTTAAAATTTCCTAAAATATATATACAGAAGCGCACTTATCGGTTACTATTAATCTGAAATGCAAAAAGTCGGTATGTGAGAATGTCCGGAGCAGGTAAAAGACAATTTTGACCTTTTATTTTATGAAAAAATTTCCTCCTTTATTATATAACGGAGTGATGAATGGCACGTAGGCCGTTTTCCCATTATTTGACACTTAAGTATAAAGCCGTGTCTCCTACGCGTGTTTTTTCGAAACATTAAACAAAAATCCTTACACATAAACATTTGTTTTCATACACAAGTCATTTTCTGAGTATTAAAATATTTTTACATTTACACATTTTGTGTAAATGTCGTAATGAGTTCCGACGAAGAAGACGTACTTAAAAAGTATCTCTATTCCAATCTATCGTCAATTTATAACAACTTGTTCACAAGTATGCACAAGACAATAATTATAACCTCAAAACCTGTGTTGAATGTCAGTAACAGACGTCCGCGGTGCGCGCAGTGGTTGAAAATGAAACAAACCCGTCACCCGCGCGGGGAATGTTTTCCATACAGCTCGAAAAACCAAAACATCGTGTTTGCATACACAGATGTGTATGGCCACGCCTATTTGTTTCGATGTTTTCGTGTAATGTTTCAAAAAAACACGCGCAGGAGACACGGCTTAAGACGACCCGTAAAAATAGGTGCAAGACTTTTCTTGAACTTCCAACATGAAGGCTACATTTGTATGACGCGCACTATATAGGCAGCAGGTTACATTACACAATAAATATGTATAACAAGTTATAGTTAGGCATTAGGCTTTTGGGGTTGAAACCCTCGGGCCGTGGGGTCCGAGTGCTCACAGTTTGTTTAATGAAATCTCCAAACGGCTGGTTGACACTTCCCGTAACTCAAGCAAGGGCTTGCTTTTATCTTGACCAGAGACTAAGCAGTGCCATACAACGTGGCAATGCGGCCAGTCTCTTGGGTATATTACCAGTCGACAGCGATGCGGAAGAATTTCGCCGCCATATTTTAATTTGTTTATAGTTGTAGTCATGTTAGGTTATTATATTTTTTATTTTTGTACATTTAGTTCAAGAAGTGTATCCAGTGTTTAATATATTTTTACCCTTTTTCATAAATTACCTCTGTAAAATTATTTGATTTCACTAAGGAATAAAATACTAAAATAAGACAAACCTGTTTGATTTATAATTTGTTACGAAAATATTGTAATTTTAGCTAACTATTATCGTCTAGAGAAGTTATAAATTAGGGGTGAGGGCGAAAAATATGTAGATTAAGTTAAGCTCAATTAAGGGTAAGTTTTTCAAAGTTCAGTAAATAGACTTTACAAAATATATATTTTTGTAGTATTTTTGTAATCAGTCACATTTGAGTCAGTCAATTAAGTTATCTTATTACCAGGCTAATTCTAGAGGCTAATCCTAAGTTGCAATAGTGGTTTTTACGCTTACAACAGACTTTCCACCCAGCACTTTCCACCCTGCACTTTCCACCCAACACTTTCCACCCAGCACTTTCCGCGCAGCATTTCTGCCCAAATTTTGCATTGTGCTAGTGTATTTTAAACTGCTACATCTAGTCCTTTATGTGTACGAAGAGGCCTTTGCCCTGTAATGGTAATCATATTATGTAACTATGATTCATTTATTGCATCCATAATGAGCTTCAAGACTTTAAACAGACCACAAAAACAATAAACAATCACAAAAACAGCTTCAAATTAATTCAACATTAAAACTGTACGTCATCATTACATTTTAAGAATATACTTATCAATGCTACCATATATTATTATCAGTCACTACGTTTACAGAGCTCTGACGTCATCACTGTGCGCATCTATACAGGGTGGCAGGGACGTCGTCAAAAATTGCTGTTACATAGAAAAGTGCAATACCTACGCGGTCAAAATGTATGGAACAGCAGATTTTTTATTAAATAAGCGACGAAAAATTTTAATGCAGGGTGGTTCAGAATCATGTACTGAATCCATGGTAACAGTTTTCGTGTCGATGTGCCTGCCACCCTGTATACTTATCTACATAATAATATAATCTATACTGATATAATAAAAACTAACTTCCTCGTTGGTCTAGTGGTCACAAACGCTACTGCTGAGCATGAGGTACTGGTTTCGATTCCCAGGTCAGGCAAAGTATTATTGAGTTTTCTATCTAATATTTCTCAGTAGCAGCTCGGAGTCTGGATTTGTGCCCGGTTGGTGGCAATAGGCTCGCCCCCTATTACATGGGACTTAAACATAACTGGCGAAATGTGGGTGTACTATAGGGACACCTCTGCCTTACCTTGCGGGGGAACCAAGGCGTGATGTTATGTGTAATAATAATAAAGCTGTTTTTTTAAGTGAAAACTTCCTTAGGCGCGTTGGGCATTTTTGAGATGGGACTAAACCATTGATTGCGCGACACTGTGACGACACCAGGTTTTGACGATTAAAAAGACATCAACGCGTTGATTACCACAATGCCGACTTTTTTCAAGTTTTCACTTCTGTTGGCACTTCCGGAGTGCCACTGTATTTTTTTTGTTTTTTGTTTGAACGCAATAATCTCTGAAACTATCAGTCGGATTTGGAAAAATCTTTTTACATGTGATAGCCAAATTCTTGAGAAAGGTTATAGGCTATTTAACATCATGCTACGACCCTTAGGAGCCGCGCAAAAAGAAGAAAACGAAGTAAAAGCGCGGGCGCGCTAATTATTATCGAGCAATATTTGTTTGTATACAGATTTCTACTCACGTTTTTTAAATCAGCTCTAACGATTTCGATGAAGGTTGCAATATAGAGGTTTACGGAGGCGAAAAATCGATCTAGCTAGGTCTCATATCTGGGAAAATTTGTTTTTTCCGTATTTTCACCCGAGCAGAGCTCGGTCGCCCAAAGATTAGAACAACATAATGAATAATGACATGACATTATTGACATTAAAATAATGATCATGGCAGCATGGAATTAGTAAGTACCTACTATCATGGCAGTATGAAATAAGTAAGTACTATCCTATACTATTAAATGAGCATTCTCTAATTTCACCAGAGCAGAGCTCGGTCGCCCAGGTACTGTATAAATTAACCGAATTCTTTTAAATTAAACGCGGGGCACAGCTATACACCATAATATTGTAACTGTCAAATTCGCGAACGGAACTTAAAATATTCAAGGTCGCAGTAACCATTTTATAGTCCGGCCACGTAACATTAAAGTTACGAGACGAGACATCTTTTAGGATAAAAAATTAAACATGCATTGCATACAATGGCTCATTTCTCGGGTTTTCGGGGTTCCGTGTGAATATGTGAAGAGCCCTGTCAATTCTTCCACTATCTGTCACCATTATAATACAGGAAAAAAAAACCCAGTGCTCAAACTTAAACACGTGACTTTACTCATCATTTTGAACAACTTTTACTATGGGACCAAACCTGAAATCGCGAAAAAATATCAACTGTTCTCTACATTTATGTTCGCATAACTCGTCAAAATGTAGGGAACAACAGGTTTTTTTTTTCGCGATTTCATGTTTGGTCCCATAGTAAAAGTTGTATAGATATCTCTTCGATAAAATTTTATGATGTGCTTTTTGTTTTAAAACTGTCGTATTTTCTTTAAGGGGTCGCTGAAAATAACTTGACTTCATGTAAGTCTAACTTCCTGTTGTCTTTAATCGTTATCTTCGACACTAATATTATAAAGAGAAAAGATTTGTATTTTTGTTTGTAACGAATAAACTCAAAAACTACTGAACCGATTTGAAAAATTCTTTCACCAGTACAATGCTATATTTTCACTGAGTAACTTAGTCTATAATTTATCAAGATATCACGCGGGCGAAGCAGCTAGCGGAAGCTAATCTTCGATATTGAAATTTGGTAAAATTCTGAGGCAATCGATCTTTCTCTCTCATTTCAGAGAAAACACAGAGCTATTTAACGTGACTGACGGAACCCGATCGTAATACTGATCACCACTGACCTTCTGTGCCAAACGTGTTTCAGACAAACATGTTACATAGTTAAGTAAACATTTAATTTTTGAATAAGTAAACATAAAACATAATTTTATGTGTCTAAACAGTAGTGATCTTGAAAACTAGCCGTGTCTAGATTTTTTTTAAGTTACTGTTCCTTAGTAATTATGACACTAAAACTTGACTTAGGCTTGAAAAACCTTGCTAAGTACATAAGGATATTGCAGATATTTTATTTTCCACAGTATTGAGTGAGATAGGTTCTCGTTATCCACATAAAGAGTCTAGCAGACAGGCGCGACCCGACAGTGTGAACAATTTCGATGATGTTTTCATAGAAACAGTTCTACTGGAGTCGCGTCGAGCTGTCGCGTCGCACCTGTCTGTGGTAGCCTTAACGGAAAAAAAGGAAAAAGCACTGTGTGTGGTATATCTGCAAGATATACAAATCTATTCTACCTGACATATAAGTTAAACTACATTACTGACACCAGTAAGTAGGTACAACCATTCGCTAATTGGATAATTTGCGATTTGGACAATTTGTGAATTGGAAAAATTGTGAATTGGACGTTGTGAGAAGTGGATATTTAGAGCCCATTCGACATTTTAGTTCGCCTGTTACTTAAACTTTAATAAATTATTTATTTATATATACTTTAAAAAAAATATACCTAAACAAATTAATTAAAAAAAATATAAGTTTTATTAAATTAATGAATGTTTAAAAATACTATATAGATATTAATATTTAGGCTAAAAACAGTTAACCAACTCTAGGCATAGGTACAACCCATCCACATTCTCCCAAATGACTGTAGGATGAGCAAAAGAAGATCATTACTCATAATAGGACTGTAACTAGTATTTGTAATTCTTGCATTGAACTCGTACTTTTGACCTACTGAAGGTGAATATAACTTTGATGTTTAAACAATTGCAAATTACTAACATTCACAATTCCAAGGATTAAGTAACCAAGATTAAGACTGGCTACACACTCAATCTGCCTAGCCTTTTCCCAACTATGTTGATGTCGGCTTCCAGTCTAACCGGACGCAGTTGAATATCAGTATTTTACATAGAGCGACTGCCTATCTGACTTCCACAACCCAGTAACTAGGTAATACGTTACCGCTTGGTTAGACTGCTTGTCAGACTTTCGGGCTTCTGACAATATAGGTTTGGGAGTTTTTTTTTCAATCTTACATATTTCTGCCAAAAATCCGCATATTAATTTTTTAAATTTAAATTTACCCAGTAACACTCACGCAATAAAGATAAATCGAACGACACATCATTCATCATAATCGGTTCAGCCGTTTAGTAGTTGCGAGGGAACGTAGGGACGGACATATACACATACATATAAGTCAATCACATAACCCTCCTTTTTTGGCTTCGCTTCGATTTTTTTAAATTTTTTTTTGAGTTTTTTTAATAACCATGTTCTATATGGCCTTTTTTTGTAAAAGATTTATTTTAAAAAAATTAGGGTAAAACACCCACTGGCTACTACCCCAGTTGCTAATTACCTACGTCACTACAGATTTTGTCGCATATTGTACGAGTACCTACATAAATTCACTGTGCCGGTATATACCTACGCGTGCAGGCCGCCTTAACGATACAATGATATGTTTCGAAATGACAGGTTTCAAGTTCAAGGGCTACATCATTTCTTAATCCAATTTGATTTATTGTGTCTGTGTGAACATGAATAACATTAATTTACATTATATTATAATAACTTTTTAGACGACGGGACGTGTTGTTTGTAACTGGTGAAATTAACGCTTGTATTTCGTTTTGAGCTAAGCAATTTGATATCTTCATTATTTATTCTACAACAGATTATTTTGGTATCTACAAATTGTGATGCATTGGAGGTAAACCAGTTTTTTTAACACTAGAATTAGGATCTTCACCTGGGGAGGGTCATTGACACCTTTCCAGTTTTATAATATTCAAGGCAATGGCACGTAAAATTTCATTGGAGAGGCAACCAGATGGCGAATGGTAATCTGGGTCTTGAAGTGATACCGAACTCCCCGTATCGTCCAAATGGACCCCAAATGGACGGGGGCGGAGATATGGGGGATGGGGACAAAACATTTTTTCTTTTTTGACATGGCATTAAAAATTTAAGCTCTAATTACTGCAAGGAATTCGTGTGTATCAATGCAATCTAGTTTTGATAAAATTCACCCTCATTTTCGGTGAAAATTCATCGGTAAGGAGTTTCAAGAATTGTATACATTATTTCAATTACAACGATGTTGGGGGGTGGCGGGATCCTGCCGTTTTGCCGAAAAGATTTTGCCAAATTTTCATTACCCAAACAAATTTTAGCAACCTTTTTTTATACCAATGTAATATTTGGAATAATTTTAGTACGCACATTTTCATTTGGTCAAATGTTTACTTGGCAGATTGTTACCAAGGATAATGTCATTAAGGCTTTTGGTCTTTAATCAAATGATTTATTACAGCAAACAATATTTAGACAATAAACGTTTAGTTAAATGATTTGTTATGACAAAAAATATAAAGGAGCTTGTTAAAATATAGAATGATTTCATTTTCTGGCAACTTGTTTGTTAAATTTGATGTCATTTGCGTATTTCTTTGTAAGCTTATGTGCTTGAATTTGTCTTGAATTTGTCTGAAACAAGTCAAATTTATGGTTACTAGACATTAGGTTATTTATGGAACTAGTTACAGTAGGTTATTAATTTTAAAAAAATGGTTAGGTTAGGTTAGGTTAAAACTGTGACCACCTACGCACGAGCCGAGCGAGCGAAGCGAGCGGTGCCGCGGCAGCGGCCGGCGAGTGCCAGAAACGACTAGATTTTATAGAAAAACATGTTATACCAACTGAAATATTTGACTAGATAAAAAATGGTAAAAGTACTAGTTGGTGAACAAGTTATTGTTCAAACGTTCACTTGCCAAACATAGGTTTTCGTAACAATTATTTGTAAAGAGATTTTTTGGTAAGTAATAATTTGGCAAATGAAATTATGCAAAAATTTGTTTGGGAAGTGATAATTTGGCAATTTCTTTTCGGTAAAACAAGGGAGACCCGGGGGTGGCAAATGGATGGTATTGATACATACGAATTCCTTGCACTTATAAGAGCTTAAATTTTTAATGTCGTGTCAAAAAAAATATGTTTGCCCCCATCCCCATAGGATATATGGGGATGGGGGCAAACATTTTTTTTTCCCCGTCCATTTGGGGTCCATTTGGACGGTACGAGGAGTTCGGTATCACTTCAAGACCCAGATTACCATTCGCCATCCGGTTGCCTCTCTGATTAAATTTTACGTGCCATTGCTTAAACTATAATGTCCTTTCTAAATTATTCTCCTCCAACTGTAAAGAAACCTAACCATAATGGTCTGAATTCCCCAAGCGTAGTGCTACCAGCTTTTAAGCTGAGATCTATAAACGTTACATAGCACGTACCTACTTAAGCTAAGCGTTATTCTTGTCACTGTTATACAACTGTCAAACAAAAATTGCAAGCCAGGAACGGGAGCATGTCCTAGTCAGCACTAGGTAAATAACTTTTATAGATCGCGGCCTATGACTCTATAGCGTATATGTCTGACAAATTGATGCATATACGAGGTGTCTTAAAAAAACTTTTTTTACAAAAAATACAACCGACTTCCAAACAACAAAGTGAAAAATAACTTTAAGATCGGAAGTCGGTGTTTTTGGATCAGTATTTTACTTTTTTGCCACCGACTTCCGAAATTAAAGTAATTTTTCACTTTGTAGTTTGGAAGTTGGTTGTATTTTTTTTCTAAGTTTTTTTTTTCACTTTTTATTGGGTTGATTTGTAATTTATCAAAGTTACAATAGCCTTATGTCAACTGCTCATCAAAAATACCCAAATCGCTATAGATGTGCCTTTAATATTTGAAGAGTTCCCTCGATTTCTCCAAGATCCCATCATCAGGTCGTGACCAAATGACAATGGGACCAACTTGAAAGTATACACTTTCAAACAAAAAAAATTTTTTTCATATCCGTCCAGCCGTCTTCGAGTAATCGGGGAACATACATGAAAAAAAAAAAAATATCCCGACGAATTGAGAACCTCCTCCTTTTTTTTGAAGTCAGTTAAAAACGATGGATGGGCTGTATGAAAGATGATATGGCTAAAAAGGGAGTGACTTCTGAGATGATGATGACTAAAAGAGAAGTATGGAAGAAAAAGACCTGTTGCGACAAACACAAATAAATTGGGACAATGGGAGGAGAATGATGATAATGATGATGATCAGTGATCAGAAATAGATGAGCTAAAATACCTAGATTTCGACAAATAAAGTGGAGACGCCTTACGACAAAATATTTTTTCGGGACTAATGTCGGATTGGTAGCAGTAGTGGCCCAGTGGTAACGGCCGCGACTTACGAGTTGTAGGTCGTAGGTTCGAACCCAAACAGGTGCTTTACTTTGTGTAAATTATTTCATCACCACTGCTCTCAAAACGATGAAGGAAAACATCGTGAGGAAACCGGCATGTTCTAGAACCAAAAATTCGAAAACATGTGACATCTACCAACCCGCATTGGGTCCGCGTGGTGGATTACGGCCCACTCCCTCTCATAGAGAGGAGACCTGTGTCCCAGCAGTGGGAACATTTATAGGCTGATGATGATGATGATGAATGTCGGATTTCGTAACATTACTAAGTACGACTAAAATTTATAAAGTAAAACAACTATCGAATTAATTCCCTGCTTCTGTTTAAAAACAAAGAGTATGCACGATTTATATTTTATTTTTTAAATAAAGGTAATCTCCATATCTTCGTTTGAACGATGTAAGTAAGCGCGGAAGCTAATGTAAATTACATACCAGCTTTAATAATTGTCTCGAAACCCCGACATTAGTCCCGAAAAATATTTTAGTCGTAAGGAAGTCTCCTGTTTATTTGTCTCTGTTCTTTGAACTTTAGGTATATTAGCTCACCTATTTCCGATCACTGATGATGATACGATACTAGGTGTCTCTAATGGAGCTCGTAAGAACCACCCAATAGATAAGCCGATAGTGAAGCCGGTAGAAGCCTCTAGCAGAGGCCCTGACAGTAAATAATAAAACTTCACATTACGCCCATGGGCGTAAAAAGAAGTTTAATCAATAACCTACCTACATAGGCTTAGACTGCGGAAAACCATAACCAAAATATGTATTTCGAGATGTCCAGTATGGCTTCTGATATCAAGGAAGTGAATAACTACTGCACCTAATGTTTGACTAGCTTGACAGAGTCATTTATCAAAAAGTCCATGACATTTCTTGGATACTTAATTTAATATTGTATGTAGGCTTGTCTGTTTGATAAAGCACTTGTTTTGTCCAGACAGTTTAGTCTACGTCTGCGTATAGCCAATAGCCGTCAACATTTTTTTGTCTATGCAGCACATTCCTCTGCTGTATTGGTTATTTGACTGCCCCGCAAGTGCGACTGCTGAACGTGGGGTCCTAGGTTCGATTGTCAGGTCGAGCAGTGTTATTGGATTTTCAATTAGGAATTTCTTAGAACAGCTCGGAGTTTGAAAGTTGGCGGTGTGATACCCCCGTGCCTCGGAAAGCACGTTAAGCCGTTGGTCCTGCGCCTGATCTCCCTCTGGTCGTGTCGGATTGCCGTCCCATCGCACTATGAGTGGGAGGGAAGAGAGAGTGCACCTGTGTCTGCGCACACACTTAAGCCCGTATTACAGAACCTCACTCAAAACTCAAGCATTACTTAAAATTCGTTTAAAGCCTTTTGGTTGGTTGAAACTAGTTTTAAGTAATGCTTGAATCTTGTGTGAGGTTCTGTAGCACGGGTCTTATGCACTATAATACCTAAATTCCGCAATAAAGGCTAGTCTCCGCTGAGATCGGTCGCCATGGCCGAACTTCGGAAAGACTATTTTATCTTTTGTCCTGAACATTTAGTAAAATTACTAATTTGTTATCCCTTGGGTTAAAAGAATGTCCTCTCGTGTTTCGTCTATTATGCTGGATATCAGCCAGCTGTTCTCGTCTTGTTTTAGAAGCTATGCCTTTTTTTTGCTGATCTCTTTACTCCAATTCATGAATTATATTGTCACGTTAGCAGTCTTCTGATCTTCACTTCAGACCAACCTTTTGGATGGCTCATTCACTTCATCCAAAATGTACTTCTGCATGATAATTCTAACCATTATTTGCATTTAAATCATCAAAATTAAATGCAATAAAACTAATCAAAATTGTACTCTAGAAACATAAATTATGCATATTTTCTGGAGGTTTAAAATAAACTGGTCTGTGTACAGTCGACTATCTGAAATATGTAAGGTCGATGAGATGACTAAGGTACTTAGGAGGATCGAAAGTACCATTATCCGAAAATCACACAACTTCAGCAGTAGCCGTAGGTACTGTGGATGTGGAACAACCTCAGAACTGCTCGAGCAGCTGTTATTTTCCGATCGCGTACTCGTGAATTTCAGGGATTATATAACTTAGTGGGTGTACTACTCGTATGTGGGTGTGAGTGTAGGTACACCTCCGTCTAACCCTTCGGAGAATACAGTCGTGATGAGATTATAATAATGTATGAAACTTTCGCTTTGATTATGGAGTTGGGGTAGCCCATTCTTCGCAGACAGTCATGTAATAAACTAGCTACGCCCGCGGTTTCACCCGCATAAGTCTCGATCCCTTGGGAATATCGAGATAAAAAGTATCCTATGTGCTAACCCAGGTCATGGTCTATCCATGTGCCAAATTTCATCTAAATCCGTTTAGCCGTTTTAGCGTGAAAGCGTAACAAACAAACATACAAAAAATCCAATCTTTTCTCTTTATAATATTATAATTAATAATAGTTTAGATATGCTTTTGTCCAGTGCGTAATTAATAAATTAAAATTACAAGGTGAACCAGTTAGAGTATCCACTCCTTTTTTATGATAATCGACGCTAAATTCAAATATAGTGCAATACATTAGCATTCTGCAATACATTAGCAGTCTGGATTTGTGCCCGGTTGACGGCAATAGGCTCGCCCCCTATTACATGGGACTTAAACATAACTGGCGAAATGCGGGTGTACCTACTATAGGTACACCTCTGCCCAACCCTTCGGGGAATCAAGGCGTGATGTTATGTGTGTTATGTTACATTAGCATTGTAATTGGTTTGTAGTTCACGTAAATTGCTTTTATTATGATGACGAGAAAATTAAAAACAATACAACTATTAATCTGGATTCAAATGAGATTAGATTACATTAATTAAAATAATCATGACATACATGCCCACTGTGAATGGTAAAATTGAAATGGCCATATTCCATACTTGTCTAAAGGAAAATATTGTGATTGTAGATAGTTGGTGTTACCACATAGGGGACGAAAGAACAAAAAAATATTTATCTTAACTTTATTTTTTCGAGTACAGGTGCGAATATACCTTCGTATACTGTTTCGAATTCCATTTTTAACCGACTTCCAAAAAGGAGGAGGTTATATGTTCGACGCGTATGTTTGTTTTTTTTTTTTTTTTTTTTTTTTTTATGTATGTCCACCGATTTCTCCGTCATTTGTGGACCGATTTTGAAAATTCTTTTTTTGTTTGAAAGGGTATGCTCCCAAATTGGTCCCATATAAATTTTATTAACTTTGCTTGGGTAGTTTTTGAGTTAGCTACAAAATACGTATTTTTTTTCCCACTTAGATGTAGATGATATGATAAGTTCCTGACACTGGTAGTAGGTAGTGGTATTCGAATGTGTGTGGGGTAGGTACCACAACTAAAAAGTGAAAAATAAATTAAACTTTTTACAAAAAAAAAACTACCGACTTCCAAAAAAATCACTACAAAGTGAAAAATAACAGACTTTAATTTCGGAAGTCGGTGGCATAAAACGAAAACACAAAACCCAAGACACCGACTTCCGAAATTAAAGTCTGTTATTTTTCACTTTGTAGTGATTTTTTTGGAAGTCGGTAGTTTTTTTTTTGTAAAAAGTTTTTTCTGTTGTACAGACGCCAGCACATCAAGCTACCCGAAACTGTCAAATTTTCCCAATCAACTTTGAACCTTACGCTTCAGCGATAAAGTTGAAAATCTATTAAATAAAGGACAATGACCAAAAGTGGTACCAAAAAGTCTCGCGCATCAAGACCAAAATTTTATAGTAATTACTTTCATAATTTTTTACGATATTATACGTCGGGGATTTGATTTGTGAACAGGGAATTTACTTTTGAGATTAAAAGTATGGATATTGTTTTACTCCCTATAACTGACGTTCCGTTTCACACGAACAGCCCCTTGTCTGTCGACTTGTCAACAAATTAGATGTTACGAAATGCCTTGTTTGCAAGCATAACATTTTATGACAACCGTTGGCGTCCTTCGTTTTTAACCCTTGATTTTTGAAAGCGTCATGACCACTGTAAAAAGAATACTTTGCCGATTCTACATTATTAAAAAAAACTAGAATATAATTGTATGATTATCATTATTTTATCAATGGTTAATTGGCTGTTCACAGTCAGTCTTAGAGATGTAGAATGCAATAGAATTGATTTTTGATGAATCGACTAACCAGTAATAGTTTATTTTGTGTAATAAATAATTATATAATGTTTGCTTGAAAAACATTATATGTTTTTGGTTTGATTTCTTTGATTATCAGCAACAATTAAGTACACCAAATCAATTTAGTTTGGCTTATTGCTAATTGACACAAAATCGATTTTCATACCCTTAAGATTTTTGTTTATCGATTACATCCCTAAATCCCGACTAGTTACTTTATAATCTGTGCATTGTCTGTGCATTGATTTGACATTTTTACTTGTACTCTACTGACGTATCAAGTACCAACAATCTTTGCGCTAGCGAGTACTGTTTTTGAGAGTTGAGAACTTGAGATTATATTAGATAATTATTGAATTGTGCGTTGAGAAGTCGAACTTGTTTGTATTTTTTTAACTTCTTTTACTGTGTTGTGTATTGTGCAAATATGGCGAGTCGTGGGGTCGACCGATTGACACCGTCAGTCAACCGGCAAATCCGACAATGTATCCAATTGTTCATTTTTGATACCCAGAAACCAACCTACACATTCATTAGAGCAAGCGTCTACTCCAATGTTTAACTTGTTACAGTCATGGATAACTTCTACTCAGGTAAGCAGATCCGCTTACAGTATTGGCAATATAAAGGTCGGACAAATCTCAGAGTTTCAGTCACGCATCCTGTGGCGCGGCTATAATTTTACTCGTAATTCTTACTAATATTAGTGGATTACGCTATTTTTAGAGCAATAATGTTCGTTCGTGTTTAACGTGTCTATTTAAAATAGGCCGTCAGAAGCGTCGAAAAAAATAACCTAGTTTTTAGGTTATTTTCGATTTTATAAAATAACTCCAAAACCCGGGTTTTTTTTTCAAAAATAACTTTTGTAGGAGTTAATATGATCAGTGTAGTCTATAAAAAACAAAGTTTGATTTTGATGCAACATGGTACGGGATTCCATACATCCATGAGCATTCTCCTTTGACAGATTGTAGTAGCTTAATGTGCTGGCGTCTGTACAAGCTCATATTTATAGAGGAGACGTTTAAGCTATTATAAATTCATGTCACGAATCCAATATATCACTCCTAGATCATGATGATAACAATAAAATATTATTCAAACAAAAAACAAACAGTAATAAAGTAGCAAAAAACTTAACTTCGTATGTTGTCATGTATATTTCGTTATCCCATAAATATGAGTGGTAAAAGTTAACCGCCGTATTCTATTTCTTAGTTTCGAATAACCTGAGGAAATTCCTAAGCATATTTAATATTTTGTGGGTGTTTTTAAATGGGATCCTTGTCAATTATCAATCGGCCAATTGACAAATTATTATTGTAAAACCTGCATTGTAACATGTTGAGCTTACAGCTTTTATTGAAATCTAATCAGCTGTGAATAAATCTAGCGAAATGAACAACTATTTCCACATTGTAATCAAAGACAAAAGAAGAACAACACACATCAAAAGAAGAACACTCCACCAAGAAAACATAAAGAACATATTCATAACACAGCTCGCACCGAACTAGAAATCACGATAACTTTGAGCGCACGAACAATACCGAACCAAAATTGGATACCATTGTCTTCACAAAGGGTTGATATCAATACAAATTCTTTGTATATTTTCAGCAATGTCTGTCTTGGTCAAGGGCTATTGTGTTTCTCAATACAATTGTGATTCAAAATCAAGTGTGGGACCAAATAAGCGTACATACATAGTAGACGGGTGCTGTCCTCTCAGAATATTAACTAGTTGTAAACCTTGGATTGTTTCGCGTTCGTGATCTAGATGATTACTATGCTATGTGTTAATAGTTTATTTATTAGCTTCACCCTGTCTGTCTATTTCAATTCAAGATTTTGACAAATTCAGTTCTTCTATATCTGGGTCTTAAAATTTCGATGTTGCCGTAATGCCATTGCGAAATTACTTTGCTAAGTAATTTTTTGAGTAATGCACTTTTGGATGCAGAAATCATTGCATTATTTATTTTGATTGCAATATTTTTAACACCAATAATCTTGTTAAAATGTATAAGATACCTGCTGGCACAGTTTTTATCTCGTCATTTACATTCAATTCATGTTTTATACTCAAACTCTGACACAATGAAATGTTTGCTCACTCTTATTCACCATGTGCCCTGGATTTTCCATGTTTTCTACTTGTAACAAAATAATTACTATTTCATCCAGCACATTTATGATTCCTAATAAACTCTTATGTGGATGAATATCTGGCATCCTCCCTTTTGATCACTAGATTCTATTCATAGTCAAGGCCGAACAGTCTAAGCCAGAGAATCAATCATGTCAGTCCGAATGTGCTCACTACTAAACATGGGCCTCCCCATAACTGCTAAAATTATGAATGAATGGCCAAAATACCAATTAGCATAATCGCTCTCTTAGCGTCTGCTAAGTGAGTGATTTAAATGCGTCCCGTATCTGTGATCACAGTTTGATGTGAGCAAGCAGAAGGCTGCTGCCAGTTTGATGTGAGCAAGTAGAAGGCTGCTGCTTCTTGGCTTTATCCGTAGGCATATTTTACGTCACCCATTTTATGAACTGGATATAGGAGTTTCGGTTGTCCTGCGGTGAGATGGGCGGGCGCCGATGATGATATCGCAGTTAGAACCTGTTACCTGGACTGGCACAGCAACGCGGAGATTGGCACAAGTAGTGAGAGGCATATGCCCAGCCACTGCTGGGCTAATATTTATTCTCATAATTCTGTATATATAGTTGTCTTTTATTCTAAGCACTGTTTATTTTATTTTGTTACCTACCTATTTAATAGACAAATCACTGAACCTGACTTGATTTCCGTACTTCTTTTTCGGGTGACCACTCATCAGCGCTGTACTGTGGATCCCCCATAGCACAGCATCATGCTGAGTGGATGCCTTTTTGTCACAGTCATGTCGTGCAGCTGTCGACTAATTTCTGTTTTATGCTCGTGATTTACTATGTAGTTTTTTGTTGTTTTCTGATTACTCTAATAAACCAATTTTTCTTTCTTTCTTTCAATCGCTGCTGGAGTCGTGCTATAGGTGATAATGATGATGGTAACATGCCCATGTTATCATCATCAAGGCTGGTGGTCCTTTTATCAAAAGCGCGATCAATATCATAGACAAGACCCATATCCGTATCTAACCTAGTAATTATTCTTTTGTTCCAGATGGGTCATCGAGTCCCGAGATACTCAAGCCTGATGTGGGGAGTATGCATCCCCAGTTCTTGCAGCAGCTATGATTTGGAAGAAGAGTTATCTCAGAGAGTGATAGGACTCGGAATATCAGTGAAAGTGCACAACAATATGTGCTCAGTGAAGAACATTAAGAGGCCTTACTCTTTTGGGAAGACACTTTCCATGTAAGTGCACAAAATTCTGACTCCCTTACCAATATAAACTGAATAGCTATATCATGATGAATAACATCAATGAATAATAGTTATTTCGATATTTAAGCTTGTCGTAAATTTATACAGCATTTATTTAGTAAGTAGATAGATGGATAAGCATAATAAAAATACATACATACAGGTCAAACACATAACCCTTCTTTTTTGGCTTCACCGTAGTCGGGTAATAAGAATAATTGACATAAGGAACTATTTTAGGCAGGTTCATAATTTATTGCCCATTCGGTTCGACTGCAATTCTTTTATTGCATGGGCCGTATAGGTGACCATAAACGCATTAGTGGCGTTCTTCAGTTCGTCAAAAGTGCAAGTGTACAGGTACCAGGACATTCGGGCAAGTGACATAGTCTGATTTTTCACTAAGAAGACGTGACAACAAGAATGTTTGCTAATATTTATATTTGTATCCTTAAAACGGTTGCTTTAACAGTATATTCCAGAAATCCCCACCGACAAATCCTTACCAGTGGGGATTGTTATTTTTTTCCCGAAATCCCCACTAGTTAAAAGGGTAGTTTAGGTTAGAACTGTGACCCCCTACGCACGAGCTGAGCGAGCGAAGCGAGCGGTGCCGCGGCAGCGGTCGGCGAGTTCCAAAATCGGCTAGAATATTAAAACAAAAGGCTTAGTTTATTTAACTAGTGGGGATTTCTGGAAAAAATAAAAATAATCCCCACTGGTGGGGATTTGTCGGTGGGGATTTCTGGAATAAACCGCTTTAAGAGGGCCCTTCCCGGTCCGTCTATCGTCAACGCGAGCATGGTCGAAAAGCTTGTTGTTTCATCCAGCGCAAGTGAGAATTGCTAACAAGCAAGTGAGAACGCGATAACATTGTGCGAAAAATAACTTGTTTCAGGAAATACGTGTTTTTGAATACGCCTAACAAGTTTGTGAAATAAATGTTTGTCATTTAGAATCTCCATTACATGTGCGAGGTTTCTATGAAGACGTTTTCTTTAATTTTACAATTTATGAGTACATTATGAACGGTCAAAATTCAGGTAAAATTTGTGCAAAAAAGCTGATTTTTGCAGGCTTATATTGAATTTGTTTCGCAAAATTTTTATTTTTTGCTTTCATAGAAACCTAGATATAGTGCACAAGATACCTATTAGTTTAAAAGAATTAAAGAAAGATGTGTTACAACGCCATAATCACGTACGAGCGTTTGTATGAAAAGTATGACGGGTTGGCCGCTCTTAACAAGCGAACACAAAATTGTAAATAGGTTCCAGTCTATTTTTTTTTATTTTTTTTTTATTAGAAGTAGGTATTATGAGTTGTTTCGTTTATTACATAGATTACTAATTTTGGCATCTGTACCAAACAAGTAGGAAGAATTTCTAAAACATAACTCATATTATTTTATGAATTATATCTAATTAACAGTCTTCCAGTTAAATAATTTATTACACACAATAACTGACAACTAATTACCGCTAACACTAAGTGTAATGAAGCGAAATGATTGAGCAGCTTAAGTTATTAATTAAGGATGATTTACATACGCAATGCACATAATTGCACATAATGACCTTAAGCTATGGTTTGATGATGACATAAAAGATGTGTGTATGTGTAATTACATTACGATTTACATCCGTCACAACACACTTCTAGTCCAGTTGAAAACCAGCGTCAGGCATCTATAGTTGTCGGGTATTTTTGCTGAACTGGGCCTTGTTGGCGCAGCCGTGAGGCACACTCCCCTACAAATTTCTCACATCGCACACTTTTTTTTTTTTCATCTGATCTGCTGTATACATTGTGTGCTTTTTAGTCTGTGCTAAATAAATGTATTTTCTTTATTTAATTAATAATTAAAAGTTGCCATAGATTCCGTGCCTCGGAAAGCACGTTAGGCCGTTGGTTCTGGCTGTCATTTTAACACTTCGACAGTCGTTACGAGTTGTCATGGTTCCGAAAATGTGACAACCGGACTTACCAAAGAGAATCATGTAACCCAGTAAATGGGTTGTGGAGGTCTATCTGACCTCCACAACCCATTCAGCAGTCGCTCCATGTAAAATACTGGTGTTCAGCTGCGTTGGGTTAGACTAGAAACCGACCCCGGTAAAGACGAGTCAAATGATGAGTTACAATAGAAATGATGCCTGGGTCAAAAAAAAGAAATTCTGTGTAAAAAATATCAGACACGTATTTTTTGCATTTATTAATAAAAAATGAGTTAGATAAAACGCATTAAAGTTGGGGAGTGGCAGTCGCTACGTCACAAGTAAGTATAAAATTTGCATACTCGTGACGTCGTGACACATTTTAACTCAATGTATCGCCATAATTTGTTGACAACGTAAAAAGAAAATTACGGTCAATTTTTTTTTTTTTTTTGATCTTCCCATTAGGAGCTCCGTTTGTGTGTGCACTGCTATTGGTGCGTGGAAAGAATCTTAAAATTGTGTCTCTTGGAAATTATTATATGAGTATTTTTATTCGGGTTTTTAAAGATCTTAAATCATTGTCTGTAAAAAATCGGACGTTCTTAAGGTGCATACCAATTGCCTAACGTATGTTGATCGACGGTTGCGATTGTTAAAAACCAAATGTCCTTGCGTCCCTGACTTTATTTAAAACAAAGAAGCCTTTAAATAATCTATAGATTAAAAGCTGTATTTACTTACCAAAAACAAGAATAGGTAACTATCTGGCAGCCTAATATTAATTTAGTAGGTAATAAACTGCTAGACAGCTTGACGTCTATTTATTAAGTCATAAGTCATAAGTCATTTATTTCATAACAAAATACTTTGTGTTGTAAATATTACAGTGATGATAAATAAAATAATAAAAAGCATAAACATTACCATTCATATTTAAAATTGATTCTAGACTAAATAATACTCAGCTTCATCTACATATTTTAACAGCTGAGGACCTGTTATTATGAAGGAACTTGAGGTAGAGTTACCGTTACGAATTTTGCTAAAAATCCGGACATTACTTTAAAAAAAAATCAGTATTCAATTAACTTTTTTTTATTTTCTTAAAGAAATCGCCTTAAATCAAAAATTCCGGACAAATGACAAAAAGCAACATAGTACTTGGCTTATGTGCAAATAGTAGCAAATACAGCGAATTTAGATTTTTATAGTAACCTGTACCCTAATTGCGTAATACACGATCAAGCAAAATTTGTTTCGAGTTGAAACAGATTGCCAATCCATTGCTTCAAAAGTTGGAAAAAAAATCTGCTCAACAACGTAAATAACGCAATGAAAGTTGTTGAACTGTCAAAATGAAACAAAGGACATGTCCTAAAATGGTATTTAATTATTCAATAATTCTAACCAAGATAAGTTAAATATATTTGAATAGACATCCCAAAAACTAGTGGTTCTAACTATATCATACATTTTTAAAGACCTCCAATTTTGAGAAAAATCTTTTTTATTTTAGTAAGAACTTACTCCTAAAACGAACAAACCTTTCTAATTATTATAGTGAACACACCCCATAAAATAGTAAACTTGTCAAAATTGACACATGCTACTGTCATTACTGTCAATTCATTGACAGTTATGACAGTACTATGTGTCAATTCATTGACAGTTATGACAGTACTATGTGTCAATTTATGTCGTATTGACATATTCAAATAGTAAATTTGTCAAAATTGACACATGTTACTGTCATCACTGTCAATTGATTGACAGTAATGACAGTACCGTGTGTCAGTTTATATCTTATTTTTCATAGTTACCATCAACAAATAAAATATTTGTACTTTAAATAGTTTATGATTTTTCTCATAAATGGAGGGGTCTAAAAATATGATTTCAGTGGTTCCTAGGTCCATATTTTGTCGTTTTTATTTAGATGTAGTTTGATGCTGGTTAGATTTTTCTCGGAATAAAAAACCAACGTCCCTACAAAAAGCGGACATCTCCTTTGTCATAATCGTTTATGAAAATAAGTTACGCAATTAGGGTAGGTACTGCACTTCTTAAGCATTTGCCTTATATGTACATAAATAATGACAGCCCAGTATAAAGCTGATTAATAGTTTTATGTCATACTTGATGCAATATACCGATAGTAAGGACGGCCTTACATACCTACTTTACGTACTACAAAGATGCGATAACATCTTACACTGTGTGAATAAATAAGTATTGTCATAGGGAAAATTATGGTTTCTTTGTCTAGGTAAGTTGTTGGATGTCCATATCCTACAAACTGTTATGGGTTATACTCACGACTCGTAAATAAGTTACAAGTAAAATAGAAGCTGTCTAATCAGTTTGTAGCATCCAACAATAAATTGCCGTTTTTCGCCAAAACTGGTATAAAATATGATGGTTATGAAAATGAATATACAACAAGTTCTAAGCCTTAGAGCGTTTCACACTACGTTCGATCCGAATCCCAGAAATGTCGGTCTGAAGTAGCCATAGTACTATTTGTATGAGGGGTTGCGCACTAGATCCGATGTTTGTCCGTCTGAATTTAGAGCATTCCTAATTCAGATTGAATTCGGTTCTTTTTTTTTTAATGTTTACTGTGTTAACATATAATATACACAAACATATTTACAACTAACTACTATATATATTATGTAGAAGCATGTAAAGGAAAAAGTTAAAAATAAAGACAAGAGCTCATTGGGCGTCAAAAAATTCGTCCGCATCGCTGTCAGCGGGAAAAGTGCCCAAAAGGCTGGCAGCATTGCCACGTTGGATGGCGATGCTGATTCTTTTGGCCTAAGAATTAGCCAGCCCTCTGGTCACGTAAAGAGTCGACCAACCGCTTGGCGATGTCCCGGAATACTCGGTGAGCACTCGGACCCCATGGCCCTAGTATTTCAACCCCAAAGGGCTCAAAAATATAGCTACCAGTAAGTTTGCTAAATTTGCGCCGTTTGAGGTTTTCTGCTCCTGCAGCAGCCGCAAATCTTGTCTTTATTTTTAACTTTTTCATTCGGATCTTGAATTCGGATTCGGAAAAGATATTTGAACATTGCCCATTCCAAAGTTTAGTCTCTTTTGGAGAAAATGGCCAGAAGAAACTCCATGATTCCTCTTTTAATGTTTTCCTTGCTCCACAGAGCTCCGTTTCATTCCGCTTCAATTAACAGTCAGCCTAAGTTCGTCCTTAGTCTAGTTATGAACCGTATCTAGCTCCAATCTAACTATCTAATAGTTTCTAAGATATTCTGAGGAATTCAATAGATGGTACATTTGTACTATCTAAGCGGGAAACAGTTTCAAAAGCGATCCTATTTGTAAATGGACGGGTACAGTTGTTGGGTTGGTATTCAAAGGTTATAACAACATGGGAAGTAAACTTAACATAACATAACATCACGCCTTGTTTCCCCGAAGGGTTAGGCAGAGGTGTCCCTGTAGCAGGTACACCCACATTTCGCCAGTTATGTTTAAGTCCCATGTAATAAGGGGCGAGCCTATTGCCATAAACCGGGCACAAATCCAGACTCCGAGCTGCTACTGAGAAATTTCAGATAGAAAAACCCAATAACACTTTGCCCGACCCGGGAATCGAACCCAGGACCTCATGCTCAGCAGTAGCGCTTGCGTCCACTAGACCAACGAGGCAGTCAAGGAAGTGAACTTATTTAAATTAAATATGCTTAGTAGATAACAAGAAGAAGATACTGCCCTATTTTTACCCGACTGCGGCGAGGCCAAAAAAGGAGGGTTATGTGTTTGACCTGTATGTATGTTTGTATGTATGTTCGTCTCTATGCTCGCTCGTAACTACTAAACCGCTAAAACGATTTTGATGAATGATATTTATGTCGTAAGATTCGTCTTTATTGCGCGAGCGAGTGTCACTTGGATTTTTGGCGCCAAAATGTATGGTTTCAAAAAACAATCTCCCTTATTATATACGAGTAGTTGGAAATTATATGTTAAAGTAATTTGGAATGAAAAATTACAAAATTAAAAAGCTCTCAAAATTAAAAAAAGTTATCAAAAAAACTAAAAACCCCGAATGCAAAAACACATAGGTAACTGAAAAGAGAATAAAAACAATCATTATAATCTAGGTATAGAATTTTGGTATCGCAGGCAACCAAAGTGACACCATACTTCAGGTGTAGTATTATATTATCTGTGCTTCAGGTTATTGGTTTGTCCCGCCGCATATTAGTTTTAATGAAATGTTTTGTACGGCAACGTTTTCGTAAATTTGGCTAATATTAAAACATCGTTTTGATAGCAGAGCCTAGAAGACCATTACAAATTTCTCTATAAGGTCTGCATTTGTTTGTTAAAGGACTATGTGAGGCATAGAACACCCAAAGTATCCGTTTAAAGACCTAGGATCCTAGCACTTTGTACATTGTTGTGATTAATATATTTTATAAAAAAAACAGTGGCACTCCGGGAGTGCCGAAAGAAGTCAAAACTTTAAAAAAAAATCGGCACCGCGGTAATCAACGCGTTGATGTCTTTTACTCCAAGGTGTCGGTAAATTGCGTTACAGTGCAGTGTCGCGAAATCAATGGTTTAGTCCCATCTGAAAAATGCCCAACGTGCCTAAAGAAGTTTTCACTGCAAAAAGCTTTAATTTTCATTGCAATGCTCACAATTTTCTCTTTTCTTTCCAGAACATTCTTCCTAGCAGTAATCCTGCTTCTCAGTCTAGGCACAATCCTAGATGATGGAAAGGAAGGAGTCACGAACTTCGAGAAGCTTCTCAACGCGTTCTCTTTGAAGAGGAATCTGAGGAAAGTCTTCGACTTATCCGACTCTCCTACGAGGGTGAAAGGAGTTGATGCGTATAGAGGGATGAACGCGTTTGCTCTGCTGATAGCGCACAAGTCTATGGCTATGGCGCACAACCCTTTTGTGAATAAAGTCAGCTTTTCTGCTGTAAGTATTAAAAACATTTTGATATCCTTTTGGCAACTTAACTAGGTATGAGAAACTGTAGGTATCGGGATCTGGAAACGACCTTATACCGCAAATAAGCATTTTTATTAAAACAATACAAACAAACGGAGTATTAAGGCTAGCGTAGACTGGTGATTGGAGCAAGCCGTGCTGCAACGCAAAGCATTGCAAAAATTATATATTCCACTCAGAGCACTGATATCAACAGCACTTGTCTGAACCGAACCTGCTTATCACCGAGAGTTGAAAATCTAGTGCGCGATAAAATCCCGCCGCGATTTTATTACGTCCGTGCGTACGTCGGGGCTTAGAACTTAACTTTTATCAACTTACACAATTCTCCCACACAATTCAATAACGACTTCTTTGGCTTATTAAGTATCGAATTAAACACAAAGTCAACTTTAGAGCAAACTCACACCTCTTCGCAAAGTCTCGAAAATTCAATCAAGTCACTTAATGTGTTTTGAATCCCTTTATACTAGCACTTAACACTTTCTTGAATACTTTAGTCTTTATAAGATTCTGTCTAACTCTTTAAGTGCCGGTTTTATCATGGGAAATGTACTTACATTCTACTTACAAGGAGAAGGTATTAACAAGAAATTGTACAGACGCCAGCACATCAAGCTACTAGAATCTGTCAAATTTATTTAATAGATTTTCAACTTTATCGCTGAACAATTAGGTTCAAAGCAGGGACTTGAAAACGAAATTAATTTCGTTCCGATACACAAAATGTTATCTAATAACGCTCCAAATTTTGTAACGATACTAAAACCTAAAAATATTAATAACGTTACAAAAAAAAACGTTATAGAATATCATTTTGGTAGAACAAAATTTTAAGTAACGTTATAGGTATCAGTAACATTATGCTTATATCCACTTGTAATAACGTTACAGATTCATTTGTATAACGTTATTCTTAAGAACTTTTCCCGCTGACTACCGCTCTGTCGTCGCCCAGCACCACCACCACCACCGGCCACCCCCGTTACAGCGGCCGGCGGCCGGCTGGTGGTAAGCCACCGCCGTATTCAAACATAAGTTCGTACGAAAGTGCTCATTTTTTACAGACAGTGTTGTGAATGAATGGTTATTGTTACCTACCTACTTTTATTTTCATGTGATAGTGTCATGTTCACAATTTTTTTTGGCAATTTTGCGTATCGAAATGAATAACGTTATTATTTCGTTATACCGATATATTAATAACGATATATTTTTAATAATGTTCTTAAACAGTTTAAGATTTCGTTCCGTTTGTTAGTATCGTTATAGTCAATGAATTAATTTTGTTACGATCCTGGTGGAACGGTACAAATTATCGTTACCGGAACTTCACGTAACGTTATTTTGAGTAACGTTTCAAGTCCCTGGTTCAAAGTTGATTGGGAAAATTTTACAGTTTCGGGTAGCTTGATGTGCTGGCGTCTGTACAATTTCTTGTTGTATGCCTGGGTCAAAAAAAAAAAATTCTATTCAGTCCGTCAGTCAGATAATAAAAAAATATTAGACACGTATTTTTTGCTTTATCATAATAATAAAAAATAACTTAGATAAAACGCATTAAAGTTGGGAAGTTGGAGGTCGCTACGTCACAAGTAAGTATAAAATCTACGTACTCGTGACGTCATGGCACATTTTAACTCAATGTATCGCCGTTATCTTTAGACAACGTAAAAAAATAAAAACCGGCCAAGTGCATGTCGGACCACGCACAATGTAGGGTTCCGTTGTTGGGATGAATTTATCCCAAGAACAAACTTTACAACCGCAAATCTAAGTTGGTCAATTATTACTCATTAACTAGTAAAGCCTACTCACCTGTGATAGTTTTCCTTTTAAATTCGTTATATAAGCTACTGCCGTGAATTTTTTCACATATCTAAAACCAACCATTTAGCTGGCAGGGGGGGACACTTAACTCTAACAACAATTTGCACTTTAAAGCTTAATATTTCACAAACGGATCTCTTAATTCAAAAATGGTATTAACACACTCACAATGTTTTAAAAGACCTTTCCAACGATACCCCACACCAAGGGACAGAAAAAAAAAAAAACATCCCCACTTTACGTGTAGGGGAGGTACCCTAAAAAAAATATTTTTCATAATTTTATTTTACCACTTTGTCGGCATGATTAATATGTATACCCGTACCAAATTACAACTTTCCAGTACTAACAGTCTTGGAGCTAGACCGCGGACAGACAGACTGACAGACAGACAGACGGACATGACGAAACTATAAGGGTTCCTTGTTTACTACAGAACCCTAAAAAATACCGTGTCCAATATTTTTTACTAATCTACCTGAGGGACAAAAAAACTTTTAGTCATCAATCATCATTGTGAATGTATGAAGTAATTATTGGGGAATTTGTTTGGTCAGTCATATTTACTGTTGTGAAATCCTATTTTTTTATTATTAATAAATACAAACCAAAGCCAATGAATTGCTAAAGTGAGTTTGTTTTTTATGTTACGTTTTCACGCAAAAACGGCTGAACGGATTTGGATGAAATTTGGCACATGGATAGAGCATAACCTGAATTAGGACACATAATACTTTTTATCCTGATAATCCCTAAGGATCGAAACTTTTGCGGGTGAAACTGCGAGGCGCAGCTAGTACTTATTATAACATCAAGCCTTGTTTCCCCGAAGGGTTGAGCAGAGGTGTACCTGTAGAACACCCAAATTTCGCCAGTTATGTTTAAGCCGACGGACGTTCGTACGAACGTAATAATATCGCGGCGGGATTTTATCGCGCACAGTATTTTCAACTCTCGGTGTTAAGAGGGCCCTTCCCGGTCCGTCTATCTTCAACGCGAGCATGGTCGAAAAGCTTGTTGTTTCATCCAGCGCAAGTGAGAATTGCTAACAAGCAACTGAGAACGCGATAACATTGTGCGAAAAATAACTTGTTTCAGGAAATACGTGTTTTTGAATACGCCTTACAAGTTTGTGAAATAAATGTTAGTCATTAGTGCACAAGATACCTATTAGTTTAAAAGAATTAAAGAAAGATGTGTTACAACGCCATAATCACGTACGAGCGTTTGTATGACAAGTATGACGGGCCGAGCGTTGAGAATCCAACGAGCTGGGACGCACTCTCGTCCCAGCTCGTTGACAAAACACACTGTTCGATTTTCAACTCTCGGCGCCAAACAGAGCGTTAAAAAACCAGTGCACGAAAAAAAATCGCCGCGATTTTATTACGTCGGCTAAGTCCCATGCCAAGGCTTACTACACACAGTGCCGGCGGCGAAGACCGCCGGCTTTTGCCGAGCGGCACTCCTTTGTTTGACGGCTTTTTTGTACGGCAAGCCGGGCCCACGAGAAATTCCAAATAGAAAAACCCAAGAAATGTACTCTCTAGATTCTGTAGAGAATGTATTGTATGAAGTAATTATTAAGCAATTTGTTTAGTCAGTCATGTTTGCTCGTCGATCGCCTTACAAAATGAATGCACTAAGAATAGCTACCTGGAACCTTAACGGACTAGCCCCCAACAAACAAGAGGTTGAGCTTCTAATCTCTGAACATAAGATTGATATTCTTCTCGTAGCCGAAGCTCATGGTACCTGCAACACAAATATTAAATTCAAAGAACATCAATGCTATTTAACAAACCACCCAGATGGCACTGGGCATGGCGGAACAGCGATCATCGTCAACAAGAAAGTGAAACATCATTTAATGCCAGAATACAGAACTGAACACCTTCAGGCAACAACAATTGCCGTGGAGGATAGCACGGGCTACATTAACGTGTCAGCGTTATATTGCCCGCCTAAACATAAAATTGATGAAAATATGTTCACACAATACTTCCACCGGCTAGGAAATCGTTTCATTGCAGGTGGTGACTGGAACGCTAAACATATTAGCTGGGGCTCTAGACTTACTACAACGCGAGGAAGACAACTTAAAACAAGCATAGACAAAAGCCACCTTTTGGTATCCTCCACCTGTGAACCCACGTACTGGCCAACAGACTTTAACAAAATCCCGGACCTCCTTGACTTTTTTGTGCTGAAAGGACTATCAAGACACTACCTCAAGCCTGAATCCTGCTACGACAGCTCCTCGGACCACACCCCAGTTATTTTAACAATAAGTACTATGTTGATAGAATCGGAAACCGTAAAAATGCTTACATCCAAACACACCGACTGGGAATCCCTCAGAGATTACATTGACAACAACATACAAATGAATATACCACTGAAAACTCCGGATGATATAGAAGAGGCAACAAAATACATAACAACACTTATCCAGGAAGCTTGTTGGATTAACACCGCGGAGAAAGAAATAAAAGATCGGCATAGTAACTATCCATTAGATATAAAAAATGCTCTACTCGAGAAACGCCGTTTGCGAAGAATTTGGCATCAAAGTAGACTACCAGCGGATAAAACTGTACTTAATAAAGCCTCCGGAAACCTAAAAGAAATCCTACACGATTGGAACAATAAGACATTGGAAGATCAACTGGAGTCTTTAACAGCCACTGCTTCAACGAACTACTCATTGTGGAAATTCACAAAAAATTATAACAGGCCTCATAATGCCAGGCCTCCTCTTAAAACCGCATCAGGATGGGCGCGAACATCCCAGGAAAAGGTAGACGCTTTTGCGCAGCACCTCGAAAAAGTCTTTTCACCAAACCCAGCCATAGACTTGGAAAATGAGGAGCTTGTTGATAGCGTTCTACAACAAGACTTTCAAATGTCGCCACCCCCGCGCCCTACTACAGTACGCGAAGTCTGGCGGCTTATCACAAAACTTCAAGATAAGAAAGCTCCCGGGTACGATCTCCTCACCAAAGAAATACTGAAACAGTTACCCAGAAAAGCCATTGTATTTCTGACATCACTTTTTAATGCCATTTTAAGAATCCAGTACTTTCCGCTGGCATGGAAGGTGTCCCAAATCATAATGATACATAAGATGGGTAAACCTCCTAACGACGTATCTTCCTATAGACCCATAAGCCTTCTGCCAATCCTCTCCAAGGTCTTTGAGAAGCTACTGATGTACAGAATATTACCAATTCTAAATAATGAGAAAATTATTCCAGACCACCAATTTGGCTTCAGACAGGAGCATTCTACTACTGAACAAGTCCATCGAGTCTATGATAAAATAAGGAAAAGCCTAGAAGAAAAGCTATACTGCTCCTCAGTGTTTCTGGACATCCAACAGGCCTTCGATAAGGTTTGGCATAAGGGTCTGTTATACAAGCTGAAAATCAACCTTCCCCATCAGTACTACTCCCTAATGAAATCCTATTTGTCGGAAAGAATGTTTCAAGTAAAAGAAGTAGATGTGACGTCTGGATTCTATAATATATCTGCTGGAGTACCACAAGGATCGGTACTGGGACCGGTGTTGTACACAGTATACACAGCAGATCTCCCGCAGGCTGATGAGGTTACTACAGCAACATTTGCTGATGACACCGCAATACTGGCAAGCCACACAGATCCTGTTATGGCCTCACACATGCTACAGGGGGGTCTCGACAAAATAACCACATGGCTACAAAGGTGGCGCATAAAGACGAGTGCAAGCAAATCGGTCCACGTTACATTTACGCTGCGAAAAGGTGACTGTCCACCTGTACACCTCGAGAATGTCACACTATCTCACCACGACAGCGTAAGATACCTAGGGTTACATCTCGACCGACGTCTAACGTGGAAGAAACATCTTAAGACTAAGAGACACGAACTTAATATCCGTTACAAAAACTTACACTGGATCATGGGACGAAACAGTAAACTGAGTACCGACAACAAACTTTTAATCTATAAAATGATCTTGAAGCCGGTGTGGCTTTATGGAATTCAACTCTGGGGCAGCGCCTGTAACTCGAGCATTAGCATTATACAGAGAATGCAGAATGCTATTTTGAGGTCAATCAGTGGCGTTCCTTGGCTTGTTACGAACGCTGAAATACACAAGGAGTTATCAATGAATACCGTCATGGACGAGATCAAAAACATCACAAAAAGATACCAGGAAAGACTGGAAAGGCACCCCAACAATCTAGCTGCCGCACTGAAAACAAGAAGTTACAGGAAAAGACTTAAAAGGAAAGACATTGTGTAGTCCACCCACACCTGTGTGGACCTAAGCACCAATACGGAGTAGATGGCTCGCTGGAGTCACGCTCTTCCCGCCAATATTTACCTCCACCTCATCCGATAAAAGTAAAAACTGATCGCGGATCGAAAAAGAAGAAAAAAAAAAAAAAAAAAAAAAAAAAAAAAAAAAGTCATGTTTGCCGTTGTGAAATACATAACTTGATTAGTCACTATATTTTATTAGAACAGTAATTAATTGGACTGGGTTAACCACAGAGTCACAGGTTAACATAAATCGCAAGCGGACACTGCCGTTATTGTAATTTTCTTGTCATCGTTTTTTTTAACCTCCTCTGTGGTTTAGTGATATGACAACCCGTCTCAGACCCAGAGGTTCCGGGTTCAATTCCGGGTTGGTGGTAGGCCGCCTAGCTAGCTACCACCATCTTATCTAAGTCTGTCGCCATAACAACAATGTTAACAGCATTGTTGTGTTTCGGCAGTTAGAGGTAAGATAGCCAGTTCCTCTGTGGTTGAGGATTCTGAAACTCGCTTCCACCTTCGGCCTGATCATCACTTTACAGCAGGTGAGATGAAGGCCAAGAGCTTCTTCGTTTTGGATTTAAAAAAACTCACTCCGGGAGTGCCGACAGAAGTGAAAACTTGAACAGGATAGCCTTGGTGGAAGAAAAATACTTGCATAGAACATTGATCCGTAATATAATATAAATAAAGAGCACAATCGCGTTTACAAAAATGAGAAGTCCGTAACAGTGTCGCGAGTTCAATTGTTTTTTCCCATCTCAAAAATGCCCAACACGCCTAAAAAAGTTTTCACTTCAAAAAGTAGTAATACTATAAGTAGGAATGGCACACACAGGGCATTGGCTCATCTTACTGATGAGCAGTGATCGGAGTAGGTAGAGCAATTTTTTGTACTTGCGAAACGTTGTCTTAATATGGACACTCCCGGAATCCCGGGATTTGAAATATATATTATTAAATTAAATAAGTTAGAAATTATGAACAAATAATGCCCCTCCACCCCTTTGACGGGTAAGTATAAGACGGACACGTTTCAGGTTAATGAAATTAAAAACTTTATATAAAAAAAAAACTGTGCCAATTTACATAGTTATTCTAACGTTCTGTCTCCACTAGAAATGTCGCGTGTTACACTTGAGCGGCAAAATCGCGCGTGTACGCATTGGAAATTAGCAACGCGTCGCTGATGTTAGTTTGACAACGTCGTGCGCCCACTGCCAATACATAAGACAAGCTTTCATCCTTGAAATCAATTTATTTTTTCGAATCCCGGTGTTTCATCTAGAATCCCGGGGAATGTCCATATTAATATCAACGTTTGCGGCCATTGAACCAAAATAGCTCAACCTACTCTGATCACTGCTGATGAGTAATACTCACATAGATTCGTCTCGATACGAGAGCCGACAACTAACGTAAATAGGTTGCTGTCCAGATTCTAGCAAAAATCCCTTATGCCCATCGTTCACAACACAATAAATAACGTTTTACAAACTTCAATCACAAATAGGTAAGTAGCCAGAATTTCTCAGCACTAGTATTTCAATGGTGGTCCGTACCTGCCAGCACAACGCAACTTACTAACGCGAAATAAGGTAATTAATTAGACATTTAAATAAACCTTTTGTACAGTCCCTTCAACCGATTTTGACTTCTATTGCGTTGGTGGCATGACAAATGGCAGCTGCAGTAAACAGTTGGTATTATCACTACTTTTTTTGCTTTTAAAGCCATCCTAATGCCTACGGTATAGAAGTCAAAATCGATTGAACGGACTGTATCTTATTTCAAATGGAGTATAGTTTGTGATTGGTTGCAGCGTCATGGACGATGGTCCTCTTGTTTTTAATATATGATCTATTAATTAGGGTTTTCTGAAATGATGTTCACTACGGCCAACGGTGGCAGCACTAAGACGTCATATTCCGGCACCTGTCAAAAGTGTCACTATATTTACTTTAGTCGCTCGGGAGTGATTGATGAACGAATGACTGAAGCGAATGATAAACGTCATCATATATTTTTTATTCATTGTTGAAATGGAAGACCTCTTGTCAAAGTGGCGCCAACTGGTGGCGTAAATTTTCAATGTGACATAATAATAATATTTAACCTTCTTTCAGGTATTTGGCATGCCATGGGCAGTGGTGGGACGTTCCGCAATTCTCTACACAGACAGCTTCCTATACCTTAGCGGGTTCCTTAATGCTCACAATCTACTCACAGACCTCGAGAAGAAAGGCACCATCAACCTTAAGGACCGCCTTATCGCCAGATGGTTTAGGTAAGAGCTTACAACATTTATCGATGCCATCATCATTAACTAGAGATTGATTACACTTTGAGTGGAGAAAATATATCCTTTGTTTGAAACGGGTCCATTCATTAAATCCCCCTTTTCGTCATTAATCTAGATTTGTATATGGAATTGAAAAATATTCTGTCTTCTTCCTTTGTTTTTAGTTGTTGTGAGTAGAGTATATGGAGATAGTTTTGCTATTACTTTACAATGTTTTAGTTGACAGTTGTCTTGAAATTTTTGTGTATGAATGTGGATGGCTATATGAGTAGGGAAGACCAAAGAAACGATGGATGGACTGTGTGAAAGAGAAAGATGATATGGCTGGAAATGGGGTGACTGCCAAGATGACAACTATAGAGAAGTATTGAAGAAAAAGACAGACCCCAAATATATTGGTTTATGGGGAGGAGAATAATGACGTTTTAGTTGACACTGGTGCCGATTCCCTTGATCACAAACTAAACTAAATTTAAGTTCAGTGCATCTTTTTCTTTCTATTTCATTAAGAAAAGGACAGAAGATAAATTTTAGTTTAGTCCTGTCAAATTAATCGAGGCAGCCCCATCAACACCCTGAACGCATTATTATACTGCACGCGAAGGGCGCTGTACGATCTCTGCGTAAAATGTACCCACAGGCCACAGGTGTAAAACGAGGAACAGAAGGCTCTAAAAAGTGTTTTTTTAACCTCCGTAGAAGCACGCTTAAACCTGCGAGCAATCATATTCGCTCTAACCGACAGCGCACTCCGCTCTCGCTCAGTATCGTCATCGTCTTTAAGGCTAGTGGACAAAACATGCCCAAGGTACTTGAATGAGTGTAATCTCGATAACGGTATACCATTCATCACTACTGGAGGTACCGTTTCTGGACATTTTCCACCAGCCCCAAACACCATCACGACAAACCTTTTCGTCATGGGTTTCAGAGGGAATTATAAAGAATATCCCAGAATCGTCAGACTATCATTAAAGATTAATCCAAAATGCCATGCCATCATGAAGAAACAACTGTCAACATTACTAAAGTCTTGTCCATGCTAGAACATATTCGTATACACAAACTTGGGCAGAAAATTATTGATTGATATGTAACCAAAAATTCGGAATGGAACAAAAATGTCTTAAATACTTACTTCATGTGTCAAGTCAATCAAGGTGTCGTGACTTATGTCGTAGTTAGAACAAGTTCAAACAATATATCAACATCCAGTTAATCCTCTCCCTAAGGCTGCGTTTCCACCAGATATGTGCGAGGATGCGTAGCGAGGGATGTGTTTGTTAAGAACCAATAGAATCGCTTTATTTACCTAGGCTTGCTCAGCGCAGCTCCGGTGGAAACGTCTTAGCGGTGCGAGGTTTTTGTCATCATGTCATCTTCGCACCGCTCAGCGGCCTAGCACATCTCTTGTGGAAACACTCACATCGTTTCACAGCTTTGTTATGCATCCTCGCACCGCTCAGCTACCTCGCATATCTCTGGTGGAAACATAGCCCAAACGTCATATACGTAGGTACGTCACCGTATCGCCGCGGTTCGTGAGCTTGTCCCGAGGCGAGGCGATAACGTTACGATTCCGATTAGTGTGCGTTGCAGTAGGGAGTTTCATACAAAGAATACTGAATAGCTCGAGTTGATACGGTGACGATCCCTTTCTGAGTTGACATGTGTGCTATTTCCTTAACTCACTATATTTTTATCCTAGCTAAACTTTTCAAAAGCACAGAATTCTTAAACTACCTGCAATTTAATAAAATTGTCAGACAATATCTTTCCATATTAAATTCTGAATCTCTTCCAGACTGTTCCCACTATTCGTGAGTCTGATGCTGTTCTGCACGTACATCTTACCGGACCTGAACAACGGGCCCCAGTGGAACCTGGTAGTGGGGGAGCACAGCAGAGTCTGTGAGAAGAACATGTGGAAGAGCTTCTTGTTCATACATAACTACTTCGGCTTTGAAGATATGGTATGTATTTTATTATACTTGTTTTGTTTTTAAAGAATTCGTCTCTTGTATCATGTACCTACCCATCATTGACTGCAAAATAATGGATAACAACGACTACTTTTGAAGTGAAAACTTCTTTAGGCGCGTTGGGCATTTTTGAGATGGGACTAAACCATTGATTTTGCGACACTGTGACGACACCAACTTTTGACCATTAAAAAGACATCAACGCGTTGATTACCGCGGTGCCGATTTTTTTTTAATTTTCACTTCTGCCACAGTTTCTGTTTTTTTACCATTCCGTTTGCGAATCTTGGGGTTATTTGCAAAACATCTTTTCACTGCTGCCGGCACGCGTGCAGGAACTTAGACGAGGCAAAAGGATCAATCAGTATCTGAATCATTACATGTAGCATTCCGTAGTTTCTGTTGAGACAATGGCGTCTGTATGAATATCATTTGACTGTTTTTGTTTAAAAGCCTAGAAAACAACACCGATGCTTTTATTTTCCCAATTTTTTTACGTAAATTCAGCATTTCATTTTAACACCGGTTTTGGAGATAACGTCTATGAAAACGGCTTTTTATTTCAAGTATAACATAGCAGAGTAAATTGAAAAGCCTCGCAGAATTTGGCTTTTAAACATTTTAGTTTATTCGGTTCAAAACTAAAGTCAAAAGTATCGAATTCAATTTAGTTTTACTGCATCTCCTTCGAGTATGTCTATCGCAGAAGCTTTTTATTAACAGTTTCTCTAGACTCACTATTTTTCTTTCTTAAAATTACCTTTGCCTGAAAATTTGATTTGTCTAATAAAGTCACTCTTTTTCTTACCTACCTATATTTGCGCTTCAACTGTGTGCCGTCTTACCAGCCTTACCTGTCAGTCTTACCTATACTCCGTTAGAAATAGGATTAGACATTTAACTAAACCCTTTTTACAGTCCGTTCAACCGATTTAGACTTCTATTGCGTTGGTGGCATGACAAATGGCACCTGCAGGAAACAGTTGGTATTGTAACCACTTTTTTGCTTTTAATGCCATCCTTATACCTACGGTATAGAAGTCAAAAGTATTTTAATAGTATTTTACCCCTACATAGTTGGAAAAAGGCTACATGGATGATGAACTGTGTGGCCGCATTTACTTTGTCGTAGTTTACTTTGTCGTCATGGCTAAGTAATAACAGCCGCACGGGTTGATCCATCAGGTTAAGCTCCGCTTGTCTGGGTTGGCCCGTGGATGGGTGACCATCTTTACATACCGAGGCCCCTCGGTGCCTCGGAAAGCACGTTATGCCGTTGGTCCCGGCTGTTATTCGTGGATCTTCGACAGTCGTTACGGGTCGTCAGAAGCCCGAAAGCCTGATAACCGGTCTTACCAAAGGGCATCATCGTATTACCCAGTTACTGGGTTGTGGAGGTCAGATAGGCAGTCGCTCCATGTAAAATACTAGTATTCAGCTGCATCTGGTAAGACTGGAAGCCAACCCCAACATGTTGGGAAAAAGCTAGGCGAATGATTACTTTGTCGTTTTAAAGCAAACACAAAGCAGATGTACGGTGTACAGTTAATGCGCGTACTTACATAGTGGATACCCAACTTTAGAGCACACAAATGTTTAAAGCTAGAATGGTCGACTGCTTGCCGTGTCGTTAAAAATATTCCCATGTGTATAACTCGAACATTGATCGAGTTAACGGACCTCGGTAGCCGGGTTCGATTACAAATAAAAATAACAATAATTATAATGCCTCACTGAGATAGTCTGTAATCATAAAACACGTAATCTGTTTGTATAGTCTCACATATTACAAATAAACAGAACACAGCAAACATAGATCCATTAGGACATAAGTTAGCTGACGCACCTCTGTACGGCTCACCGGCCAGAGAGACATTTTGTAATATACAAAGTAGACAAATAAATGTTACTCTGATTCGATTACTATAGACCACAGTTTTCAAACGACTTCAAAAATCTGATATTGTTCGCGCAATATGAATTAAAGGCTGCTGATCATGTAATAAATTAAAGCAATCATTGGAAAAAAACTCATTTATACACCGTGACATTTTAGTCGTCTTACAAAAGCAGCCCACTTCATGTATATCCAATGACTACTAAACATTCATTAAAAAAAAACAGTGGCACTCTGGGAGTGCCGACAGAAGTGAAAAATTAAAAAAAAATCGGTACCGCGGTAATCAACGCGTTGATGTCTTTTACTCCACGATGTCGGTAAATTGCGTTACTGTTTTGCGAAATTAATGGTTTAGTCCCATCTCAAAAATGTCCAACGCGCCTATAGAAGTTTTCACTTCAAAAAATTGATATACACCGTGAAATTTGAGTCGTCTTACAAAGGGCCACTCAATGAACTCGACATAAAATACCTCTCGGAGCAATTAAAAATTTATTACAAGTATGTGATATACAATAAAATGTAGCACACAAGTCAAAGGGAACGTCTAGTCGGCACCGGGGATTTTTTTTTTTTTTGGGTGGGAAATTATCAAATAACTTCTCCCGCTCTGGGTGGAGCGGGAGGGCGTGTCAGACTCTTACTGACTAAAACCCACCCGTGTTCCTTCCTGTGCCATGTTGCCGGGGCCGATACAGTGGGACTTAGCGGGGCACTCTTGAGGCGCTACCTTTGAGTTGTGTGCTACATTTTATTGTATATCACAAATTGTATATTTTTTTAAAATTAATGTTTAGAAGTCATTGGATACATAAAGTGGACTGCTTTTGTAAGACGACTAAAATGTCACAGTGTATATATTTTTTTCATTTAATTTTTAACGATGTCTGGCAGTTTCAGTACTTTATGCAACCTACCCAAATGTCCTTTCTTTGGTATTGTTCGTCGAATCGTTGAGCTCCTTAAGTTTTGAGTTGAGCTACACGATTACTGACAAATGCGTGCACGAACTGGACAGGTCCACTCCAATCTGTGTGGTTCTTTTTTCAAAAGAACATCCTCATATGGCCAGACCAAGATTATGTCTGGACTTTAAAAGACTATGGCCTTTGGTTTCAGTCTTTCTTCTCAGAGTAGTCGTATAGTAAAACACCAAAACCACAGAGTTAGAAGAAAAAAAAAATTATACGTATAAAAGTGTTTTTTCAAACATGCTTGAAAATTCGAACATTATTTTAACAACCTTATTTGAGATAAATTGAAATTGTGGTACTGGTCGAATACATGCGGGCGCGCCGGCCAGCAATGTTTTCCTTAACTGTCGTGTTTAGCGGACAAATAAATTACTATAAAAACTCATACGTGTCATGTTATTTAAAAATGGAACGACCTTATTACTTTAACACATGGAAACCAAGGAAGTAACTCATCAATTATTTTATTTAAATTTTGTTTTGATTTCCAAATAGAGCTGTTTAAAGTAAAGAAAAAACAAATGAACATATTGGCGCGTGAAAAATTGTCGTTGTTCGTCATTCGCCTCGGTCCACATTTTCACGATCGTCCATCAATGCCCTTGTTGCAGGCCGCGACAGTAATATACTATTTTTTAATCAATATACAGAATTATGATTTATTTATTTTATTATTTAGGTACACACAGTAAAATACATTTAGATACAACATAATCATAATTTATTTTTTTAATTATATTTATTTTTATTTCTTATCACATTATCGCAGTCCCTTGGAAAGTTTGCATATTTTAATTAAATTGATTTACCATTATACGTTAATTTGTTGACAGTAACTATTTACAGTGCCACTAGTTAAACCACAAATAAATATAATTATGAATCTGTTTGATCTCTTATTTATTACTTAACGCGTGGTAGTTAATCAACTGTTGGCGGTAAGTATGTTAATTTCATAGGCGTATATTTAATGGGAGTTATTACTTTACATAATTAATAACCAAAATATATAATAAATGATTGCCTCGTTCATCTAGTGAGTGTTCGGAGAGGAGCTCGTGGCTAAGTAACAACAGCCGCACGGGTCGATCCAACAGATTAAGCTACGCTTGCCGGGGTTGGTTCGTGGATGGGTGACCATCTTTACATACCGAGACTCCTCCGTGCCTCGGAAAGCACGTTAAGCCGTTGGTACCGGCTGTCATTCGCGGATCTTTGACAGTCGATACCCGAAAGCCTGAAAGCCTGACAACCAGTCTTACCAAGGGGTACCGTATTACCCAGTTACTGGGTTGTAGAGGTCAGATAGGCAATCGCTTCATGTAAAATTCTGGTATTCAGCTGCATCCTGATGCTGCAAATTGACTGGGTTGTGATAGTTTTAAATAATACATGTATGGTTTTATTAAATAGGCCGCAGTATGTTACTGAAAAACAAAGGACGATCACCAATTTGTCTCCCAGGCGATTTTGGTAATTTTGGGAGAGGTAATTTTAAGGCAAAAGTTCAACCATCACCGTGTCATCGCGATCGTTGTAATAAATATATTTTTAACAATATCCCCGCTGACCGTTCAAAGTAATGATCATTGGGAAGCCTATATAAAGTTAAATTCACCCGACATGAACCCTGTAAGTGCACAGTAATTTTTACAAAATTCAAAAGTCATTTATTCAAACTAGGCTGAGAATCGGCACTTTTCGAACGTCAAAATTACAGAGATTCCCCCAAAAACGCCCACCCGTCATCACTTCCTAGTGCCTTTAGCTGGGAAGAAGAAGTGGCGCAACAAACTCCCCAGCAGTACAGCTGTCTGTTAAAGTTAGAAAAAAAAAAAGATTCTGTACAATAGTATGCAAAATAACTTACATTATGCAATAATTACAATATTGAATATAAATTAATAGATATACTTTGATAGTAGATATGTTTTTTAAATAAACCGAGCGCTGAACGTAGAGTCAAGCGAGGGTGAGGATTTTCTGCGTTCAGCGCTCGGTGTGGCAACACGCCGTGTTCGGGTTCGTGACAAGTCAATCGTCATCCTGAGGATGCCTCATTGAGAGGTGAAACACGTGTCGATTTTTTTCAGGACATTTTTATGGCTCTTTAGAAATAGCTAAGCGGAACAGGTTACTAAATATATCCACATCTATTGTATTTTTTTAAATGTTAAAGTGATGTAAAGATGTGTCTATAAAAAGATTTCAATCCAGTACAAGCTCCTAAGTTTTTCGTAAATTAGTGGTAGGTACGCGTTTACTATTGCTAACAATGAATGGAGGCAACATACAGGGTGACACGGTAATCTAGTAATATAGATTCCCATGATTCTTATATAACTATGTATTACCCACATTATTAAACGTGGGTAACGAGGTTACATCGATCTTTATCGTGCGTTTTATTGGAAACTGCATAGATGAAGCCACGGATCTGTATGGGTTAGCTGTTTTAATATTATGTGTAGAAAAGTAGACTTTAAACATAATCAGCCTATAATGTTCCCACTGCTGGGACACAGGCCCCTTCTCTGTGGGAGGTAGTGGGCCATAACCCACCACGCGGGCCCAGTGCTAGAAGTCACATGTCTTCGATTTTTTTTAGTACTAAGTCATGCCGGATTCCTCACAAGGTTTTTCTTCACCGTTTTGAGAGCAACGAAGAGAGGAGGCCTGTGTCCCAGGAGTGGGAACATTATAGGTTGATTATGCCAGGTTATTTATTAGCAGTGATTTTAAGTTCTCAACTTAGTGAAATCCTTGCAATTTATTATTGAGAAATAGATGTCTTTAAGCAAAACGTCTAGTGAAGGCAAAAATCCAGGGAGGTACTACCCTGCCGGGGCTGCAAATAAGGGCCGAAAGGGACATCGTGGCTCCTGGCAACAGGGCAACCGAAAGAACACGGGTGGGTTTTAGTCAGTAAGAGTCTTACACGGCCTCCCGCTCCACCCAGAGCGGGAGAAGTTATTTGACAATATACAAACCAAAAAAAAAAAAAAATGAAAAAAAAAGGGAGGTGTGTTTTGTGCAGCATTGAAACTGTATCCTAGTTGGAAGAGTATGCTTGGATGCAAATAAAACTACAAACACACGTCTTTGTTCCCGCCTCGGTAATCTTAGTTTTGGTGCTGTCCGCCTTCATCAGAAAAACCTTGATTACGCGGTTGAAATAGGTATAGATTCACATCATTTGAAAGAATTCCCAAATCACTTTCTTGGTTCCCTTCTCCCAAAAACCCGACAAATCCAACGACCTGAAAAATATGCCACATCTACCAGATGGTCGAAAGTAACTGCTTACCTACCTCAATATCTAACCCTCACGCCATTTTTTCCAGTGCCTAACCCACACGCATCAAATCGGCATGGACATGCAGCTCTACGTGGCTACCCTGCCCCTGATGCTGCTCATCTGGAAGTACAAGACCCTAGGCTGGTCGCTCTTGGGTCTGATCGCAGTAGCATCGACAGCTTTAAGATATCTAGCCATATACTGGTACGATATCAGCATGTTCGTGTATTATGGAATTTCGTGAGTAATTTTTAATTTTTATTTACTTTTCCTTGCGGGCCCAGTGGATTCGAACCTGGGCAGGTGATTTACTTTGTGTCAATAATTTCAACACCTCTGCTCTCAAAACGGTGAAGAAAAACATCGTGAGGAAACCAGCATGTCCTAGAATCAAAAATTCGAAGATATGTGACTTCTTTCAACCCGCACTGGGCTCTCGTGGTAGATTCACTCTCTCTATCCTATAATGGGTGAATTATAGGCTGATTATTATTACTTTTTGTAACTTGGTCTGCTACTTTTGAGTGGGTGAATTTCGTATGCTCATGACTTTTTCACTATCATAACAAAGTATGACATAATTATGCTCTTTTTGCACAAATGGACAAAAACGATTTGTCAATAATTCATGTTGTGGTAACAATATTGGTCAAGCTATTATCGCCCAGGGTGGACTAAGTATTTTACTACATCCAGTTTGTACGAATTTTATTGGTTTTTTAACTTATGTAATTTTCTTCACGACAATTCCTCCTTCTTTCCTTTCTTATTCTTTCTTTCAATTCTTCAAAAGCAAAAATGTAAAAATCTGTACTTAAATACAAAGAAAGCAGACCCAACAAAGCTTTGATTTTGGCCTTTATTCAGAACTTTGTACAAAGTTAAATTACCTACATAGGAGCTGATAATTATGTGTCGTTGGGCACAGTCAATTACACAGGTTAAATTAACCCTCCGATTGGAATCAAGGCGTTAATCGTTTGGCGGTTTTGCTCACCTAATCCTAAACTTGCCAAAATTGCCTATAGGTGCGGCCATTTTAAACCCCATTTAGACGATACAAGTTTCTTGTCTGTGGCATACATCAAAATTGAAGCAACAAATGTATGCTATGCTTGGAGACTCAGAGAGATTGAATCCGGAACGAGGTGATCCGGCAGAAAACCAAAGTTGTCGATATGAGCTCACAGAATATGCAAACTGAGGTAGCTATGAGGTAGAAGTGTGGATCTTAACAGGGTGGCTGGTGCTGGATGAGAGTTGCCGAGAATCGAGCTGAATAGCGTGCGATTGGAGAGGTCTATGACCAGCAGTGGACTGCTGCAGGCTGGTGACGATGATGATGATGAACAAATGTTATAACATCGTATACGCACTTGTAGACGGTGTAACTTTTAAGGTACTATTCCGTAGCCGACCGCAGACGGCAACTGCAGGAGACGTGTCGCCGGGACACGACTAGATTATAATGTATTCTTTTGTATTTCAATGAAGGCGACATGTCGCTAGCTACGGAAGGTATTCATAGAAATTCATAGAAACCAGTCATGTTGCGGCGACACGTCACCTGCAGTTGCCGCCTGCGGTCGACTACGAAATTGTACTTTTATTATTGCGTCAACTTCTGATATGTCACTGGCAATTAAATCGCACCGTGTAAATCAGCCTTTATTAAAATTTATAAATTTATGACTAGGAAGGAATAAATGTTAACCACAGTTTAGCCTTAGAAATGTTCACGTTTACAGAAATTGGTTAGTCTAAGTGCACGTTTAGTTTTTTTTATACACAATTTGAGTGGTCCAAAGTCCATAGAGAACACGTCTGTTGTTGGAATTTGACCTTTAGTCATACTAAGAACTTGAATGAGCTTGTTATTTTTGTTTGTAGCTTTTTGATTATTTCCGGTTTTAAAAACCTTCATTTAAATTAAACATTAGGAAGCTACGAAGGGCGTTCTTGAGGGCTTTATGTTGTTGTTATTCGACAACCAGAAAATGCTTGAAATACAATGATATAAAAGATGTCTGATTCATAAAATCTTTTAATATCATACCACGCTAGAATAAAAATTAAGAAAATGATAAAAAATCTGGAAAGAGTAGCTAATTATCAAATAAAAGAGTTATAATAGATTACGAATAATAAAAAATATGCGTCACAATCTTTGATAGTGTGAAAATCATACTGCTTGTTTTTCTTGTTTGTTTCTGACAGAATGGGTAAATTATATAATTATAGGAAGCATTATCGATGTGTGTCAATATCCGTGATTGTATCAGTAATTTATTAATCTAGTAAATTAAATAATGAGGTTGACGAAATCCGGTCAAATACCTAAGCACTTACAACTGTTTACCATAAATATTATCACCCACCATACCTGGTTGTAGACCTACACCTACATCTTTCTCTGGTTTTACCCTTTTTACCCGACTACGGCAACGCCAAAAGGAAGGGTTATGATATTAGCCGTCTATGTATGTATGTTTGTATATACTTGTGTTCCACCGTAGCGCCTAAACTACTGAACCGATATTAATAAATGAGGTATCAATCGATTATTAATATAAGTCCGGGTGACATAGGCTATATAAATTGTCCCTAAATTTAATATGGTGGACTGAACACGTAAAATAATGACCTCGAAAAAAATTAAATTGAGATAATCATGTCATATTTGGTATCAAAACAAAGATCTTGACGAGTACATTACAAATATGTAGGTATATGTCGAATATGTAACTGTTTACCTTAAATATTATCACCCACCGTAGGCCTACACCTACGTCTTTCTCTGGTTTTACCTTTTTTATGATAACTAGAAACGTAATTTGAAAGATATTACTAATTGTATCACCATACTATTTCAAGTACAGACGCCAGCACGTCAGGCTACTACAATCTGTCAAATTTATTTAATAGATTTTCAACTTTATCGCTGAAAAATAAGGTTCAAAGTTGATTGAGGAAATTTGACAGTTTTGGGTAGCTTGATGTGCTGGCGTCTGTACTTAAATAAACCAAATATGGAAAAACTGGTTTACGTCAATTATGTCTTTGCAATATTTTCGCCATTTTATTATTTCTTATCATACTCTAAAGTTGATTTAATATTTAGCTTGCTTAGTTTAATAAAATAAATGATCAGTATCAAAATATTAAAGTCTCACTATGTACATTTTTCACCAATTTTCCGAATATGGTTCTCAAATCGGGTATTTAGTCTGAACGGCCCAAACCGAATGGCCCTCGGGCCATTCGACCGTAAACAAAAATCATCTGCATTCCAAAGGACCGGTGATAAAAATTTGAAACTACATCAAGTACATTTGGAAAAGTTATAATTTTTTTCTTAGATTTGTATTATCTTCTATAAGAAAACAACCAACAATTAATACAAAATGTTTACAAAAGTTCAATTTGGTAGTTTTTTTTTTTTTACATAACATAACATCACGCCTTGTTTCCCCGAAAGGTTGGGCAGAGGTGTCCCTGTAGCAGGTTTTTTTTTTTCTTAGCCGTTATTGTCCCACTGCTGGGCAAAGGCCTCCCAACCCTCTTTCCACCTCTCTTTGTCCAGAGCTTCCAAGGACCAATCTTTCTTAAAGGAGTCCAGTTCATCCCGCCATCTCAAATTATTTTAAAGAAACTAATCAACAAAATATAAAAAAATACAATTAGACAATAAGATTTAGTAAAAATCTGTCTTATTTAAAAAAACAGCCAACCGGTTATGAAGATGGATTCTGTTTATTAAGATGATTTCAAATAAGTAAATAGTTAAAATTCATGAACTAAGCGACTATTATACAATGTATGTGACTGTCCCTTTAAATTAATTTTTAAATCATTTTATCACCGGTCCTTTGGAACGTAGATGATTTTTGTTTAAGGTCGAATGGCCCGCGGTCCATTCGCTTTGGGCCGTTCAGACTAAATACCCGTCAAATCGACTTGATGAAATATGCCGTATACATGCCTCTTTCTCAAAACATTAAGAAAACATGGTCTTACGCAAAATAGCGTAGAAGCAATTGAGTACTATTGGTTGATCCCTCCAAACGAAGGAATGAGGAAACACTGAATCTTCCCGAAGCAAATACTTCAAGTCCTTGACTCCTTGACCATGTCATAAACACTTCCTTAGATATACTATACACTATACTTAACACGACATAACAAGAGTATCCATGGTACCTGCTAGTAAAAGCATCACTTAATATGTTTTATGTAGATAGCTACCTACTTGAAAATCCATTACTTAACAAAACACAGTACTTACGTGTAAGTCCTTGTGAACCAACATTGTTTAAGTTTTTAAGTATTCACATTTGCAGCTGCTAATGAAGGCACTTAATAAGTAGTTAGTACTTTAAGTACTTATTTTAATGTCATTTCAGTGACTTGTTGAGTTCTCTTCGATGTAATTATTGAAACTTGATACGTAGGTTTTGTTTCTTTACATATAGTGCAAACAAACTTCGATAATATAATCGTCGTCAATAGGTAAAATAGTTAGGTATAGCAATTTTTTTCCACATACACAAATTCCGTTTCAAATCTTGTATGTATCCAATAAGTACCTAAATGTGTTCAAATCTTTGACCACACTAAAATGGTTTTGGTCACAGATTTGTAAATTACTTATGAGTGAGTTTTAAAATTAAAATTCAAAATACTTTATTTCATAAAAACCTACAAGGGCACTTATGAAACGTCAGAAGTTACACAGTTCCAATTAGTCGTTTCCTATGGAGAAGAGCCGGAAAGAAATAACACAGTTACTCTTTTAAAAAAAATTGTATTTTACAATGTTTTCAAATTACATTGTTAATAGGTATGGGAGGACAGTGTAAGCTTGTCAACAATTACTAGGTACCTACTTAACAAAATAGAAAATGGTAAAAAAATCGAAGCATCTATGAGTCTACAAAAAAAAAACGACCCATGATTAAAATGATATCGGGTCCCATAATTTTTTTTATTTTTTTTTTAATCTTTATTAATTTGAAGGGGTTTTATCACTTAGTGATAATGTCACCCCCGTAACAGAAAACATTCAACAACTTAAAACTAAACAATGGATAATAAACAGAAATTATTATAATTACACTTATTTGTTTTGGTAAATAACCAACAACAAACGACACAACACCCGAGCCTCCTCCGACAAAGGGGACGCTAGGATGCTGTTACATGCCCCCACTTCAAAACCTACACCGAGCGAACATTGTCTATCGTATATGTTCCGGTCACATTCCATCAGAAAGAAAGAAAGAAAGAAAAAAACATTTATTTTGACACAGTTCGTGAAACACAACGTATACATAAAATTAAAAAAAAAAATTAAAATAATATTTAACAATAGTGTGTGCCTCACGGCTGCGCCAAAAAAGGTTCATTTCAGCATTAATGCCAGACAGATCAGCACGTGGTAAATATCCTCAATCACCCCACAAACTTCGCAGTTTGGTGAGGTACTTTTACCCATTAAATATTTAAACTTATTCGATGGGATATGGATTTTGGGTCCCATAAATATTATGGACATAAAGCAACAAAACACAATTGTAGGTAAAAGAAATGGTTAACTTTTACACCTAGTTATGTTTAAGACAAGCAACTCGTAACAACTAAGTATGCAAAATTTTGCCTAACCGGAGTCAAGAGACACCATCCAATCGCCCAGAATTTACAGAAGACACCTATGATTTATTAAATGTTTAGATAGATGCCGCTGACCACACAGCCGATATATTATAAGGTCCTGTTCGATGCTGAGACCACAGATCGTACATCAAAGATGACGGATGGCAGCAGCAAACAATATTACTGTTGCTGCATTGCTTTAGATACATTGTAGGCGCTGTCCACAAGGCAATCTTAGACTTAGGAGTTCAGTTCTTTGGAGGCTCAGTATGATAAGTGTTTTTTTTCTATAAGTAGGTTGGTTCAAACACTCCACTAATAATATTTTTGAATTGAAAACTTCTTTAGGCGCGTTGGGCATTTTTGAGATGGGAAAAAACAATTGAACTCGCGACACTGTTACCGACACCAACTTTTGACCATTAAAAAGACATCAACGCGCGATACATTTTCTTTGGGATTAATGACATTCCAAACATTGAGACATGACAACGACATGATTGACATTTCCCTTTTTTTACCGACTTCAAAAAAGAACAGTATTTTCTGCACAATAAAATTGTTCAACTTATCACTTCTGTCTGCACTCCCGGAGTGCCAGTTTTTTAAATAAGATGAGGTCAGCGTTTCCTATCCGACTACCCTGAGAAGAAACGCCGAAACAAACTCAGAGGTCGCAGTCTCTTTTAAAGTCCAGACATAATCTTGGTCAGATCATGTGAGCGCCATGTGTCATTAATGGGTGTTTGATACCTGTTTTAGTAACTGGCCAGACATTGTAACTACCAGATAAATTCGATTAAAGAGTAGAGTTTGTACTTAATTAAACGCCAGATAATTTAACCGGTACATAACCGGGTGTAGTGGAATTGGCCGTAAATTACATTGGAGATGGTCAGTCATGATAGAGGTTAAAAAAACGTTTTAAATCGAGATTATTTAAAAATTCCGAGTAGTATTTCTAGAATAAAGCCTCATGCAGACAGAGGAACGGGATTCTACACATAGCTTACTTTTTTCCACTTTAATGTACAAATTCTTTAATATTGTTTTATTTTCTTTACAGAGTTCAAAAGCTACTCGACGCGGCGCGTTACTCCTACATACTACCTACACATAGGGCCACTATCTACCTAATAGGAGTCGTCATGGCGTATCTCATGAAAACCAAAAAGTTAAACTTCACACTTTCAACCGTAAGTATTTTGGACCATCCCCATTTCAATCAGCACTGTGAAATAAGTACCTACTTACTGTATTTCTATTTTCCTAATGTCCCTCGGGAATCATCGCATTTCCGAATACAAACGAATGCTAATTTCGAAGTCCATCAATTATTAGATTTATCGTGTATAATAATTTGAATTCAGAACTAAGTACTTTATTGTTGTTTTGTTTTGAATTCCGTGTGAACTATACAACTATAAAACTATTTTCCTATCTGTCGTGCCTCTGACTTTAAAAATAGTGGCTTTCCTCCCATTTTTTTAAATAAATTACATTGAGTATAGTAATAGTATTAACAACTCTATATACTTCCAAGTCGATTGAGAGCGTCCGGTCTGCACCAAGTGCAAAGGGCAACTGTTAGAAATCCGACAACTGACGAAACACGAAGTTTGCCGAGCAACTTAAGAAAATAGAAATACAGTACTACGATTTTTATTTACTGCACTTGTCAAATAGTATTTTGGACTTCTCAATTTTCCCGTCATTGAAGAAAAATTCTTCAGATGTACAATATTGATGTGTAATATCTCTCCTCTCGCTTTCCTGCAATCTGTGGGAGTGATTTCGTGAAAAGGGACGGAAGAGTGTAACAGGACATCGGGGAAGCGCTCTATTTGATTAGACCAATGAGCGCGTGAGATGCTAGAGTTGGTAGTCAGAAACGACCTTGACGAGGCTCCTCCGTCCCTTTAATGTTGCTTATGGTGAGATTTCAGATGTAACACATCATATGCGACTATTGTAAGGTTCGTTCGTTTTTTATAAACGATTTGCATGTTCATTAAGTATCTTAATCAAAAAACTTTTTACAAAAAAAAAAACAACCGACTTCAAAAAAAAAAACACTACAAAGTGAAAAATAACTTTAATTTCGGAAGTCGGTGTCTTTGGTTTTGAATTTTCGTTCTTTGGCACCGACTTCCGAAATTAAAGTTATTTTTCACTTTGTAGTGTTTTTTTTTTTGAAGTCGGTTGTTTTTTTTTTTGTAAAAAGTTTTTATTTTTCACTTTTTAGTTGTGGTACCTACCCCACACAAATTCGAATACCACTACCTGCTATGTAAATAACAGTGACAAGAAGTTATCATATCATCTACATACTAAGTGGGAAAAAATACGTATAATTGAAGCTAACTCAAAAACTACCCAAGCAAAGTTAATAAAATTTATATGGGACCACCTCTGAAGTATGATCTACCAAACAAAAAAAGAATCATCAAAATCTATTCATAATTGGCGGAGTAATCGCGTAACAAACATACAAAAAAAAAAAAAAAAAAAAACAACATACAGACGAATTGAGAACCTCCTCCTTTTGGAAGTCGGTTAAAAATGGGTAGTATGAGAGAAAATTTACCAAATTAATATACTTTTCTCCACATTCTAGGCTCAATCAAGACTTCTCTGGGCCTTCTCCTTGGCGTTGATGGCGGCCACCATCGTGACTCCTTACAAGTGGGGTCTAGAGGGGTACAAATACGAAAACTACGGCGCGGCCATGTTCGCAGCACTATCGCCTATATTTTGGGGACTGTTCATGTGTGCGTCGCATTGGGCGATCGCTAATGACTATGCTGGTAAGTCCTCAAAACTTATTACCATGATTGGCCAAGTTCATAAAGCCTCGTGCAGACTAGCGCGACGCGACATCGGTAATTGTTCTACCGTGAAGTTTTCTTAGAAGTTGTTTTATTAGAGTCGCGTCGCGCTGTCACGTCGCACCAGCCTGCACGAGGCTTAAATCATCTATCGCTTTCCATCAGGCGAGATCGAGCTCAGAACAAGAAAACGTACAAAAAAAAATGGTGGCCTGGTATCCTTTGAATCAATAACTTAAATGAAGCCTGATATAGTTTAATTATTTACTTTGTTTAACTCCAAAGTGTTTCTTTTGATCATTATCTTTGGTCTAAAGGATTTTTTTTTTTAACTCAAATCAAGCTCTAACCTTTGAGTAATAAAATATCTGAGGCTCAAAACTAAATAATAGGTACCGTACTTAATTTTTGTTACTACATATTTTACCGAAGAAAATGAAAAGAAATAATCCTGTCACCATTTTACATAATAGGTTGTTTTGGTATCGTACGTACCTCTAGAACACTGGTCCAGTTCCAAGTCCATAAGAAAGGTATCTAAGCCTGCATTCAATATACACCCTTATATCCACAGGCATAGGAACCTCATTCATAGAGTCGCGAGTATTCAAGTTCTTCAACAAAATCGCGTACAGCGTATACCTGACGCAGTTCCCCATCTTCTTCTACAACGTGGGAGTGCAGAGGAATCCGGAGTACTACTCTCCTTTATTACTTGTAAGTATCCTTGATTTTTTTCCTCGTTATACCTAAGCTCATGCTTTGGTGACAAGGTCAGCATCATAATATGGCCACAATATAAATATGGATAGTATGGAAACTAGGACTATTTATTGAAATAAATACCTACGCTCTATTTTTAAAAAGATCGCGGTGACCCCTCGTCTCGACACGGCACCCGTAACTGACAGCACCGCGACAATCGCTTAGGGTCTCATCAATGAGCGCGTCTGTGTGAGTGTGCCATTTCGAACGTTTACTACGTAGATTATTTACTGTCCATATTTATACTGTGATATGGCTGATTGTAATATATAGGACGTCACTTAGCCGACGTTCGCACGTTCGTAAAAACACAGCGGTATTTTATCGCGCACTGGATTTTCAACTCTCGGTGTTAAGCCGACCGTTGAAAATCCAACGCGCTGGGACGCACTCTTGTCCCAGCGCGTTGAAAAACACACTGTTAGATTTTCAACTCTCGGCGCTAAGCAGAGCGTTGAAAATCCAGTGCACGAAAAAAATCGCAGCGATTTTATTAGGTCCGTGTGAACGGCGGCTTATTCTGCACTTTGCAATCGTTAAGCTTTTCGATTCCAACTCTAAAACGTTGGCATCTCGTTTTTAGATGATCATGAACCGAAGTTTGGATTTCACTAGTAATGATTTAAGAAGCAATATGAGTGTTGATTAACACAATGAGACTTGATTCAGAGATCACCCAAGTGTAGGAACTGGAGAAAGAAATTGCCAGAGTTAAGACTACCTATCTGCCTGCCTCTTTGGTCTAGTGGTCGCAAGCGCTACTGCTGAGCATGAGGTCCTGGGTTCGATTCCCGGGTCGGGCAAAGTGTTATTGGGTTTTTCTATTTGAAATTTCTCAGTGGCAGCCCGTAGTCTGGATTTGTGCCCGGTTGATGTCAATAGGCTCGCCCCCTATTACATGGGACTTAAACATTGGCGAAATGTGGGTGTACCTGCTACAGAGACACCTCTGCCCAACCCTTCGGGGAAACAAGGCGTGATGTTATGTTATGTAAGACTACCTACGGAAATGAAACTTCACAGATCTTAAATAAAAAAAATATTAGTTATAAAAACTAAAACCCAACTACGACAAAAAGTCAACTAACACATGTTAAGGCATAAATCGAACAGATTACGTGTGACAACAGTACCCTAATTGCGTACCTAATACAACACAATCACAATCTGTTTCGATTAAAAACAGATTGATCCATTGCTTCGTAAGTTGGAAAAAAAATCTGCTCAACAACGTAAATAACGTAATGAATGTTGTTGAACTGTCAAAATGAAACAAATTAGGCAAAATTGTTTACGAAAATAAGTTACGCAATTAGGGTACGGATCTTTAATTTGTCTGTCTGTGATGTCTTATTTATACCTTTTTAGTTGACTTTTTTGTCGTAGTTGGGTTTTAATTTTTGTAACTTTTATTTTTATAAAAATTATTTTGGGTTTATAATTTACATATTTTTGAAATGTGCATATTAAGCCCTTTCACATTTTGATCCCAACATGGCATTATTCAAAACTTCATTGGTTTTTATCCTCTAGAGGGCGCCATATTCAACTTCCAACAGTACCTCATTTGTCAAATTATGACAAGTAGTTTAGAAGTTATGAAGGAACAGAGGAACATACATAGCGGTCAAAATCATAACCCTTCTTTTTGCTTCGCAGTAGTCTGGTAAAAAATGATAAATAGATCTTTAAACTCTTGGTATTTCCTTATCAATAATGTTATTATTTATATTATTTCAGGTGCACGCCCCAGAATTGTTTGTAGTAACAGTGATATCAATATTGTCGACGGTCGCCATCGAGATGCCTTTCAACCAAGTCTATAGGATATATTTCGGTAAGTTTTAGTGGAAAAATAAACTACTTACTTATTAACTTCTTAGACCCTCAGCCTATATTGCGAGAACGGAGAATTTTATATAATGTTATATTTAATTTAAAAATATATACAAAAGGACGGGAAAGGATCATAGGGCATCAAAAAATTCAAAGGAAAAGTGCCCAAAAGGCTGTAAGCATTGCCACGTTGTATAGCAATACTGATTATTTAGCCAATAAATAAGCCAGCCCTCTAGCCACGTGAAGAGTCGACCAACCGCTTGGCGCTGTCTCGAAAAACTAAGTGGGGCCTCGGACCCTCGACCCTAGTGTTTCAAACGGCTCGAACACCCAATAAGGTTGATGGAATATTTGCGTCAACTGTGCCATTCCAAATTATGTTAGCTTCCCGATGAAGTTTGGCCCTGATATTGAACATAATGCTGAAAATAGACCTTAATGCGTTTTCGGACGCCTGTGGCATTTCCAGCTGATTTTGAAAAGTTAACTACCCAAGAGATTTCAACACGTGTAACATGACAACCACAGAAACGGGTTTTGTCGACGGAAGAATAGACAAAATGACAGATAAACAATCACAATCTGTAATTTTGTCTATTCTTCCGTCGACAAAACCCGTTTCTATTGTGGTCATGCTAAGCTACTGGAGTGAAATGGACTTAGAAATTATACAATAATTTTGTTTTTTTTTTCTTCACAGGACAATCACAGAAGAAATTAAAAGACAAATGATCCAAGACAAAGACTAATACTGTGCTACAGTTGTGTATAATATTTTAGTTTTAGTCAGACATCACGCAATTAGTTAGTAACTTTTGACTATTTTTGTACTGTTAATTATAAATTAAATATAAGAAAATGTAAACGATAAGTTATTAAAAATAAAAATCCAATGTGTATAAAAATAATTTTATTCTTTTACTCGTCCCGATATGCCTCGTATAAAATGTTTTTTTTTTACAATTCCTTTTTTAAACTAAAAAGAATGCCAGATATAAATGCATTAGGAAATTAAGTATTCACAAAAAAGGTTTTAAATAAAACAAAAACCCCTTTATTTATTTAATATCTACCTACCTTAATATGTACCATCGTAATTTTTTCACATAAAACTAGGTATGTTCTTGATGCATAATTTATATATTTTACTTTATTTACATAACTAATATGTACAGATTAATAAACTTTGAGTCTCTTCAGTCTTACCACTAAATATGACTTTTAATAAAATAATTATGTATAAATCATCTCAATTCGTGACAGTCAGACTACTGCAGCCAATCACAATACGCCTGCAGTAGAACTTTAGTACGTAATATAAGACTACAAGCACATTGAACTGGCTAACACATAGACTTAATTTTAATTACGCTTTTGGAAACCATGTCACGTGCATGGCCAGTTCTACCTTCTGATTCGTCTCTCCTCATCAAAGTCAGTACAGGCAAACTGTGCCCTCAGCAAACCGCGTGTTTCGTCAGTTGTCGGATTTCTATCAGTTGCCCTTTGCACTTGGTGCAGACCGGACGCTCTCAATCGACTTGGAAGTTGGATAGAGTTGTTAATTACTCTTTTAACTTAATGTAATTTATTTAAAAAGTGGGAGGAAAGCCGGCGTCACAGACACGACAGACAGGAAAATAGATTTTACAGCTCTATATAGTTCACACGGAAACCAAAACAATAATAAAGTACTTAGTTCTGAATTCAAAATGGAAATTAGCATTCGTTTGTTTTAGGAAATCCGATGATACCCGAGGGATATGAAAGTAGAAATACTTTACTGTGGCTGTTACGGGTTACGCACCTACAGGTTCCGAAGCGACCATTCCCTTAAAAGGGTATCATTTATTCTGATGAGATATTTGTATATGCGTGCACACACCTGGTCAGACCGATCAGCACGCTAGGATGACAACCATAGAAAAGGGTTTTCTACGGGTTTTGTCGACGGAAGAATAGACAAAATGACAGATAAACAATCACAATCTGTCATTTTGTCTATTCTTCCGTCGACAAAACCCGTTTCTATTGTGATCATGCGTACTGGCATAGTTTCGTCCGTTCATTTTGATTTCTTCTTTTATCATCACACACTATACACTAAAAGTACCTTCACTGGTCTACTACCATTTTACTTTATCAACTCTTCACTTCCACCCTAAGATCCTCTTCACAATCCGGCGCTACCCTCCCAGGTCTGCACATACACCTGATATTGTTAGTATGGTCTCTCATAAGCCAGGAGTGTTCGGGACAGGGGCCCTGCGTGTTCAGGATGTGGCAGGTACCGTTGTAAGGAGCTGTGCCCCTGCGAGTGATGCAGGCTTCCACCTGGAATGGAGAGATACACAAATTGAAGAAATATTTAGTTCATTCTGAGCTGCTTTGTCGGGGTCAGATTCTAAAATCAAAATCAAAATATTTTATTTCACATAAACGTACAACGGCACTTATGAAACGTCAGAAGCTAGGTGCACGGTTCCAATTGGTCGTTTCCTATGGAGAAAAGCCGCCAAGAAACTCCACGGTTACTCTTTTCAAAATAAATTGTTTCTACAATATTTTCAAATTACAGTGTTAATAGGTATGGGAGGACAGTGTAGGCCTAACAACAAGTACCAGGTACTTAGTAAAATAAAAAATGGTCCACAAGTTTAACACAAACATGATTACCGTTATTCGTGTTTATTAGTGACTTTTGTGGACATGATAATTATTCAGATTGATTACAGTTGTAAGAGCAATCATATAATTGCGTTTTATTAAAATAGGTTTTTAGTTTTATTAATTTATTTATCTTTTGTATAGATTCTTTTCTATTTTGTGAATGTGAGAACGCTGTAGGATTAGTAGATTGTAGACCTGTAGACCATTTTCTATTTTGTTAAGTAATTAGTACTTATTGAAATACCTACACTGTCCTCCCATACCTAGTAACACTGTTATTTGAAAGTATTGTAAAAGCCAATTATTTTTAAAAGAGTAACCGTGGAGTTTCTTGCCGGCTCTTCTCCATAGGAAACGACCAATTGGAACCATGCACCTAGCTTCTGACGTTTTATAAGTGCCCATGTAGGTTTATGTGAAATAAAATATTTTGAATTGAATTTAATTGAATTCGTCACTATCATTCTGTATGACGATTAGTGAATTCTGCTGTGAAATTAATATGTTCTAACTTGCTGCGCCTCGTGGTTTTACCCGCATAAGTCTCGATCCCGTGAGAATATCGGGATAAAAAGTATCCTATGTACTAACTCAGGTCATGGTCTATCTATGTGCCAAATTTCATTCAAATCCGTTCAGCCGTTTTAGCGTCAAAGCGTAATAAACAAACAAACTCACTTTTGCATTAATAATATTAGTTGGGATTAACCAAATATAAAACGTGGTTTAGTTTAGAAATGGAACAAAATTTTAGAGCTATACACGACGTTGACTGAAAAAAATACAAATTATGTGGTTTCGTTATCGTTACAATTACAGGAAATAGCAGACATATCAACTCGGAAAGGGATCGTCACCGTATCAACTCGAGCCATTCAGTATTCTATGTATGAAACTCTCTACTGCAACGCACACTAATCGGAATCGTAACGTAATCGCCTCGCGTCGGATGACCTTACACCTTTCGACCGCCAACGCCTTATAAAAACTAAAAGCATCCTAGCGACTTTTGTCGTTTAGACCGAAGATAATCAAAAATCTGGATGACCGTTTTTATTTTTTGAACGACTTCTAAAAATGAAACCTAGCTAGATCGATTTATTGCCCCCGAAATTTCCTGCATACTAAATTTTATGAAAATCGTTGGAACCGTTTCCGAGATTCAGATTATATATATAAACTAGCTAGCTGACCCGGCAAACGTTGTTTTGCCATAGAAATGTTTGGGGTGGACCACCCTTATCACTTAGGAGTATGAAAAATAGATTACGACCGATTCTCAGACCTACCAAATATACACATAAAATTTCATAAAAATCGATCAAGCCGTTTCGGAGGAGTATGGCAACTAACATTGTGACCCGAGAATTTTATATAAATAGATACAAGAATTGCTCGTTTAAAGGTAATTAGATTTATGGCGTTCATGCCGCAGTCTCATAATCATGACTGGTTGTGCCATCTACACAAGGTGAAATCAAAAAACCGTCTTTTTAGCATACCTCTCGTCTACTACAAGCACCATTCCCACAAGCACACACTCCGTTATGGCTAAGACCATCGATGGCTGGTCTCGCTTCAAAGTCGAAGGCCACCACTTCTCCCACCGGACACGGCTCTGCGGTGCCGGGCCGGTAACAACGACGACGTTCCGGCACATACAGACGACCTCTTCCACATGGCACCTGGAATTTAAGAATGAGAAAGGTTTAGGAGTGATTCTCAGTAGGTATAATGCGGATCACGAGAGAGCATAAAATTACTCGAGAATCTAGTATTAGATCCGGATTACACTGAAAAGTAAGTAAATAAGGGTGAAACTCACTTTCACCTTCTGCCTGATCATCACTTACCATCAGGTGAGATGAATGTCAAGAGATTCACCGTAGTGGTAAAAAAAAAGAATTCGGCAGAAATACAGTACCTTGACACTCAAAATTACAATTATCTCGTGCCTATCTCTATATATTTTACTATGTCATAAAAAATAATAATTAAAAAACAAAAAAACCCGACTGCAAAAACACATAACTGAAAAGAAAAAAACAAGCATTATAATCTATAGAATTTTGGTATTGCAGACGGGACAAACCAATAACCTGAAATCATGGTGTAAATAATGTTAAACTCTCGAAAAACCTCCTCCTCCTTCTGGGGCAGTCGGGTAAAAATAAATAAGAACTACAAAAAAGAAGTGAAATCTCATCCGGTCCATTCTGTAAAATAGATGAAGTAAGCTGTCATACCCTAGCATTAGGATGCTAGGGTATGACAGCTTACTTCATCTATTTCACATATCATTATATTTAATTTATTTTATAGGGCTCACGTTAAATCACTCTAGTCAAGTTCAATTCAGTTTTGGCATAAGCTTTCAATTCACCTTTGGCATAAGCTTTCAATTCACCTTTGGCGTAAGCTTTCAATTCACCTTTGGCGTAAGCTTTCAATTCACCTTTAGCAGCAGCTTTCAATTCATCTTTGGCATAAGCTTTCAATTCTCCTTTGACGTAAGCTTTCAATTCACCTTTGGTATAACCAAAGGTTTTAAAATACCACAGCGTTCTTCTATTTGGAAGCATTACTTGTTAGCTATAACTTAAGATATTTACTGTTATCCGATTAACAAGAAAACGTAATGTATAGTAGCCATGAGTTCCCTTAATATAATTGTTTTTGCTCTTCGAGAAAAAGTGGGCTATTATCCACCACGCGAGCCCAGTGCGGGTTGGTACATGTCACATGTCTTCGAATTTCTGGTTCTAGGACATGACAGTTTTCGTGGCCCCCCGGCAACATGGCAACTGAAGGAACACGGGTGGGTTTTAGTCAGTAAGAGTCTGACACGCCCTCCCGCTCCACCCAGAGCGGGAGAAGTTATTTGATAATTTCCCACCCAAAAAAAAAAGGACATGCCAGTTTCCTCACGATGTTTTCCTCCACCGTTTTGAGAGCAGTGGTGATTAAATTATTTCACACACACACAAAGTAAAGCGTCTGGGTTTGAACCCATGACCTAGCTCGTAAGTCGGGGCCGATACCACTGCTCTTAAAAATTCAAAAATGCTAAATATTTTATTTCACATAAACCTACAAAGGCACTTATGAAACGTCAGAAGCTACTCTTTTAAAAATAATTGACTTTGCAACCCTTACCTTAGTACATCTTCCACCTCGAGCAATCATCTCATCATGCGCACAAGGTCCTCTGGTATACAGCCTGTAGCAGACACCATCAGCAGCTCGAGCATGGAACGACTTGCATCTACATTCAGCCCGGGAGCCGTATGGCGCCACCTCGGCAATGGAAAATATGTGGCCTCTTGGACATGGGCCGAGCGAATCTGAAAATAGAAATACATACATATTATGAAGAAATCAAACTAAAAATATATTATTTCATATAAACCGCCCATGTAGGTTTATATGAAATAATATATTTTTTTTTAGTTTGACAAAACGCATGAATGCCGATTTCGTCGGAGGACTTCGGTCAGCGGGTAACCAACACAATTGTGTTCGCGCAAGTAGAGGACGAACAAACTTTTAGGAACGTCTTTAGCGGCTCGTTATTCGTGACCCAAAAACGATTGGTTACAATAGAGGAACAGGGCATCAATTCACTATCTAAATGAGACATTGGTGCCGATTCCCTTGTTCACAAACTAAACTAAATTTAAGTTCAGTGCATCTTTTTCTTTCTATTTCATTAAGAAAAGGACAGAAGATAAATTTTAGTTTAGTTCTGTCAAATTAATCATCGTAAAACTTTAGTACACAACCGGCCAATTTCAGGCGGTAAATAAATCACATATAGGACTAACTTTGACAGCTGGTTAATGTTTCAAAAAAATTATAGAAACACTACAAACTGTCATATCCATACATTTACCCTACTATCCGTTATTCGTAGCCCTCCCATCCGTATGTAGCTAGACAATGGTAACGTCGCTTAACAACGATTTTTAAAGGAAAATTTTTGGGTTAAATCTCGTAGACAATTTTACCACCCGTGAACAAAACGAATGGATTCGCGAGTTTAGGAACCGGGCACTGAACTATTAATCTTGTTTACCGTAGTTTGGACGATGACTCATTTTTTATCTTTACCGGCCTATTCCAGCAATAATAATACCAGTCTATTATTGTCCCACTGCAGGGCAAAAGGCCTCTTCTCCGGTTGGCGATTTCAGACTTATATTAACTACTATAATTCAGGTGTCCTCATGATGTTTTTCCTTCACCGATGTTGTAATGTCCAAGATAAACTCAGAAAGTACTTAAGAACTGATTTGAATAGGATTAAAATTCATATTACAATACGTGTTTATTTCCAAATGATTTTTTATGTTAATTTACTACAAAACAAAGATGTTTAGAGGAATAAAAAACTAGAATCCGTGGATGGTGGCAATTTCTTTTAAAGATTGTAATGAACCTAAACCCATCCATAGACAGTTTCAAGGTATGCACTACCTGCGATATATATAACACAAAAGTAACCGAGTCACTGAGAGAAAAACGCACAACTATTTAATTTAAAATTTTATTACCCATTTTCTACAATGCAATGGTGATAAAATAAACAGATTCATAACCTTGAGATTCATGCGGGCGCGATTCATATATATGTTACGGCTAAAACCCGAAGTGCGGCTACACCTAGTTTTAGCCGGCTACAATTAGGTGCGGCCGGTAGCATTTGGTTAATCTTGCCTAAATGGACTCTGGCACTCGCCGGCCGCTACCGCGGCACCGCTCGCTTCGCTCGCTCGGCTCGTGCAGTGTGTTATGTGGTCACAGTTCTAACCTAACCTAACCTACCTTTCAGCCATTTTCATTTGCTACAACTAAATTTAACCAACTGCTACCGGCCGCACCTAGTTGTAGCCGGCTAAAACTAGGTGTAGCCGCACTTCGGGTTTTAGCCGTGACATATACATATTCATTGCTAAATCCCTGCTATAAATCTATGAATAGAGCCGACTTTTGAGTAGTGAATCACGAAGAATCAACTCGAGCCCTCAAAGACAAACTGTGTTGCCTAGAATATGCATAAACTGTTCGGCTGCTTCTTCGTCGAAAAACTCCCCCTTCTCCTGATACAGTATGGAATTCTTCAGGTAAAAGTCGAACCAGTAGCCAAGATGACGAAAGCAATAATGATGGAAGTGTCTGTATTTACACTCAGTTTCTAAAGGTCTCACACCCATTACACGAGCTTGAGTGTTCGCTGCTACCCGGTAACAATGGCAGGAAGCGTGTTGAAAGTTCGAACACATATCCATATGCATGTGAAATCTGATAAAAGTCTTCAGCTTTGAAAAACTTACGAATTTGTCGTACGTCGGAGGCAGTTCAATTCCAACGAATACAGGTAACAAATAGTCCCAATTGAGGAGAATGCGATCTTCTTTTGGTCTCGAGGGATCGAAGTTGTATTCTATCACCAACTCCTTCCCGTTGATAAAATTAGTTTTGATCTTGTGAGTAGAAAGTTCCCAAAGTTTTCTTCGTCGCTTTCATCGTTATTCGGACAAAGTGATCGGACAAAATTTTTGTAATCTTCAAAACTCAGAAATTTGGCCATGTAGAGAATCATGTCCAACGGTAAATCAGTTAGCTCCAAAGTTGCCGACGGTAGCGTCATCGGAATCGGAGACCGCCATGTTTTGTAATTTTGTTGGTTCATTATGATCGCGCTAGAATCACGTGCGTTGTCACGGACGAGCACGACGAGACTACTGAACAAAACGCAACTATTGATCAGTGTGTGTGTTGTGCGGCGGCTGTGGGTGTACACTTAAAACATTGGTTTGGGATGGGTTTGAAGCTCGAATGATTTTATGCCTTAACGCGTTGACATAAGGTTGATTCTTAGTAAGAGATAGGATTCAAGGTTAGGCAGAGTATTTACACACACAGAACACACACACTTACACACTTGTACACTTAGAAAAAAATGTGTGGACTGCCTCCTTGATTGCCAACCAATTATTAACACTTAGGGCCGGCGCCCATTAGCGGCACGGCATGGCAAGGGATTTTTATGCGACGAATAGAAATATAATTTAAAAGCATGACGATAAAATTTAAATTCCAACGGCAACGATGCCGCGGTATCCTTAAGCATGCCGCGACGTCCTTAAGCATCATCATTGAAATTTCAATTTGACTGTCATACATATAAGTTTTATTTCTATTCGTCGCATAAAAATCCCTTGCCATGCCGTGCCGCTAATGGGCGCCGGCCCATAAGAATCTAATATTGGCGAACCAGACAGGTTGATATAAATGTCCATTTTGTCATCTCTCTACTACTCCATTGCCTACTTCAGGATGCATATCCGGTAGGCTCGCAAATCCTTCCTTATCCTATGAGCACGTCTTCCCTACCATTACCGCGCCCCCCGGTCTACTCCTTGATATGCAATGGCCTCTGTAGCCCCATGCAACATGAGGCTCCAGGGGCTAGTGCTTCTAATCTTGAGGTTCATTTGATTTATCGAGTCTGGTTAAACCACGCTGGGGTCGGTGAATTTCATTCATTCATTCATTCGTATTTTTACCCGACTACGGCGAACCAAAAAGGAGGGTTATGATTTTGACCGGTATGTATGTATGTGCATCTGTTACCTCATAACTTCTAAACTACTTATCATTTTAAGGTAAGACACAAAGTCACGAAAAAACAAAAAAATATATAATGCCATGTTGGGTATCAAATGAAAGGGCTAAATTAGCACATTTCAAATATTATATTATGACCCCAAAATAATTTGAATAAAAACTTTTTACAAAAAAAAAACCGACTTAAAAAAAAAACACTACAAAGTCAAACACTGCTATGTAAATAACAGTGACAGGAAGTTATCATATCATCCACATACTAAGCGGGAAAAAATGCGTATTATTGAAGCTAACTCAAAAACTACCCAAGCAAAGTTACCACCTCTGAAGTATGATCTACCAAACAAAAAAAGAATCATCATTTAAAATCAATTCATAATTGGCGGAGTAATCGCGTAACAAACATACAAAAAAAAAAAAAACATACAGCCGAATTGAGAACCTCCTTTTGGAAGTCGGTTAAAAATAAAAGTTATAAAAACTAAAACCCAACTACGACAAAAAAGTCAACTAAAAAGGTATAAAGTATAAACAAGACATCACAGACAGACAAATTAAAAATCCAGAGTCACACGTAATCTGTTTGATTCATACTCGTATGATTTATAAGCCCTAACACGTGTGACTCCGGATTTTTAATTTGTCTGTCTGTGATGTCTTGTTTATACTTTAGACCTTTTTAGTTGACTTTTTTGTCGTAGTTGGGTTTTAGTTTTTATAACTTTTATTTTTAACCGACTTCCAAAAGGAGGAGGTTCTCAATTCGGCTGTCAAGTCAAGTCAAAGTCAAAGCATTTATTTCAAATAGGTCCTTGTATGGCACTTTTGAACGTCAAAATTTACAAAATAATAGAATGTATCTAGTCGCCCCTTTCAAAAGGTAGTTTTTGTATGGAGAAGAATGGGCAAGAAACTCCACCGTTACTCTTTTCAAATGTTTTACAATAGTTTGTGTAGGTACGTACATTAGTTAAATAATTATATGTGAAGACGATGCACCTAGAATAAGATTACTATACCACAAAAGGTAAAAAAAAAAAAATGAAGCAACGACAGATAATTTAATTATGTGATAGATACATGGTGCTCACATATTTACAAACATTGTATTGAATATTTTGAGAATGAAGTTTTAAATATTATGTTCAGTGTGGGGTATTTAGTGATTTGTGGTGAAAGTGAGATAGAAAGAAAGAAAGAAAAATATTTTATTTGGGACCGAAATGTCAGCCTTCTGTTAGGGAGAAGCCACACGGTGCGGTGCGGTCGCGGTGTGGCGCCGGAGCGATGTCGCTGCGGCGTCCTGCATATAAAAATCAATGATATGCTAGACGGTGCGTTCCGGCACCGCACCTCAGGCACACCGCACTTCGATTGAGCGAGACGCGAGGGGGGGAGGAAGTTTTCCATTTTGCACTGGGACTGGCTTGGTCCCCCGCTCCGCATACTACGGCGCCGCAACGGTGCCGTATTGCGGCGCTGCATACCACATGTGTACAGTGATGCGGCAAAATGTTTGCGGTGCGGCGCCGCACCGCACCGTGTGGCTTCTCCCTTAGTCAGCAAAATAATTAAGTGTCGTGAGGAAGTATCAGCAGAATCACCACATTTGGCAAAAGTACTAGTGATGCCTTGCTGTCCATATGAAGGACGGAAGCACATGCTTCGGCCACTTCGCGTGGCAACAATTAGAACATGCAATTTCGCATTGTGCAACTCTAATTGTGGGCTTTTAGAAGCCGAAGAGTCGCAGAAGTACGTAGGTAGGTTTTTTGAGTGAAAAACAGGTAGACCCAAATGCACAGTCATGTATTGATTACAATAGACAAGAGAGTGAGTCAAAACAATAGGGAATAGAAAAGTCAAATAAAATTTAAAAATTTATTTCTAAAAATAGGCTGTCTTTGGATCAGTATTTTAGTATTTTGACACCGACTTCCGAAATTAAAGTTATTTTTCACTTTGTAGTTTGGAAGTCGGTTGTATTTTTAGTAAAAAAGTTTTTTTTTTCACTTTTTAGTGGGTTGGTTTGTAATTTATCTAAGTTGCAATCCCAAATCGCTATAGATGACCCTATAATATTTGTAGAGTTCCATCGATTTCTCGAAGATCCCATCATCAGATCGTGACCAAATGACAATGGGACCAACTTGAAAGTATACCCTACAGATTTAGAGTAGGTCCTTTTAAACAAAAAAAGATTTTTCAAATCGGTTCAGCCGTCTTCGAGGAATCGGGGAATATACAAAAAAAAAACGTGTGGCACTCGGGGACTGCCGCGGTAAAGCTATTGCATAGCATTTGTAACCTCCATACTTCCTATTTGTCAACGCTACACTTGGGTTGATGACGGATGATGACATAAAACGAAAATTACGTTCCCATCAACATCAACATCACGTTGTCATGGGAACGTAATTTTGTTTTATGTCATCATCCGTCATTACATGGTAGGCGGAGTGGGGGTGTTAGGTTTTATTTTCGTTACGGAATTTCTTGATTCGGTCGCCGCGCTCAAAGCAGCCCGCGATAAAAGCTATGCAATAGCTTAATAAAAATAAATATATGTATTCCGACGAACTGAGAACCTCCTCCTTTTTTGAAGTCGATTAATAATAGGCCAGTGTTTTGATTATGATAAAACATAGGTTTCAACACTCATCCTACCCAATTAGTTTTGTGTACAAACGCTGCCCAATCTGCTTGCTATTTGGACCGTAAGAAATATTTAATTTTCAGTATAATTTCAGCAATTTGTAGAATTACTAGTTTACACTCATTGGCCAATCAATCAGTGAACACTAATTAACCAGGCTTCGCATCGAATATTATGCTGTTTGGGTAGTAATTGATTAAAATAATGTGAGCTGGGCTACTAATAAGGTAATACATTTGAGTCATTTTGAATTTTTTTTATTGAAACCTTTTCGACGAAAAATGTAAAGTGACATAATAGCTAAAATTGAAATTCCCAAACAAATTGTGATACAGCAAAGTATAAATACCTACCTAGGTGTAGTGGTCTGATAAGTTGATTGAAAATAATGTTTATCGAAGGGTCAAATTAAAAAGAGCAGTGGTGGCCCAATGGTAACGGCCGCGACTTACGAGTTGTAGGTCGTAGGTTAGAACCCAGACAGGCGCTTTACTTTGTGTAAATTATTTCATCACCACTGCTCTCAAAACGGTGAAGGAAAACATCGTGAGGAAACAGGCATGTACTAGAACCGAAAATTCGAAGACATGTGACATCTACCAACCTGCACTGGGCCCGCGTGGCGGATTACGGCTCACTCCCTCTCACAGAGAGGAGGCATGTGTCCCAGCAGTGGGGACATTAAAAATGTTAAGAGGAGGCTCCCTAAACTGTATGTTAATTTGCATTAATATTTTGAAACAGTAAATAGAACTTTAGTATATGATTTATTGGATGTTTTTCTTTCCCTGTAAATACAAGATATTGTAAAATTTTCGCTCGATCATTTTTTTTATTCGAAAATCATGTCTTTTTTGAAGATTATTGAAATAAAATGAAGATTTCTCGGTTTTTATGTCTAAAATAAGTATTCACAATAAGAAAGTATAGTTTATTATCCAGCCACAAGATATTTTTTCTCTAGATCAATTATTACTTTAGTTATAAACAAAATAAGAATTGAGACTTACGCCTTTTAGTTCCATGCTCGAACACGATCAAAAAACGCACGCGATATTCAACTTTATTACTGATGTGTTAGCGTTTAGCACATAGTGGAAAGTCAGGGTGCATGGGGGCGGAGTTTGCGTGGAAATTGTGTTTAGAGTGCCTGGTCAGCCAGCACTATCAGTAATTAGCAAAACAATCAGATTAATATAAGTCTGAAATCGCCAACCCATCTTGAACAGCGTTGTGATCAATGTTCGTGCCTTCTCCGTATGAAAAGAGGGCTTTGTGCTACAAATGGGGCAATAATAAACTGTTATTATTTTATTATTATTGACTGCCTCGTTGGTCTAGTGGTCGCAAGCGCTACTGCTGAGCATGAGGTCCTGGGTTCGATTCCCGGGTCGGGCAAAGTGTTATTGGATTTTTAAATTTTCTCAGTAGCACCTCGGAGTCTGGATTTGTGCCCGGTTGATGACAATAGGCTCGCCCCCTATTACATGGGACTTAAACATAACTGGCGAAATGTGGGTGTACCTGCTACAGGGACACCTCTGCCCAACCCTTCGGGGAAACAAGGCGTAATGTTATGTTATATTATTTTATTATTATAAAGATCCATCCTTCCTCACCTAATTCATAGCAAGATCCAGTCTCATTATGGTAATGAGGTAGATGGCTCTCGCAGCCGCACTTCGAGCCTGGTAGGAACAGCTGGCCCTTCTCGCAAGGGCCTCTGGTGTAATGTGTGTAGCAGCTGCCATCTGCAGACCAGTAGTGGGGACCGGAGACTGCACACTGAAAAGAAAACGGTAATGTTTTAGAACATGGTGGTGAATATCATGATCTTGGTTTGTTTACGTCTCATTCGACAATGGTGCCGATTCCCTTGTTCACAAACTGAACTAAATTTAAGTTCAGTGCATCTTTTTCTTTCTATTTCATTAAGAAAAGGACAGAAGATACATTTTAGTTTAGTCCTGTCAAATTAATCAGCGCTTGACGTAAATTGACGTAATTTTAGTAGGCAAGTTTTTAATCACGTCTAAACTTGTATGGAGTAGTGACAGGCGCTGATTAATTTGACAGGACTAAACTAAAATTTATCTTCTGTCCTGTTCTTAATGAAATAGAAAGAAAAAGATGCACTGAACTTACATTTAGTTTAGTTTGTGAACAAGGGAATCGGCACCAGTGTATATCAACGATGGTACTTTCTATCAAGGAATTATAAATCATTATTATTTTGGCTGTAATTTCTTGATCGTAACGACGCCAACGCGCAACGGGTAAGAGCTCACGGATTAGAATTTACAAACAACCGAGCAAATGACAAGTTCAAGAATACCAGCGCTGCGGTTTTTGTTTTTTCAAATATCGTAGCATTATGCTGACATAGGAGCCTTTTGGCCTCGCACAGGTCTTCTTTTTTGTTTACACATTTTTTTTTATTTTAATATATTTTTCTGAAATTGCTATTGTTTTTTTTATAATTTTCTCCAATTCTTTTAAAATCTCTAATCTTTCTTTAATTATTTTTTTTCTAAAATTTTAATTTTAATACCACCAGCAGCGGACATAAAGGTAAACTGTCAACCTTATCAAGGGCTGTTTAGGGGTATGAGGAACAGGGTGTAAAGTTCACTCATCCACCATAGAAAAGGGAGGATCCTCCGACCAGACGGGTGTTGTGTCTGGCGGGCAACTGCCCATCGGTTTGAAGTTGAAATCCTGTATGTATGTCGATCGCTCGGTAAACTCTAACTGCGCGATGCAGGATTTGTGTGGCGTCATGTCTATGATGCGTAGTTCGTATGTGGCGGTGTAACCGCTACAGCTGTATCCAAATAGAGGTTATTATTCATTCGCAAGCCTATCTCAACGCTATGATCCAAATACGTATCTAGGACAAGAAAGCAAGAAGTCTTGTTGGTGCAGTTTCTGTTTCATACTTATGCGGCGAGCCCTTTTCTGAAGCCCGAGCCCCATTCTTAAAATTTTAATACTTACTGAGCAATTCGCGACCCCATCTTCCCCGGCATCCAGCACGGATCCAGGATAGCAAGGTCCCTGAGTATTTCTGTAGTAGCACTTGCCGTCCGCAGGCCAGTAGACCAAGGTCTCGTCGGCGCACTGTTGAGGTCTCACGCACATGCCTTGTCGTTCACTGGAATTAGTAATGGGTTTCTTAGTAAGTCACTCGTGGGGTTTCTCAGTTTTGCAATGTTCGTGATAGGAAAATACAGATGTTGAGAAATATTGGTTATTTTGTGGAGATATTGCTTATTGTGGTGCAATTTGAAGAAGTGGAGGTTGGCTTTGAAAAATAACTGGCAGTTGTATGATATGTTATTCATAAGGTCCGATTCGTCATCGTCTTAAGTGTGTATTATGTTATTAATATTCGTCTCAGTTAAGTAAAACATACCAAGGATGGACTAAGAATTAATTAGAATTGACTTAATATTTATAAATCATACACAATATATCTACGATCTACTCTTCAAAATTCTGAGTTGTATCGTATTTTATTTATTTATTAGAATTATAATCACATTGACCTGAATTCGATACTTATTAATGGTGCCGATTATCTTGATACACCGAACTAAATGAACTAAACTATCACTAAAATTCCTTACTTTTGGCTATGAGAATCTTAAAACTATTCAGCAAAAAAATCTCTAAATTTAAAAATAATTTGGATAATTAATTGATTCAGGCGTGACCTTGCGGAGATCCTATGAGGGTTCCGTTTTTTCCTTTTGAGGTACGGAACCCTAAAAAACAACAGACTCGGTGTGGTAACACACTGTGTTCGAGTTCGCAACAAGTCCATCGTCATCCTGAAGATGCCTCGTTGAGAGGTGAAACACGTGTCGATTTCTTTCAGGAGTTTTTATGGCTCTTTAGAAATAACTAAGCGGAATAAGTTACTAAATATAGCCACCTCTATTGTATTAAATCATTTGGACACAACTAAAATCGAATTTCACAATCGCGACTCCACCATAGACTAATATTTATAAATGACTCCACGTAGGTAGTACTTGTTTGCCCTACCCAGTTTTTTTTTAACCCATTTGGTGCCTGTTTTATATGGAATTTTTCAGTTTTTGTATTGAAAATATAAAATTGATTACCTTTATGTTGAGTTTTAGGGGTTTTTGGATTTTATAAAGGGGGTAAGGTACTGTATTTCTTTATTTTTGCGATAGGACGCATCATTTCCGAGATGTAAGCAAAAGAAAAAAAAATACAGTTCTGTTTTTGCACCTGCAGTCAAGGTGTTGATGTGAATTTTAGTTCATGACAACTAATTTTATTCCACACCTTTTTAATTGCGTTTAAAAATAGTCAGATTCAGTTAGCCAATTAAAATGTTTGGTGAAAAACGTCAAATTCAGAATAGCAAAATTATCATTTTCACACTCAGTGCCATCTTAGTGCTGTCAAACAAAAGTATGGTTAAGTTGTGTCACTTTAGTCTATTTCAGAAAGGGAAATCGTCGTTTGACAGGAATAACTAAAATTTTGATGATTTTTAGTCTAGTTTAGAGGCATTTGTGACACGAGAATCGGCACCAATATCTGTGAAGATGTTGGAAATAAGTCAGCAGATACTATTTGTAATACGTTTAATGGTTACAACATCACCTTACCTTTTAAGTCTATAGCAACTCAAGACCTCCTGTTCCTTTAAATTCAAAATAATCCCAGCCCAAATGATGTTAATAGGTACTCAATTTTATGCCTAACAAGATTAAGTCCAATTATCATTACTTCGCGGTAATCGTTACATGTCATCTAGGATTCAGAGATGTTGCAATTGGTTATCTGGTAACAGTTATTTCTAAGAATGTTATACTTAATTTGAATAGGAATGTCGCCTGCTTGAATATTTTATATTGTGACCGCATAAACCTTTATTCGAGGGACTTTGATGTACGAGTATGATAATGGTTTCCGAAAACCGCATAAAAACCGGTTGTTTATATAGGTTTGTTAGGTAACAGAAGATTGAATAAAAAAAACAATCTGCCTAGCCTTTTCCCAACTATGTTGGGGTCGGCTTCCAGTCTTACCAGATGCAGCTGAATACTAGTATTTTACATGGAGCGACTGTCTATCTGTCCTCCACAAACCAGTAACTAGGTAATACGATACCCCTTGGTAAGACTGGTCGTCAGACTTTCGGGCTTCTGACGACCCGGAACAACTGTCATAGGTCTACAAATGACAGCCGGGACCAACGGCTTAACGTGCTTTCCGAGGCACGGAGGAGTCTCGGTATGTAAAGATGGTCACCCATCCACGGACCAACCCTGGCAAGCGTAGCTTAACCTGTCGAATCGACCCGTGCGGCTGTTATCACTTAGCCACGAGCTCATTTCCCAGTTCTCATAAACTTCCTTGAAACTGTGTATCTTCTGTTGAAAAAGGTCAATTGCCAGGTTTTGCAACCGTTTCTTAGGAGTTAGGTCTTAAACCTCCGGGCTTTTACGACATTCCACGACAAGCTCGTATTTAGCTAACCCTAAACTATCAAAGTTAAATTTATTTTAACTGTATTTTGTTAGTGAAAGTCGTACAACAGTGTCCAGTTTGTTTTAGCTAGTTTAATGGCGTCCAGGTGGTAAAGCTGTTATGGAAGTTAAAATAATGGCTGCAGCTCTAGGGTTAATAGTCCCAGATTTGTGTCTGTAATTTACTTAATAACCTGCAATAGAAATTCAAATATCTCGCCTGACAAACTTTCTACGAGGAAAAATGTTTTTTTTAATTAGGTATAAAATAATAGATACCTACAATTTTTTTTTTACATCGGTAGATTAAGATTTTGGTGAGAAACTGCTTGAGACTAAACAGAATATTATGAAGGTTCATTGACGACAAAATTAAAACTACGAGTAATTAAATCAGAAAAGTTCTTATTAAAAAAGGTTTCCAGAAAACATCACTTCACTCTTAAAACAATTTTTTTTATATTTTAAACGTATGGCCTGTTTCCCTAATACTAGGAAACACCTAAATGAACGTCTAAATATTATTGCACTTTTGCATTTTTAACTCTTGGCGCTGTGCCGAGGGTTTAAAATCCAAAAGTGCGCTTTTATTTGGGGATTAATTTAGGTGAAACCTTCAACGGTCATCACGGATAAAAATGCATAAAGAAAGTATCCAACTTTTCAGCTAACACAATGAGCCGTCAAGATGCTTACCTACCCTCTCTTGTTGAAAGACTCCTCGACTGGCGCGAAGTACTCCCCTGGCCTGCAGGGTCCTCTTTCGAAGAGTTTGTGGCAAGTGTTGGTATGTGGCAGCTGGGCAGTGCCAGGGGGACACTTGCACTCCGCGATGGTGCGACCACCCCAGCGGCCGGGACTTAGCTCTTGAGTGTCTGCACATGGATGACCTTTCTGGAAAGGGAAAAAATATTTATGAGTTCGTTGTGAAGTTTAGAAGGTAAAAGAATGGAGAAAATTATTTAATAACTGTGAATTAGTTGACCTGGGGTTTAACTAATCCTAATGGTAGCAAAAAATGCGAGCTGTGAATAAAAAATGTTGAGATTCGATTTCTTGTAACACTAAAAAATACGCAGGCTAGCTTCAATCAAAGAGATCCTTCCCTGAAGATCAAAATAAAGTGGTGGCACTCCGGGAGTGCCAACAGAAGTGAAAACTTGAACAAGATCGCCTTGGTGGAAGAAAAATACTTATATAGAACATTGGTCCGTAACCTTATCTATAAAGAGCACAATCGCGTTTACAAAAAATGATACTGCAAAAACCTTTAAAGTAAAAATACTTGCATAGAACATTGATCCGTAACACAATATAGATAAAGAGCACAATCGCGTTTACAAAAATGAGGTGTCGTCATGGTGCCGCGAAATCAATGGTTTAGTCCCATCACAAAAATGCCCAACGCACCTAAAGAAGTTTTCACTTCAAGGCTTGTGCAGACCAGCGCGACACGCGACGCGACACAAACACACCGTTCGTCGCGCGACGAGCGGTGCCTTTGTGTCGCGTCGCGTGTCGCGCCTGTTTGAAAGAGCCTTCAAAAAGGAAGGGTAAGAAACATATTTGCATTTACAATGACACTTTGTATGTAGGCTCTGTGAGAGCTGAGCGTTGGCCCCCCAGTGGTAACGGCCCCGACTTATGAGTTGTCGAGTTGTTGTTGTTGTGGTGTCATGGGTTCGAACCCAGACAGGCGCTTTAGTTTGTGTAAATAATCTCATCACCACATCTCGTGAAGGAAAACATCGTGAGGAAACCTGCATGTCCTAGAATAAAAAATTCCAAGACATGTGACATCTACCAACCCGCACTGGGCCCGCGTGGTAGATTACAGCCCGGTCCCTCTCGAACAGAGGAAGCCTGTATCCCAGCAGTGGGAACATTATAGGCTGATTAGGTATGCATTATGTATGTAAGATCATTTTCCTGCCACCTCCGTGTCAAAGTAAGATTAGTACGAAAGGAGCAGCAAATAAAATAATGTGAATGCAATAAAGTGATTCAATCTCTCTTAAAGATTAAAGAAATCGTGATTACAATGTTTATAATCTTAAATTTTTCGCAAGCCCTTTGTATTCAACTCCTACAAAGACAATATGAAAACCTGTTATTTATTATCTTGAATCACGAAACTTAATTTGCATGTCAGTAATTAGTCAAAAAACGTTAATAGTGTTTGACTGAAGCAAAAACCCGTTGATTACAAGGTTAAAGTAATTAAGTTCTTACATAAACTATTACGAGTTTGTGGTACAGTCGGGAGCAAAAGTGAAAAGACCGAAGATGACCTAAAATGTATGAAACGGACTAAATCTATATTATGGATATCTTAGTTGTCAGATTCTTTTTTTGTTTTGCCTACCCGCAATAAGAGTCGTTTGATCTAAAATATGTCTGAGACCAACATATTATTATGTAGGCAACGTGTAATTACAGAACCTGCAACACTAGGCACGCCACAATTGCGGCGATAAGTCGCCTCTTTGAGGAGAGGCTAGAGAGGCGCCACGGCGTCCGCACCTTCCGCCTGACGGAGGTCCTCACAGGACACAGTTGTTTCGGGAAGTTTATGTTCTGGATAAAGCGGTAGGAAACACCCGGGTGTCACCATTGTATGGATCACCAGAGCACACGGTGGAGCATACGGTGGAGGTCTGCCCGGCTTGGGCGGGGCACCGCCGTGTCCTTGTGGAGGCGATCAGTGGCGGTGATCTCTCGCGTCCGGCCCTGGTCCAGGCCATGGTATGGAGCGAGAGAGCATGGGAGGCCGTCACCTCCTGCTGCGAAGCAGTAATGTTCGCGAAGGAGGAGGCGGAACGCGTGAGGGAGAGGCAAATTTTGCGCCCTCACGCCCCTAGCCGTCGGGACCCCTAGCGTCAGGAATCCCAGGCCGATTTCCGGCCACGGGTCGACGGCGCACAAGTGAAGGGATCCCAAAAAAAAGGAACCTGTAACTATCGAGGTCTGGAGCAATAATAAAAGCGAGGTTCAATAAAAGTGGCAATAGGTACAGAATATAATATAGGTGAAGAATTATAGACCCATCTTACTTCCGAGTCACGTGTAAAACCTGTTGCTGAGGGTTGAACCTCGCTAAGAGACGACCGGTCCAGCCACCAGAACGAGCTGGTTCTCAAAAGGGTTAGTGAAGTGAACCATTTTCGCTGATCTCAGTATTAAATCACTGATCAGCAAATCTGACAGAAGCCCGTACAAGCAGTCCGCTAACACTTTTTACTGACAAGTTAACAACATAATTATCAATTAACTAGTAACTATGATGACAGCAGCCCCATTTTAACTTAACCGACTTATGATCTACGTGGGAAAACTAATCGGTAACTAGTTTTTGTCAGCAATTTGTACCAACATGACAGCTTGATGTATCTGTGCCAGCTTTTTGTAACTAGAAGACATTTATTGCTTTACAAATGCGTTTACAATTTTATGTTGCAATTTTTTTAAAGATTCGTTGCATGTTTCTACATAATTGGTATTCCTGTTTACCCTCCAATGGTATCGAACTCACGACCTCATACGCGCTGTTCGTTGGACCATTCCAGCTAATTCTTTTGCTGGAGAACAGAGGGAGGGATCTTTGAAGATTTTTCGCATTCTTCTCTCAGTTTCAATGTGTCTGAGATACCTCTAACTAATTTCTCAATATTTTTGACAAGTTTTCTGAAGTGAAAACTTCTTTAGGCGCATTGGACATTTTTGAGATGGAACTAAACCATTGATTTCGCGACACTGTAACGACACCTCATTTTTGTAAAAGCGATTGTGCTCTTTATTTATATTACGTTACGGATCAATGTTCTATGCAAGTATTTTATTTTAAAGGTTTTGTAAACACGATTGTGCTCTTTATTTAGATAAGGTTACGGACCAATGTTCTATATGAGTATTTTTCTTCCACCAAGGCGATCTTGTTCAAGTTTTCACTTCTGTCGGCACTCCCGGAGTGCCACAGTTTTTTACTTTGACTGTCGCTGAGATGAGACTGGGACTATATTTTGAACGTTTTTATTTACGTGAATTGGCCTTCAGATGCTTCCTAACAACATACTTCGGTCTCTAATTCGAAGTGGTTTGGTTTCTCGGTGAAGTCTTTTAAACTAAGAACACTAATTAGTAATTACTATTATTATTTAGAAATAATTTATTTATTATTTAGAAATAATTTATTTATTATTTCTAGTTCTATTGGGAAGTAAATTAGGACAACTCGAAGTAGGTGAACCTACTTGAAAAGACCCGTATAAAGTTCAGACACGCGCCATGGAGACACCCAACACGCGTGTCTACTTTGACTGATCTTAAACTTACAATCTTCATTATCGTTATTAGAGTTACCTGAATACTTAAAATCCATAACTGTTAGACATCGTAATATTCTACACAAGAACACTTTATGCAATGTAATTTTTTGTCAAGCTTAAACTATTTTATGGTCCAAATTCTATTATTTTTACACGCTAATTACGAATATTAAAGCCAAAAATATGTGGAATTCATTAGTATTTTACGAGCGTCTGAAATAACTGACAGTGAATTAAAACTGATTTAACAACATAATTTAGCAATTATTCTCATAACTTTGGGCTATAATTTGCATCATCCGCATATTGGACAAAAATATTTGACATAACTTCTTTCAGCGAATTTATCAGAAGATATTATGTAGCAGCTCACAAGTAGCCTACTAATATTACGTATTATAAATGTGAAAGTTTGTATGTTTGGATGTTTGTTACTTCATCACGCAAAAACGGCTGAATGGATTTGGATGACATTTGGCACACAGATAGTTCATAACCTGGATTGACACTTACGAAACATTTTATCCCGGTAGTACGTTCCCGTGGGATAAATTTTGACCTGAACGTGGGCGAAGCCGCGAGCAAAAATTTGTTCAAAATATTTTTTGAACAGTCATAAATTAATGTCAATACAGTTGCTGGTTGCACAACGTAACCGTTGGCTTCCTTCTTCAAATCAAAACCGCACTTGAATATCAAATAATTAATGTATCGATATACATAAAATTCTCGTGTCACTATGTTAGTTGCCATACTCCTCCGAAACGGCTTGATCGATTTTTATGAAATTTTATATGTATATTTGGTAGGTCTGAGAATCGGTCGTAATCTATTTTTCATACACCTAAGTGATAAGGGTAGTCCACCCCAAACATTTATATGGCAAACAACGTTTGCCAGGTCAGCTAGTTATTTTCTATATTCCATTAAAGAAATCATACTGTCATTTGCAGATCTTTAACAGTACGGACGGATAATCAGATGCCCGAAAGTCTGACAACCAGTCTTACCAAAGGGTTACCCAGGTTACCCAGTAATTGGGTTGTGGAGGTCAGAGAGGCAGTCGCTCCATGTAAAATATTGGTATTCAGTTGCATCCGGTTAGACTGGAAGCTGACCCCAACATAGGAAAAAGCTAGCCAGATAATGATTCCTTATATGGAAACCATATTGCACAACATTGTACATTACATAAAAGTTGGAGAAATACATAATATTACATTACACTGTAAATCAATAATGTTTGAACTAGTCAATGCAACATTATTTACGGCAAATGTCAGGTAGCACAAGACTTAGGCAACTGCAAGAGAAAGATGCAGGTATCAAATGTGGGACATAGAATTAATCTAAGCGGAAGGCTTATTTATACGTGAACATGGTATGGAGATAGGAGCCTTTTGGCCTCGTACAGGACTTTCTGTTTTTGGTTTTTTACCTTGTTTTTTATTTTTTCTTTTATTTTTTATTAATGTTTTAAGGTGAAGGTGTTTAGTTTAATTTTTTATTCCTTGTGCGAGTCTCAATAAATACTTTTTCTTTCTTTCTTTCTTTAACTAACTGCAATAGCAGTGTCGCAAGAAGTGACCTTTGTGGAGATGATCAATATATTATTTTAGAGCCTGTGCTGACGCCCACATCCTTTAATGTTCTCATCTTCTTTCGTGGGAAAATTAAGTATCAATGGACGCCTATTGAAAGAAGCACTTTGAGATTATGTAAGTCTACATAATCTCAAAGTACTTCTTTCAATGTTTCTTCCTCTAAAGTGTTTCTTTTTTCAATGAGCTCCTTCTTTTTATGTGCGCGTTCTTTAATTGCGTTTCTTCTTTTTGTCCTCTTTATTTCAGGCGTATCATTAAGTATGTGCCAAGGTTTCTAACTTGTTATTTTCGATTCCCTAACTTGCTTCCGCTTGCCGCAGTTACGTTGACGTTTTTAGGGTTCCGTAGCCAAATGGCAAAAAGCGGAACCCTTTATGGATTCGTCATGTCTGTCTGTCTGCCTGTCTGTCCGGCCGTAGGTCACAGCCACTTTTTTCCGAAACTATAAGAACTATGCTGTTGAAACTTGGTAAGTAGATATATTCTTAAACCGCATTAAGATTTTTACACAAAAATAGAATAACAATAAATTTTGGGGGTTCCCCATACTTAGAACTGAAACTCAATTTTTTTTTCATCTAACCGATACGTGTGGAGTATCTATGGATAGGTCTTCAAAAATGATATTGAGGTTTGTAATAGAATAGAATAGAATATTCTTTATTATGTGTGTGTGTTTCTTTTTTTGTGTTTTTATTGTGTGTGTGTGTGTGTTTTTTTTGTGTGTGTTCTTTTTAATGTTCTTTTTTGTGTTATTTTTTTTTTCTAAACTGAATAGTTTGCGCGAGAGACAATTCCAAAGTGGTAAAATGTGTGTGTCCCCCTGTAACTTCTAAAATAAGAGAATGATAAAACTAAAAAAAATATATGATGTACATTACCATGTAAACTTCCACCGAAAATTGGTTTGAACGAGATCTAGTAAGTAGTTTTATTTTAATACGTCATAAATCGTAAACTGCAATTTATCTTTCATTCAATCAACTCAAATATCAAAAAAAAAAAAACATTTAGTTTCATAAACATAAACCTTATATTTAACCTTTTTATTATATTATTTGCTGCAACGGAACCCTTCATGGACGAGTCTGACTCGCACTTGGCCGCTTCTTTTTCCATCTAGATACAACTGAATCCACAAGAACTCGTTGTAATTTTTATTTCACACCTCATGTCATTTCTTCACGCCATAGTTTATGAAATTAACTTTTCACAATAAGATTGTTATCGTCGACTGCAGATGGTCAGTAAAATTCTTATCTTCCATATCAATTTCATCATCATTCCGTTTTCTAACATCAGTCCAGACTACTAAAACTACACTAAAACTTTCCATAACTTATACAATATGTCCTCTTCCACCAGAAGTCACGTTCGTGTCAAGTTTCGTCATTACTGCGTCCACGCCATTACATCTACTAATGGCAGGAATAGCGTGAAGAACCAACGGTTGCATACATTAATCTTGATTACCGTAAAAGTGATATTATCTACGTGTAATATTAGACTTGGTCTGACGTATGAGCTCGTACCCGTGCTCGTGATGAACGGGTTTATACTGCCTGCCTTCGTTTAAAGGTTTGTGATTCAAACTTCCCATATATTTATTTACTCAACTTTTTACGTACGAGTCCGGACGACACACACGTATGACATATTGATCTCCTATTCTTTAACAACACGACGCCGCATCCCTTTTGCTCCTTACTTCTCGTGGCACCAAGCTAGTGAATTTTTTTTGGCAGTAAGCCCAAATACCTGCAGTGCTGTGTATTCTGTTAAAATCTCACCGTGAACGCTAAGGTGAAGTGAACTTGAAGTGAGCTGTCATTCCACCATATACTAGGGATTGACACTGTTGACAGCTCACTTTCAAGGTCACTTCACCTAAGCGTTCACGGTGAGATTTTTACAGAATAGCACTGCTGGTCTACGGCGTTTTTAGTGACGGCATTATATAGGTCTGTTTTTAGCTGGTGAGTTATTATTAGTTTAAATTTTAATAAAGTTCTTTTGCAACAATTCCGTAGCCGACTACAGGCAACAGCAGCAGGTGACGTGTCACCCAGACACTAATGGTTTTTATGTTTTTCTATGAAATACCTTCTGTAGCTAGCGGCAGGGTATTTCATCATCATAATCAGCTTAAAATGTTCCTACTGCTGGGACACATGCCTCCTCTCGGTAAGAGGGAGTGAGCTGTAATCTACCACGCGGGCCCAGTGCGGGTTGATAGATGTCACATGTCTTCGAATTGTTTGCTTCTAGGACATGCCGGTTTCCTCACGATGTTTTTCTTCACCGTTTCATAGATTGGGTGTTTAGATATTTCATTGAAACACTAAAAACCACTAGTGTCGTGGCGACACATCGCATGCTGCTGCTGCCTGTAGTCGGCTACGGAATTGTACCTTTATGTTAAGCAACTTCAATCAACTGCACCTTCAAGACATGTTCTCCAGCTGAAGCCTTTTATTTATCACTCCCTTGTATAATTGACGTAAACTCAGTATATCTTAGTGTATTTATGTGTTCTTCCGTATACATACAATAAACATCCTTTATTATATACTTTGAACGCATCCAAAGCGTTGGATAACTTGCCTCATGACCCTTGAACTAGCTAGGAAAACACGTAACCTATGCCGAACACCACAAATTATTTCAAACCTTAAAGTCTAAACAACAAGGCATATTTTTTTAAAGCAGGCTTTCGTGGCCAAAGCTTGATGTCATTTAAATAAAATCAATTTTATACGTGTGAAATTATGCAGGCGACTTCGATTCGAGTGAGAAGTGGGTATGCATGTCATGTGATGTCATAACCTAAATATTATGTGGCGCTTTCCCCAGCCTGATGATATGGAGGTAAGTTATGTGAGTCAGTTGAATTGCTTACTTATTAATCACTAGCTTTTGCCAGCGGCTTCGCCCGCGTGGATGTTGAAAAATATCCTACAGGAACGTACTACCAGGATGTGTCGATCGATCAGGTTAAGCTACGCTTGCCGCGGTTGGTCCGTGGATGGGTGACCATCTTTATATACCAAGACCCCTCCATGCCTCAGAAAGCACGTAAAGCCGTTGGTTCCGAATGTCATTGGTAGATCTTTGACAGTTAATGTTACGGGTCGTCAGAAGCCCGAAAGTCTGACAGCCAGTCTTACCAAGGGGTATCGTGTTACCCAGTAACTGGGTTGTGGAGGTCAGATAAGTAGTAAAATATGCTCCTTATCGAATACCTATTACATTGAAGTAAATTCAGTCCCAAAAGATTGATCAGTAAATGTCAATTCATGTCCAACAAACAATTAAAGGAAATAGAGGTCACTAAAGTCAAACCATTTCAACAGGATACCACTAAATAACGAAAGAGGCTTTAAATCTTAGAACTCCTAATAATTATAGATGTCTAACTTTTACTAAATCGATTAAATCTAATTGGATAATTGGCGCTTAGAAGTGGCGCCATCGTTAAATTCGGTCTAAAGAATACTAAGTAAATGGTTAGTGCTTTCGAACATTTTGATTTAGTTCGAGTTTATTCTACTTTGTGCTGTTTGTTTCGTAAGTGAGCTAGAATCATAAAATGGAATTATCAATTTTCATCTTAAACATTGTAGAAACCATTTATTTTGAAAAGAGTAACCGTGGAGTTTCTTGCCGGCTCTTCTCCATAGGAAGTGACCAATTGGAACCATGCACCTAGCTTCTGACGTTTCATCAGTGCCCTTGTAGGTTTATGTGAAATAAAATATTTTGAATTTTGAATCTTCTGTGTAATATTTCGGTGCTAAAACAAAAGGTTCGGCGTCAATTTTCAAAATTATCTCTTGAAATTTAAAAAAAATTATATAACTTACCAGCACCACAGCTTCGCAACAAAAGCTATCATGTCAACACCATTGGTTAGTAGAATATTATTCGTGTAATGGAAAATTGGGGAGTAATATTATATGATTCTCCGACTTTAAACCCGACCAACCATTTATATATTGTGATTCTTCTCTTCTTCTTCTTTTCGTGTGGTTACTGACTAACCTGGTGTCAGTTTTAAAGCTGCCCATGAGCCTCTGACTTGGCTTGACATGCCGTCGAGAAATATTTCTCAGGCATGCCGGTTTCCTCACGATGTTTTCCTTCACCGTTTTTGAAGCAAGTGATAATTATACAATACGCAAGCTACGTACGCTGATTCTGATTTGACATGGATGGATCCTGTAACCATATATCTATTCACATATTTCTGTCAAGACTGACATTGTCTGACAGAGATAAGACCGCCCATTGTACTTTTTATTCACTATTCTGTATCATGATGTCACAAGAGAAGCGCAATAAAGACTTATAGCGGTTACACCGCCACATACGAACTATACGCATCATAGACATGACGTCACACAAATCCTGCATCGCGCAATTTGAGTTTACCGAGCGATCGACATATATACAGGATTTCAACTTCAAACCGTCGTCGGGCAGTTGCCCGCCAGACACAACACCCGTCTGGTCGGAGGATCCTCCCTTTTCTATGGTGGATGAATGAACTTTACACCCTGTTCCTCATACCACTAAATTGGTGACCCCGAGTATGAACGTCAACGCAGCCTTCGTGCAACTACTTCAGCCTGACGTCATCATCATCACTCCCGCAAGCTTTCGTGAGGCGAGTCACACAGCCAGCCAGCACCCAGGGCTTCAACGGGTATCCTGACCACCAGCATGCAGCGTACGCGCATTCCTGGTCAATCACCCTCAGCCTCATCACCCCGACTCACTGGAAGACACAACACCCGTCTGGTCGGAGGATCCTCCCTTTTCTATGGTGGATGAGTGAACTTTACACCCTGCTCCTCATACCACTAAAGACTTATCTATCGATCCATCTAACGGGGTACATCTCACTCACACTTTACAATGTGTATAGACGGCCTCGTAATTGTTTTAACACCCTAAAGCTAAGCGCACATTAGAGCTACAACGGACCGCAGCGCAACACGCAATACAAAAAAGTGTGGTGGGGCCGGCCTATAGTGTGCGATGGACCGAGATGGTACAAAATGTACTGTAAGGTACGAGGATTTTTGCGTTGTGATACGACCTGCCAAAATGTGCGCCAGCCTTTATACTGAAAGTGGGCAACGTCGCAAATAGCTGTCAAATATTTCGCTGTTTTGATTAATTTGGCAATATTACTGTATGGAAATAAGAAATATGGCTATGGTTGCCCACTTTCAGTATAAAGGTCAATTTGGCTATGGTCAATTGTTGTCAAAAATAATAAAGCCATTACGAGGTCAAATATACTTTATTCCCCTTTTTGGCACGTGATCGTCGCATCATGTAACAAACGTCAATTATCCTGCTAACTACAAATTACTGTCAAACCCGTCATCTCACGTCATACTTGGGGCAAGCGGTAATTATATCATGGGAAATTGTTACCCAGTAACATGTTATATAATGTACATTATGGCTAATTAAATATTATTATTTAGATTACTGACATAAGTGTAGTACATAATGATGAGGAAGATTATAAGTTTCTTTTTAACCAGGTCAGGGTTAGACTTGGTGCCGTAAACTACAATTTTTTTCGTTAGATGTTCATAATAAGTGTAAGTAAAAAAAAGATTTTTCTTTCTTTTATTGACAAGACTAAGTCATTACTTATTAGTGTTTAAAACATGAAATTTTCTACAAATTTTAGCGTTAGAATGTAGAGGATTTATAGAGGAAGACGTGTTCAGTAGAAGAATCAATCTCCTCTGACGATTTTTGATCATTCAAGCCAAATAAAAAGCAAATAGGTATTGTTGAATACAAACAAACATGCATGTGGTAACATGGTTCATGACGACACTAATACAGCTACAAAATCACGATTTTGAAGAGTCGTGACCGATACAAACAAACCGTATATTATTTGCAAAATATGCACACGTGAATAATTGCAAATTTTGCAATCATACAGTTGGCCTTGAGGAAGTCACAGAATGGAAAACACAGAAGTTTTTGTAATATAGCAACATTAGGCCGCGCGCACTTTGAATCCGTTTTCGTACGAATTTCACTCGTGCGTACACGTACGACCATGGTCGTACGAATTGAGAACACTGGATACGTTTTTTTCCGTCAAATAGAACAAATCCCAACAAGTTCGGTTTGTTTTCGGATGTTGGAACTATACGTACGTATACGTACGACTAAGTCGCACCCAGTCTGCGAGCTTCGTTTGTAGAACTTGGAAGGTCGGGATCGTTCGTGCGTGTTCGTACGTGTACGCACGAGTGAAATTCGTCCGAAAACGCATCCAAAGTGCGCGCAGCCGTTTACCTTACTTTTTGTTATGACTAAGGCATAATAACTTTCCTTGCTTCTGATTACAAGGTCATCATCCGACACAGATATGTCGACTATAGATCACGTAGGCCGGGAAAGGTAGGCACGGAATAGAAATTTCGATGTTAGAACATATGTAGATCACCCAAAAGTATGCAAAGAGGTTGAAGAGGTTGTATCCTTGATGAGGAAATGGATAGAAAGTAATGGTAAAGAGTAAGTGAAGTAAATCAAGATCGAGGAGGATATTAGTGCAGCGAGCATCCTGCCTTGGTCAAACAAACTTTACGGAAAAAGCAGACGCTAACAAAGAGTAGGTGGAACCATTAGCGATTCGTTGGCAACTTGGCTATCATAAAACATAACATCATCATCAACCTATAATGTTCTCACTGCTGGGACACAGGCCTCCTCTCTGTGAGAGGGAGTGGGCCGTAATCCACCACGCGGGCCAGTGCGAGTTGGTAGATGTCACATGTCTTCGAATTTTCGGTTCTAGGACATGCCGGTTTCTTCACGATGTTTTCCTTAACCGTTTTGAGAGCAGTGGTGATGAAAGAATGTATACAAATTAGTAAAACATAACATAATCAGCCCATAATGCTCCCACTACTGAGGCTCAGGCTTTCTCTCTGTGAGAGAGAATGGGCCAAAATCCCACACAATTAATCAATTAACACAGCCTGTCGGTAGACCTTTTCCAGGCTGCGCCACAACACCATGTTTTCCACCTTCCACATCTAGTCTGTCCCAGCCACCTTCTTAAGGTCGCCCGTTCATCTAGCTAATCCAACACGCTAAAACACAAAAGCTTCAATGATGCTAATGTTCACATATATCACAAACACTTGACAGTGCGGTATTGATAGCCAAACAAACATTGCATCGGTCAATGTTCACCAAATCATTCGATTTTCACGCCGATCGGTTTCGTGTGACATTCGGTTCCAAATGCTAAATGAATCCGATTGTTGTTACGTGATTATTATGCTGGTTTCGATACCGTACAGGCGTACAATGGTAAAGCCGACAGATTTTTACGTTGTCCAAAAACCAAAGATATTGTTAATTTGGAAATTTCATAATTCGGGATTCATAATCCCACCCGAACAGAACATTTAGTTGAATTCCAAATTGAGCTATTTTGTATATTTACTAACATGTGGCCGATCTATTATGTAAAAATACCACCGTGAAAACTTTAGTTAAGAAGTGTGATTGAAGTGATCTGCCAATCCCAAGCATCAGGTGAAATGACAGTTCACTTCACCTAAGTTTTAAACCAATCTAAACAGTTTTCACCGGCCAGGATTAAAAGTTGCCGGCGGGCGTGTGAGTGAATAATTAGTAAAGCTATGAAGGAAGAGAGTAGTCTGTTAACCACTGAAAATATGAGTGCTGATCACCACTGATGAACTGATGCACTTGCAATATTGCATATATATATTATATAACACGTTTCGGCTCAGTCAAAAAGGTGCAAGAATTGTTCGAAAAAATGTATGAGTCGGTGTTCTCTTCCTGGAACTTCTTAAGACGCAGACATATTATGCCAGTGACCTTGAGTGGTTAGCTTGCGTGTACTGTACGGAGCTCACGCAACGCGTCGTACGTCCAGCCAGTAATAGGACTCGCCCATCAAGGACCGCTGTCCCAAATTTGACGCATTATTAATTTATTATACATAAAACAAAAGGTATTATAATAAAACAAAAAAACTCAAAGATCAATAATTAAATTATCTTTAAAATGGTGAAGGTTTCAGAAATATACGCTTGATAGATTTTGCGTGATTCTCAGTTTCTTATCCGCGTTAGACATAACTTTACAAATTAATTTCACTATGTAATATAAACATAATCAAAAACATTCCTATATTAAGTTGTTAAAAAAATGCTTTAATTTAACATTTTTTTTTTCAAATCTTTATCACCATTCGTTTAGACGTGATCTTCAGTATAAAATCATTACAAGTCAGTTATCGTCGCCTTAAGGGGTCGGCGCAATCTATTCATAGTGGTATTGCGTTATGTAATAAATAAGTATATTATTATATTCTTACATCTTTTTGACTGAGACGAAACACTTACAAAAGACTGTGCACAACATCTTCAAGTCTCCAAATCTTTAATTTACGACTTCAACTTAACAACAATCAGTGTTAAAAAACATTGTTGTTCCGGTTTGGCGAGGTGTCGACTGTATTTCTGAAAGACCGTGACCGATCGATCTCGTTATGCCACACACTAACCCACTAGCGTTATATTCGTACATTTCGCCATTTCACAATGATTCGTCAGTATTTATTGATTAATTGATTCTGCATTTGGCCTTGAGTTTTTAGCGTAGTAAAAAATGTTGGTGGCGCCACAAATGAATTGCGATTTTTGGGAGTCTCCTTTCTGATTGATAATTTGTTATATGTATGCTTAACATTTAAGAGTCCACATAATCTATTGAACTGATAGTTTTAATTGACACAAATAGTCATAATAATCTTAATAATTGCCGGAGTTGGGACAGTGTAGGCTAGGCTGTAAAAAATCTAAATAATAAAATGTCCTGAGCCGCCCCTGACTCACTCACTGACTCATCAATGTCCAGTCCAAACCCATGGACCTAGAAAGTTAACATTTTTCACAGAAGTTCCTTTTATGATATAGGAATACAGATTTTTCAAAATTCCCAAGACATATGGAATAAAAAGGATTGCGGACGTCGTCGCTGGCAAATTGCTAGTATATCCTATACCTACTATTAAACGAGCAATATTTGTATATATATTTGTACTCACATTCTCGAAATCGGATTTAACGATGTCGATGAAAGATGCAACATAGGGGTTTACGGAGGGCGAAAAATTTATCTAGCTAGGTCTCATATCTCTCTCTCGTTTAAATATTGTAATCTGTGGAGAACGTAGTGGGTAGCCCTATTTAAGATATTAAGACTGTTTCTTATTGTGCTACTGTTTGTTTTTCCTTAAATAAATAAAATAAAATAGTGTATCTGGGAAAATTTATTTTCTCCGTATTTTCACCCAACCAGAGCTCGGTCGCCCAAAGTTTAGAACAAGATAATGAATAATGACATAACAATGCTGATATTAGAATAATGATCATTGCAGCATTAGTAAGTACCTACTATCATGGCAGTATGGAATTAGTAGGTACTATCCATACTATTAAATTAGTATTCTCTATTTTCAACAGAGCACAGCTCGGTCACCCAGGTTCTTCATATTTAAATATAATTAATATATTCTGTTCTATTCTTCTTGGGATCACCATAGTAAATCTTTTTCTTTAATACATCTGTATTAGCCGTCATCTCAACAATCACTTCCACAGTAAGAATTGACAATGATTGATTAATTTTTGAACCCGAACAAAGTTCACACTTGTTTTTCCAATGCACTTTAGACATTGGCAGAATAGTCGACATCGGCTTTGCTTGCCATTTAATAAAAATAGAATAGAAAGTTCAAACGTAAATTCATCAAAACTGTCTTAAATCAGTATCTAGTAGAATTCCAGGTAGTTGTAAAAATTGTAAATTCATTGTCTATTTTCATAGTTTATTAGGCTCCTGTCTAACATAGATGAACGATGGAAGAGACGTATGTGCTTACTATCGAGGTCCGGGCAATCTTATAATGTGTCCAAAAAATTCAACATTAATATTATCAGCCGAAAGACGTCTATTGCTGGACACCCAAGCGTCGTCGCTATATCGACCAGTGTTGTGCTTATCGCTTCTAGCCGATTCCCGTGAACTTCCCCAAACCATAATCACGTCAACGCCGGCTGTTGCTGAAAACCAGCGCTGGGACTTTGTCTCGCATAGGGTCGCAGCATTATGCAGAGCTATGGCCGTTTTCCGTGGATATGATGTTCCTCCAAGTTTTTCTTTTTTGTTGTGTTTGTGTTCCTTCTTTGCATCATGTTTACCGCAAATAAACGTATTTACTGTCTTTTTTTTTCTTTATCAGTTCTCCTACTGGAGGGGCCTATAAAATCTACTAAGAAGTTATCCAATAACATGACAGCTTCAAAACTTTAACGGAAATTATTCAACCAATCCAGTCCACATGTTCCAATAAAATATGTTGCCATGTCCTGCCAACTGTCACATAGTCCATTAGTCAGCACACTACGCAACACGGACATGTCGAACGACAAGCATTTATACGATTTTATCTCGAGCGATTATACGTGTCTAGACTGTTTAATTAGTTAGCTTCTTGAAGTGGTCACCGTGAAGGGTTTAATGACACTGCATTTCAGTATAGTAGATTCTGATTTAAAATGACACAAAGATAAACACGCGACTGCGTTGCAATGCCTCGCCAAGATGCTGCAGTGCCTCGAGCATGTTTGCCGAAGCAAAGGTCAGTGGCGTAGCGAGGGGGGGGCGGAGGGGCGGACCGCCCCGGGCGCCACCATTAGAAGGGCGGCGGGGAGGCAAAAAAAAAATAATTGTGCCGTCACTGGCGGTCAGTCAGACAACTGATTTTTCAAGAAGTTAGCTTTTAACCACCTGCACATATTAAATGTCCCTCCCGCCCAAAACAATTGTTGCAAATCACGAATGGCGGTCGGCCCTTGTTTGTGTTTAGACGTGTACATGCACGGTGTTAAGGTGTGCGAGGCTTCTGCGGGCACGCACACTGTCACACCATGCGTGACGCGCTCGTGATTTCCAAGAACTTGTACCAGTAACTTCTTCGACTGCCGCGCTGCCGTTTTAATAGTAATTAAGTTTTAGTTTGTTTTTATTATAAGTACTTATTTAAAGGCCAGGTGCGTAGTACTCGCAACCGGCGTGCGTGTATGACCAGATGTATGAACGTAAACGAGGCAAAAGAAGTATGTAAGGATCGTAGCAGGTGGCGTTCTGTAGTTTCTGCCTACCCCTATGGGAAGAAGGCGTGAGTTTATGTATGTGTGTACTTAATTTATTTATTTTATTTTTTAATTATTTTTACGACGTCAAAAGGGCGGCAAATTATGACTCCGCCCCGGGCGACAGTGACTCACGCTACGCCACTGGCAAAGGTCCCGGACTTTTACGCCATCATGAGGTCGAGGGTCGCGTCTTTTTGGCAAAGTTTGAGATGCTCCAGTAACAGCATTTTGAGAGTTGTCTCGTGCAACCTGGCAAGTCCCATATTTGTGCACTGGATTTCTGTTCACTGTTCACGAGAATAAAAAATGACGAAATGTTTTTTTTTTTTAGACTGATAATTTTAATTTTTAATGATGATTTTTAATGATAATTTTTTAATGATAATTTTTTGATGATAATTTTTAATGATAATTTTTTAATATTTTTAATGCTTTTACTGTTTTACTAATTATTTATTATTTTTTGTATATGGGTATTTTGCCTGAATTATACGATCGAATACGATCTGGACATGTACCACTAAAAAAATTTTCCTTTTTAATGAAGAAATCCCTTTCACCTAACTGTATAATTTGTGATAAACCAGAAGATGTCCAACACCTCCTTATAGATTGTATTCGTAATGATTTTGAAAGGCAACATTTATGTAAAAAATTAAATTAAGTGCATTCGATTTGGGTAAATTTCAAAGTGTTCTGGCTTACCCTGCAAGCAATAAAGCTAAGCTTATTTATAAGTTTATATTTAATAGTCTTAAGAAAATTTTGTAAGTAACTTACTTAAGGAAATGATGGGGCTGACATGACCTGTTAATGGTACAAGTCCCTATAAAATAAAGAGGAAAAAAAAAAATGAGCCTTATTTTATAATGTTTCAACTGTCAGTCTAGTACTTTGACCTCCAATCTGTGGGAGACAGTGGTACCGTCCACAACGCGAGCCGGGAGCTGTGGTGGACGTCATTTGTCTCTGATTTTTTCATTCTAGGACATATTTCTTCCTCATTATGTTACCCTTCACCATTTTAAGAGCAATGGTGATGAAACAAATTACACAAATCAAATCAAATCTTTTTATTGTGGGCATAGGGTATACAGACAGATGTTAGGTAAATTACAGTTCTATTATGTCCAGCCTAATAGGCATATAATAATTATGTCAACATGCAGTATAAAAAAATTCTTAGGCATCACATAGAAAGTAAATCTTAGAAAATGACAATTAGGTGTATGGTGATAGATTGTAGTAGGCACTAATTATTTAGAAAATCTTGGATCGTGTAGTAAGCTTCATCAATGAAAAAATTAGGCAATTTATATTTAAATAGTGGGAGTTCCTTGGTGCTTAAAATGTATCTTATTGTAAATTTTAGATGCCATTCCAAAAAAACTTTTGCTCATAAGAGCAGTTCTATGTGGTATACTAGATATTTTAAGTATATATCTTTTTGATTTTAGTTCATCGAATAGATTTTTATTTATTTTAAAATGCCTGTCTGACTTCGAAATTTCGAACCCATAACTCTACCACTGACATGTATGATGGCACTACATGCCATGACACAATTTGAGATAATTTTCCGAAATCGGTACCCACCATTCAGCATTTCAATATTAAAGACTGCATGCGCTGTTGCTTAGTAAACAGGAAGAAGTAATGACACTTTACGGAAGATCTATCCAGCCAACCACAGAATGCAGTACGGTATACGATTACTTACCTCATTGTATTACACAACACTGTCAACCATATAATTCAAGTTCAATATCAATATTCATCCTCCAGTGCATTCAATCCAACTTCTTCAGGCCATGCGCCAAGTTTACACAACGGGACTTTTGTCTGGGAATAATGTCCGCAGAGCAGATTAATTGTTTATTCAACAGAGGCACTAAAAGCTTCACGTATTACGTAACTACAAAGTATTCCCAAAACGAAGTCGGTTTAACATGAGCGAGATGTCTTGAGGTCATAGCTCTGGTGGTGACTTGCGCAATGACAAATGGAGAACACGGAATAGATGGAATCAGAAGTCCCATTGAGTCGTATCAAGATAATGCCACACCTACGGTTCATGAGTTTTGAGGATTAGTAGCGCCCCAACCGTTTTCTTACCACATAAAACTTTAGGAAGCTGTGGAAGTTGTTACGTGTAGTTTAAAAACATAAATGTCTACTATATTATGCTTACCTATATTAATGACTAAAATGAATGAACGAATTTAATAATAATTATTTATTTGAAATAAAATGTAATAAATAATGTATATTAAAATTTAATGAATTGTAATAATTAGAATCAATATTATATTATGTAATTTAAACATTTGCAGTTTCCTTACAGGGTGCACGTCTTAATACTGTATGATGAAATTTTATTGCATGCCTACTAACCAGTATTTTACATGTTAGCAAATAAATAAATAAACAAATTGATAATCAAAACATTTTTATTATAGCAACCAACAAGCCAGCAACCTAATAAAGATTGCTTAACGTGGACCTTCCAAGAGTGAAGGTCTTCAACGATCCACCGAAGGAAATATTGTTACAATAATTTATCTGTGATTTGTTTGGGCGACTGTTTTTGTCTATCCTCTTGTCTTCCTCCTTGGCCTCCTCTAAGAAACCCACGGGAATAAAGTTCCCCTTTTTACCGCGAACGTTATGTACATAAAATCTCAAAAAACTCAGGTAACCTTTTGTACTTCTTTACTCTGTGTCAAAAACTAGCATTTCATAAGGCACTCTATGGTTCCAAATTCTTACACATTTTGGTAAATGGTCATTACAATCTTGGAGGTGTAGTTAAAAAACTATTAAGGTTTGAATACCGTTTTTCTTTCGACATCTTTTGCTAAGCGATCTTAGTTTTTTTTCATAGGACAATGAATAATACTGACCTGTGGTGCAAGTGTGTCGAAACGAAACCGTTAAGTGTTAAGTCGTGTCGTGTCGTGTCTAATACTTTCTGTAGGTACAAATGTAAGATTGCAGTCACATTCAAACATCCGGTGCCATATTGGAAATTCGGGATGGAAGATCCCCAAAATTGATAAAGGTGACTGTGTCTAAGTTCATTGCCCGTAAACTATGATGGTTATCGAACCTCGTGGGACATTATAATTTAACAGTAACTAACTCCGTTATTTTTATGAAAAAAAATTGTTTATATAGGGTGCCTCCTAATAGCAAAATGGGCATAAAAAAGGAATCCAAATATTTACTCACCTTGTAAATGGTATAACATTTGCCATCTTTAGGCCAGTACAGCATGAGCCATCCTCTGGGCAATGCTGCGCAAGGATTCCTCTTCACATCAGCCCACGGTGGTGGTAGCACTGCGGCCTGAGAGCCACACAGTAATGCTGCCATCCACACCCACGCCGCCATTTTAGAACACTCCAAATTCAATTTGAACACTTTTTAAATCTTTTCATTTTTTATTTACTGGCAGGTACAGTTCTTTCTTCATTCAACCTAGTTTTCATTGTAGTTTTTTATCACTAGCACTTTTTTGTACAGTTAAATAGTATTGTTCCATTATTTAATCTTAACTATAGTTAGTCTATCTCCAGTAAGACAAAAAGTTAGTTACTGTTAATAACCACTGAAGCTTTTAAGTAACAAAAACATGAACGGTTCACTTAATTAATGAACATCGTGATGAAACATTTCAACGAACACATTTTTTTTTTTTGTTTTACTGCATGTATTAAGTGAGTTACACACACTATTGTGCTTTTTTCACATCGTTAAAGATGATGGCTATAAAAACGAATAATGAGTTGATTAGATACACACATTAGCATTACACCTAATTGCTCTAAACTCTAAAGACACTCAAATCAACCTGCCTAGCTTTTTCCCAACTATGTTGAGGTTGGCTTCCAGTCTAACCGGACGCAGCTGAATACCAGTATTTTAAACCCCTATCGATATACTCGATATTTAGGTGACGTGTTTTTTAATCGAAACCCATCCTAATTTAGGGAAAGGATCCCTGAATATCGCGTGGTGTATACCGTGTGAGTCTTTACATATCGAAATGAGGGAATCTATGCTTAATTTTATCGACGGAAAAATATTTTAAAAAACCAAAATTTTTTTTTAGGGTGTGTTATGGAGGTGTTTAATTGTTTTTTTTTTTCCACTATTAAGGGTAGTTTTTTTTCCACAATGTTCATTTTATGAGGACTCCTAATTACTTCCAATCATTATGGAGTTTGTTTCATCGCGATAGATCATTTGGTGTAAAAGTTACACCGTTTTGTTTAAAAATTCCATAAAAAATATTAAAAAATATTTAGTTTTTTTTTAATATTTTTTCCGTCGTAAAAATTAAGCATAGATCATTCCGATACGTGCACATTATAAAGACTCACAGTATAATAAGGCTTTTACATGAAGCGACTGCCTATTTGACCTCCACAACCCAGTTACTGGGTACACGATACCCCTTGGAAAGACTGATTGTCAAACTATTAAGGCAAACTATTTGAACTTTTGGGTTGCTACAAAGACACTAAACTACCTTAATTTTACGAGTCGCGAAACTGTAGCAGCCGTTACTATAGTTTTATATCATAAACGTGATTTTAAAATTACATAATTGTCTCATAACTTTCAGCGTGACACAGTTTTTTCGTATCAATGTAACTAACTGTACGAGATTTTCTGTTACGATAAATTGCATCAATTTTTTCGTGCTCAGTCGGTTAGACTCCGGAGTATGCAGGTGCAGTCGTGCGTCAGACTTCGAAGATGTTACGTTATTTTGTAATAACTAGTCGTTGTTTGCGGTTCTAGCTGTTTTGCTATCGTTTTTATTTTTATAGGAACTGCTGTAATGGGATAGCTTTCTTAGAAAAAAACTACGATAGTCTTGGCTACAGTTATTTAATTAAAAACTGCTCATCACTGGGCTTTCTGAATGTTCTCAGAGCTGAGCCCAATCAAATCACCCACCACGTTTTTAAGACATGCCGATCCCAACATACTTAGTTGTGAAAAGGCTCGGCAGATTGATCCCCATCAATCCATTAATTTCCGTGTCACGCTGTCACTTCGTGCCTGTATGCCTGCCTGTCTGCCGGGAGCCTTAATGAGGCTTTAATTGACCTTTGAACTAGTCTAATCTAGAGACTATCGCTTGTATAACACGTAAAATGTTAGAAGTTAGGACATAGACTCAGTTACTAGGACATAGCTGCTATAGGTCAAATCTCTACTTCCTTATATCACAAATATCTAAATTGTAGCATTTATTATAATCCTCGGAAGAACCATCAATAATCGAAATACGATCACGATTATTATAAATTACTGTATTATAAATCACATTAATATTGTATCATTAATTGGCATCGGCAAAAGACATTACATTTTTTTATTAAAGATGTAGAATCATTTCTTTATTTTAATTTCTGTGAGTTTATTTGTAACGACTGTTCAAGTCAATAAATAGTTATAATTTTCTATATATGTAGGTAAATTATAATTTTGTTATCTGTATGTATTTTACTGTGTGTACAATGTACATAAATAATAAAATAAATAAATAGATGTTTCTAGTAGATACCTATGAGCGGAGTTTGAACTCGCGTTACCTTTGTTATATAAAAGTATTGAACATTCAGATTTTTCATATTATGTCTTCGATTAAAGCTAAGCAATTCTTTTTTCTTTCTTTTCTGATAATAAAAGTAAATAAAACATTTCCTTATAGTTTATATGTAAATTGCGTGATTAGTCTACCAAATAAATTAAATATACTTATTAAAGATGATCGAATAATATGCCTAAGGCCATTGCCTAAGGCAAACTAGTCAAACGGTAAATATTTGACATAAAATTAATAAATAAATGGATTGTAAAATAACTTAATAATGTCTTATGATAATGAACTGCCAAAGAAACTAGATTTAATCCATAAAAGGCATTAGCATTGTAAACTAGTGAATATTATTGACCCCGGAATTTAGATTAGTTCATATTTGTTTATTAAAGTGTGGTTTTATTAGTTTAGACTTTAAATATTAAAGAATTGATTGAATAATCCGATATTTACCGGTAAAACATGTGCGTTTTTAAGTTTAAGTAAGACTTAATAAACTTAGGTAGGTAATATTCCCGATACCGGCAGGCTACAATTTTTTATATTTTTAAATGTTTTTATATTTTTTATTCTAATATTTAAAAATATAATTTATGTGTAAATAATGAAATAAAGAAGCACACACACGCACGAATGCACCCGAAAATGGACCCGAAGATGGGTAAAGATCAACTCGGATGCCTGAAGGAGGACATCGCCATCGAGATAGACCGCGGCGAAGGTGGTGTGACGATCTAATCATGTTTGCGGGGCCAACATGGCCTGAAATCGCACAAAACAGAGAGATTTGGAAGGGAAAAGGGGAGGCCTTTGCCCAGCAGTGTTGAAATAAAGGCAAAAAAAAAATGACTTTGTAAGTTGTCAGTGTGTCCCATTCTCTCTCTATCATTGTTGGCTCTATCTATATCAAAAGGAATGATGACAAAAAAAACAGTGGCACTCCGGGAGTGCCGAAGTAAAATCTTGAACAATTTTACTGTGCAGGAAATACTTTTCTTTTTTGAAGTCGTTAAAAAAAAGAGAAATGTCAATCATGTCGTTGTCATGTCTCAATGTTTGGAATATCATTAATCCCAAAGAAAATGTATCGCGCGTTGATATCTTTTTAATGGTCAAAAGCTGGTGTCGGTAACAGTGTCGCGAGTTCAATTGTTTATTCCTATCTCAAAAATGCCCAACGCGCCTAAAGAAGGTTTCACTTCAAAAATTATGTGGTATCCTATATGTAATTGGAAGCGCACACTATTATATATTAGTCCCTGTTCTTGTAAACTTGCATGAAAGTGTGTTAGCCTATGTTGGAGATCCAAATAAATAAAACTAATTTCATCTTTACCGAGAGCAATAAAACAATCCTAATTCAAAAAATCATCACAATTTACAGCAAATTAACTTACGTTAATGCCTCTCTCTATAAATCTGTTATTTCCATTACACGATAACGGGCTGCCATTACTAGTAATCTCACCACAACTGGGATCGAAGTAACGGTCTTTGTTACCGTTCTGTGTCTGCGTCTGCGCCGAAATGTCGAAACAACTACCTACCTATAATTTTTAACCCACTTACAGGCTGAGATTACGTCTTGTAATGTCGGTGTAAGTTATAAGCGGTAGCGGGAAGAAGACGGTGTAGAAAACGGCTTTATTTCGAATTCGTTTAGGGCAAATTTCACCAACAAAACCAGTGTCATAATTTTCGTTGGAATATTGACACTGACAGCTCTTGAACTCGATTCAGATGTGCAGATCGCGTTCAATTTCATTGGTGAAATCTTAGATTGTTGGACTCGCTTTGGTTTCTTAAGAGAGTGGTGAACGGTCAGACAGTAACGGCTGTCCAAATACAGAGCGTTTTTTGACATCTTAATGTCAAATACAGAATGACAGATTTCCATGACGACCGTAATAGTATGACGGCCACTGCTCTTCTAAGAAACCGTAGCTTATCACTTATCAGTTAGTAAGTAAAAAAAAGGTATACGCACATATAAATGCTGGATAAGCTAAAAAATCGAATGAACAGTCACGAGCAAAAACATGCGTACTCTTAGCAAAATTCAAAATGATTTTCTCGTGGAATAACGATTGCAACTTGACATAAGCCCTATGTAGTATAGGACTGTGGGTTCCAAAATACTATACAGGGTGGCAGGGACATCGACGCGAAAAATGTCACCATGGATTCAGTAATGATTCTGAAAAGGCGTTGAAATTTTTCGAAAAAATCTACTGTTTCATAGAAAAGTGCAATACCTACGCGGTCAAACTGTATGGAACAACAGATTTTTTTTTAAATAACCGACGATACATTTCAACGCCCCTGCGTTGAATCATGTACTGAATCCATTGTAACAGTTTTCGCGTGGATGTCCCTGTCACCCTGTATTCCTAAGAACATACAATTACAATCAATACAGTAGGAGAAAATAACTCTTAAAAGTTCATAATTGCATACATATTTAGTGCTCGTGACTGTACTTACTTAACTGCTTAATTAACATCTTGCAAACTTTTCGTACCATTTAGCTTGGTTACTCTAATAATTTATGTAAACACTAAATGGGCAGCACTCCGCTCCGCTTAAGTTTATCGATTAGATCGACTAATATGGTGGTGTGAGTTTGAATTATTATTACAAAAAAGTCATTGTCTTTCTCAAAATACCTTTCCTGATAACATCGAATCTGTTTCTAAAATAAATTGAGGAAAATTAAATTCAGAGCAAACACGGTCACGTAGTCATTGACGTTCAATGGCTCGTGCAGACTGGCGCGACTTGTTAAACCGTGAAGTTTTCTTAGTTTTTTTAAGTGAAAACTTCTTTAGGCGCGTTGGGCATTTTTGAGATGGGAAAAACAATTGAACTCGCGACACTGTTACCGACACCAGCTTTTGACCATTAAAAAGACCTCAGCGCGCGATACATTTTCTTTGGGATTAATGACATTCCAAACATTGAGAAATGACAACGACATGATTGACATTTCCCTTTTTTTACCGACTTCAAAAAGAAAGCATATCCTGCACAATAAACTTTTTCAAGTTTTCACTTCTGTCGGCACTCCCGGAGTGGCACTGTTTTTTGTTAGAGTCGCGTCGCGCCATTCAGCGCGAGGCTTAACGTAATTCCTAGGTTTTCTCCCTGGTTAATGCTCCTAACCCTATAACTGTCGATATATCGTAAAAAAAATATTAGAACCGTGGATTTTCTTGCCAGCTCTTCTCCATAGGAAACGACCAATTGGAACCGTGCTCCTAGCTTCTGACGTTTCATAAGTGCCCTGAGTGATTTTGACTAAGTATCATTAAGCCAACAAAGAATGAACACCAACGGCCACGTGCCCGCGTTTACACTTAAAACAAAAAATCTGTTATAAAAGGTAACACGACTGATTGGCGAAACACCGTTAGGAATATTAAATATCCATTTGGTGGGTACACCTAATATTGGTTTCATATAACCCGCCCACGTAAATTATAGTGTGGTCCTAAGAGTCAAAATTAAATAACGGTCCTTAGGTACCTACAGCATGACGAAACTTCAGGCTTATTCACAATGAACCTACATGGAGATTTTACCGCTAAAATAAGTGACAGTAAGTAAAATTTATTGTAAAAACATAATATTTTCATCCGGCAATGTATCTGATTTCTTCATTCAATGTATTTGTCTCGGGTACAGGTCTTTTTGAGCAATTTATTGTTTAGTACTAACACCTACTGAAATTCTTTAGGGACAAGATTATATTACTGCATACAAGATACGTAACACAAATTCGAAAATTACGTATTTTTTTAACTTTTTAATAGGAACATTTTTATTTAGGAACATAGTGTCATAGAATAGTCGCAAAATGATTTGGGAAATGATAGAATGAAGAAGAATAAATTCTAATATAAAAGGTGCTTTAGAGTTAAGTCGATACCTACTACGTCACATTTAGAAAAGAAAAAACAATTGTTTATGGATTTATTAAGTCATTTTATTTACATTGTGGCACGGAATAACCGAAACATTATTTAAGAAATGATAAAGCTGAAGCAGAATTTATTCTAAACCATGCAAATATAAAAGGTTCTATAACGGTGTCCCACACCACATATTGCAAGATGCTAACTACAAAGTATCCTAATTCAAGTCACAGCCCTAATCGGATCATTTGAAGTCGCGACTACAACACTAGCAAAGGTATTGATACAAAATGCTGTTACGTCAACCGTTAGCCGTGAGATTGATAGCAAAAACTAACAAGCATGGCGATGAGAATAAAAAACGCGAGCAAAGGTAACACGCATTCTGGCTTACGAGTTCCGTCGATACCAACCTTTTTGTTTTTACTAGTAAATAAGTTTTTTGAAGAGAAAACTTCTTTAGGCGCGTTGGGCATTTTTGAGATGGGAAAAAACAATTGAACTCGCGACACTGTTACCGACACGTCATTTTTGTAAACGCGATTGTGCTCTTTATTTATATTACGTTACGGACCAATGTTCTATAAAATTTTTACTTTATAGGTTCTGGAAGTTTCAAAAAAAAATCCTGGTGAACTCCATAGAAAACTGTTGGTTACATGCATGGCAAGTATTAAAACTATCATTCGGAAGGAGGCTTTATAGCCTCTTTGATACCCAAGAATCATCCCAGTAAAATGTAATCAGTGATAGCCTAGTGGTGTGACCGATGGACTGCCAAGACATAGGTCTCGACTTCAAACACAAGGCACGCACCACTTTTCGGATTCATGTGCGTATTGTATATCAATTGCTTCATAAACGGTGAAGGAAAACATCGTGAGGAAACCGGCATGCCTGAGAGATATTTCTCGACGGCATGTGAAGCCAAGTCAAAGGCCCATGGGCAGCTTTAAAACTCTGACACCAGGTTATTCACTAACTACACGAAAAGAAAGAAGATCCCAGTAAATGAGATCGTTAATGGTGCCGATTCCCTTGTTCACAAACTAAACTAAATTTAAGTTCATCTTTTTCTTTCTATTTCATTAAGAAAAGGACAGAAGATAAATTTTAGTTTAGTCCTGTCAAATTAATCGGCGCTTGACGTAAATTGACGTAATTTTAGTAGGCAATTTTTTAATCACGTCTAAACTTGTAGGTATGGAGTAGTGACAGGCGCTGATTAATTTGACAGGACTAAACTAAAATTTATCTTCTGTCCTTTTCTTAATGAAATAGAAAGAAAAAGATGCACTGAACTTAAATTTAGTTTAGTTTGTGAATAAGGGAATCGGCACCATTGATCATTAAGATAATTCAGTATCTAAGAATTTAACTACAAAGATAGATAAACGGATCCCTAACCAACCCAGTAAGTTTCCCATAATTGTCTGTATTACTAATTAAATTGCTCTATCTTAAGCGAATACTAATCTGCTTCTTGCTTAACATTAAAAGCAGTAATGTGGAATTACCTGTTAATATTCCTGATGTAATCTAAGCAGTCCACAATTATAAACGTTGAAATGGAGAGCATTCTAAGATCTAGAAACATCGGATGCTGTCTTTAAGATATAGATTTCTTATTTGTGATATCTGTATGTTCTCGATATATAAAACTAATTGAATTGGAACAAGCACACTGTAATAACTAAACGATTAATTTTGGGTTATGATAAAGATGATTTGGAAGTTCTACAAGGAAAACTATACCCAGCCGTAGGTGGAACACGGGTTAATGGAGAAAAGATGAACTTATCATAAATTATGATTGAATGTATGCGAATGATTATAAATCCATTGCACACAGGCAAATAAAAAGATCAAATTAAAGGAAACAATTGAAAATATTACGTTAAAAAATATGGCTAGCAAAAAAAATAATTCATATTCCTATTCAATTAATATTTTGAAACTTGCCACAACATCTGCATGAGCGATTGCATGTAACCTTTCGACAGCTTTACAATAGTAAAGATTTAAGTTAAGCTGTTATCTCTTGCGGCTGACACACTTTAGAATATTACAGATTGTATTGAGTAACTATAAAACTTAAAGAGTAGATGTATTGTCCCGCCATATAAGCTTTAGATAAGGATTTGGCGTTACGTATATACAGTCCAAAAAACCTTTCAATCCCAATATAAACAGGGATTTATGTATTATGTAGGTCCATCGTAAATATGGTAAAATAGGGTAGTTACCTAGGTAAAAAAAAAGAAATTCTATTTAGTCCGTCTTTCAGATAATAAAAAAATATTAGACACGTATTTTTTGCTTTATCATATTAATCAAAAATAACTTAGAAAACACGCATTAAAGTTGGGGAGTGGGGGCTCGCTACGTCACAACGCAGTATTAAATCTAGCAAGGCGTAACGTCATGCCACATTTTAACTTAATGTATCGCCGTAATATTTTAATTACGTCAAAAAAGAAAAAAATACGTGTTCAATATTTTTTAATAATCTATAAGAAGAAAAAACATTTTTGGACACAGGTAAGAATCTTCTTTACATAGGTTACTTCTTTCTATCTTTTTCGGGTTGCTAGTGACCAACCCGATGTCAGCCTTTTTATGCCGCCCATGGGCCTCTGACTTGTCTTCACATGCCGTCGAGAAATATCTCTCAGGCTGGTTTCCTCACAATGTTTTCCTTCACTAATAACATGGTTACTGTAGATATTAGATGCTTTTACTACTGTACAAAAATCAAATCTCTTGCATAAATGAAATCTATTGATTGAAAAAACAAGACTAAAAAGCAACACTGAAAAAGATTGGATTTCTGTAATTGATAATACTACCAATAGCCTCATCTACTAACCACCAAAAAGTGATTTGAGGAAGTGTATTGACACGAATTGTATATGTTATAAAGCATCAAGGATTGTATGTAACATCTTTGATGGTCACCTTACATAAGGAACAACGGACATTGACAGAGCGTATAACACCACCTATTGTGTGCAGGAGTTTTTAACACTTGAGAATAAAACTGGTCCTTTTTGCCCATAGTGACATAAGTGTTGCAACTATAAAAAAATTAGGCAATTTCCATTAGAGAATGACAAAAGACGAATGCTTCAGTTGTTTATTTTCTTGCGTCAGGAGTATTAGCTGACTAAAAATCGGGTCAGTGTGTTGCTTGCAAAATGTATGACTGATAATTTATCATACACATACATTACTATTACAATGCCTAATTAATCATATCACTTCATAATTTCACCTACAGACTAACAGCGGGTTAAAGCATTACATGTGCCAAATCATATTGTTTTTGAGTTAACCGATAGTGTGGTTTATTTTTAAACGTTGCTTGAAGTTTAAACATCGAAAATGTATGCTTAAACAGTAGCTAATCATTAGTTTACTTTTAGCTTTAAAGGAACACACTCTTTTAGGAACGCATCATAAAATTAAAAGAAAATAAAAAAATAACAATATTAAGTAGGTATAACACGTACGCGATAAGTTGGGACCTGAGCGCGGTGACGTCGAATTCCAAGCAGGGGCAATTATTATTTTAATATAACTTCAGTGTGGGAAAGAGATGAAGCTCTACAGGACGTATAGCTCCATCTCTTTCTCTAATAAATAAATATAATAAATAAATACTGCTTTATGAGCTTGTGGTAGGCCTCCAGGTCCCAACTTATCGCGCACGGGTTTTTAACACAATGTCACGTCATATTAAACCTGATAGCTTTGATAACATCTTTTTTATTTCACCTTGTTAGGTACGTTATTAAGAACTTTTAGTGCCTAATTCAAAACGAGGAAGAAGAAGGACCACATTGATCACCATTTTTGGTCCATAGGTACAAAAAAGTACCAAATATGGCGGTTGTAGCAATCAGCTGTATCTCTAGGAAACTAACAAGAAACGAGAACGCTAACAAAATTATCTACCCTACATAAATAGCCACTTAAACTATCTCCAAACTAGAACCGTTTAAGATAATGTCCACTAACTATTTAAACGAAAAGGTCATTAGTGTTGCCAGTTCTCATTCAACGTAACAAAGCGTCTGCAGAAAAAAGGCTTTTTAAAACTTTTGTAAGCGAGCTCCATCTTCTAATTAGACCTTTTTGTGTGGCAGATTTAATAATGGCTGCATAGTTGGGCAGTTGCTAAACAAATGTTGTATAATCTCTTTTGTTGAGTGCACTTTTTCATTAGTGGTTTTTAAGATGAGGTCCGGAAAATAGCGGTGTGTTAGAGGAGAATTTTCGCAAGACATTATTAAACTATCCTATTATTGTCTCACTGCAGGTGTCTCGTATCAGACTTATATTAACTATAAGTTTTAGTTTCATTACGATGTTTTTCCTTCACCAATGCTAGTAATGCCTAAGATAAACTCTGAAAGATAAAGAGAACTTATTACTTCGTTTCGGCAGTCGTGGTAAAAAATATAGCAGACAGAAAGTTTGGTAAAGGGTTTCACTACTCTGGCAACGGACATTAACGTTCCTCCCAGAAGCTCTCTTTATGCACAGGAAAGAAGGAAATTTACAATCGTAACTAATAACATTCAAACCTCGTTATTAAGTCATTATTAAACCACTTCTGATTTGAACGTTCTCAATTCAAACCCAATGTGAAACCGGAAAGATTCTCTAATGTATTATGTATAACATAATATATTATGAGGGAAACCATAAAGTAACCCGCGAAATTTAAATTATCTTACGTTTTTTTTGCGATTTGCAGGTCAGTGTCAGGTTGTTGTTGATCAAAATTTGGTTCACGACTGTAACTTTGTATTTACAGAATAATAATCATCATAAAAATGCAGCTTTTAAGAGCCCATACTATCTCAGCTCAAATTCACTTTTTATCTCGCTCGCACCATACTGCTCGCGGACTGAGTGAGAGCGAGACGAAAATAAGGGTAATTAAAAAAAAACATAGTCGCTGCTTTATAGTTAGTTCAGTTATTATGCAAAGTTTCATGATCTAATTTGAAGTATTTTTTTAATACTGCCAGCGGTTTATTATTCGGTTTGGAGGTAACTTTGGAAATTTTTTCTATCGAGAAAATTTTATGGAATCGTGTTTTCGTCTAACATTGTACTTAACATTAATCCTTAACTTGAACATATATTTATTTCAAAATTAATGCTGCAGTATTTTCGATATTACGGAGGATCATGCTAAGCCATTTGAGGTAGTATAGGCCCTTAAAGGACATGTAAAAGATTAGCAAACTTCTGATTATTCCGAGGTTGGCCTGTTCTTGAGCTAATTAAGTGACCTTCCTAAAAATGTCTTTTTTATACGAAATACATCTTTGAGGGTCATTCACGACTACGTAAAATAATTCTTAGCTTGTCGCGACTTTCAAAGCCCTAATGCTAGTTTCGTTTGCTAATTCATATGCATAGAGCGCGAGAGATATTCAAAACAATGTGGGTATTATGTAAGGTTCAAGTTTTTGGCGGAATGTGGGTAAATAGATTCTGCTACCGTATAACTTGCTCTACTTTTAAAACATTTAATGGTCTTATGGCAACTTTATTTTGCCAAGAGGTATCGTGCCAGTTACTGGGTTGTGGAGGTAAGATAGGAAGTCGCTCCATGTAAAATACTAGTATTCAGCTGCATTCGGTTAGTCTGGAAATCGACCCCAATATGGTTGGGAAAAGTCTAGGCAGATTGATTTGATGGCAAGTTATTTTGTCAGCGATGTTTACATTATAATAATTATATTTTAGTCTTTAGTATTTTCGATGTAGGAACATAAACGAAGCAAAAGGAGTATGTAAGGATCGTAGCATGTGGCAATGTCGTTCTGTAGTTCCTTTAAAGAAAGAAAGAAAAACATTTATTTGGACACAGTTCGTGAAACACAAAACACAAATAACCTTTCTAGCCTTCCCTTGGGAAGAAGGCGTGATTTTATGTATGTGTATGTATGTATATTTTAGTCTTACAACTGTTGTCGTAACCGAAATTGATTAATATTTTAATAAAAGAACTTAGGCAAGGTCTCTTAAAAAAATATTCGATGATTAATTTATCATTAACTGTCCACAAAAGAGAAGTGAATTACCCAGCGCACTCTCGTCTCTAGGCAATCAGTTCCGCCAGCAATTTTGCTGACTAGCTTATCTTGTTGGCACGACATGAGCTATTGTCGTACCGACGCGAGATAAGCAAGAGAAGCAAGGACATTCAACTTTGCAGTTCTCACTAAATCTCTTGAAGAAAAAGCAAGGATGTAACAATTATTGCATATCTGACATTCAGGGGCATTTTGTTGCATCATGTCCATGCAATGATATTTTGAACCGACTTCCAAAAGGAGGAGGTTCTCAATTCAACTGTATGTTTTTTTTTTGTGTGTGTTTCTTACACGGTTACTCCGCCAAATATGAATTGATTTTATTTAATGATTATTTTTTGTTTGGTAGGTCATACTTCAGAGGTGATCCCATATAAATTTTAATAACTTTGCTTGGGTAATTTTTGAATTAACTTCAGTAATACGTATTTTTTCCCACTTAGTATGTGGATGATATGTTAAGTTCCTCTCACTGTTATTTACATAGCAAGTCGTGGTATTCCAATTTATGAGGGGAATACCTACCACAGCTAAAAAGTGAAAATTTAAAACTTTTTACAAAAAAAAAAAGAAAAAAAAAGGTTGTTTTTTAATGTTAGTGACGATATTCAATTATTTTTTAAATTTGTTACATAATGGAAAACTCAAGGACAATTGCAAAAAAATGTAGGTTATGATGTTAATCAAAGGACAGAAAAATTGGTGGATCCATAGACTCTGTGATTCGACTACTGCAAATATTTTCTTTGTGTAAGTTTTGTCTTGGTGAACCAAAAACATGGTTGTTATTTTAGTCAACCCTAAGAAACCTGAAGATGGATGCCGGTAGAGATATATCTAGGAAGACGGAAGTGCATTACAGCATGATTTAGGAAAAGCCTACATCTAAGACGACAGACAAATTGCTTTTGAAATTATTTGTTGTGTAACACCGCACCGTGGCGCCAAGATGCACCAGATTTTAACGTAAAATGCAAGGTTAGAGATTAGAATAAGATTGTGGTTATAAAATTAATCGGAACTTACGGAGATATTAATGAAGACAGGAAATGGAAATGACAAATGCAACATATTTGTTTTTTTGCATGAAATATGAACGGTACAGACGCCAGCAAGCACATCAAGCTACCCGAAACTGTCAAATTTTTCCAATCAACTTTGAACCTTACTTTTCAGTGATAAAGTTGAAAATCTATTAAATAAATTTGACAGATTGTAGTAGCTTGATGTACTGGCGTCCGTACCTAATGCCGCACTTGTTATAATTTTTCACCATCTAAGATAAACGGTTAAATAAATTTTGATATGAAATAAAAATGTTAGAGATTTTAAAATCAGGTTGTTTCCCATACTTTTTCAGCCGTACTTTCAGTGTTCACTTCCTTCCTAGCCATTCCATCCTTGGTTTTAAATATTTTTCTAAATCCCAATCAGACGTCACTCAATAATATTTTTTTAGAAACGCAAATAAATCTCAGCCGTTTACTCGTTCATTAGTTAAGTAAGAGAGAACATTGATATATCTGTTCGGAAGCATTGCTAGTGAAAATATTTAAATCAGACTTGGTGTAGAGATAGAGCTAGTGTCAATCTTAAGTCTCTGGAAGATTTAAAAGTTAGCAAGCTGTTTAAAATACGAGAAGTGCGATTACAGAGACTGCACAAATACACATTGAACAATGTTGTAAGTACCGAATTCAATAATTTACTTAACTTCACAAAAAATCGTATTTTGAATATTTATCTGAAAACTAAGGTTGACTGGTAGAAAATGCCTTAGGCATTAAGTCTTCCTCTGTACAGTATTTTTTTACTTGTAAAGTTTTAATAAATAAATAAAACTAAATTTCTACTTGCTTGATATTTTCAGATTTACTGAAAAAATTTAAATAAGCAGCCAAAATAACTTCACATCACATTTATTTATATTCCCCGAAGTGTTGGGAAAACTACATATTTTTCTAAATTAGAAACAATTCATAGCAGCTATTACAAATGTTATATTAAATGCGATGTAGGTACGGGACTACTGAAAATTAACGTGTGTATCTAATTTGACTTTTAATTCTCTGAAACATGGCAAAAAAGCAGAAAAACTGCCTAATCTTTAAACTAAACACAATTAAAAAACGCAAACCATAATGTTTAAGTTACGAATCCTAAGAAAACACTGAATATTCGGGGCGAGTTAAACCGCGAACGCAAACTCGCGCGTTAACGTTGCGGCGGCTGTCCGCGCTCTATCCCGGCTCGATTACAACTGAAAGGCTTTAGAGCTTTCTGACTTGATACAGCCTTGGCGCCATTACGTACGCTGATAGCAATTGCTATGCTATTGCTAATTTATTGAGCCCTTATTTATTGACTGATTTTTCTTAAATTATGATTGTTTTAGTACTGGTTTCCTCCAGATATTTAATAGTGAAAACATTAATTATGTCTTCCTTATTAGGTACCTACAAGTAATCAAGTTTCAAAAACGCCCCATAAAATTAATTAATCACAAAACTGTCAAGAAATACATTAATTTGATAAATTGATATCTCGTAGCAATAAATTCGCTTCGAATACGTAATAAGTGAGTTGAGCTGTTTTAAGCAAACAATGATATCTCATGGTTCTGAACATTGTTAGTTTTGGCTCCATGATATATTTTTTGGGTTTACACACCTTAAAAAAATATTAATCTTTTTAAAACTTCCCCTGACATCTTCGGTCATTCTTCGGGTACCTGTACATTATTTGTGTTGAAAAAACGATCTCCCCTTGTAAATTACAAGGAGAGATATTTATTTTTAAAAGAAAACTATCTTATCCTTACTGCTTATATTTAAAATCAAGAATTAGTGGGTTTCCAATTATCCACAGAAGGCATTTGGTGAAAATCGCTAGCGATCAAAATGAAGATTTTCTTACAGAAAAACTAATATTTTCATATTTTCTTAGAGATCATAATAATGTAATTTATTGCGCGAAAAATTCATATATATTCATATCTTTAATTTTTAAGTAAAAACAACAAGGACAAAAAATCTAGACTGCACACAGATCATTAGATTCAAGAAAAACTTCTCAAATATTTCCCAAAGTCCGACTTAACTAGAGCAGAACTAATACTTACCAAGAAAAAACCGTAACTACAAAAAACCTTTAGCGGTATCAGTTTCCGGTTATCAAGAATGATGTAAGCCAGTTTGTAGTGCATGGTGCCCATGACTTGGTTTACCGTTATACGAAGTTGATCGACCGCTATCATATAAAAACTACTACCATACCCCGCTACTATGAAAAGTCGATTTAGAATCGAGATGAATCGGGAAGGATTTCGATTCGATTTGATGCGGAGATTAGATACTTTTTTTTTGGTGGGAAATTATCAAATAACTTCTCCTGCTCTGGGTGGAGCTAGGGCGTGTCAGACTCTTACTGACTAAAACCCACCCGTGTTCCTTCAGTTGCCATGTTGCCGGGGCCACGATGTCCCTTTCGGCGAGATTAGATACTTACGATACTATTGCGAGTCATATTTTACATGATAATAATAATAACACTACAGCCACACAGTCACACTCTGTCAGAGTTTTTGAACAAGGTCACCAAAAACATTTTTAGGAAAAAGACCAAAAAATCGAAGGACTCAATTTTCTCAAGTAATTTTGGAATCATTCTTGATTGAGATGTATGTAATCCTAAAACAAACCTGTACCCTAATTGCGTAACTTATTTTCGTAAACGATTATGACTAATTTGTTTCATTTTGACAGTTCAACAACATTCATTGCGTTATTTACGTTGTTGAGCAGATTTTTTTTTCCAATTTATGAAGCAATCTGTTTCAAATCGAAACAAATCGTGATTGTGTTGTATTACGCAATTAGGATACTGTTCATATATTGTTGAGAATTTAGGTAAGCCCTATAACCGTCATCCGATTAAATAACATAACTCCCCATTAAAATTTCAAACACCACATGTTTATCGCCAACGTTCAAATTGTGGAGCCAACTTAAAAGTCAACATAAACACTTTGTTTAATATGCGATTAGTATCTGTTACCTCCGTTTCCGTAACGCGTTTCTACCTGGCCTGCGTTTCTACTCGGAGACTGACATTATGACATAGATAATGTCAAAGATGCTCGTAAATTTTGTAGCGTTGAGATAGAAATAATTTCAACAGTCGTGCAGGCCTGGAGGTTTATGGCACCACTTTTGAGGTTGTAGTTTGTCAACCTGTACCCTAATTGCATAACTTATTTTCGTAAACAATTTTGCCTAATTTGTTTCATTTTGACAGTTCAACAACTTTCATTGCGTTATTTACGTTGTTGAGCAGATTTTTTATCCAACTTATGAATCAATGGATTAGCAATCTGTTTCAAATCGAAACAGATTGTGGTTGTGTTTCATTACGCACTAACGGGTACTGGAGCAAATGAGTTTTTAAATGTCTTCTAAATAAATCTTAGACTGAGACACGCCGCAATATGTTCAGTAAGTCAAAGGTAGCCTTTTTTGGGGGCCCCTACGTATACTAAATATAAATGTAGAGTGCAAAAATTAACCATTAAAATTAACAATTAAACATTCTCTTTTATTTATTTAGACTTTCCTGAAAATTCGACCAAGTAACTCATATTTATGTATGAATAAACAAACGAAAAAAAAAATTATAGAAATATCTGATTGAATATAGGCCAATTTAGTGCACGATAAACAATCGAGTTTAAATAGTAAGTAAAAAAATTTGCATTCTCAAGCTAGAAAAGATTTTATGGTCGTATACGACGAGACCGCTGTTTTTATTTAGCTTTATTAGCATTACATAATTATCTAATAGGAAAATATGCATTTTGTAGTAAAGTTACATAAAGTCTGTGAAATAGGGCCTTTATTTGAATTTTAAATTAACCGCGGTAGTAATTACATGATTGGAAAGAGATAAAATGTTTAAAACATACATTTACCAACATAGGTATTATGTATCTACATAACGACAATAAATGAAAAACTGGCATTTAATAAGAGTATTTTAGATTATCAAATAAACCCCTGTTTTTGTGTGGGAAATTATCAAATAACTTATTCCGCTCTGGGCGGAGCGGGAGGGCGTGCCAGACTCTTACTGACTAAAACCCTTCCGTGTTCCTTCAGTTGCCTGTATGTTGCCAGGGGCCACGGTATCCCTTTCGGACTTTCCCGCGACCCCGGCAGGCATCGGCCCTAGCGGACCTCGTCAGTTCTGCTGCCATCCCTTTGAGGCGCGCATGCAACACAACGCGCCGTCGTCGACCCGGGCCTGGTCCTTATCGGACGGCGAGCTACCCATTGCTCACCGTCCTAGTTCAGGGGTCGAGACCTCATTGATGTAATGTGTACTGAAGTTTTGGAAATAAATTACTATTGCTATTACTATTACCGTCCGCAAACACACAACAAATAAACCACCGGAAAAAAATATATGTAATTTCTTCTTTTTTTTTAGTTTAATTTATTGTCGTATAGTCGTCTCCACCTTGATAAATAATTTTGATTGTTAAGATTATTTAAGATTAATTTGACAGGACTAAACTAAAATTTATCTTCTGTCCTTTTCTTAATGAAATAGAAAGAAAAAGATGCACTGAACTTAAATTTAGTTTAGTTTGTGAACAAGGGAATCGGCACCATTGACGTAATTTTAGTACCTAGGCAAGTTTTTAATCACGTCTAAACTTGTATGGAGTAGTGACAGGCGCTGATTAATTTGACAGGACTAAACTAAATTTTATCTTCTGTCCTTTTCTTAATGAAATAGAAAGAAAAAGATGCACTGAACTTAAATTTAGTTTAGTTTGTGAACAAGGGAATCGGCACCATTAGCTAGGTACTGGACTAAACTTACCTACCTTAGTTATGTATTTACTCGCTAAGTGAACAATGTATGTTCCTTTAGAATAAATAAAGAATCTTTAAACCCAAACTAATGGAAACGCAACACCTCAAATCTTTATATTTATTTTTGAACACATTTCAATCCTCTTCCTTCTCACATCAGCCGGTAATTTATACAATTTACAAGCACGATTTACATTTAAAACTAAGATTTATGCATGAGAGGCAGTTAACTAGATCTCCATAAAAACAGGTGTAGGTACATCAGTCATGCCTCACTTAGTCCAGGTGTAATGGCTGGAATTGCTATTGAGGAAGCCATTATAAGAATCATCATCATAAACATCTTTACTTGCCATTGGCAATCTTACGAGTAGTTCTAAACGCTTAGCAACTAATTTAAGCCGTAAATATGCACTGCAATGCAGAACGGTGGTCGCAGTATAATTTTATCAGTGTCCTCACCGATTTCAACGGTAGGTAATTTGTCGACTTGTTATAATCTTTTAGGTAAGCCGAATGCCGAGAGTATGTTTTAGTTAAAGTTATTTTTTTAGTTTTAAATAGTAATGTTTAGTTAAATAAGTTAAAACTAACATTATAGGCTTATTTTATTTTATTTTTTATAATCTTTTTAGATGTTTAATTTAATTTTTAACCGACTTCCCAAAAAGGAGGAGGTTATATATTATGTTCGTAGCGTATGTTTATTTGTTTTTTTTTATGTATGTCCGCCGATTTCTCCGTCATTTGAGGACCGTTTTTTTTTTTTTTTTTAATAATATGCTCTCGAGGTGGTCCCATGTAAATTTTATTAACTTTGCTTGGATAGTTTTTGAGTTAGCTTCAATAATACGTTTTTTCCCCACTTAGTATGTGGATGATATGATAAGTTCCTGTCAGGTGAACTAAAAAGTGAAAAATAAAAACTTTTTACAAAAAAAAACCAACCGACTTACAAAAAAAACACTACAAAGTGAAAAATAACTTTAATTTCAGAAGTCGGTGGCAGCTGCGCAGTTCTAGTCGAAGCCATCTCAAGGGATCGATCTTCTTCTAAAACTCTTCCGTTTTTCTAAAATCATCATCAGATATTGTTAGCATTAAAATGTTAATTTCTTACTGCTACAATGTACCTGCCGAAGAGAAAACAGCCATAGTAATAGGGTGGATCATCCACCTATAAAGGTGACGCTAATTCATCCACCGTGGATGAATTAGCAATTATCTTTATTCTGTGTCACAGATTTCCCACTATTTGACTTTCTTCCTTATTCGTCATACTATGTCTTTTCCGGATAACCACCACAAAGCAAAAAAAAAAATTTGTGACATCCATCATAGACTCAAGTTTATTTTCTTTGGTTCTTTTGGTTCTACAATAGGTATGGTCCTTAATTTCTGATTGGATACTATAATAAAAGTATCTACGCAGGCAATCAATAATTGAAAACCGCTTTCCGATGTGACCAACTTTACTGGCGCATCTTTATTGACAGAAAACACACTGCTACGGTTTCCTATCTCAAAAATTTTGTAACCTCAATGAAGCAGACAAATCAGAAAATTCTGTCACACAAATCGTTGGCACCTTTAAAAGATCTTTGGAATTATAATAGTGTGACCATAGCCTTATGTAAGCCTATGACAAGTTGCTCAACGCTAACCGTGGTGAATTTGATATGCGACTGATTTGGCAATAATGATCCAAGATATTGCTCAATGGAATTTATTCTTTATGTGCTAGACTTAAGGCTTATTATGTTGAACTTGATTACCTATCTGAACGTGTATCGTTTTGTTTATAAAACGGTAAGCATGCTTAGGACCTTCAATGTGAGCTGCGTTGTCTTGTATTGCAAATCAAAAATCTAACCTGCAGTTTTATACCAACATAACCTTAACCTGAAAAAGTTATAGGTCACTGAAAGTCAAACACATATTGACAAAGACATATTGAAAACCGGTATTTTTACAACCAAAACGTTATGAGTTATGAGTAATACCCGCATTATCTGTGATATCGATATCAATCCAAGGCGTTTAATACCGGTATCATGACCTGAGATTTTCAAAAATCAAAAACAACACGAAAACGCTCTGTTGCGACAGCAAATGAAGACAGGCGCCTTAGTAATCATAAATCTAGATAAAAATACCTTTACAATGAAACATAAATTAAACCTATAGGGGCGGGTACCACGCTTCATACATTTTTGTCCATCCTACGTTATATAAAATTTGAACACCAGTAACATACCAATCACAGATGCGGTCTCCTCTACAAAGGAATCGTTATACTTAAGTCACAAGTCATTTATTCATTTGTTTAACATAGGTGTACAATAATCTATACATATAAAATGCTTTGTCCTGAATGACTGACTGACGGATCAACGCACAGCCTAAACCACTAATCGTAGAGACCTGAAACTTGGAGATTGTGTTTTTTGTATGACGTAGGCATCTGAAAAGAAAGGATTTTCCGAAATTCTACCCCTAAGGGGGTGAAAAAGGGGGGCAAAGTTTGTATGGGACAACGTGATTCTTTGGTCCAATTAACTTCAAATTTTGCATAAACCTTTTTTAACAGAATTGATGGAAGACGTGTTTCGTATTTTATTGAAATTCATCGCTTAACGGGGTTAAAAAGGGGTTGAAAGTTATTTTGGCGGTGATTTGCTTCGAAGTTGATATCAATACTCCTTAGTGCTTTTGATTTAAATTACATTTTATTTTGACACGTCAAACTTAATCCGATTTTATTCAAAAAAGGTTGAACACATTTAAAAACATAATCAAATACTCTTTTTAGTTTTAATTGTAAAAATATCTGTTTTTGATTTGTTGTGTAAGTATAATAATACTTATAGTTTTCTTTTAGATAGTCTTAGAAGTTTAATTTCGTGTGTATTGTATTTCGCATTTTTTTACATCAATAAATTTGTCTGTGTCTATTTTATTTAAATGGAAGCAGAGTTGGTTAACATCAATGGGAAATTAATAGAATAGAATATTCTTTATTATGTACCTACACCATAAAAATTACAGACATTAATTTAGAAATTTTACATTGGGTGACACAATGGGCGGTCTTATCGCTAAAAGCGATAATTAATAAACCTTACTATTGTACCAATAGTGGGTGATGGCGCGTACGCTTTCTTATTTGTTGTACGGCACACAAGAACGCTCAATGGATATTCGTAAAGAAATTGTGTGTTATGTGACGAAAAATTGGGATTAAATCTGTTATGTCTCATGACCGTCATGGCAAAAGAAGAGTTTACATTAGATATGTTACAACACTCTACATATGGCGGTTTCTGCGAGTTAGTTGCAGCCGGTCACTCCCGAAGGAAAAACAAAAATATTGTTTACGAAGAAATACTGCAGTAGGTGTGTAGTATTTCCCAGAGGGTTATGGCCATCCGGCTGGCCCGAGGATACCGCACGGTCTTCTGCGAGGCGGCGAGCCTCCTTGCCGGATTACCGCCATGGGATCTGGAGGCAAAGGTCCTCGCGCACATTTGGGAGTGGCGCGAGGAGGCGAAACGCCGGGGCTTAACTCCGATGCCGCAAAAAATCGCGGCACAGCGGACAGAGCTCCGGCGGGATCTCATGGCGTCATGGAGAGTGCGATTGTCGCAACCCAGCGCTGGACACGCCACAATTGCGGCGATAAGACCCCTCTTTGAGGAGTGGCTTCGGGAGGTTCCTTTTTAGGATAAGGCGGGAGGAAACTCCCGGGTGTCACCCGGAGGACACGGTGGAGCATACGGTGGAGGTCTGCCCGGCTTGGGCGGAGCATCGCCGTGTCCTCGTGAAGGCAATCGGCGGCGGTGATCTCTCGCGTCCGGCCCTGGTACAGGCCACGGTAAATTTCGCGCCCTTACGCCCCTAACCGCCGCAGGAGGAGACGCCCTGGACGGGAAACGTGAGCCGATTTCCGGCCGCCGTAGGCGCGGGCTTGCGGACGGTGAGCAATGGGTAGCTCGCCGTCCGATAAGGACCAGGCCCGGGTCGACGGCGCGTTGTGTTCCACGCGCGCCTCAAAGAGATGTCAGCAGAACTGACGGGGTCCGCTAGGGCCAATGCCTGCCGGGCTGCGAATAAGGGCCGAAAGGGACATCGTGGCCCCCGGCAACAGGGCAACCGAAGGAACATGGGTGGGTTTTAGTCAGAGAGTCTGACACGCCCTCCCGCTTCACAGGTAATAATGACTGTTATATTTTATAAGTATTCAAACATTTGAACATAATAATTTATATGTTATAAGTTATAACAAAATTAAAAACGTAAAAAACCAATTAAAAATCCTATTAGAACCATTTTCGACTTCTACGCGGACGAAGTCGCGGGCAAAAGCTAGTGTACCTATATAATTCTTCGGTACGTGTGTTTGTCACCTAACTCCTCCTAAACGGCTGGACCGATTCGGATCAAAGTTTGTGTGTATATTTGAGTGGGTTCCTGGATGGTTTAAAAATACAATTGGACCCGGTAGGTGGCGCTGTTCGGACAGGACAACATCTGTCGGGTCCGCTAGTAATGATATATAAAGATAATAAATAGTTCGCTATGTTATGCCAAATGTTTATAATTTAGTAATTATTTAATTAAATAAGCCTGAACAATAAAAAATCACACATTTCATAATACAAATTAATTTATAATAAATAGCAATAGAAATCAATGTCAATAAAAAATAAAATATATAAATGTCAATAGGTACAGTGCATGACAACACACAGACTGAACACAAAATAATAAGGCTACGTCATTATCGTTTTCTTCTGAATTCAATTACAATGAACTTGGCAGAGTAAATATGATATTTTATCGATAACACTCGCTAGTTATTGCTTCTGGCACCTTACCATCAGGTACGAATAATAAACTGTGGTCTTCTGAGCCGAAGCCGACACATTAATAGGTATTGATCCTACGTGCTCTCGAGCGGTAGGTACCAAACGAGATTTTATCACACACAAGTCATGGAGTAATCCACTACCGCGTATAGACAGATATAGATTTATTTTTCTAACTGAACAGACAGCTGTGCTGCTGGGGAGTTTGCAGCGCCACTTCTTCTTCCCAGCTAAAGCACTAGGAAGGGGTTTAGGGCGGGCATTTTGGAGGACTGTCTTATGTAATTTTAACGTTCGAAAAGTGCTGACTCTCAGCCTAGTTTAAATAAATGACTTTTGAATTTGAATAGAAGTACTGTGGCATCGGTATCTTCAGTAATAATTATTTCAGATTTTACAAAATAGCTGTTAAAATGTTGCCGGTCATAATATACATTATTCGCACTTAAACAACATTACGCGAAAATGTAACATTTTTAATTACTTTCAACATGTAACATGCTGTAATAAAACAACCACGCATAATTGTATCGCCTCTAAATATGTATAATTAGGTGTACAACTGTAAATTATAGACGGATAACTTAATAATAGGAATAAGGTAATATAAGTACCTAGATATAACTGGAGTATTATAACATCATACTTTCATTTGTATTATTTTGATAGTATTGGATGCATGATTCACACGTCTCACATTCCTAGTGCGAAAGACCATTTTTATTATAAAAACTAGCTGCGCCCCGAGGTTTCAACCGCAGAAGTCTCGATCCCCTGGGAATATCGGGATTAAAAGTATCCTGTGTTAATCCAGGTTATAAACTATCTGTGTACCAAATTTCATCCAAATCTGTTCAGCCGTTTGAGCGTGAAGAAGAGACAAACATACACACACACTCACAAACTTTCGCCTTTATAATTAGTGTGATGTAGGACCACCCAAATTGGTAGCTATAAGCCTTCCCCCTAAGTATTGTTGGTAGGATCCTTAATAACGATGATCCTTTGTAGTGTAGATATACTATGCCGTTAGTTCAGGAATGTGAGGCCTGTTTTGAGTGGAATCTCGATGGGTCTCTTGAACACATTAGATGTCGCAATGAATCTTGCGGAATAATTCAGAAGGAATTTTTATCGACGGCTCAAATCTCCGGTGTGTATGCGGTATCTCTCCAGACTCTCCACAGACAATGGCCCACCTCCTGTCTTGCGCCGCAAGACCTGTCACCTGCACAAGTGATGACCAGGGGCCCTACCACCAGCTCATAAAGCAGTATTATTTTAATATTACTTTAGTGTGGGAAAGAGATGAAGCTCTACAGGACGTATATATAGCTCCGTTTCTTTCTCCCACTGAAATAATATTAAAATAATACTGCTTTTGAGCTGGTGGTAGGCCTCCTGATACCTGATGGCTGCGTCAGCGAACGGTGTTCACGTTGCTGAGTTTTGGGCCAAACAAATTTAAAAAAAAAACAGTGGCACTCCGGGAGTGCCGACAGAACTGAAAAAAATACTTTCCAAAACCTTTAAAATAAAAATACTTGCATAGAACATTGATCCGTAACGTAATATAAATAAAGAGCACAATCTCGTTTACAAAAATGAGGTGTCGGTAACGGTGTCGCGAGTTTAATTGTTTTCTCCCATCTCAAAAATGCCCAACGCGCCTAAAGAAGTTTTCACTTCAAAAAGCTACGCACATATATTTTTTTGTGTTATTTTTGCCATCGACACGCTAAGAAGATGCCGTTAGTTTGATTCTGGTACTAAAATCAGTCTTGATATCTCCATTCACGTAGGTACCTATTTCCTTTCCTTTATAAACATTTTATCACTTAAGAAAGTGTTAGGTACTTCTGAATGAACAGCGCCTTCAGGAATCCTCAAGGCAGTAGTTACGCACTAACGAATGTAACGGTTATTGACATCGCAACACCATCGGAAGATAGATAACTGAGCAACAGCGGTCTCGTCTCTTCAAACACATTAGCATACAATGAAATCGTTAAGCAGCTAGTATTTTCTAGGTGATGGATTGGAATGTCCCATGTTTAGAAGTTCAATGCACGTTTTGATGGTTTAAATCACTTCCGATTTCTACAGTTTTATGTTTTTATGAGAATCAATCAATCAACTTTGTGTCGATATTGTGTAGGTACCTACCTATTTGGCAGCATGGCACGAGGTGAACCCGGGACCGGTGAAGGTCGCGAGAATTCGCAGAATGCGAGACTTGCGGGACCCATCATTGTGGCGATTTTTTCGGCTACATGATTGGAATGCATACGTAGGTACACACGGCTACACATCAAGCTATACATTTCCAGTTTATGCTGATCTCGCATTGTAAAGGATTTCCGTACAATGCGAGGTCAGCTTATACTGGATTTGTATAGCTTGATTCGTAGCCGTGTGTACGTTGAATATGCGTGCAACCAACTTACCGGAGTTTTTCCAGTTTATGCTGATCTCGCATTGTAAAGGATTTCCGTACAATGCGAGACCAACTTACCGGAGTTTGTGTTTGCCGATAGCTATAACCTTCTACAAGTCTTTCAAGTCAATAGTGAAAAGCATAGGTACTTACTTTTCCAAAATTATAAATGAAACTAATGAGGTTAAAAACTGAAAGCTCAAAACAGATGGTAGCACAGTTGTACGTCTTTAAACCGCCATTGTTGTGTTTATGTTTACTTTTGTGTCGATCACAAATTAGGTATACAAAAAACTAGATAAATACAGGGTGGCAGGGACATCGACGCGAAAACTGAAACCATGGATTCAGTAGGTACATGATTCTATAAAGTCCTATGTGTGTGTTTATATTATCATATTAGATCAGTGCTAGAAGTGCTATCTCTGAGGTTTTTCAGGCAGGAAGATAATGCCCGAGTTGGTTTTCAACTCTGATCAGGTTAGTTCTATCGTACGCCTCCAGTCTTCAACAAAAAACGAACTTAAAGTCAACAAACACAAAATAAACTATAAATTATAACACGTTCATAATTTACTGACTTTTCCACTAAAGCTGCTTTTTTACCAGTGGTAGACGCTTCCCCTGTCCTTACCTCGTCTATTATTAATGCTACACTCCAAGTCTCATACATATTTATCTAGTTTTCGTATAATTTGTGATCGACACACAAGTAAACAAACACAACAATGGCGATTTATAAAGACGTACAACCACGCACAATGGTCCGCTTTACGGACTAAGTGCGGAAACCAAACCCCATATCATAGAAGACGTACAACTGCGCTGCCATCTGCTATGAGCTTTCAGTTTTTAACCCCATTATTATCACCGTGAGCGCTGTCAAAAATGACAGTTGTGCTGTTTTGTTTTGAGTCGAATCATATTTAAAGTGGTATTTTCGAAATTGTGCTTCTGGCTACAGTCGCCACCTAACCAAAGAAGAAGAAATTTGTTATGTAAATACAAAGAAATACTGTTATCCAACCATCTTGTGCAAGGTTTTAAGTTTTGACGTTGAGCGAACACTGTGAGCGCATTCACGAGCGTTCCGAATTATAGACAGCTATCAGCAGTCATAAACGTGATATCTAAATCGGAAGATCACTGTGAGCGATTTCGACGTAATTCGGAATACGGCCTTAGTCTGTGGCGGCCGCGGCCAATGTGTCATCCATCAGTGTCATGCTTATGTCATTTTCATTTGCATGATGTTTTGGTAGTTTTGTACCACTTGTTGGAAATAATTTAAATAAAAACTGTTCTAATTAAACGTTACTATTAAGTTTAAATGTGATAATGGATCGCGACAGGAGTAAAGATGCCTCTGAAGGAATTGCGGTAAGTACAACGTGTAACATGATACTAAAATTTTAATTTGCAAACACAACTGAAACTTTTTCATGGTCAGCAATTTGTTATTGAGGTCTTATAAAAAAGATCAAGGTCAAGTTCGATCCGTTAAATCCATTATCAATTTGAATTTTGATGTTTGGGTGTGTCGTTTGCAAGATCCGTAATGTAAACACCTGTTTTTATTATGAAACTGTTAACACTTCTTGTTCTCTCTCTTTCCTTAAAAGTTAAATAAATGCTACGTATTATAACAAAATTGATACTTTGTTCTTTACAACAGCCAATGGGCATACAGGCACTGAATGAGACAGTGCTCAGTAATCAGCCTGAGTCGCGCTATGAGTGTCCGGTGTGTCTCAACTGGTTGCGAGACCCTGTCATCACAACATGTGGACATAAGTTCTGCAAAAGCTGTATAACTTCATGGTTGCAGTAAGTAGTATACCAAATATCCAACTAATAAGCAACTATACTCCATTTGAAATAAGATTACAAACAAACCTTTTTTGCAGTCTGTTCAACCGATTTTGATTTCTATTGCGTTGGTGGCATGACAAATGGCAGCTGCAGTAAACAGTTGGTATTGTAACCACTTTTTACTTTTAATGCCATCCTTATACCTAAGGTACAGAAGTCAAAATCGGTTGAACTGTAAAAAAGGTTTGTTTAAATGTAAGAATAATATTTTCACTTTCAGCTTTAACTACTTAACCTAACTTCAAAAATGCCTCTTAAAACTCACAACCCGTCTTTAACATATTTTCACTCACTGCTAGTTCTCATTGTGGGATCTCCACCTTAATCCTTTCCAGCTTGCCTGCTGAACATGCGAGCAGCCATACACCTGGTGTATTATATATTTTAGGATATAATGTTTAAGTTTAAAAAAAGGAAAACATGAAGAGAATGTTATTTATAATTATTAAAGTAACAATGAAAGTTAATTATATAAACCAGAACACTTACATTGTGTAATTGTTTTGTGTATTTGTCATCAGTTACTTGTCAAGTGACACTGTGATGTGAAGGAGCTGGCTCTTTGCCAATGTTTCCTTTTTTGTGTAGGAATGTGCAGGATCAAGCATTCAACCATTGCAGGATGAACTAGGAGTGAAATTAATTTCAAGAAAATGTTAGTTTTTTTAATGAGATAACAATCACAAGCATTTTTTTCTAACTGCAGGTGAGATAGTAATCCAAAAAGAAAACATGAAAAAAAAATTACATTGTTTTTAGGAAAAAGTTCCCGTCTTGAATTGTTTCTTTAGGTTTCTTCAGGACAGTGCTCAGTTACTAAATGACTCACATGATATTTCAGGAACAGTGGTCACTGCCCCATAGACAATATAAACCTGAGCATGAAGGTGGACATATTTCCTGACAACTACACCAAGAGGGAGATACAAGAACAGAGAATGAACTGCCCATTCTCTACCAAAGGTGAGAATTTTATTTTTTTTCTTCTGCTAACAAATACCATTCCCCTTATAGAACTTTTGTTAGGGTGTGTTATAGGTTCTATAGTAAACGAAATGACATATTCATTTAGTATAAACACACTGAATTTAACTGCTTGTGTGTCGTATCGTATTATAACTGACTGGGCCCACAGACGGGCGACGCACGTCTTAAGTAGTTGGGTTCGCAAGTTGTGTGCAAGTGTGGGTTACATACCACGTGTCCTCCCCCCTTTGATAAAGACAATTTAATAAAAGGGTAAAAAAATAATTATCAAAATAACAATGAGCAGTATAATAATAATTATTGTAATTACATTGTAAATAATAAAATTGATTGGTGTAAAAGTGTACATAGAACTGTCTCTCGGACTGACTGGGCCCACAGACGAGCGACGCACGTCTTAAGTAGTTGGGTTCGCAGGTTGTGTGCATATGTGGGTTACATCCACTACATCCTTATAACCCCAACAATTTATACTGGTAAAATCTGGGTAATCTTTAGACCTCTGCCTGACCTTTTGGGGAAAACAGGCATGGTGATATATGTTATTTAATTTAATAATGACTAGCTGCGCCCCGCGGTTTTACCCGCATAAGTCTCGATCCCGTGGGAATATCGGGATAAAAGTATCCTATGTCCTAACTCAGGATATGATCTACTCATTTGCCAAATTTCATCCAAATCCGGTCAGACGTTTTAACGTAAAAGCGTAAAAAACAAACTCACTTTCGTATTTATAATATTAGTTAGGATTTTGTATTTCTTTTAAACTTACTAGCCCTAGGCCACACTACACTTCCACTAAGCCAGGTTAGATCCAGAAGAACTTAACTCATCAAAAACGTTTTTTTTTTTTAGGTTATCTCCACTGACCCACTACTCCACAATGGCCATAACTAATAAATAATCTTAAAAAAAAACAGTACCTATAAAACTGAGAGACCATTTTTGTAACTGATTTTATTTAAATACTGGTTATATATAATATTTTCTTTGCAGGTTGCACAGTAAAAGTAACGCCATTAGATCTAGACGCACACATAGCGGTCTGCGAGTTCAACCAACCAGAGACTTCCTCACAGCCAGAGATCAAAGTGCCCTGTTCATTCCAAGTAGTTGGCTGTAAGGAGACCTTTGATAGCCAGGAGGATATGAACCAGCATGCTCAGACTGATGTGCAGAAACATATGAGTGTGAGTTACTTTACCTTACTTTTTTTAACTTAATGTCAAAGACAAAGTTCCATTGCAATCAACATTTATTTAAGAACTTTTTATTACAAATGGTCAATCAAAAATAAACTAAGAAAACAAAACGCGAAAGTAGATAGTTAATTAAGTGGGAGTGCAGTGGTGGCCCAGTGGTAACGGCCACGAATTACGAGTTGTAGGTCGTAGATTCGAACCCTTTACCTTGTGTAAATTATTTCATCACCACTGCTCGCAAAACGGTGAAGGAAAACATCGTGAGGAAACCGGCATGTCCTAGAACCAAAAAATTCGAAGACATGTGACATCTACCAACCCGCACTGAGCCCGCGTGGTGGATTACAGCCCACTCCCTCTCACCGAGAACATTTTAAACTGATTATGCGGGTAGGGCAAAGTTTTATTGTGTTTTTCTATCTGAAATTTCTCAGTAGCAGCTCGGAGTCTGGATTTGTGCCCGGTTGATGGCAATAGGCTCGCCCCCTATTACATAGCGAACACTTAAACATAACTGGCGAAATGTGGGTGTACCTGCTACAGGTACGCCTCTGCTCAACCCTTCGGGGAAACAAGGCGTGATGTTATGTTATGTGTGTTACATTATCTAAGATTAATATTCAATTATAGATGCTACTAAACTACAAAATAAAAAATCGAATTTAAATGTAATACAAACTTGGACTTTTTGTAATAATAATACAAACATAGAAAATCATTATTAATGCTTGAACATTGGCCCTGCATGTCACAAACAGGGCCATAGGCATGCTCAGACAATCACCATGACGCAATTACTGCTAAAACCAAACTAGACCAGGGGGTCTAGTTTGGTTTTAGCAGTAATTGCAACAAGGGTAACAAGGGTGTTATGATGTTCTAGTCACTCTTGTTCTACTGTTCCATATTCAAATCCTTGTTTCCAACTGATGTTATTTCCACGTACACAAATATCAACTTTGTTCTAGTGTAAATTAAATTGATTTTAGAATGACTATTGAAAAAGTCATAAAAATGTTGAAGTTGTAGGGCAAACTGAACTTTATGTGGGGCTATTAAAGTTATTTTTCCAAAAGCATATTTGTTTACATGTTTGGAAACTAAATTGCGGACGCATGAAAGAATGTCTGCTTATCCAAAAAATAATTATATTACCTAATGCTTGATAAGTTGTTTAAAATAATATTTCCAGCTCCTTATGAACGCATATTCCGAGATGAAGATCAACAATGACATGTCAAACGCGAGCATCGACGCTAAAGAACAAGAGGCGATGACGTTGTGGGAGGCACCTGATAAGGACGGCAACCAGGCTGCGTCTGCGCCGCTTAATAATACTAGTGCTCTCATAAGGTAATTACTATAAGAGCCATGCTTTCTGTGTGTCCAAACTGTCTCAATACCACAGATATAGATAGACCTAGATAACGCAAGCATCACGATCTGTATGAAAACCAAGCGTGCCATTTTTTGACTACCTGCTATGACGTCACAAGCACTAGGAAACGTTTCCTTTATATTTTCTCCTCGCATTTGCACAGCTTTTACAATTCATAACAGCGCAATTAACCATTTTTAATTTTTTAACTGACATCCGACAAGCGTGGCACCGATGCAGACTGAGCGCGAAAGTGGCAGCTGACGATTATTGTACGTAAGCTGGGCACGCGAAGTAGTTGCTCTTGCGTTGTCTAGGTCTATCTAAATCTGTGCTCAATACACTTTTCTCAATCTATAAATCTCCCATCCTCTTTCACTCCACAACGCTTCCTAAAATTAACTTGCTGAGAAGATGCCTTCATCATATCGGCTGATAATAATATGATGAAGGCATCTTAACCTTGAAAGGTACAGTATATGATTAATTTTCGATGTCCTGTTAATTTTTGGTGACAATACTTCGGAACTAAATCTTTGAAATATAGTTTGAATTTTGAATAATACTTGATATCTTGCTTATTGACCGAAAACCTGTCACCCGCGCGTACCTACGCTCGCACTCATCGACATTTGTACAGAGCCGCACTCTATACGCTAAAGAGCCGCATGCGGCTCGCGAGCCGCGGTTTGCCGACCACTGTAGTAGGGTATCGTTTGGAATTAATTGGGAGCAACTCATTCCTTTTTTCTACATCTATGTTAACCGCCACCAATGAACACCTGTCGATACGTTACCTTCTAGAGAAAAATATTTCTCATTTTGTCTTCCCAGCACACGATAACTTTCAAACTAAAGTAATGCTGTTTTGTAGCTGAATTTGGTATGTTGTACTTACAACACACCATTAAACATGCCATTGTACTAGAAGTTTACCAACTACAGGGTGGCAGCGAAATCGACGCGAATACTGTTACCATGGATTCAGTACATGAGTCTGAACCCCGCTTTTTTTGTTTTTTTTTTTTTGGGTGGGAAATTATCAAATAACTTCTCCCGCTCTGGGTGGAGCGGGAGGGCGTGTCAGACTCTTACTGACTAAAACCCACCCGTGTTCCTTCGGTTGCCCTGTTGCCGGGGGCCACGATGTCCCCATCGGTTTTCTTCGAACCCCCGGCAGGCATTGGCCCTAACGGACCCCGTCAATTCTGCTGACATCTCTTTGAGGCGCGCGTGGAACACAACGCGCCGTCGACCCGGGCTTGGTCCTTATCGGACGGCGAGCTACCCATTGCTCACCGTCCGCAAGCCCGCGCCTACGGTGGCCGGAAATCGGCTCGCGATTCCCGCCCCGGGCGTCTCCTCCTGCGGCGGTTAGGGGCGTGAGGGCGCGAAATTTGCCTCTCCCTCACGCGTTCCGCCTCCTCCTTTGCGAGCATTACCGCTTCGCAGAAGGAGGTGACGGCCTGCCATTTCCTCTCGCTCCGTACCATGGCCTGAACCAGGGCCGGACGCGAGAGATCACCGCCGCCGATCGCCTCCACGAGGACACGGCGTTGCTCCGCCCAAGCCGGGCAGACCTCCACCGTATGCTCCACCGTGTCCTCAGGCCGATCCACACAATGGTGACACCCGGGTGTTTCCTCCCGCCTTATCCTAAACAGGAACCTCCCGAAGCAGCCGTGTCCGGTGAGGACCTGCGTCAGGCGGAAGGTGAGGACGCCGTGGCGTCTCTCAAGCCACTCCTCAAAGAGGGGTCTTATCGCCGCAATTGTGGCGTGCCCAGTCTGAACCCCCCTGCGTTGAAATTTTTCGTCGGTTATTTAAAAAAAAAACAGCTGTTCTATACATATTGACCACGTAGGTATTGCACTTTTCTATGAAACAGCAGATTTTTTTTAATAACCTACGAAAATTTTCAACGCAGAGTGGTTCAGAATTATGTACTGAATCCATGGTAACAGTTTTTGCGTCGATGTCCCTACCACTCTGTATAATTTGACTGAAACCGCTATTCCGCGCCTTAGGTATGTGTGCAGCGAGACGGGGGGGCAGTATAGGCTGCTCATTCGTTAACGCTCACGGCGTCCCGCCCCCCGCCTCGCCGCGCAACTATACAAAGGCCTCTCCAAAATCGCGCCAAATCAGTTCATCAAACTTCGTCATCATCGATTAACCATCAAACTTCTCCCTATTTCAGAGCCCTATACGAAAGAGTAGTCGTCCTAGAACAAAGGAACCGTGAACAAGACATAGTAATAGCTAACATGTCCAAACAACTGTCAGCCTTCGCCGTAGCCAAGATGAAACAGAACAATGATATGTTGCTCCGATACTGTATGGGCAACTATGTTTGGAAGATTGATAACTTTAAACCGAGGTTGGACGCGATGTTGAGGGATCACTATAAGATGTTGTATAGTCCCGGGTTTTATACGTCACCGAATGGATATAGGTAAGATATTGTTATGTTATCCTGGATGTAATGCATATCGGGTTTAGCCGATTGTAGGGACAGGTAGCAGTAATGCTAGTGGGCCAGAATGCAATGTCCCCCGCGCATTAGGCTTAGCGGCCAGTCGTTTTCCCAGCGCCGTGGAAATAACTTTTGTACCGTGCAACTAATATAAGAAACGACATTGTGCTTAAGATGTCATATGAATAGACTTTATATTGTACACCTGAATTTAATTTATTATCCCTCTCCAACCACGATACTCATAAGGTCCCAACACCGATATTTTTCTTGATACAATGCATGGACGTGAAAGAAAAGCGGCAAAAGTTGTGGGTGGAAGTTATAAAGAATATGACGAGATATTTAGCGCTTCGGAGTCACGCAGTTGATTTATTTATGTAAAATGAACTTAATACATACACAGCATCCTTACATATAAAACAAAAGTCCCCCGCCGCATCTGTCTGTCTGAACGCGATAAACTCAAAACTACCGAACGGACTTTCAAACGGTTTTCACCCATAAACGAAGTGATTCATTAAGATTTTGTGCAAATTGGCTTAAATATGACATTATTGTTGAAGAAGTCGGAAAAAATCATGCCGACTTGAGCTTTACTGGCGTGCGCCGCGTAAACCGCAAAAGATACATAAAATTTATGTTCCACAGTATTGTTCATCTTAAAAATTTCAATAAAAAAAGTCCGTGATGACATATGTCTATCTTCTAAGGATGACCCACTATACCACCATTATTATCTTTCAGAATTTAATAATAAAAAAAAATATTATTTCCAAAGCTATTTTGACCGGTATTATATTAATCCTTATCCAATAAAATATGTTATTTAAATTGGGCATTTAATTTAGATTAAAATATGCCTTGACATCATATCATTTAAATGAATATTTCAAAGACATCACAGATTCAAAATTACGCGTAACTACATAATTATGGTTGACAGCAACGCGGGCGCAGCGTTATTACTCAATGACCTTTCCTCGGCTGTTAGGTATGTAATCCCGGTAGCACGTTCCTGTGGGATATTCTTCGACATCCACGCGGCCGAAGCCGCGGGCAAAAGCTAGTTAACTATATTACAATCCGGCCGACGGGAATGCGTTCCTGACACCTGTCAGTTGGACAATTTCTAGTAGTAATAAGGATCAAATTCGTTAGTATGAAACTGACAGGTGTCAAGAACGCATTCTCTCGTTGGCCGGACTGTAATTAATATAGATCTCACATGTATCTAAATTAAAGAAAAGCACGGCACTATTAATAATTGGCGTATTTTAATCCTTCATTAGTTCAACTTTTCGATTTCTTTTTTTTTTTCTTTGTCTCTAAAAGCCCAACGTCACCGCGCCGCAACCAGGTCGCGCTGCCAACAAAATGTATGATTGGCTACATGACCAAGCAGAAGCTAGGTTACCACGGTAAACATATTAATCGAAAACTAATTTCGTGAAACATTTGTTTTATAGATTCTGCGTCCGCCTCAACATATCACCACAGAACCCTCACTGCTTCGCTCTCCACGTACACCTAATGAAGACAGAAAACGATGACTGTCTCGACTGGCCCTTCAACGGACGTATATCCTTCTCCATGATCAACCAATACAACCCAGAGTTAACCCAGAAGGATACTATGATGTCAAATTCCTCATTAATAGCCTTTAGGAAGCCGTCAGCAGAGATTTGTGTCCGAGGGTTCGGTTATACGGAGTATGCGGTGGTCAGTGAGGTCATAAGGAACGGGTTTGTTAAAGATGATGTGCTTATTGTGAGAGTCAGTATCCGGTGTGTATGACAGGAGGAGTAGACTTTTGTTTGATGTTTTTTCGATAGTGACAGACTTCTGTGCAAAATGAACAAGGTTTAAAAAAAATACGTGTGGATTTTTTGTATGCATGCATAAGATTTTGGTCATCTATGATCTGTTACAAAAATGTAAACAAACCGTGTTCATGTTAACATTTTCATCAAATTCATTTGGAACAGAATACCTCAGCGTAAAAGGTTTTCTATCACTACCTGCATCGATTCTCATGACTTTATGAGTAAGAATGCCATAACTTTGGGCATTTTGCACAGATCAAGAATGATTTATAAGAAACGGCAATAGCTCGATCGTGTACTTAACTTGTTATAGGCCGACTGCTTAACTGAGTCCGTGCGCGGTGCGGGAGGTGTGACAGTTGTTACAAGTTGACGAATCACTCCGTCCTGGGGGCCTACCACCAGCTCAAAAGCAGTATTATTTTAATATTACTTCAGTGGGAGAAAGAGATGGAGCTATACGTCCTGTAGAGCTTCATCACTTTCCCACACACTTGACCCCTCCCGCACCGCGCAGTTACCTCAGGAACGGACTCGTTAACAGTATTATTCGTGAATCTGTTTTAGCTCAAAAAGTTGTAAGTTTATTCTGTTATGTTAATTATTTGTTTATGATTCTTTGTATTTCCACATTCCGTCCATAAACTTCCAGTAAAGTAGAGTAAGACTTAATTCATTTACGGGTTTTTTTTTTAATCAATTTTATCAATCTTGTTTACAAACAAGAATCTCAATGCTAAAGAATCTGTATTAAAATATTATGCAAGTTAAAAGAAAAAATAGTGTTACTGCATGTTAGTATGTACTTAAATATTAGATTTTATACAGTACTTATTGAATTCTATGTATTTAAACGATATGGAATTTATTCCGTCCACGCCCCAGATAATGTTTTAAAGTAGCTAAAGTAGTTAAGGAAAGAATTATTATTATATAGTGAAACTTTTTCAAATCGTTAAGAAAACCATATTATAAATAATAAAACTTTTCATATTTTCAAGCAGTTTCTTAATTACTTATTGTAAAATATTTTTATTAGAAGCAAGCGTTATCAGTTCGAAAATCAGTATTTTTTTGTACTTACATTCCACATGTTGTGATAAAATTAGCAACTATACTTTTATATGCTTATTTTTTATATTGTAGCATTGTATATGTCACCGTATAATTATGAACTTCGTTAGTTTATAATCTATCGGTATTATTCCCGTTAAATTATAAACTGTCGAAAAATTGTGAACTGCAACGAACCATTTAAAATTTAACGCATTATTTATCGCTAGTTTATAATCTTTCCATGGGAAACTGACAAATTGTGAACTGGTATCAAACTTGCTTGTGACGTAACGCACCTTGCGCTAATATTAAATAGCGTGCCTGGCTGCAAGCAACTTGGAAGTAGCGCTCGCCGGCCGCTGCCGCGGCACCGCTCGCTTCGCTCGCTCGGCTCGCGCGCGGTTGGTCACAGTTCTAACCTAACCTAACCCATTTCACCCAGTTTACAATTTTTCGACAGTTTATAATCTAACGTTTCTATGTTCTAGGGTTTGGTTTCCGCACTTAGTCCGTAAGGTGGACCATTGTGCGTGTAAACTAACGGTTCTCACAATCTTACGGTGACATATACATTTATTTTATATAACGTTATTTTATTATTTTTACTACCTGAGACTGGTGCCTTAAAAGTAATTATTGAATTTTGTTGTGTTTGTTTAAAATATTAAAAATATAAATGCATATACAGTTACAAAAAATCTTTTCATTATTTCTCCATAAGAAATTAAAAGCCAGACAAATATTTGAGAATCAATTTATTGGTATTCATGTCTTACAAACGTAAACTTTTACATGCTAATTGTCTTAATAAAATATAGGAATTTAGCTTACATTTGTAAATATTTCTACGGCTAGCTAATTTATAGCCTTATCACATCCAACCATCACAATAATTCTCTCCCAAAAACATTAATTTGTCACTTTAGTGAATTCACACGATTTTCATCATTTTGGCGATATCCACTCTGATTTTAGGCAAGTCACTGACAGGAATTAAATCCACTTTAACTGGTTAAATCCACTTTAAGGGTTAAACTAAACCTTAAACCCTTGCATTAAAGCATTGTCATAATTTAGTAAATTATTATAATGATGATTCCAGTCAGTAACATCTATTACTATTACATTTTTGCCGAATTACTATTGAATCATCAACACAATTAAAGAGAATAATTTGGGCTCGCTATATTATAGTTTATACCAAATACCTACAATAATTTTACAGTACTGACTACCTCGTTATGGCCTGAAACAAAACTACCCTCGAGCATACAAAATCATTTTAAACAAACATTTATTTAAAAAACCCTAGATGCATAGATACATTTTAGTGATTTTTGCGATACAAATATAGAGTAAATAACAACTTAGTTCAATCTAAAAATGCAGTTTAGTAGATATTATTTTTTGTTTTATATAAGAACACGTATGGAACTGTACCCTTCACATTTCAATTTATAAATAATATATACGACAAACAAGTGCGTAAGAATAATAAGTTCTTATTATTATCAATTAAACTAAAAACGTTGCAAAAAAATCGAACACTTCCTTTATTCATAGTTTGAAAAAACTGCCTTGTTCAAAAAAGTTGTTTTTATTCAATTACACTTTCTAACATACAACTTTTTCTATCAAACAAAAGTGCTCGATTTTTTTGCAATGTTCGTAGTTTATAATGGAACTTTCCATCCTAAAGCCTCTCGTGCGTTCAAGAATCTATCACACAGTAATGGTAACTTGAGCTACTCTCGGTCAAGTTTTTTATTTAACAAAAATCAAAACAACATCAAAGCTCTGCAATATTCGCTATATTAAAACAATTGAAGACATATTTTTATCGATACAAATGTGCCATCTAATCTCCTGTATAAAATGTTAAGCGTGGTAAGCATTTTATATCCAACTTTCTAAGCAACTATTAAACAAAAAACAATTTTTTCTAAACCCTATTTTGTTGTTATGATAATCGAGATAATAATTGTGAAGGTATTGTATTAAAAGTATTATTAAGTAAAACGCAATTCAAAGTGTAAATAAACAATTATTATTGCGATTAATAAATAAATATTAATAATCGCGAAAAAAAGCGTTTATTAACAAAATATTTCAAATACCAAGAATACGAATAAGTATTGTTTCCTTAAAATTTTCGGATGTACAAAATTTAACCCGTTGGAATCCAAAACGTTTAATATGTCAGTCTAATTTTTGGGAGTTTCATAATCGCACACGCATTCGCTAATTTTAGATAATTTCGTATAAATAAAAATCTTTTTATTTCAACCTACCCATTAAGCTACCCTAACAAAATAATTGTAACACAGCTAATGAATCTATGGACTACCAGCGGACCAACGAAACCATACGTGTGAAAAGGGGCTGATGCCTTGCGCCATGCTTTGCGGCTTTCAGGGTCCTGAATCCCCGGTGGCAAATTGCATGGATAATATTGAAGCTTTCATATTTGCCAGCTTAGCAACACATTCGGGACCGAGTAATCGGCGCCGGTTTTACGAGGTGCTTATGGCTCTGGCCTCCCAACAACAAGTTTTGGAGATGGCCACCGCCTTCCTTGATTAGGTGTCCAATTCGAACAGGTCCATAGAAATATCAGCTGTATTAAATACCCCAAATGACTACACAACTAGATAAACCAGCAATATAAATAGATAAGTACTAGAATGTTAATCGTTATCCAATTACAATTTTGGTGTTAATAATTAAAAATAAATAATAATACACTCGCGTTTAGTTCTGAAAATCAGAATGTTAAAAATAGTACATAATAAAAGTTCACTTGTTTATATAGCATTTCTTATGCTTAAATCACCAACATCATACATAAACCGTTTTTCTACTACATTCATAAAAGTATACTTAAACTGCTAATTTTGAATTTTCTGACACAAAAATACTCGACTTACAAAAACTTATACCTAATATTTAGTCACTATTAGATTATCAAACGTACTATGACCATATTCGTAACTTTAGTTAGTCAGTAGCCGACCATAGCTTTTTTTTTTTCAATTGATAAATTGTTATACCACTTTCAACCTTATGTAAACGCAGTAAAGGTTGATTTTTAACTGTTACTGAATTACTTTCATTGGTCTTTGCTGAGCTGACAATATTATGACATCAATTTAACATAACAGAATATTTCAAATACAGCATGAAAACGGCATAAATTAAATAAATACATTTATACGTCCATTAAGCCGAATGGAAAGTTTTTGTTACCAAGGAATCAATAAATAAGGAAGACGTTTGACGGAAGCGATTCGATCCTACTCTAATCCGATACATTACGTAGATATTGTGATGATGAGCTACGCTGAGAGGATTTATTCTTTGACGTCAGACTGTACTAATACAGACAGAAAAATGTCGACCTTAAAGCTTATTACGTTAGAGATAGTTTCATTTGAAACTATTGCTATCACAAAAAGACTCGCAGTCGTCACTCTTCGCAATACAATACTCACAAAGGATTTGCTATATAGTCCGTGCGCGACTGCTAGTCACGGCCTGAGGTATGTGAGCGGTGAGACGGTGGAGGTAGACAAAGGCCAAACTAACTCAGTCTGCCAATTTTGTCAATGGCGCCCTCCCCCGTCTCACCGCACACATAGCTCAGGAGGTGACTAGCAATTGCGCGCGGACTATAGAGTTTATCCTTTGTGAGTACTGTACTGCCAAGAGTGACGTCAAAGAATTAACTTCCCACAGAATATTAACATGTCAAACTTTTTCATGAATTTAAGGTCTTAATATGAGCTCTATTTTCCAGTTAGTTGATAGCCCCAAGCGTTCTTAGGCTCCGTTCACGGCCTCAAGCGATGCGACTTGCATCAAGCGACATGCGCCCGCGTCACTTGTTTCGGTCTGTCGCGTCACGGTGACTCGCGGTGTGCTCTTAAACCGCAGTCGCTGTCCGAAGACACATATCGCTTGAGCGTGTGGCTTCCAACTAACTGGCAATTATTGCTCATATTAATCCCCATGGAATGTATAAATTACAGAATGAATAACAAAATATGCAAGTGTATGAGTCTTCGGACTCATAACAGAAAATGTTTCCAACGGTTACCCTACGCAAGGTCTATAATTTCTACATATCACAGTCACGGTAAACAAATGCAATAATGTTGAATCACGCGATCCCAAATATTGAAGTTGAATGATTATTCTAATATGCAGTGGAAAATGCCATTATAAAGCCGCTTACCAGGCGGCTAGGCGCGTCATGACATAGCAAAGGATTTTCGTAAGCGGAAATTATTTTGAATCTTATTTTCATACACTTAGCACTCACATTTCGTTGGTATCGTCACAAGGGGAAGCAGTGGTATGCTGCAGAAGACTTACAAAATGTTAATGCTTTGCCTTACCATGCCTCGTCGTGCCGCCAAGTGGGCGACTACCTTAATAAAATAGAAGATTGCGAGAAGATATTGGTTTCAACTCTCCAATACTTTATTTTCTTATACATTTTTTTTACTGCTCAAAGTTCAGCTTGAGTGAGCCACATTTTAATCCAATCTTCAACTGCACGGGTTATAAAACTTAATAGAAGAACAGTCTATTGTTATTGTGATGCGAATGTTATATTATAATTATACAATGTTTGAATCATTCAAATCGACAACAAGAAGCATATAAAAAGATTGTATGATTCACTAAATATTTTAAAAACTGAGACATTCAGACAACTACACTTAAAACTAACATTTAAGTGTGAAAAGTTGAAACTTAACTCTAATTTACATCAAATATGAATAATATAAATAACATAAAGATTTAAGTATGAAGATCATTATAAAATTGCTATATAATTCTAGTTTTGTGATTATTGAAATTAATTTCTTTCTTTTCGAAGCCAATTTCTAGCACGCATAAGCCAAATCTAAATACTTCTCTATTCTTTCCTATTCATAATCTCGCAAACAAATCTTTATATTGTCAACAACTTACCTCTCTAAACGTGTTTACGAATATCAACCTTATGGCAAAGGTACAAAGTTGATAATAGGATACACAGTTAGTCCCCCACATTAAAAAGTTCAATCGATCCTTCGATATCGTCAAGTCACAAATCCTTTTTATTCAAATTTAAGCCATAATAATGATAAAAAGTTACTTAGCATTTTGTCCAAAGTATAAAAATCCTTAGGTTAGAGCGCAATCTAAACGTACTAATCTAACCAAAAAAATTGTTCACGCGGGACACTTTTGATAACCTTTATTCCGGTGAAATAAGGTTTTAATTGCAATGTTCCACATAAAACGCAGTCCCACTAAACCGCGTGACTTCCAAAATGCAAATTTAATTTGCTCTTCATTGCTCATTTTGGTGAAAAGTTCAGTTTGAAGATCAAGCGAAGAGTGCTTCTACTATTTCAGTTCTTCCCTTTGCGGTTCTCATTTCCAGTCTATACATGGGAAAATTGTTTAGCGATGGTCCACATTGCAACTTCTCCAGTAACTAAATAAATCCATGGTCTACTTACCTAGCTTCACGTCAAAAAAGTGGTCGCAAATTTATTTCGACCCACTGTCTAACTTTAGTCTTGTCTTGTTACTGAGACTGAAGACTAACAAGTGCGTATACAAAATACCCTCTTTTGGCATAAAACCTTTGTTATGTAGTATGGGTATCGATCTATCCTGTCAGTGAAGTTTGGCTAGCTAAATTAAATTTGACCTTGAAGTTGCGTAGTTTTCTGTTACCATTTAGTCTTTTGCTCCTCCAAATACACATGAGTGCCAACACTAAACAAAGCTCCCATAACTTTTGTCCTTCTATACAGAGCTACTGGAGTCTCCGGGGAAATGTAGCTGGTTGTCACCGCCGAAGCTGGGCGTCGGTGACGAGGGCGGGTCGAGTGAAGCGCGCGAAGCTGAGCTGAAACTGCTCGAGCTAAGCTCTTCTTGCTCCGCTTCATAGCGGCTGGTTGTTGTGACAGCTGGAAATTAAGGATAAACAGAACTGAAACTTGTTGTCGATGCTATTCGTGCTGTTCAAATACAGGGTTATTTAAAAAAACTGCGGTTCCATACATTTTGACCGTGTAAGTTTTGCACTTTTGATGAAACAGCAGATTATTTTTTAATAACCTTCGAAAAATGTCAACGCAATGGTGATTCTGAAATCATGACTGAATTCATGGTAACAGTTTGGGTGAAAGGTTTTTGCCTTATTAAATGATGAATCACCAGTTGTAAGATATTTTGTTTAAAGGTAATTAATTAATTTCGCTCAAACCATGAATATGTATGCACCGTGACATTTTAGTCGTCTTACAAAAGCAGCCCACTTCATGTATCCAATGACTACTAAATATTAATTAAAAAATCAGTGGGACTCCGGGAGCGCCGACCGAAGTGAAAACTTGAACAAGATCGCCTTTGGGGAAGAAAAATACTTGTATAGAACATTGGTCCGTAACCTTATATAAATAAAGAGCACAATCGTGTTTACAAAAAAAAAATACTTCCAAAACCTTTTACTTGCACAGAACATTGATCCGTAACATAATTATAAATAAAGAGCACAATCGCGTTTACAAAAATGAGGTGTCGGTAACAGTGTCGCGAGTTCAAATGTTTTTCAATCACAAAAATGCCCAACGCGCCTAAAGAAGTTTTCACTTGTGGCCCTTTCACTTTAAAAAAAATGTATACACCGTGATATACATTTTTTTTAAAGTGAAAGGGCCACTCAATTTACCCGACATAAAACACGAGTACCTCTAGGAGCAATAAAAAAATTGTTACAATGTCTTTTTTTTTAACGAATGCTTATTAGTCATTGGATACATGAAGTGAATTGATTTTGTAAGACGACTAAAATGTCATGGTATATAATAACTGTGTACAACTGGGGTATAAATATACCACTTTCGACCAAGGTTACCACTTTCGTTTTAGGTGCCAAAATAAAACTGCGAAAATGCTGTTTTTTGAATTCTCATCTTTATTATGTATGATACTATCCAGTTTTTAAAACACTCCATAACATTATCAACAAAACCATACAGCCAAAGTAAAGGTACATTACACGCGCGAACATTTAAGCCGAAGACATTTTTTTAGCATACGTTACATGACAGCCAGGTAAAATGGGTCACTTGACCCGCTTCATACATCCTATGTTATTTAAAAAGACGATCACATTTCAAGCCATATTAATGAACTTTTTATTTTTACGTATAATTTTTCGTAATACGAAAAATATTTAGAAAAAAATTAGAACTATTTTTTTTTGGGAAGATCTAAAAGAATATTTAAAGAAAATAGAATCGTGTAGAGCTTTGGAAAAATAATAGAATCACTACAAGTAATATAGGTACTGTCGCGGCCATAATTGCAGTCCATACGGACTATATTGGCTTGAGCGTGAATTTAAGAAAGTTCTATTTCGTCGCTCGGCATCCAATACCAGTAATGTGATTTTTTTTACGAAAATAAGATTTTTGTTTTATTTCATTCTACACGTTCAATAAATGATCCTGCATTTAAAAAAACCATAAAAAATGTCACATTCGCGGTATTGGATGCCGAGCGACGATTTGTGAGCCGAGCAAGTCACCGCATATGATTATTTCGCACTTACGAACGCGACTGTACATATTATGCTTTTAATAACGATTTTCTTAACGGCTTCCTACATCAAACAGCTTTCATACAGCCTTTCCTGCCCTTTACGATTATTATTAAATGTACAAGAAGTTATTATTATGCTTGAGTTATACAACATTTTTAACTGCTTCTATATTACTGAAGAAAAAAGATGACAATGCAGATCTTTATGAAATACAAGGTCTATAGAATTATTAGATTGAACTATTATTTACATTGATTTATCATTTAAAAGTTTAGTAGATACGTGATTTGGTCAATATAATCCGGAGGAATTATCCAAAATATATTAAAAACTAAGAAGAAAATAATTATTCCGCGTGTAAATAAACAGGCAAGCTGAAGACGATGAGAACATAATTTTGACTACGAAGCTAAAAATCCCGAAATAAAAAAATATAATATCCGAAAATAAGGGAACAATTTTTCTTCTCAAACACACGTTTTAATCGACAATATTATTTGATTTGCAGCGATCTAGAGCAGTGGTTCCCAAACTATGGAAGTTGATAATTAAGCTATAATGTAAAAAAATTGGAAACAAATACATCCTTCTAATTGAAATAGCACTCCTTGTATTTAATAAATTAAATTTTATTAGTAGTCAATCAATAAAATTATATTATAATTAAAATTGTAATTATTAGGTGTTTAATTTAATTAAATTTTATAAATTTAATTATGATTTAATAAATTTTATAAAAACTAGGATTAGATACCCTGTTATTAAAAATTAAAATAAGTAATAAAATTTTCGATTTTAACTGTGTTTTTTTTTTTCTTATTTGAATAGTCCTGTTTCTTTTTTCTCGACTGCACAAAAACTTCCAAATTCAGGTGGGTAGCAGTTCAATAAACTTTGGGAACCACTGATCTAGAGTTTATCAGCTGCCGTTAGTAATTGTCTAAAATAAAAACAAAATAGAACAATAAAGATACGTAATTAGACTACGTAGCAACCAAAATTAGTGGTACATTTCAATTTTGTATCCAAATATAAGTAAAAATTACCAAAATAAGTACTACCTATCAGAAAAAAAGATTAAACTATTATTTTATTCGCACCCTGTTTATGGTCAAATTTGAGTCAAACCAATTAACTATTTACTGAAATATGCTCTACCGTGTAGGTAGAGCATAACATAACATAACATAACATAACATCACGCCTTGTTTCCCCGAAGGGTTGGGCAGAGGTGTCCCTGTAGCAGGTACACCCACATTTCGCCAGTTATGTTTAAGTCCCATGTAATAGGGGGCGAGCCTATTGCCATCAACCGGGCACAAATAACATATACATTTATACATATATATTTCAGTAAATAGTTTGATAGATGTCTATGATTTAAAACATTCCACTTTCTAAGAAAATAAATAGTCTTACAACTTGAACAAGTTTCTAATTTAGATCTTTTCTGAAAACACCTACATCATAATTTTGGAGATCGTAATAACCAATTCATATTTACAACAATAATTTCATAATTTAATTTCATTCATTTACTAAAAATGAATTAGTCTTTCTGATAGAGGGCGAAGACGACCAAACAACTTATTTATATGTCCATGGAAACTAAGAATAAAGCGTTACCCTTAAAAACTAAAATCCATCGTCAAATAATTTATAGTATTATGCACCAGCTACATATTTTACACTTAAAACTAAGCGAAATAATTTCACCAAAAACAATAATGATCACGCGTAAATTATATAAAAAATAAATATTTGTCATGATTCAACATATTAAAGCTAAATAAAATTAGAAAAAAACATTGGTTAATAAATAATACTTGTCGATAGTTACGATATATTTGTACACGAGGACAGCCGTACGTGTGAGAAGGTATCTTATACCAAGGTGACTATGTCATAAGCGTTGAACTGCTTCTGAATTTTACCTCACTGAATTGCCTAACAGCGCTAAAATCAACCAAGCACATAATTTGCCGCACAGTAATAGATATAGATCTAATTTTTAGCACGACAAATCCTAACCTATAGAGGTTTTATGGAAAATGTACTTAATTAACATAGCTTGACAAATCATCAATTTGAAATTAACGAGTTTTTGAATAACCACCAAAAATATCATGGTAATCAATTTAGGTAACATTTATATTATTTATTCTTTCTTTGGTTTTAAATCGAATCGAAATACCGTGTTGTCGAATTCAGAAACAGCTGTTTGAGGCAAAAAAGCAACACAATAAATTAATACTGAGGTACGATCGCGATATAAACATTTTAATAATTCAAATGAGCCTCAATTATATCAAGGTCAACATTAACGCCTCTATGTTCTGCAAAACCATTGACCTCTAATGTAACTGATTGCACAAAATATATAATATACTGTGTCCATATATTATGGTCAAGCTTTAATTCTTTAATGACAGGTAAGCAAAAGTTCTGTGTATACTGGCCTTATTAAAAAATCTTGCATGGCGCGTAGAAAACAGTGTTTAGATTTTTTTTAGTTTTTTGTTTCCACATAGTATGCAATTTTATTCATCTACATCTAATAACTAAATAAACAAGAGATAAGTACTAAAAGGAGTACTGTTTTACAAAAAAATATATAAGATTTTTTATGGAGACCGCTGCACCGAGTCAGGATTCGATAATATCAAAATTTTGCCCAAAAACTAAAACTACGAGTATATATTAATTATTAATACTTTAAGAATTTGTAGAAATTTTTTGAGTGTTCATAAAAAATCTCATATAGTATATTTTTTGTGTATTTTGCTAAGTTTTTACATTTTTATGTTTATTTTTTTGATATGACATAAATACCGCTACTGAACGATAAAAGGTCACTGCCTAAATAGTATTGTTAGGCTTTAGTAGCAAATATTTTAAAATCACTTTTTTTTATAAACATTTTAAGTTTTTTTTTTTTGTCTTTTACCTGTGCTTAATCACATTAATTGCATTTCTTAACTAAAATTACTACAACAGCAGCAAATGTTTGATTATTTCCGCGTAAATTAGACATATTCAGCTTGCGTTAAGTTAATAAGTATTATTTTCTACGGAGCTACCCCAGAACATAGTTTTAGGTAATGTAAAACTATATTCTTCGTTCGTTACATGTTAACATTAATAAAAGAATATTTAAAAAAAAATATGATAAAACTTAAATGTTAGTATGCTACACATAATATTATTAGAAACCACGCAATGAAAGTTAGAAATTAGAACTACAATAATTATAACATATTTTAAGTAAATATTCTGCGCAAACCTTCACTTTATATGGTAGTATTTGTATTCAGTAATTGATACCATAGTGTAATGTTGTTACAATTAAAGTTGTTTACTACTTTAAAATAATATACACTAAAGAGTAATCCTGATATCAAGGTTTAAAAGGTTGCTGTAAATTGGCGTAACGTGAGCTGAATATGTCCTTAATTTAAACTACGATAAATATTGCAAAAATCGAAACATTGAACATTAATATCACTGAACACATTTTATTACTTTTTCTTCTTACGTGACTTTTTAGATTTAGACGATTGCTTTGTCGAAGGCATGGTTACGTTAGAAGCACCAGTTGATTTTTTATCCTCTTTGTCGCTATCCGTGGACACTATCGGTGACGTATTGTCATCATCGGAGGACTTATCCATTACCTCTATTTCCTTATCCTCAGACTTATCTTCCTCAATCTTCACTTCTTGAGTTGTAATCTTATCATTCTCAACTACGCTAAATCCCTTTTCTCTCTTTAACGGAACTTTTTCTAAATCGATCAGGTTGAATGCGCTTGATTCTATGGCTTTGTTTGTGGTTTCTTTTATGGTCGACAGTATATTATCTATGTTAATCTTGCATATAGGACTTGTGATATCCCCATCGTTCATTTCTAGAAGGCTGTCTCGCATCACTTCTAGTTTAAAATCGTCCAAACCGAAGTCCAAAGGTTCGAGTGGCGGAAAATCGAGGACTGAATGATGTTCTTCAACGAAGTTTAACTCTGAAGGCGCATCGCATTCGGCTACCATTATATCGGTTCTCTTGCAGAGCTCGATTAGTTTTTCTTGCAACGATACCTGTGTGGAAGACTCTGCTTCTTCATCTAAATCTTCAGTTTCTTCTACTTTTTGTTTCTTTTCTATTTCAACTTTTACTTCAACGACCTTCTCCTCTTGTTTGACATTCTTAGACGCTGCAATAGAGCTCCAAGATTTAATAGGTTTCTCAACTACTTCTACCTCTTGAATCTTTTTCTCTGGCTGAGGAGACTTCTTACGGATCTTGGTGCCCTTAGTAATCTGAATTTCAGGGAACTCTTCCTTCATGGTATCTATCACATAGACATCTGTTACTTCAGTTTCATAACGTTTTTCTGTTGACTTTCGGTCGGCATAAGGCGATAGAGATTTAGTTTTCTTGGTTCTTGGTGATTCTTTCAACGGCGAAGTACTTTCGCCAGTTCCTTCAAAGACTTTAAGAGTATCTGTTTTAGGCACATCTGTTGCTAATTCTTTAGTTTTAATTTTTGGACTGAGTTCATGCACAAACTCATTTATAACAACATCATCAATCTTTTTAGCTTTTGGTACGGAAGTAATTTCTGGTTCATCAAAAGGCCAATTATCTCTGGGATCAAAGAGATCCTTTCTTTCGGAGGTAACAGTTTTAGAAGAACGCGATTTTTTAGCTTTAGCTAAGTAAGATATCGGTTCAATATCTTCGTACGGTGTTGAGATTGAAACTAGGTCGCCACTAGAAGGCTGTGGTTTGTCATCGATGGCATGTATTTCGACAAATGTATCTTCATCTTTCATCTGAGCTTCATCTTGAGACTTTTTACCTTTACGACTTTTCTTGGATTTCGGTTTGGGTTCTTCAACGGGTTTTTCATCGGCTGGTGGAATATTATATAACCCAGGTTTCTCTGGCTCATTCAGGAGCATATCCCAAGCTTGCTCTTCAGTTTTAATATGTTCTACAACTTTTTCTTTCACAGGTTTTGACTCGGAAGATTTTTTCTTGGAGGATAATTTTAAAGTTACGGCCACAGAGGGTACTTCCTCTTGAGTGTCTACGGCAGCTAGCGGCTCTTTCAGAATTGGATCCTTTGGAGCATATTCCTTCATAATAGGCTCCTTTATAATTGGTTCTTTAACAACAGGCTCTTTTGGAACGGGTTCCTTTGGAACCGATTCCCTTGAAGCCGATTTTTTCGAAATAGGTTCTTTCGTAATAACTTCTTTAGGGACAGATTCTCTTGAAGCTGTTTTCTTTGGAACAGGTTCTTTTAGAACATACTGTTTTGGTATAGATTCCCTTGAACTAGTCGTCTTAGCAACAGGCTCTTTTGGAACATGCTCCTTTGGAACAAATTCTCTCTGAACAGGCTCCATCTTAATACCTCTCTCTACTTTAGGAGTAGATTCCCTAAGCTCTCGTACCTCATTTGACTTCCAAGCCCTCGCGTCTTCGTCGCGACGCTGAGGACTCTCTCTAATTCTACTAGATTTCTTATCCCTAGAACTATCGTCGCTAGCGAGTGTTTCGCTATCCGACTTCGGGGTGGGAGATCGCCTAATTCTATGTCGGGCGGCCGGCTGAATATCATCCGACGGCCGTTTTGGCAGTGAGTCGGGAGGCGCCTCGCAGGCTCGCTCGGCCGGCGCCGAGCCCCTCGCACTCGCTCTCGCATCCTTCACCTCTCGCGTCGCCTCCTCTACGCTATACTTATCTAAGTTAAAACTAGGTGCGGGCGGGCAGTCGTCGCGGGACAGCGCCGCGGGGATCACGACGGCAGTAGAGAGCGCGTGCAGGCGCGGCGCGGGCGCGGCGCCGGGCTGCTGGCGCACGCTCTGCACGGGGATGGTGGTGGTGCGGGGCAGCGGCCGCGGGTCCTCGGGCCGCTGCTCGGGCGGCGCGGGCGCGCGCAGCACGGGCCGGAACGTGGCCTCGTCGCAGTTGTTGGCCGCGTAGGGCTCGGGCCAGGCGCCGGGCGGCGAGGCGGGCGGCGGCTGCACCACGGTGCCCAGCGGGTCCACGGCGCGGGCCACGCCGGCGCGGCCCTCCCCGCCGGCCCGCCGCGCCGCGCCCGAGCGGCCCTCCGCGCTGCTGTCGCGCGCCGCCCCTATACGAAACCGAAGGCAACCGTTACTGTATGTGCGGAGGAGGTCGGAGCACTCGATAGGTAGGTACGGGAGGTCGGCTCCATAAGATAAGCGATAACGCACGCACACATAGACGCGCATCTACGTACAGCGAGTGCGAGCGTACTCGCGACTGGCATTCGTTTGAGATAGTTTATGATCACTGTGCATAATTATGTATGTGTGTGTGCGCCAGTTTTCACTAGTTGTATGGAGCCAGCCTTCCGTACCTACGTACTGAGTGGTCGGAGGCTGCGCGTCAGAGGAGAGACGTGGCCAGGCGTGTAGCCATAGAGAATGTTATCTCGCGGTGCCTTAGGCTTCGATATAGGGCCGGCGCCGGCGGCGATCTGACGCGGCGTCCGTCCGGCGGCTCCTCCGCTTGTTAACTTCGCTCTTGGATATTCACTCGATAGTAAATTCCAAAAACGTTACACTCGCGACACAAAATTTTAATATGCGTAATCGCGTGAGTACTTTATAAATATTTTAAAATTATTTATACGTTCCCCACAAATTTTCACTAAAGAATACTAAGCATCTCAAAGAGTAGAAGAAACAAAAAAAATCTAAAGTCTTGCGGGCTATGTATCCTAATACAGGATCAAATTAAGTTCAAAGGCGAAAATTCACAAACTAAAGGGTATGAATATCGAAACCAGACAACTAAAAAATATAATTTAAAAAAAAACTTATTATTATCATAGTTCATGCGACTGTAATTAATTACTTAAAAAAAACTATGAGTTTGTAAAAACATACTTTTTTGGGATAATATTATTTATGATATCGATATCCGTCGTGTCTGTAACTTAATTTGAACATTATATAGATGGATGCTAAATGTAAGATTTGATAAGGATAAGCCGAAAACGAAACAAAATCCGCGCCACACTGCACCGGTATGAAAAACTACTTATATTTTGGAGGCTAATATTTATCTACTTAGCCTATGTTCGCACGGGTGATATTTTTTCCGTGTACTGGATTTTCAACGCTCTGTTTAGCACCGAGAGTTGAAACTCCAACAGTGTGTTTTTCAACACGCTAGGACGAGTGTCCCAGCGCGTTGGATTCCCAACGCTCGGCTTAACACCGAGAGTTGAAAATCCAGTGCACGATAAAATCCCGCCATGATATTTTTACGTCCGTGCGAACTTGAGCTCACTGTGCATACTGTTTTGAATTATGTAACTAAACAAAATTCTAAAACCTAACGTTTAATGAACGTTCCTAATGTGCGGAATTAAATTCTTTTACACGACTAATCTCATTAACTAACGACGGAGCAGTAAACAAATTAAGATATAATATTCAGCAAACCCATCGACATAAAAAATGGGCCAATTTATATCTATCCTAACAATAGATATTAACTACCCCAATTTTGCCGTCATTGGTAATCTTACAAAGATTAATTTTGTCGTGACTACCAATCATGTTCTGTAGCAAATAATTTATACAGAGTGGATTTTTGAGACTGGGCAGTAAGGGCACCACCTGAACCGTTATAGCAACAGAAAAATGTTTTTAGACAGTCCTTGAGTAATTGCTAAATGAATTCAAAGATTTTGTAAATATGCTAAATTTTTCTATGAATGCAGTAAGCTTGTAGCTACAACGGTTAGGATGCCTACCCTTACTGCCTCATCTGAATAATCCACCCTGTGTTGTGTTGAAAATTACCAAAATCAATATTGACCCCACAAAAACCTTTTAATTTTTCTACTGCCCCTTCTACAACTACACGAAACACACAACGTACCGTGATCTTCCTTCATAGCTTCAGCTAGATCCTCCCTCAATTGCACGTCACACACAGACGCCGCGCGTCCACTCTCAGCTAGCAACGACTTGCGACGGAAGCTGTCCGATGGAGAATGTTCTAAAGAACCTGCAGACAAAAATATAGTATGTTGTAAAAGCGTTTTGAGACGATGCGTCACGTGAAATTTACGGGACGATTTTAATATATTTTTTGGTTTTGAGTTGGGGTGCAATATTTCGTAAATTAACCCCGTTTGCCAAATACACACGTGCAAAAAATTTGGGCGGTCGGGGGTCAGGAACGAAGTTCATTCTCACGTATGATATAAAACAAAAACAAAATTTTCACATCCGCCATCTTGAATTGTCATTTTGACTTCACTATCGGCTTTAGCACCCTTGAAAAACCATGAAAACGACACCCATGATGATTTTTTTTTTAATTATCGCTACCGCCATCTTGGATTTTCATATTGACCAAATTCTCACTTTCTCTCCCTCACACACACAAAGAGAGAGAAAGGTGCATGGAGGGCGCATGGCGCTTATACGTTACGTGACGATTTCTACCAGTTTACTCCTACCGCAAGCCGCGTTAAAAAACTGCGTTCCAAAAATGTATTTGTTCTCGATAGATTACTATAAGGATAACTCACTGGCTGACCCGGAGTCGATGAGAACAGGCACGACGGGCCTCACTCCCGGCATGTTGACCGGGTTAGAACGAGCGACGCCACGTGCTGCACTTGTGTCCACTTCTACTGTCTCCGCCTCTGATAGGGACGAGTTTGAGCTGTAGGCAAAAAGATAAAAATTATGTTAAAGTATGCGAACCCAACCTGTGCCTCACAATCACTGTAATTTGAAAACATTGTAAAACCAATTATGTTTAAAAGAGTAACCGTGGAGTTTCTTGCCGGCTCTTCTCCATAGGAAACGACCAATTGGAACCGTGCACCTAGCTTCTGACGTTTCATAAGTGCCCTTGTAGGTTTATTTGAAATAATTTGAATTTGAATCGATGCCAATGCAGCAATCACAAATTATCTTTATAGCTAGGAGTTGAGACGTGTAAATCGGCAAAATTTTCCGGCGTCATGTCTACGCGAAATACATCTTTTCCCTAAGGATAGGGCTGGGATCCGACTAGATCACTGAGAAACATAATCAGCCTATAATGTTCCCACTGCTGGGACACAGGCCTTCTCTCGGTGAGTGGGCCGTAATCCACCACGCAGGCCCAGTGCGGGTTGGTAGATTTCACATTTCTTCGAATTTTTGGTTCTAGGACATACCGGTTTTCTCACGATGATATCCTTCACCGTTTTGAGAGTAGTGGTGATGAAATAATTTACACAAAGTAAAGCGCCTGTCTGGGTTCTAACCTACGAGCTACAAATCGTAAGTCGCGGCCGTTACCACTGGGCCACCACTGCTCGATCACTGAGTAAACCAGCGTTAATGATGCGCTTAAACATTCAATATTGCGGTTCCCACAATATTCGACGCGAAATGTGTGAAATGAACAAATTCGATACCTTAACAACAAACAAATTCAATCAGAAGTAAAATCCTAGACACAAATTTTAGAACGTTTGTGGTCAACTCTAACTCACCCCGTGCTATTATAAGTCTTGAAGACGAACTGAGGGCCCATCCACAGTCGTCGATGCGGCCCCGCGTGTGTCACGATCTCAACTTGAGACAGCCAGCGTTCTTCTTCGCTCATACACATGTCTGCGCATCTCTGTAACAAACGTTTGTGTTTTAAATTCTGGATTATCGATGACAGATTGACGACAATACCACCTTTTGTGCACCTTGTTCTTTTTAACTACATTTAATAGCCCTCAAGACCGAATTTCGGCTATGGCGACCAATCTCAGCACACCAGTCTTCGGCGCGGGAGATAATAGTGCAGGCGTATGCGTATGTGCGCAGACAAAGGTGCACTCTCTCTTCCTTCATTCTCAAGAGCAGGCCGCGCCCGACACTCGCTGTCGCTCTCCCGGCGCGTGCGCACCGAGGCACGGGTTTATCACACCGCCTACTTCCAAACTCCGGGCTATTACTTAAGAAATTCCTAAAGGAAAATCCCAATAATATTTTGATACTAAACTAACTTTTTTCTATAGGAAAGCAGCGGGTTGGAGGGCGGCAGGGGCGCCAGCAGGTCGGCGGATATGTTTATGTATGTAGTAGTTACCCTGCAGGTCTGCGGCTGCAGCAGCGGGTTGGAGGGCGGCAGGGGCGCCAGCAGGTCGGCGGATATGTTTATGTATGTAGTAGTTACCCTGCAGGTCTGCGGCTGCAGCAGCGGGTTGGAGGGCGGCAGGGGCGCCAGCAGGTCGGCGGATATGTTTATGTATGTAGTAGTTACCCTGCAGGTCTGCGGCTGCAGCAGCGGGTTGGAGGGCGGCAGGGGCGCCAGCAGGTCGGCGGATATGTTTATGTATGTAGTAGTTACCCTGCAGGTCTGCGGCTGCAGCAGCGGGTTGGAGGGCGGCAGGGGCGCCAGCAGGTCGGCGGATATGTTTATGTATGTAGTAGTTACCCTGCAGGTCTGCGGCTGCAGCAGCGGGTTGGAGGGCGGCAGGGGCGCCAGCAGGTCGGCGGATATGTTTATGTATGTAGTAGTTACCCTGCAGGTCTGCGGCTGCAGCAGCGGGTTGGAGGGCGGCAGGGGCGCCAGCAGGTCGGCGGATATGTTTATGTATGTAGTAGTTACCCTGCAGGTCTGCGGCTGCAGCAGCGGGTTGGAGGGCGGCAGGGGCGCCAGCAGGTCGGCGGATATGTTTATGTATGTAGTAGTTACCCTGCAGGTCTGCGGCTGCAGCAGCGGGTTGGAGGGCGGCAGGGGCGCCAGCAGGTCGGCGGATATGTTTATGTATGTAGTAGTTACCCTGCAGGTCTGCGGCTGCAGCAGCGGGTTGGAGGGCGGCAGGGGCGCCAGCAGGTCGGCGGATATGTTTATGTATGTAGTAGTTACCCTGCAGGTCTGCGGCTGCAGCAGCGGGTTGGAGGGCGGCAGGGGCGCCAGCAGGTCGGCGGATATGTTTATGTATGTAGTAGTTACCCTGCAGGTCTGCGGCTGCAGCAGCGGGTTGGAGGGCGGCAGGGGCGCCAGCAGGTCGGCGGATATGTTTATGTATGTAGTAGTTACCCTGCAGGTCTGCGGCTGCAGCAGCGGGTTGGAGGGCGGCAGGGGCGCCAGCAGGTCGGCGGATATGTTTATGTATGTAGTAGTTACCCTGCAGGTCTGCGGCTGCAGCAGCGGGTTGGAGGGCGGCAGGGGCGCCAGCAGGTCGGCGGATATGTTTATGTATGTAGTAGTTACCCTGCAGGTCTGCGGCTGCAGCAGCGGGTTGGAGGGCGGCAGGGGCGCCAGCAGGTCGGCGGATATGTTTATGTATGTAGTAGTTACCCTGCAGGTCTGCGGCTGCAGCAGCGGGTTGGAGGGCGGCAGGGGCGCCAGCAGGTCGGCGGATATGTTTATGTATGTAGTAGTTACCCTGCAGGTCTGCGGCTGCAGCAGCGGGTTGGAGGGCGGCAGGGGCGCCAGCAGGTCGGCGGATATGTTTATGTATGTAGTAGTTACCCTGCAGGTCTGCGGCTGCAGCAGCGGGTTGGAGGGCGGCAGGGGCGCCAGCAGGTCGGCGGATATGTTTATGTATGTAGTAGTTACCCTGCAGGTCTGCGGCTGCAGCAGCGGGTTGGAGGGCGGCAGGGGCGCCAGCAGGTCGGCGGATATGTTTATGTATGTAGTAGTTACCCTGCAGGTCTGCGGCTGCAGCAGCGGGTTGGAGGGCGGCAGGGGCGCCAGCAGGTCGGCGGATATGTTTATGTATGTAGTAGTTACCCTGCAGGTCTGCGGCTGCAGCAGCGGGTTGGAGGGCGGCAGGGGCGCCAGCAGGTCGGCGGATATGTTTATGTATGTAGTAGTTACCCTGCAGGTCTGCGGCTGCAGCAGCGGGTTGGAGGGCGGCAGGGGCGCCAGCAGGTCGGCGGATATGTTTATGTATGTAGTAGTTACCCTGCAGGTCTGCGGCTGCAGCAGCGGGTTGGAGGGCGGCAGGGGCGCCAGCAGGTCGGCGGATATGTTTATGTATGTAGTAGTTACCCTGCAGGTCTGCGGCTGCAGCAGCGGGTTGGAGGGCGGCAGGGGCGCCAGCAGGTCGGCGGATATGTTTATGTATGTAGTAGTTACCCTGCAGGTCTGCGGCTGCAGCAGCGGGTTGGAGGGCGGCAGGGGCGCCAGCAGGTCGGCGGATATGTTTATGTATGTAGTAGTTACCCTGCAGGTCTGCGGCTGCAGCAGCGGGTTGGAGGGCGGCAGGGGCGCCAGCAGGTCGGCGGCCGCGGCCGGGCGCTGCAGGGGCCACTGCGACACTGGCTCCACTTCCAACTCGATACTAGAGTCGTCGCAGATCTTTTCCTTCGATAGACCTGCACAAACAATATCAGTATTAGTTGCTTCCGAGGGTATCGTGTTTCGCGAAGGAGGAGGCGGAACGCGTGAGGTAGAGGCAAAATTCGCGCCCTCACATCCCTAACCGCCGCAGGAGGAGACGCCCTGGGCGTCGGGAATCGCGAGCCGATATCTGGACACCGTAGGCGCGGGCTTGCGGACGGTAAGCAATGGGTAGCTCGCCGTCCGATAAGGACCAGGCCCGAGTCGACGGCGCGTTGTGTTCCACGCGCGCCTCAAAGAGATGTCAGCAGAATTGACGAGGGCCGCTAGGGCCGATGCCTGCCGGGGGTGCGAATAAGGACGAAAGGGAAATCGTGGCCCCCGGCAACAGGGCAACCGAAGAAACACGGGTGGGTTTTAGTCAGTAAAAGTCTGACACGCCCTCCTGCTCCACCCAGAGCGGGAGAAGTTATTTGATAATTTCCCACCCAAAAAGGGGTATCGTGTTCCCCAGTAACTTGGTTGCCTAGATCAGATAGGCAGTCGCCCCATGTAAAATACTGGTATCCAGCTGCATACATTTAGACTGGAAGCTAACTGCCAACAGTGTTTGAAGGCAAAAAATTATGCGCATGCGCAACGAGGTTTTGTTAGTGTCATACACGGCGTACATTTAACGTTGTACTTGTAAAACGACTTTCTTTCGACCATGTCCAGAATAATAGCAGAATGAAAAGTTTAAGCTATTTTTTAATACATTCATTTCGCGTATAGCGGCCACATGTCACCTTCTCAAACTCGCATTTTCATTCAAAAAGTGGGTAGGCGCAAATAAAACTTACTAGACAGCGGCCTGGGATGTAGTAACAGATGTAAGAGCGATCCGTTGGCCGCCATAAGGTAGAGCGCGGCCACAGGCGCGGGCGCACGGCCACTTATTGCGGGCCCGAAGCGCGCGCGTGCTAGTAGAGGAGCTGCATTGTTATCCTCTGATAAAGATGATAGGCGTTGACGACCTGTGGGAGAACGGTATTGTTAAGGTACTTTAGTTTCCAAAAATGCACGAGTTTGAAGAAAAACACCTGTAAAACCTACACATAAGGTTAAGTTTCCTCTACAACTTTTTTTTTACTTTTTCACAGTACTGATCAGTCTAAATTCAACTTAATTTACACTAGCATAAGGTTGATGTTTGTTTAAGTGGAAATAACGTCAATTGGTAACAAGATTGGAATAGACCTTTTGCTAAGTATCCTAAAGGTTGTGTTATTAAGTTTGAATCTGATTATTCTTGCAGTGCGAGAAAGAGATGGCGCTATATAAGATGTTGGACGGAACGGAATCTTGGTGGCATTACTCTCCATACTTATTTTTTAAATTAAATGGGTAGCATTAATAAAAAAATATAAATAAATAGGTAAATGAACCGACATTTAAGTATGTGTCATCAACTTACGTTTTATAAGATTTTTTTTTTCCAAGCATGTTAAGAGATTGGCCATTGTTCTTTAAATAGTTATGGAAGCCTCACAAACATGACGAGTATCCAAAACAAGAAAAAATAAAAAATAAATGGCTTCTGACTGCAGACAGAAGTGAAAACTTATAGCGCCATCTATATTTTATAGTACACACTACGGCGCGAGCATGTTGGTGACGCGAATCCGCGAAGTTTATCGCCGACCAAAAATCGCTCAACAGGTCGTAAGAAGTTTTCACTTAAAAAAAAATCTCATGGGCCTGATCCCGTGTACTTTATACCAAGCATTCTTCTATATCTACTTTGACTCACCGGAACTGTTCCTAGTGATGGTGTGCGTGGGTATGTTGGCAGTGGGTCGCAGCTGCGCCAGCGGCGACAGCGTGCTGGGCAGCGGGTAGGGCGGCAGGCGCGGGTTGGGGAACCACGCGCCTTGCGACGTGTTGTCACCTACCTGCGGGGAGATATACTCATTTATTTATATTTTTTTTTTTCTTAAATTATAACAATTTAAATTCAATTACAAAAATTAAAAACACAGTTTATTTATATAAACACGTGCACATAAAAGAAAAATGAAAACGTTTGCGGTTGGAGGACCCCCGTTAGGAACGAAGTTCTTTCTCACGTATGATTTAAAACAAAAAACAAATTTTTGCAGCCGCCATCTTGGATTTACATTTTGAGCTCACTATCGGCTTTAGCACCCTCGAAAACTATGAAAACGACACCCATGACGAAAAATTTGAAAAATTTTCGCAGCCGCCATCTTAGATTTACATTTTGACCAAATTCACACTTTATCTCTCTCTTTCGAGCTTCTTTTGTAGTGTACTCGGGCCGATGTGTACAATTTTATCTCACGACACTGTAATCACTTTACTCTTTTCTTTTTTCTGCCGGTGTTCTCTCTTTCTTTCTCTTTGAATTAGAAGAAGACAGTCGCAAGTATTAACACTTTTAGCGTGACGATTTCTGAAAGTTTACAAGCCGTGTTAAAGAACTTCGTTCCAATAAAATCATAAAGTTGGGGTAAAATGTTAACGACACTTATGTTGTAAACATGTTATAAGTCGGTAAAAAACGCTTACAACTACGCCAATTTTATTTTTAATATTCTAACAATTTAAACTTTGTAGAAGACACAGGTTCTTTCCTAGATTGTCACCTGTCATATAAAGCCTGAATTCCTCTTACGCTGATGTCGGTTGCGTACGGTCGGTCGCATACGAAACGTAAGTACGTACGCGCTGCTGACGTCAGCTTTTTATTTTATTTTTTTCTGTAGGGCATCTCATAGCTGGTCTCTAACGACCGTGGCTATTAAACCGGTCAATCCTGTGGATGCATCAAGCTGCTAACACTCAAGGCCTCCAGCCAGGGCACACATAAAAACTAAGCTAAAAGCTTAGGATAAACGCTCGCTAAGGGCACCCCCTGTGGGCCTCGGCTTAGGGCGTTATCTGGAGGGAAGACATCAAAACAAGATGACTCGGGATGCATCAAAGGGTTTTGATCATGATTATTAATCGGGGAATTTAAAGCTACGTGCACAGCTGCAACAACTGCTGGCACCTCGTTTTCGAGCAAGGGTCGGGGGGGAGTATTATTTACTCGGGGGCGCGGCGGTCGCGATCGTAAAGGAGCTGACGTCAGCGTCGCAGTATGGTACTATATAGAACACAATGTATATACGCAGGCGCGATCGACGTACGCGATCGACATCAGCGTAAGAGGAATTAAAGCCTTAGCCTTACTTACCGTAGCAGCGGAGGCTCGCTTGTGTGCAGCAGTGTGTATTGGCAGGCCGGCGGAGCGGTGGAAGCGCGACAGGCGGTTGACGACGCGCGGCTGCGTGTGTGTGCGCACGCCGATGGCGCCGCCGTACGGGCTGATGGCGAACACGTGCGTCGTGCCGCGCAGCGTCGACACGGCGGCCCAGCGGGAGTCGCACGATATCGCTATGTCCTGGAAAAAGAAACCAGATATAGGACGATGATTGCTTCGGAGTGGGCGATGAATAATGCCCACTTCGAACAGTTTATACGATCGTGGTCAAGGTAAATGTAAATTAATATTTAAGATCATCATTTCAGCAGAAAGACGTCCACTGCTGGACATTGGCCTCCCCCAAGCACCGCCACTTCGACCGATTCTGTGCTTTCCGCATCCAGCGGATTCCTGCGGCCTTCACAAGATCATCGGTCTATCTTGCGGGAGGCCTTCCAACGCTACGTCTTCCGGTACGCGATCGCCACTCCAGAACCTTTCGGCCCCATCGGCCATCCGTTCTGCGAGCAATGTGCCCTGCCCATTGCCACTTAAGTTTGGCAATTCTTCGGGCTATGTCGGTTCCCGTGATTATCCTGCGGATCTCTTCATTTCTGATTTGATAAGGTAGGGAAAGTCCAAGCATAGACCTCTCCATTGCCCTTTGGGTGACTTTTAGCCTTCTGATAAGGCCCATTGTGAGCGACCAATATTTAAGATAACTTTTAGCAACTTAGATCTATGATCGTTACATGATTTAGTTTGTAAATAAATATTACATAGACAGAAAAAAATAAACAATTTACTTTAATTTTCTTTAAAAAGACCCATACTGGCTAGAAAAAAAATACATCCTGTATAACCATTCCTTACCTGCACTTTAGCCGTAGTATCTCCCCTGTGCAGTATATACAGATGATGCACAGACGCTAAGCTCGCCCCACAAGGATGCGGGTTGATCCTGAACACATGGAAGTCGTGGCCGCGTCTGTCGGCCGTGATCAGTAGCATGCCGCTTGCGTCGAACTTCAGGGCGATGATCGCTTCAGAGTGCGCTATGAAGTGAGCCACGATTGGGTCGCAAGACTCTTCGCTGTCTTGACCGTCTTCTTCCTCGTTACCCTGGAAATAAATAAGGTGTTAGGTCATTTGATGGGAAGCTGTAGGGAGTTTTGTCGGGAAAGATCGATATTTATAGTAAATACTGTTTCACAGTAAGGAACAAAAGTTAGAAAAATAAAATAGCTTTGGTATGACAACTGCACAGAGTTCTACGAGAGACAATTCAACCTGAGTGAAAAGAGCTGCTATTTAGAAATGCAGATTATTCAAGAAATGACTATGTTGAAAATAGTTGACATTTGTTCAAGAGTTCAGTTGTTTTAAGGCTCTTTGCCCTTTGAACTCTTAGTTCTGCATACGACTGTTATTGGTATGTTGTTTTCACCCGACTACGGCGAAGCAAAAAGGAGGGCTATGATTTTGACCGGTATGTATGTATGTTTGTTCATCTGTTCCCTCATAAGTTCTAAACTACTTATCATAATTTGACAAATGACGTGTCTTTCGAAGCGTCTTGATCGTCCACTGGGTATAGGCTATGCGGTGTCACATTAAATTGAATATGGCGCCCTCTACAGAAAATAACGCCATGAAGTAAAAAAAAACATGGAGTCACACGTAATCTGTTCGATTTAAGCCGGAGTCACACGTTTGTGACTCCGGATTTTTTATTTGTCTGTCTGTGTTGTCTTGTGTATTACCTTTTTAGTTGGCATTTTTGCCGTTTTTGGGTTTTAGTTTTTTCTATTAAACAACTTACCTCAATATCCAATATAGTAACGACTCCTGGCTGCTGTATATCAGCGTTGGGCGGCGATGGGGACTGCGAGGTGCTTCGCCCTCCAGCCAAACTGTGTGCTACGCTCTCTCCGAGGCCTCGTAGGCCTTTGCTGAGGGACTTTGCAGCGTGCAGCACTGTTGCTGTGTAGCTGGTTACACCTTCGCCTAGAGTTCAAGGTGTTAAAAAAAAGATTGTTAAAAGAAAATGGGTGTAAGGCCTGAAACTGCGTTAAGCGGACGTCCGCGCAGTTCCATACAAAAGTGCTCCATTGCGGGGACAAGCGCGGGCGTCCGTCGCGGGGAAGCGGGCCCCGCGCTCGCGCCACGTGTCCCGCCTCCGTGAGACGGACGCCCGCGCAGGGGCACGCGCGTTCTCCGCCAGCGGTGTGGCCAGTGGTTTTGCAATGTAATCCTATGCTATTAAACGAGCATATATTTGTATATATATATGTATTTGTAATCACGTTCTCGAAAACGGCTCTAACGATTTCGATCAAAGTTACAATATAGGGGTTTACGGGAGCGAAAAATCGATCTAGCTAGGTCTCAATGTCTCATATCTGGGAAAATTAGTTTTCTCTCAAAGTTTAGAACAAGATAATGAATAATGACATGAGGATAATGACATTAGATTAATGACATGGTAGCATGGAATTAGTAAGTATCTACTATCATGGCAGCATGGAATTAGTATGTAGTATAGATGGGCTTAGTATGAAATCCTATACTATTAAATGAGCCTTATCAATTTTCACCTACTAATATATTAAGTTCTTCATCGACACGACTATGCATGCACACCGTTAAAATTGAACTAGCAACACTGCGTAAATAAAATAATCCGGTCTCCGACACAGAGACACAGTGTTCAAAGCACAAAAGCGTTGTGTACGGGCTATGTTTGGATTGCAAACTATGGACAGTTGCAGACCAATGTTCATAAAGCACAGAATTTTAACACTTCCATCACTCTACATATTAGAAATAGCAATATTTGTAAAAAGTAATCCTAAATGGTTTCCTCTATTGTCAAATAATTCCGATAGAAATAGACGTGAGAAGTATAGACTTTGGGTGCAGTCACACTCGGCCAAAACAGCACTTCTAAGTAAAAGTGTTGTATGCATGGCCCCGTTAATATACAATAAAATTCCGAATGACATTAAGCAATTGAATTTTAATTTATTTAAGAAAACATTTAAAAAACTGCTTACGGATAAGTGCTACTATAATATTGTTGACTTTTTAAATGACAAATTTTGAATTTTACTATTTATTTATTTATTTATATATACTTTATTGTACACCATAAAAATACACAACAAAAAACAAATCAAACACTACAAAATATACAATGGGCGGCCTTATCGCTTTCCGCGATCTCTTCTTAGATGATTTAAATATGACATATTTTGCCTGTAATTAAAATTGACTACTTTTTGTACTGACTCTAATTGTATATTTAATTATTGACTATATTTTTGCACTTGACTTTAATTTTATATAAGAAACTGTCATTAAGAATTAATTTATAATTGCCAATTTAATTAACAACGTATAAATATTTTGTACGCCGAGTGAGGCAAAACATGTTGGAATGGTAAAACTATTTTTCCATCTATATGTGCATGTTCATGTATCATGTTACTTATATTTGAACAAATAAATTTATCTTTATCTTTATCTTTATCCGCGACGGGGGCCGTCGCGTTCCCACGGAGCCCATCCGCGTGTCCACGCGCGTATACACGCGACGGATGCCCGTCGCGGGCGCCCGTTTAACAACAGTTTCAGGCCTAACGATCGCTGATAATCTTTACCTACAATTTCATGAATTTTACTGTGGGTATACAGTCACCTCTGCCTATCCCTTCGATGATTGTAGGCGTGATATTATGTTACGTTATTTTCATGGATTACGCCTATAGCCTTAGCTTAGCCCTTAGCCCAGGGGTCGGCAAGTAATTTTAAGTGGAGTCCGGATCCTGTTGACATTTTTTATCGAGATCCGGAAAAAAAACACATGATACTTTCTAGCAGATTTTTTTAAATTTTGAATAGTATAGGTATAGTCCGCGCAATCCACGAAGACGCGCCCCACTCCGCTCCGCGCCGTACTTTACAGTACAGTAATCGAGGAGTGGGGCGCGTCGTCGTGGATTGCACGGACTATACAAGGTAATTATTATAAGCAGTTTTATACATATTTGCGCCTGTTGACTTATTTATAAAGTATGTGGAAATTCGGAACACAACCACTCTATCGTCATTGACAATTACTTTGTGAAGAAACATGCTTTTCAAAGTTAAGTTTTGAAAATACGTGCTCGCCCAGATGTGACTATAAATTACAAACGCCGCGATGGTTCGTTCAAACATTTTAATGTTACCCTTTACGATAAATATCAATGAGTGACTGGCAGTCGTAAATTTAATAAAATGTATTGTTCCCGTGTTTACTTTTCATAGATTGTAGTTGTTTATAGAATATAGGGTTTTTAAAACATAATCGTAGCTGTTTTATGAGTTCGGGATTGGTAGGAATAGTTTTTTTTTTTTTTCTGCTCCGGCTTCCCTCCTCCATAACGTGAGCCTTCGCTACTGGTATACAAGGTAATTATTATAAGCAGTTTTATACATATTTGCGCCTGTTGCCGACCGTTGCCTTAGCCCTATTTTAAAGCTAAACTATGCCTATGCTTATTGGTTGGAATAATAACATTGTTTACTAGCAACTACCTGAAACACTTTGCCTTGAAAATGATTTTCAGTTCGTGAGTGACAATTGTTTAACAGAAAAATGAAAAAACAGCATTCACTTAAATAGTATTTGACGTGAGTCAGTAAAAAAAAAAGCTATTGTTCTAGGTAAAAATATCGAAAAAAGAAATTGTAAGTGAAATCATTCTAGAAATCCTTGTGAGAAAATAGAAATGTGTATAAAGGCCTCTTTTGTCGAGTATCTTTTCACAAAATAAATTATTTAAAAAACTGCTACACACTCCTTACAAACTATCACAAAGGCAGCACTCACACGTATACAAGCGATTAGTCACGCACAAGTAGTATAATATAAAACAATGATATGCAGCACTAAGGTCAACAAAATTAATACTCGTACACACATACATTATAAATAAGTCAACAGCCGCTCATAATAAACAAAAGAATGTAATTCATGTTTATTCAAGAGTAAAATTATCAATATTTTTACAAAAATATTTGCGGATCGAAATAATTATCACTATTCTTTCATTTTGTAGTAATGGTGGACTGGTTCACGATACATATATAAAGATATAATTAACATAACAACCATAGATATAAGAAAGAAGTTTTTTATATTTCTATGATAACAACACATCACGCTTGAAGGGGTGGGCAGCGGTGACTAATAAAAATGTAGAGGTACTTGCAAATTTCCGCAGTTCTCCAATTTATGTCTACACTAATAATAATATAATAAAGAAAAAGATTTCTATTTTTTCGTATTTTTATTTGTAATGAATAAACTCAAAAACTACTGGACCTATTTAAAAAAATCGTTCACCAGTAGATTGCTATATTATCACTGAATAACATCTTAACTAATATTATAAATGCGAAAGTGAGTTTGTTTGTTTGTTACGCTTTCATACTAAAACGGCTGAACGGATTTGGATAAAATTTGGCACATGGGTAGACCAAGATCTAGAGAAGAACATAATACTACTTTTCATCCTGGATTGCGGGCGAAGCCGTGGGCAACAGCTAGTAGGCTATAATTTATAAAGATATCACGCGGGCGTAGCCGCTGGCGGAAGCTTACTAGCTTCCGCCAGCGGCTACGCCCGCATACATTACTATGTATAATATAAAACATGGTTTTGGCTTTGAACGGGCAACCCTAAATTAATCAAGCAATCACCACTTATGCGAAAGCTGATAAGTCAAATTATATTATTGTCTATGTGTTACATGAGCTTTGCCATTTTCAATTCTGTGGTCTGGTGTAAAAGGGCCAAAGTACGTTTTTGTGTGAAATGAGATTGCAATGCCAGTTTATTAAAAAGTATAATATTTACTTGTGCTAAAAGGGCGTTAGTTTATCAATGAAAGTGTGCTAATTAGTAATTAATATTTTGACTTTATTATGTCTAATCCCTTCTTCATAACCTCGTGTTTGCTTGCCAGGATCTGAACGGGTTTGAATGAGTAAGTACTTTGTTAAACAATAGGGTAGTTGCCAAGGTAAAAAAAATAAAAACTATGTAGTCCGTCTTTCAGATAATAAAAATATATTAGACACGTATTTTTTACTTTATCATATGAATCAAAAATAACTTAGAAAACACGCATTAAAGTTGGGGAGTGGGGGCTCGCTACGTCACAACGCAGTATTAAATCTAGCAAGGCTTGACGTCATGTCACATTTTAACTTAATGTATCGCCGTAATCTTTTGATTACGTCAAGAAAGAAAAAATACGTATTCAATATTTTTTAATAAAATACAAGACGGACAAAAAAAAATTTTGGACAAAGGCCTATTGCTACATACATCGCATTAGTTGAAAGACAATCCTCATGCACGGAACACTAACCATTTCGTCATCATTTCAGCATAAAGATACCTATACTACCACTCCTGGACATAGATCTCCCCGAACCATTTCACTAGTAATTTGCAATGTGTACAAGCACAAAGGCTATTTCTATAACATAAATATCGCCCATGGGCATGTATTTGCCCGTATTTTTCTGAATATTCACGAAAAATTATCGAAAATTAACTTTAAAAGTCTATCTTTAATATTTTTCATGATATTAAATTTTTTAATTTTTTGAGTAGCGTTTGCCATATCTCCTATGTTTATTGGCTCGATTCGGATTCTATTTATTATTTTTAAAAGCTTGTGTGTTATTTTATCGGATTAACTAAGTTTTTTTATTTGTTGACTAAGAAAAAACGGAGGTGAAGACATAAAAAAACAGTATTTATTTAAAAAATAAAATCCATAAAATTATACTTTGAATTTTAAAAAAAATTAAGAAAATATAAAATAAAGATAGACAGACTCCCTCCTTTTAAAGTTAATTTTCGATAATTTTCATGAATATTCATAAAAATACGGCGGTCACATGCCCATGGGCGGCATTGTATACAAAGGCAAAGCCTAAGCATATGTTTGGCACATAGAAATATTATATCTACGGTTTGGCATGAACCTTGTCAATAAAACTCTACGTTCATTTCCTCGCTGTGACAATTAAAGAAATAAAATCGTCTTCATCAATACTTCTAAACTACTTTTGTTCTAGAACTGTCTTTTGTACAAAGTGCAGTGCAGTTAGCAACATGCTGTCCGCGCCGCATAAATGTGAACGTGCTAATAAATTATGTACCCCTCCGTCGGTAACATTGAGTTGAATTATGAGTAACTAGGTGGTTACGTGACTGCAATGCGATCTGAATTAATAATACGTTGATGGAACGATTCGATTTCAGTGTATTTGTAATATGATACTTGTCTTCTACTATTTGTACAGTCATGCTAGAAAAAGTTTATCAAAAACATGTACAGTTGACAAAAAAAAAAGGAAAAAGAAGTATGCAGGCGGTCAACTACAATTTATTTTTAGACCCATAATGAGCATAGTAGTCAAGTCTTTGATTCGCTCAGAATGACTACCTGCATAGCATACTATTTTGCAGTCAATAAAATAAAAGAATAAAAATCTAGACATGGAACAAGAACTGCAGGTATAATTCTTGGCAAAAAACTTAATAATTATGCAATTCGCTATTCGAAGAATCGGCGACGGTAAAAACTACGTTGAACGAAAATTCCGGTCTACACAATTGAACTTTTAATTATTTTAATGACAACCCAAGGGTATTATTTTTAATTTAATTATGCTTTAGCTGTATCTAAAATCTAAATGCAGAGGAGCTCGTGGCTAAGTTATAACAGCCGCGCGGGTCGATCCATCGGGTTAAGCTACGCTTGCCGGGGTTGGTCCGTGGATGGGTGGCCATCTTTACATACCGAGACTCCTCCGTGCCTCGGCAACACGTTAAGCCGTTGGTCCCGGCTGTCATTCGCGGCTCTTTGACAGTCGTTACGGGTCGTCAGAAGTCTGACAACCAGTCTTACCAAGGGATATCGTATTACCCAGTTACTGGGTTGTGGAGGTCAGATAAGCAGTTGCTCCGTGTACAATACAGATATTCAGCTGCATCCGGTTAGACTGGAAGCCGACACCAACACATTTGAGAAAAGGTTGGGCAGATTGATTGATCTGTATCTAAATACAGAATTGGCAAACCCATGGCACGCCATAGAATGTAATTTTGTCGGCATGGGACCAATAGAAGTCATAAATAAAATGTAACAAGAAATGCTATTTGTTGCCAAAACTATTTGTCGATAGGTTGTTGTCAAGTCATAGTAAAATTAAAACACTTTCGACACGTGTATCTGGAAAGGTTTGCAATCGCTGTCACGCGATTTCTAATTGTGTTAGTACCTAAGTATATGGATTCTTTCAATTCTATCGTATATCATAATTCTTTCGGCCTTATCCCGATGTATTTGGGGTCGGCCCAATGTGTTTTTTCTTCTTCTTTCTACTTCTCTATAAGCCGTCAACTCAGTAGCCTGTCCCTTTCTAGCCATATCATCTGTCACACAGTCCATCCATCGTTTCTTTGGTCTTCCCCTACTCTTATAGCCATCCACATTCATACTCAAAACTTTCCTCATTCCTCCGCATCACCACCGGTGCCACATTTTTTTTGTTTATTACGTTGTATCTAATCACTTTTTTTTTTAACAATGGTAACTCGCAGTTTTGACCACTAAGGTCTTGACTGCTTAACCAAACTTTCCTGCTACAACACTTGGAGCCTCCAGCCAGGAGCAAAAACTATTCTAAATTAAAATTAAGCGAACGCTCGCTAAAGGCACCCCCTGTGGGGTACGAACCTCAGCTTAGGGACGTCCTGGGGGGAGGACAGCAAGAAGGAACAGGCTGGAACAAAGTTCGATTTTCATTATGATTATTAGGCGGGGTATTTTAAGCTACGTGCTCAGCTGCAACAACTGCTGGCACCTCGTTTTTGAGCAAGGGTCGGGGGGGACTATCATTTACTCGGGGACGCAGTCGCGTTCGCAAAGGACCTCGGCGGCGAGGTTGGAATGAACCGATGCCACTTTCAGACTTCCTCTTATACACTCACTTCTTATTCTATACATCCATTCGCGTCAATTCTATCGTTTGTTACATAGATTAATGTATACCCATTATGTTCTAATCGTCCGACGCTATCTCCTAACAACAAATAGGTATGTGTCACTGAACTTAATTATATCGTACGATTTTGTTGCTCTATAATTAATTCGTCGCATAATAGTTGTTTTTAGAAATCACATTTGGTGTTCTTGATAAGCGTTCTTATAGCGATTGCGTCAAGTATAGCGGGCCAATTTACAATTCGCAGTGCTATGACTGCTTAAGGCGATATTAAGCTACTTTTAATTATTTTATACTGAAAATCACGTCTAAACGAGTAGTGTTAATGATTTGGAAAAAATATATATGTTAAATTAGAGCATTTACTTAATAACTTAATCTGTGAAATTTGAGATTTTGTTTAAATTACATAGTGTAAATAATTTTTTATGTCTAACGCGGATAAAATACTGAGAATCACGCAAAAACTATCAGCCGTATTTTTCTGAAACCTTCACCATTTTAAAGATAATTTGAGTATGTATCTTTTAGTATACGTGTTTTATTAGAATACCTTTTGTATTACGTATAATAAATTAATAATATGTCTAATTTGGGACAGCGCTCCTTGATGGGCGAGTCCTATTACTGACTGGACGTACGACGCCTTGTGTGAGCTCAACCCAGAACACTCAAGCTAACTACTCAAGGTCGCTGGCAAATATCGGCGTCTGAATTAAATTCAATAATTTGTGAATCTAATGTAACAACCTATAGAAACATCTTAAGATTTAAATAAATGCATGCAAGGTTTATCCAATGCTGGGCTGGTATGAAAAGGCAACCACCAATTTCCAACCATAAATTGTAGGTACTTTTAGTTTAACCAAAAAATCTTACCTTCACACCCTCCACTGCTCCTCTTCGACTGATTAAGTTTCTTATCGGCGTAAGCCAGCCAGCGATCACCCAGTGCCAGCGGGTTTATGGGCAGACTGCCTCCTAAAGGACAAGGGCAGGGGTAGCAAGTAGTGACGGCCATTCGGTCTTCTAAAGTCGCGGCATCGAAGATTGCGAAGCGTTCGGAGAAAGAAACCACCACGGATCGCTTGTTCGCCAACACGTCGAGAATGGGGTTCTTGAATTTTATGCTTTTTACCTGTTGACAGAAAGCTGATGTTGAAATTGTGCAAATGGTCACAGGAATAGCTGCATTAATAAAAGAGTCATGCCCGTTTTTACCGAAATCTCCTAAGTTTAGGGATCCCCTAAGCATGGTTAGGGGGCTGTTAGAAGGTGGTTTCTGTTTCACTAACAGTTAATAAGCCACCTGCCACCTTCTAACAGCTCCTAACCATGCTTAGGGGATCCCTTAAACTTAGAGGATGTTGGTGAAGGGTGGTTTTTGGGGGACTGTCTTATGTAATTTTGACGTTCGAAAAGTGCTTATTCTCAGCCTAGTTTGAATAAATGACTTGATTTTGATTTTGAAAATGGGCATTAATAGCATTTGGCAATGACAATAATGGTTTTTGCACAAGAGGTTAAATAAATAAAAAAGTGGTTTATAGGCCTCATGGGGTGGTAAAGATTTGGGTGAAACCAATTCTTGGGTGGTAACGATGCAATTGCCGCTCATATATTTATTTAGCTTCATACTTAAAAAATAGGTACAACGGCAGACTTGGCCGATCTTGGCTTTATGCGTTTTTCTTTTTTGTAAATTTTATAAATTTGTATGCCTTACGGGTGAAACATGTACGGACGAAATATCAATTACAAAATTATCTTTATCTTCTTTATCATCATGACTGAATCCAAAAGATTTTCAGAAGAGCATTTTTAAGACACACCCCCATAATGACGTCATTAAAATAGGACTCGCATATTTGCCTACTGTTTTCTGATAGAAACGTATCATATTCAGTTTACTGCGCGAATGTAACCGTAGTAGAGGCGATAATGTTTTGTTTCCCGTAGTATTCAGCAAATCAGCATTATTATGACTACCTACTTTGATATCAGAACTCTGCACGTGTAAGTCTACGACAAATCGACACTTTTATCTGACTATTTATTTATTCCGACTGAATATTAAATAGGATTAATGTACAGACGCCAGCACATCAAGCTACCCGAAACTGTCAAATTTTCCCAATCAACTTTGAACCTTATACTTCAGAGATAAAGTTGGAAATCTATTAAATAAATTTGACAGATTGTAGTAGCCTGATGTGCTGGCACCTGTACATAGAATTTACGTAAGTACCTATTGTTAAATCGAATACTGAAGTAGGTTCAAATAATAGTAGAGAAATTGTGTTTATGTTGTACGTCGAAAACTCGAAAAGTACTACTTACCTATTAATATTTTAAGTTCAACATAAGTAGGTAGTATGTACTTCTCGCTACATTGTGATATTTTTTAACATATAGATGCAAATAGTCAAATATAAAGAAATAAATACAAACACTGAAATGTCGACAAGTACAATCCCAATTTAAAAACAAAATCCCGCGTACATGACCCTTTTTTTTTCATAGGTAAGGGTTATTAAAGCGGCCGAGCGCTGCAAGCAAGAATAGTCCTTATGCTGGGGCCACACCAACGGGAAACGCCGTTAATTATCGCGATGATAGACTTTATTCCGACGGGTTAAGGTCCATCATCGTGATAATTAACGGCGTTTCCCGTTGGTGTCGCCCGAGCATTACAGTGTACAGATACGCGTTTCTTCGATAGTGCACGTTTATCGATATTCAATAGTTGAAGTCCCGTCAATTCTATCGATCAAAATTGCCCCACCACTATGTCTAGATATGCGAACGCCAAATGTTCCTACCCTTAGTTTACGTAAAGAATTATTAGGATTATATTTTTAGATTATTGTTATATAGCTCACCTGTTCACCTCCCCTAATAGAAATAAAGCTGAGCGAGCAAAACGAGGGGCCAGGGCTGACGGAGTCACACAAGGCGATGAGGGGCCTCTTCGATGCGAAGCAGTCGCCGTGCTGCGGAGTAGGCAGTATACGGAGCACCCTCACTGTGCCTTGTCGCCATGACAACACCTCCTGGGCCTCCCCAGTAGGGGGGATCAGCCAGACTTGGACCCCAGACCCGTAGCCCAGGATAAGGAGTAATGGGGAGACGTCATTGTCACTGTCTCCTTCTGGTGTTGGCTCGTTTATGTCTGCTGTTTCAAACCTGTTTAAAAATAATGTTATTTAAAGTGGGACATTTACGATCGACGTAAAGCCATCAGTACGTCATTGCAATGTAACTCTTCTCCCGGTAAAGTAAGGTATAAATAAGAATGATTGGCGAGAGTTTTATCAAACTTATGGCAATAATTCTAATTTATACTTTATGGTAATGAGATAAGAGTTACATTGCAATGATTTACGAATGGTATGTATGTAAATACTTAAGGTTAAATACTGGTTAAGTGCAGAGTTTATTGCTCTTTGTATGTGGGTATAATTAATAAATATTACTCAGAGTGACCCTAAAAGGATTTGTATTGCTTTCGAAACCGCAACGGTTTTGATTTTATCTCCGTGACAGTTCCAAAAACTTACAAGGTACAGCTAAAACAGTCGTAGTATGGCGAAATGGACTGTGCAGACTTATCAAAATGAACATAGATATCTAAGCTAAACCCAGTCAATTATGGTCCTATTCTTACTTATTACAAAGTCCACTGACTCTGCTCCAAAATACATATAAAAAATGCATGAAGGGTTGACGCTGGTAAAATCCACCTGCTTGCATTCACATGAAATCATTTACATACTGCAATCAATAAATAACAAACAACTAAGCATACCTACCATACTTATATCAATTTGTTCTTTTTTACAATGGAAAATATAGAAGCCATAATAATAATGCCTTGGCTATTGGGCCTATATTTTTGAACAATGCATTTTAAACTTTATCAAGGTAAGGTATAAAATCTATCAAAATTTGAATTCATGCTTGAAAAATGTTTCTGAACCAGTAGGAGTGCAGTCACTTGTATTGACATTGTAGCTTGCGAGGTCTTTAACAAGACCAAAATTGAACTAACTATTTCAGTCAGTTGGGACTGGTCATCTCTTAGCCGCCATGGTTTATTTTAAATTTTTATTGTTTTTTTTTCTATATGCTGTACTCTGGAAGCTTTTAACGTGTACGTCTTTTTTTATATAGTTCTCACATACATAATTATAAATTCAACATTAATGATGTAACAATATAATTTAAAAGAGTGTCCGTGGAGTTTCTTGCTCGTTCTTCTCCATAGGTATCTACTACGCTTTGGAATGGGCAACTAACTTCATATTTCTGACTGACTGACTCCTTGACAATTCAAAAGTGCCTGCAAATGGTTTAATTGAAATAAATGCTATGAGTTTAAGATTTAGTGCCTCATTATGACGATTAAGGGCGACTATTTTTCCTTTCCTGTCAAAAACCATATTTTTTTTACATGTTATTAAGATAACCATTCAATTCAATGCCTATTACGTTTATATAGTGTAATAACAAAGGCATATGTACTAGGGACACCAGTTTCCTGCTGAATGAGGACAGAAGAAAACGGTGGATTAAAGCCTTATGCAAAAAAAAATGGAAACCAAGTTCAGCGGCAAGGCTATAATGATCACTTTAGAACTGGCGATTTTAAGGGCGAGAGCGCATATACTAGTTAGTGTCCTTGAAAACATTCAATAGACAAATTGCTGACTGTTACCAGAGAGTGTGGCGCCATCTGTAATTAGATAAGCCTGACCCTCCCATATATTTGTTTTTTAATGATAGTTACCTGGCCCACTGTATGACATCTTTCGGATCAACGGTCGACGAGGAGGAGAGCGTGACGTCGTTAATGAACCCCGAGACCGCGTCGATGATGCTGCGGTCGCTCGGCGGCTGGGAAGGTACGGTGAGCGGCCCCCCAGACCGCACGTGCCGCGGCGACTCCGCTGACATGCTGTATGAGCGTCGCCTACGGAAATGAGCTAGCTCTTGAATAAACTAGTCCACTTTTATTAAAGACTGTTCCTTGAATTCTAAGAAAGAAGTGGAAGGCGAGCAGGGAAGACTTAGCCATGAACTGGGATAATGCGGGCTCAATAAACTACAACATGAATACTGAGCTCAATAGTGTATGCTAACTCTCACCATAGTAACTTATTTTATTTATTTTTTATTTATACACAATAGGAGGTCAAAAGCTTTTAAGTACTCAATCTTAGTACACTTTTTGATTGTAATAGTCCTCTAGTGATGACAAAAAGAATGAAATTTGAATTTGAATTTCATTCCAGAACTACTTAGGCACTTGTTTTATAATATTTTATACAAGCAAAGAAAGACCACAACCAAGCTTGTTTTAAAATTAAACCTGTGTCATGATTCTGGCGAGCACCACTGACATTGGAAATTTCAAATATTTATGATAAGAAAACTGGCTGATAATGAAACTGATAAATGATTACACCACAAACAAACAGTTGTGTGGAAGAAAACAATAACAATATTATCAATTATCATAAAAAATCTATACTGAACTCATTGTTACAAAAGAATGTGTAATACTGACAAATCTTTAATTATTGCAATGTACAGATGCAATACACAAGGAGTTGATGCAATTGATAAGGAAAACTTTATTTTAATACAAACTTACCTTAACAGGCAGAACGTAAAATGACCTTGACCATTTTATACTAAAAACATGTTTTGTTTATTACTTTGAAAGCAATGACAAGCCACTGTAAAGGTTTTTAATATTTCTTACAAATGAATACTTTGAAGAAGAGCTTCTTCGCTTTAGTGGATATAATAATTAACTACAGACAAAGATTAGGTAGATATTAACAAGTATAACAATATTTTATAAAATTATGAACTATGAAATATAGACAAAAGAAAGAGAAACAAAATACTTAGATAAATCTTTTGAAGATAGAACGCGCGATTAGATCGAAAAAATACTATCGATAATACCTACAGATTACATAAGTTAAAAATCACAACACCATACGCTTATTCAGTCATCAAAATATTATCACCGAAATGTTTGTGTTGTTTCGAAACAGCTGGTAGCACTACTATGTACACACTAGCTATATACTTGAACATAAAAGAGGACCGAGGACAAAGGAAATCGATGAAGTCTATCCACCCTACGTTGCGGCCAAATGTTACTATATTAATGCGTATTAAGAACATAATATGCGTCTTACATAACACACTCACCTTGTTTACGAAAACAATTCTCATTTTAAATCCATTTTCGAGTAAAATGCTATTGCGTCGTACCTACTGGCAGTCGAAAACAATGACGTCACACGAATAAAAACAAAAACTCTAAACAAACATATCTCACTCGCGCACTCAAGTAATTATTTCATTAATTCAACTCTCATTTAATAAATAAATCAAAAATAAATTAGATTTTATGTACAAAATATACAACAATTTACGGAACAGATGATTTGAATGACAATACCCTAACGCCCACTTGTTCGTTTGTAGATGTGTGTGTGTGTGTTGTACGACAAAGCATTCATGCCATCTGTATACAAATGCACACACACTGACATTTCGTCAGTGTGTGGAAAAACACTACGTCAAACACAATGTCACTTTACAGATACGACAAAAATTACAATAGTGGAAAACAATTCATTGAACTAACCAAACAAAGAATACAATACATAGCACAATTAATCAAATCAAAACAAAATTAAACAAAAGTTGCAATGCTACATTACTACTCTTTATTTGGCTTATCTTAACATCAGTGGTCAGAGACTAGCACTGCGCCCGCGACTACCTACATCCACGAGGAGTACTTTGCCCTACACACTTAAACACCCCTAGGACCCCCACCTTCTTTAACTTTGAAGGCTAGTTTTGGAAAAGTAATGATTACGACCTTTAAATAAGTACCTATTTGTGGCAAGTTTCAAGTTTTCGTACCTACATACCTACTGTATTCCTTCTTTTCACCCCGACAGGGGTTGATCTTTGAAAAATCGTTTTGTACGTTTCCATTAGTTTAGAGTTAATCGAAGCAAGTAGTAAAAGCCTCTCCTAAAATCTTGATTACCTACCCTTTTTCACACATTTTCGAAAAATTAAAAAATACGAAACTTGTTTTTTGTCAAGATTATTGTTACCGATTTTTAAATTAATCAGACTGCGTGTTAAGATTCTTCCATACAAACTTTAACAGCTGTGCGCTTGCATTGGCGAAACATTCACATAGAAACTTATTGAAAACTCTGTTTTCCGTCAATGTATCGACTCCCGTTCGCATTGTCATGCAACTTGTTGTCGCGAAACATGTTCGACGTTTCATATCACTTGACATGTCTTAATATATATAGACAAATTGTTTGTATAAATCTTGCAACATATCCACTACAAATGTTTCGATGTTTACAGTCTCATTTGGAAAAGACCTTGCACTAAACAGACTCAAGTTGCATGCTGTGCGATCGCAAATTCATCAAAACGATATGAGATTTGTTTCTACAAGTTTCGCAACATCTACACGTCGAATTGTTTATCGAAATCTCGGTCTGTCGGATTTAAATCATTAGGTACCTTCTACAAAAAATACATAGTCTTTGACCAAATACTCGAAAGTCGAAAGGAATGTTCCGTTTCTTGCAGAATTCTATCAATGTTGAGTTTCAAAATATCTATTGTGATTTACAAATTTTAATGTTTCAACTATTTTTTTATTTGGTTTCTATGTTTTTGATAAAATAATTCAAAAGTAAAAATTTAATCAGTTAAATTTTTAAGCTCCTATAACGTTCCGTTCTACGTGCAGTACGTTCGATGGTATTGAACACTGATAAAGTGAGATTTGTTTGGAATAGAATAATCATGTCGTTTACAGTGTTCTCTATAGTTATTTCACTTTCAATTTTACTGGCGCATTCTCAATCATACTCAAGTGCAGCGAAGTATAACATTTTAATTATTTTCGTGGATGACTTGCGCCATCTTTCGGACAAAACGATCAACTTACCGAATATCAAAAGACTGGCGGGCGAAGGTGTTAATTTCAAAAATGCCTTTGCGCAGGTAACACTAAAATTATGGATATAAGAAACCCGAGTGATTTGCTGGTTAATAAGTACATTGATTGATTGACTGAAAGGCTGGATAACAGTGTTGGTGGTTCAGGTGTTCTTCAGTTTTCTTTTCCTCCCTCGTCCTCTTAATACTTAATAAGAAAAGAGCCATAAACCTTAAAATTACCTTGATTACCTATCGTAATCATCTGTTTTAATAACATTTGAGGCTTTTGTTGTTATTTATTTCACCAATAACAAAGCATAAAGCATATTGTCAGACATTTTACACGTGCAGCCTCTGGACAAGTTGTACGCAGAAAGCCATCAATGTTCTTCGAGTCCAATATAACAATGCATTCAGGATGCTGTTGGGGCTGCCACGCTTCTGCAGTGCGTCGGGAATGTTTGCTGATGCGCACACTGATGGATTCGCAGCAATCAGACGTAAACGTGCCGCGTCGCTGCTGCAGAGGGTCCGGGGCAGCTCCAACAGTCTCCTAAATGTCATTGCGGGGAAATTTGATTGCCCGCTCGTCCATTATTTGTCCAACCTGCATGTTTACTAACATAGTTATTAAGGTTAATGTTTACTAACAAATTATGGATTATTTCGAAATAAAATGATTATTATTATTATAACCACTGTTTTCAGCAAGCTCTATGCGCCCCCAGCAGAAACTCAATGTTGACCGGCCGTCGCCCCGACACGCTCCGTCTATACGACTTCTACAACTACTGGCGGGACACCATAGACAATTTCACAACCCTCCCCCAATTCTTCAAAGAAAATGGCTACAAAACTTATTCCATCGGAAAAGTGTTCCATCCTGGGATCAGTTCCAACTTTACAGACGACTACCCTTACAGCTGGTCTCAGTACCCTTTCCATCCTCCGACTGAGAAATATAAAGATGCTGCTGTATGCCAAGATAAGGAGACCAAGAAGCTTCAAAAAAACCTTGTATGTCCAGTAAATGTTATGCATCAACCTGGAGGAACTTTGCCTGATTTGGAGTCCTTGGAACATGCTGTGAATTTTCTTTCAAACCGGAACAGCAGTCAACCATTCCTGCTTGCTGTAGGGTTTTATAAACCTCACATACCCATCAAGTTTCCTGAACAGTATCTTGGTGAGTCCTAAAAAATATTTTGAACTTTATTTGTTACGTCTTAAGGTTTAAATTTATTAGCATGATTTTTGCCCAAATATCTGACCTTTATTATTTATAAACTGAAGTCACAGTTTTTTTCTAAGCCATTGTATTTTCCTGTTTGCATTCGTGATAAGTTGTTGCTATTTTTACTTTAGCGTTAACTGTTTCTGTCAAACTATTCAGATTTGAGATTTATTTTTATTTTAATGCAGGCTGTTTTTTTTTCAGAAAGAATACCAATAAACAAAGTGAGGCCTCAAAAACACCCATACATGTCTGCTGACATACCTCTAGTATCCTGGCATCCTTGGACGGATGTCCGGCGTAGAGACGACATTGCCAGACTCAATATATCATTCCCACTCGGTATTATGCCTTATGATTGGTCAATTAAGATAAGACAGAGTTACTATGCGGCTGCGTCGTATGTGGACGACTTGATCGGCGAATTAATGAATTATGTTGATAAAAGGAAAACTATTGTAGTTTTGACAAGCGATCATGGTCAGTATCCCAATGATCGTATGCCTAATTTTCTTTATAGGCGTTCTCATTTTAATATTGAATTGTTTTCGTATTTTGGTTCCAGGGTGGTCTTTAGGCGAAAATGGACTATGGGCAAAGTACAGCAACTTTGACGTAGCTTTAAAAGTTCCGTTGATATTCTCAGCGCCAGGAATCTCTTCAAAGAACATTCATACGCCTGTCGAGTTAATCGATATATTCCCAACTTTGGTGGACCTTAGTGGCTTGTCACATGATATTCCAAAATGTGGGAATAAAGATAAATCTGTTCTATGTTTTGAAGGTAAAAGCTTGAAATCGCTGATGATAGATGATTTTCAATCATTCGGGAACTATTTTGCCTTTAGCCAGTACCCAAGACCAAGCGTTTACCCTAAAAGGAACTCTGATAAACCTCGCTTAAAAAACATTAAAATAATGGGCCACAGTATAAGAACTAAAAGGTACAGGTACACAGAATGGGTTTCATTTAATAACACATTATTTACAGTCGATTGGAACAAATTATATGGCTTAGAACTATATGATCACTTGATAGATCCTGACGAATCAAACAATCTTTATTTGGTACATAAATATGAAAATATTAAACAATATCTCTCTAGGTTGTTAAGATCACACGTTAATAAAAATTATATGAACTAATGTTAAATAATATTAAAGTAATAATTGCACAAATACCTTATAGGTGAACACACTGAACACACATTAACAAACGGTTTCTGAAAGGGTTACCTACACAAAAAAATACTGTCAAAGGAATGTCAATTACTGTGATTTGCATAAGCATAATCAGCCTATAATGATGGGAGACAGGCCTCCTAATTTAGATTTTTTGGCCTTCGAATTTTTGGTTCAAAGACATGCTGGTTTCTTCACGATATTTTCCTTCACCGTTTTGAGAGCAGTGGTGATGAAATTATTTAAACTAAGAAAAGCGCCTGCCTGGGTTCGAATTTATATCTCGCAACCACCTTACAACTCGGTAAGTCGGGGCCGTTAAGCTAGGGGTGGGTCGTTACGTGATTTTTGTGAAACGTAACGTAACTAGTGACTTCGAGGACGTCACCGGTTTTGAAAACTAGTGATTTTAGTAACTAGTTATTTTTCAAATTCTATTGTCATTGAAGTGTTACTGTTATTTGCGAAACGAAAATGTAAATGGTTACCTACGTAATACGTTACATAACACAAGCTTGTTTCGTTTCACTCTTTTCATTCGATCACTGCATTGTGATGGAACTAGTTACAAAAATCACGTGTTTGTGTGTGACTCGAAACTAGTTATTCCGTTACATGCCCCGTAGCGTTATTGTAACTAGTGACGTTAAATAACGCCCATACCGACGTTAAGGCCGGGTGTTCCAAGCGCAATAGGCATTTACGCGCGGACGCCGCCCGCGCGCCGCCCCGCCGCGCCGCAATGATCGAGTCGGGCCGCACGCGTGAAGCTTACGCTTACGTAAACTCCGAGTTTTCGCGCGCCACAGTCTAAATTGAACAGCATTCCAACAGTATAGGCAAATTATTATTATTTTAAATTATGGAGATTATGTTGGTATACCGTAAGTTTGTCTAGAGCTGCTAAGTTTAAACTATGACAAAGTTGTCTCGAAAAAATATGTAGGTACAGTTAAAAATAATACAAATTGCGTAAAAAAAAAAGATTTATTATGCCATAATTTTGTCACAAAAATTATAGGTAATATTGATTACATTTTTCTTACTTTTATGAAACAGTTGAAAGTATCCAACGTCCTAAATTTAATTTTTTTTAACCCCACCGCGGAAAAATAAAAGAGATCTAAAAAGTACGAAAAAGATTTCTCTCTGATTTCTCTCTGAAATATTTTCTTGTTTCGTACTTTTTAGATTACTTTTATTTTTCCGTGGTGGGGTTACAATTTTTTAAACTTATTTTTTTATTATTAAAAGTCCATTAAATTTAATTGGCGTGTGCTTTGTCCCGGTTGTGAATCGTCAGGGTAAACGTTTTCGATATCATCTTGCATGGTTATGTTTCTAATAGACATACCACGTGCATTTCTACTGTCTATAATTTCGGGAAGCAAGCATTTCATGTAAAATGTTATTAATTTTGGTTTTATTTTAGTTTCCCAAAACATATTATCTTTTTCTATGAATTTTGTGTACATATTTTGATTCTCGCCTGCCCATATTGCCAAAAGACACTTTTGTCGTTCTGACACATGTAGCTGGCCTTGTATCTGGTAGTACCAGTTTGAATTTTTATTTATTGTAGTAGTTTTAGTGTTTTTATTGTATTTTAAAATTTGTATTTTGTTTTCTTGTATAGCATTAGAAAGTCCTTTTTTGTGTGCTGTAAATGGACACTTGACTTCAACAATTGTATCTCCTCCAATTAAGCCATCAGGCGTTGCCCCTATAAAAGGGTAGTCTTTATCTATAAATAATCCGCAGGGTGCAATGGTAACATTTTCCTGTTGCTGCAACTGCTGCAAAGCTTGCTGCTCATGCTCAACTCCATGTGCGATGGATGTGACGTGGGCCAAATTTTTTTTGTATAATATGTTTTTAACGCTGTATCTAAGCTGTATCTAATGTGACCTTTCTTTTACATATTGGCCCAAAGTTGGAAGCAGTTATTAAGTTTTTTCTTATTTCGAGCCACTCGCTGCTATCTCTTTGTAATATTGTAGATCTTTCTACCTGGTGTCTATCAGTTGTAAGTGTTTTTAGATTTTTGAGAAATTCTTCTTTTGATGTATCATATTCTTTTTGCGACATATCAGGCGATGAACAGGCTGGACCATAGTCGTGTTGATCTTTATTTACATCTTTTAGAACTCTGCGTTTCTTTACTGGGTGTTCCATATTTAGTTTTCGTTTTTTCGCGCGTCTTTTCTCAATTTCTTCAGCTTTGCCTCCGGGAGCGTTACTTGTTAAAGCTTTTTGGATGGTTGATATTGCAGATTTTGTGTTAAACGAAACAACGGCTGCCGCGCATCTTCCTTGATAGCCCCCTTTTAGAGCAAAATTTATTCTTTTACCGCCAGTTAATTTTGCTATTACGCTGTTGAAGCACTCTACCGTATTTGTGTTCACGTCTTCAATCAAACTACGTGCTTTGGAAGCAACGTTGGACACAATTGCATTTATTCTGAAGATAAAAGTCGAATTTTCTATTTTTTTCAGTTCGCCACCACTGTTTTTTTCTTTGTCACAAAAGTAATTTTGACACATTTGATGATTGCCATAAGCGTGAGACACAGAATTAATAATATCGTTGTGCAAAACGGATATTGCTACATTTTTAGGACTCTGTGAGGCCTTGTGATGTTTAATAGATTTCACTATTGCCTTTCGCATTGTCATAATTTTTTGATTAGTGAGAGTTTTACGGTGCGCTAACATGTACTTAGTTTCTGTGATGACTGCTCTTAACTTTTTACAAAAATTGCGCAATATGTGATTGCGACATTCAAGTTTCTCAACCGTCAAATTTTCGGTTTCGTATGGATTTGCGTTAAGAATTTTAGTGTATGTCGAAGCATCGCCATCTCCTACCATTCTGCCATATATAAGGCCATACGTCGCAATCGATGTTTTGAAACCTTCAACAATTATGTCGGCTTCCATTGAACTAGACGATCCCTGGAAATTTTTGAAACACAAGTGGTCTTGAGGTGCAGTTTTTTTATTTTCGGCTCGGGCACATACTAGGCAATATTTATTTTTGACGCCGTAGTATAGAACCTCACCCGTATTTCTGCCAATTATGGCTGCTGTGCCTGATGAAGCTTTATAGTTCGAACCATATGATCTAGCACACCATGCCCCATCAACATAGACATCTATTACAGGATAGCCGTTTTTGGTCCGGCCTTCTGCTAAAGCAATCTCTTTTTCTTTATTGGCAGCAGCTTCTATTGTCTCACTTGCAGTCTCTTCCCATTTCGCATAAACTTTATTTTGCAGTTGATTAAAATATTTTGAAGAAAATATGGGGATGTTTATAGCCGAAAATAACTCTTCAATCTGAGAAAATCCTATACCAGAGGCTACTACTCCAGTGGTTGCAGCTATATTAGCATTTACATGCTCAGTATCTTTGGTGTTTTCGGATGGAATCAAACAAATTTCTTTACACATATTGCACTTAAATTTAAAGATTGATATAAGTCCATGTCTTCTTTCACCAACTAAGCAGAAATTGCTTGATTTGCAATCAAACAAGTTATTGTGGCGTGCTTTTTCTTGAAGTTCTTGTAAAAAATAATTGATATCAATTATTCGCCGTCCTGTTATGGGTTGGAAATGGTTTTCATTTTTATCCATTTCAATAATAAATGCGTCTTCACTTCCATCAGTTTCTCTGCAACAACATAAAACAAGATATGGAGATAGTATAACGTGGAGTCTAAAAAACGGATGTTTAAAAACAATTTTAATAAAAGTGTTATGTACTTTTAGAATTCGGTCCTTATTTTAGTTTAGAATAGAAAAGCCTAATTTTAAATGTACAGTAATACAAGATACAAGTTATAAAGGTTGATAAGCCGTGACATGCGTGCTGCTCATAATTATGTCCAAGTGTTATGTCAGTTCTGATAACTTACTCAGTAGTTTCATGATCAACAACCGGTTCTGGCGCAGATAGCGAAGACATTGGTAGTGATAGATCTTGTAAAATATCATCATTTGGCGTTTTCGATGTCCTAAAATAATAATAATAAATTTAACATATTTTTTTTTTTAAACTGTACTAAACAAATTTTAGATTTGTATGTCCCTGAACAACAAAAAAAACTTACTTAGTAGCAGAGGGTTGCAAATCAACAGGCTCTAATGTAATATAAGATACGTGAGTCTTATCCGACGTATCGTGACACGGATTTCTGAAAAAAAAACTCCACTTTATTAAAATGCAAAATTCACTAAATCAAAGATAGTAGTACGGCACTAAGTACAATGGGCGAGCCACACCGGATAGTCGAGAGCCGACCACCACGGTTGCGCGTGACCGGCTCCATACATTTTTATTATTCGCGCGGACTGAATTTTCAGTGGTCAAGCCGTCAGACCGGTTTGGACAATAAATATGTACCCAATAGAATGTGAACGGTTGCAAGAATGAGATAGGTTTCAGTTTCGCTTGCAGGCAGTCGGCAATTGGTAAATTTTTATGCCTAAACTGACTATTGTTCGGGAGTGATTTTTCTGTATAGTATGTAAGCTATTTATTTTGTGATGAGGATTCCGATTATCAAGAAAACAAATACAGTACTTACTGTTCTTCTGTGCTTTTTTTTCCAACAAATAAGCCTTTTTTATTTCGATACATTCTTGAACTGTAACAATAAAATTAAGTTATAATATTAGAAACATTAAATCAGAGCAGGATCTAATAAACTAAAACAATATAGGTAAGAAAAAGAACAGTAACCTTTTACCTTTCTTTGAACCTACTGCTGTTATTTAGACTGTGGCACAGTTTTACTATCCATCAGTTGTGAAACGAATGTACTTGCATAGAGCAACGGCATGGATCTCGCGGGGGTCGCGAGGCGCGGGTCTTGGCCCTGAACATGATTAGTTTGCGCACTCGAACAACTCTCACACACAACTTAATAACAACAACAACACTAACAACAACACAACAACAATCCTATGCACAAAGGTCGATATTTGCGTGTGACAGCGTGAGTACCTAAGCCGACGTGCGCACGGACGTAATAAAATTGCGGCGATTTTTTTTCGTGCACTGGACTTTCAACTTTCTGCTTAGCGCCGAGAGTTGAAAAATCCAACAGTACGTTTTTTAACGCGTGGGGACGAGAGTGCGTCCCAGCGCGTTGGATTCTCAACGCTCGGCTCAACACCGAGAGTTGAAAATCCAGTGCGCGGTAAAAACCCGCCGCGATTTTATTACGTCCGTGCGAACGTCGGCTAAGCGTAAGGAACCGGGCGGGGCGGTGTCACGCATCATCAAAGGCATTTCACAACTGGTGGGAAATAATAATTAGGTATCGTAATACTGTGACTGTGGTCAATAGAGATAAATAATAAAAATAAATATAACTTACCATATTTCTTTCGCGATTTTCTTTGCTTTCAACCGTGATTTAGTCTTATTTTTATTACTTTTATTTGCCATTTTCACCAAACAATCAACAAAAAATTATCATAAAATTATACAAATATTTACACATGAGAAATAACACACAAACAAAAGTAAACAACACTCAAAAACAAAACTCTGATCTTTATAAGTTCTTTAAAATAATAATTATATACAATTTATTTAATTTCCTAGTAGTATTATTTATGCAGCGGGAGAGAAGCGCGCGCGAAAAAATTTGGCACAGGTCTTACCTCGGTAACGTCTCACAGGACACTGGCAAGCCAAGCGCGGATCGAAAATCACTTAAATAATCGATTAAAAAAATTGTTAATGTAATAAAAAAAAACGATCGGGTAGAATGGATTCAAAAATGAATTACCTTTAATTTGATGTGATTTATAGAAGAAAAGGAGTATTAATACTTCTTAAAAATGAAATTTAGCTTGTAAAAATACTGCAAATCGAACTAAGTTCGGTATTTTTTTCTATCGAGAAAATTTTATTGTATCGTGTATTGAACGGGTACATAGTAAGGTGAATGAATGTATTTAAAATATATATTTATTTCAGATTCCAAATGTTATAATTTTCCTATCAAAACAAACTTCTAAAACAGGCAAAAACGGGAACACCCAGCCTTAAGCAGACGTACGCACGGACGTAATAAATTCGCGGCGGGATTTTATCGCGCACTGGATTTTCAACTCTCGGTGCTAAGCAGAGCGTTGAAAAGCAAATGTACAAAAAAAAAAACCGCCGCGATTTTATTACGTCAGTGCGAACGTCGGCTAACAATATGCCACCGCTACTCCCACTGCAATTACTTACTGTGATTGGCTGGCTGAAATAACAATAGCCAATGAAATCACTTGATAAAGGTTTTAATTTGACATGACATTAGATTAGACTGCCTCGTTGGTCTAGTGGTCGCAAGCGCTACTGCTGAGCATGAGGTCCTGGATTCGATTCCCGGGTCGGACAAAATGTTATTGGGTTTTTCTATCTGAAATTTCTCAGTAGCAGCTCGGAGTCTGAATTTGTGCCCGGTTGATGGCAATAGACTCGCCACCTATTACATGGGACTTAAACATAACTGGCGAAATGTGGGTGTACCTGCTACAGGGACACCTCTGCCCAACCCTTCTGGGAAACAAGGCGTGATGTTATGTTATTAGATTAGCATCTCTTTCTAATTACTCTAGTAACAGCGCTCTTGGAATTAATCGATTTAATCAGCATTGCATTAGCAGCCAAGGTTTTCATGTAATTTTATTTTTTTGTTTCTGTTTATTGTTTTTTTGTCAGATATAAAGATATGAAAGGATTCACAGTACAGACAACATAAAAAAATAAAATGAACTATGTAGGTATATTATGGTATAATAACGATTTACTTGTAAAAAAAAAAGTTAGTTTCGGCTGTTTTCATTTGCGATGTACGTATACGTCCGGCATTGAATATTCCCGAGACGCGTCCATGTCCCGCGGACTTAGAAGATCGTCTGCGTTCACCTTAAATAATAATATACTTTGTATAAATAGCTAATTCTTATTTTTTTATATGCGTGTAAAATGCTGTCAGTTTTCGTTCAACAGACTAATACCAACACACTAATTGCGTAACACATTTTCAATCACAATTCGAGGGTTTGAAGGAAATTCAGAATCCATTGTTTCATAGATTTGATAAATTCGTCTGCTCAACAACGTAAATAACGCAATGAACATGGCTGAACTGTCAAACATGAAAGGTCCATTGCCATCGATTGCCATTGTATGTGTGTTACGCAATTACTCCGCTGGTTTCTGGAACGGAAATCCAATGCACGTCAAGTGATCCGATTGGCTGTTGATAATCCAGTCAACTAATTACAGTCGAACAAGTACCCTAATTGCGTAATACAACACAATCACAATCTGTTTCGATTTGAAACAGATTGCTAATCCAATTCTTCATAAGTTGAAAAAAAAATCTGCTCAATAACGTAAATAACGCAATGAATGTTGTTGAACTGTCACAATGATTAGGCATAATTGTTTACGAAAATAAGTTACGCAATTAGGGTACTGGTTAAGCGAGAGTTCAAGGGACCGCGATCTCTTTTTCGCTTATAGAAGTTTCTCACTCACTCGAGTTTCTAGCTTATAGAGGTACAGGAGTGGCCTTTCTCACTTATAGAGGTTGAGGCTGCTTGGAAAAGGTTGAGAAGCACAAAAACAATGTTAGTTCCATGAAATTTAAGAATGAGTCATAAATAGCAGATGTTCAATTATGCTCAACTGTCGCTTATAGAGGTGGAGGCAAGTAGCAGTCTTAGTTATAGAGGTCCACGAATGACGAACGACTTTCTCTTATAAAGGTTTCTGTGTCTCACTTGTAGAGGCATAAGAGGGTTAAAATGACGGGACCTGCCAATGGTGCCGATTCCCTTGTTCACAAACTAAACTAAATTTAAGTTCAATGCATCTTTTTCTTTCTATTTCATTAAGAAAAGGACAAAAGATAAATTTTAGTGTAGTCCTGTCAAATTAATCAGCGCCTGTCACTCTCCATACAAGATTAGACGTGATTCAAAACTTGCCTACTAAAATTACGTCAATTTACGTCAAGCGCTGATTAATTTGACAGGACTAAACTAAAAATTTATCTTCTGTCCTTTTGAAAAAGACAGAAGAAGATGCACTGAACTTAAATTTAGTTTAGTTTGTGAGCAAGGGAATCGGCACCAATTACTCTCATTTATAGTTTTCTCGCTTACCCAGTTCTCACTTACCCAAGTTTGACTGTACAACAGTTTGCACTCGCTTGAAATAATTGGTGTTGATTTATGTATTTTTCGTTCCAGAAACCAGGCGATAATTGCTTGGAACAGCATTCTGTGTCTCACTACTATTTAATATGTACCATTTCTAGTCTTTTAAATGCATTTTGTTTCATAAGTTAGTGAAGGCAATAAAGTTTAAAATGGAATACTCGAAGTAATAGCTTAAATTGTAAAATACATGTCGTCGCCCCCGCAGAATAAACGCGCAAGTGCTATTGCGGCGGTTTTGATGTTAATCCATATTCGTTATGTATAGGTCATAATACATCACCTCAATTTTTTCCACATTTTTATATCAAGTATTTACGAAGTTACATACACACGATATACCGTAATATAATGTTATAATTCCGACCTTGATGATATACTATCCAGAACAAAAACTTAATCACCTATTACATTATCAGAAACTTTTCGACAGCACCAGAATAAACGCGTAATAGCCCATTACCGGTACTGCGAAGAACGCAAAGAAAATTCAAGTTATATTACATTGCAAAACATAAAAAAGGGAGTGCCACCGCTGCCGGCGCCGGCTCCCTAAAATAACGCCATTGGGAACCGGCATGATATTACTGCCGGCAACTGAGATTAAAAACATCGACTGCCGGCACATTACATACTCTATAGCCGGCACCGCCGGTTTCAATGGACACCAGCGGCGCGGCGTTTATGGAAACCCTTACAGTATTCAGAACTCACAACTAACTAAAGTATTTTTTCTTTATATTCTAGGCGTTTTGGCACTCGCCGGCCGCTGCCGCGGCACCGCTCGCTTCACTCGCTCGTTCTAGTTCGGACCTAACCTTTTTTGCGAGTAAAAATATTTAACCCAATCTAACTAGTTCGGTTCCGGGTACTTAGTACTTGATACGTACTTGATGTCATATGGAAATCATTGATTATAGAAATATAATACTGAATACTGAAAAGAAGTAAGTAATGCTTTATTAGATGTCTTTTTAATTATTAAAAATCAAATGCAAATCAATCATTATGTCTACCCCGCCTATCTACTCCAATATGCCAAATGGCCAACCCCGTTTTCCGTTCTTTTTTTCCAAGCTCAGCGCCGGCTGTCAATTCAGGAACCGGTGCCGGCAGCCAACTCGGGAGCCGGCGCTGGCAGCGGAGGCACTCCCTAAAAAAAACAATAGTAAACAAGAAAAAAAACTCAAAGTAACATTAACATTAAAAAGAAAACTAAAACATTTCTGTAAAATGTTTTGTTATAAATAACTCAAAAACGGTACCTGTTTAACCCTTAATATTAATTAGACTATCTACAAAACAAAATCTTTTAAACGACATAAAAAACAAACTTCTATTCGGTGTAGTCATAAAGTTTGAATCAATTTAGGTTTAGTTAAGTAAGTGCGTAATAAAAATTTTGAATATTAATAAAAAGCTTAGGTATATCTTTTTTTTTCATTATTTAATAAATTATCACATCTATTCAAAAAGAGCTAGTTTAGTCCTCGTAAACAGGGACTAAAATAGCTTTATGAATTTGGAATGTGGATACTGTTAGTAAAAGTTCCAATCACCAAAGAGATCAAACACGAAGATCGTATGAACAAGTAACAGGTTGGCAAGAGAGAGAAAGTATGAATTTGGTCAAAATGAAAATCCAAGATGGCGGCCGCGATTTTTTAATTTTTTTTTGCCATTGTTGTGGTTTTCATAGCTTTCAAGGGTGCGAAAGCCGATAGAGAGGTCAAAATGTAAATCCAAGATGGCGGCGGCTGCGGAAATTTTAAAATTTTTCGTAGTGGGTGTCGTTTGTTTTCGAGGGTGCTTGTTGTTTTTTTTTTAAATCATACGTGAGAAGGAACTTCGTTCCTGTGGGAGGTCGGATCACACACGTTTGTTTTTTCTCATAGAGAGTGATAAAAAGTGGAGTGATCACCTCGGGAGCAACTCTATTTTAGTGACGTACTTTGAAAACACTTTCGCCTTAAAAATAGTTGTTTGCTCCCTTGGCAAACAATCTACTAATTTTTACCACAAAAACAAACATCGACTTCATATAAAAGCGACTACGAATTTATTTTGAATCGGTTGTTATTTTTCGTATATTAGAACATTAATTGTACTCCTCAATAACAAACAACAAAAAAATAATTCATTAGTATGTTGATGCTTTACATTTTTATTTACCTACTCAGAAATAATTTTATTTTTCTCAAGATAATGTATTATATTATTGTAATTAAAATAAAACTTATTATTTATTACCCTATCGTCTTGAATTCGTTTATTTAGGTTTTTAATTTTTCCTGTAAAATTACTTTTTACACTTGCGCGTTTATTCTGCGGGGGCGGCGATATTATTCCAAATAAATACTTTATCTATGAAACGATGGTTAAAAAATCTGAAAAAGGATATAGCTAGAATGAGGATGACTATCGAGATGTCGAGTAAAAGAGAAGTATAGAGGAAAGGGACATGTTGCGCTTTATGTAATAATACAGTAGGTACAAATATGTTCTTGATGTCCCTCGGCAAACCTCGTGTTTCGTCAGTCGTCGGATTTCTATCAGTTGCCCTTTGCACTTGGTGCAGACCGGACGCTCTCAATCGACTTGGAAGTATATCGTTGGCGTAGGTGGAGAACTAAATAACAAAAAAAATCTTGTTTGGAGAAAATTGCGATTTATTTATGCGGCATTTTTTGGGTGTTACGAAAATGGTGAAAAGTCAATTTGACAAAAATCGCAGTTATTTAGTTCTCCACCTACGCCGACGGTATAGAGTTGTTAATATTCTTTTAACTTAATGTAATTTATTTTAAAAATGGAAATGGCTCTTTAAAGAGCTGCAAAACTATTTTCCTATCTGTCGTGCCTGCGACTTTAGCAGCTTTCCTACCATTTTTAAAATAAATTACACACGAAAACCCAAACAAAACAACAATAAAGTACTGAGTTCTAAATTCAAATTATTACACAAGATAAATCTAATAATCGATGGAAATGGAAATTAGGATTCGTTTGAATTCGGAAATGCGATGATTCCCGAGGGACATTAAGAAAAAATATATACGGTCGAATTGAGTAACCTCCTTTTTTTGAAGTCGGTAAAAAAATAGAAAACTGTACCTAGTTGATTCTTGCAATTTCATACACACTTTAACTTCTAACTTACACTTAAACTGACCATGAAATAGATAATCAATCGATCGGCATGTTAACCAATTAGCTATGAGCCTTTCAAATAAATCTAATCAGTATCGTTATCCACATCAGATCCTTAACAAAACACTTAGTTTTACACAACATAATTTTAAAATATAGGTACATAATGTCTAACAATATATACAGCAAAGTTTAGACTAGAAACAAAACTTGCAGAAGTTGACTTCCGCAAGCAATTGGGATGATGACTAAAACCATCGATCGAATCGACAACGATGGCAAAAAATACGTGTCTTAACACTTTTTTATTCTCTGACTGACGGACTAAATAGATTTTTTTTTTCCCAGGCTTCATTCCTATTCTTACCATGTAAACAATCGCGACAAGTTTACTTCCGCAAGTTTTCTTGCGGAAGTCAACTTCTGCAAGTTTTACTGCTAATCAAAACTTTGCTTAGCACAAAAACACTATACAGTCTTTGATATAGCATGAGAAAACATCATACTAAGCTCTGTTTCTCTTCAAGCACTGGTTTTCGTGAATTTTCCTCCATTTCTTGCTGTTTGAACCGGGCGTAGAGGCAGCTACTGGACAGTACGATCATGTTCGATGTCCACCAGAGAATGTTCTTGGACTCGTTGTACCATTGGGTTGCTATCACAGTTTGGGCGCACGCTTTCGCTGTGCCTGAGATGTTGTGTGTCAGTGGGGAGGTGACCTGAAATTGATGTCATTTGCTATTTTAGAATAGGTGTATTTTACAATATAATAGCCAATATAAAGTTAAATTAAATGACAAAATTGATACATCATAACGTCACTGGAAATGCGAAATTACTTAACCGCCACATTATTCATATGACGTTAAGTATTTTTGCCTTTCCATTGACGATAATATCTTTTTTATTTACTGAAAATTTGCAGTAAATTACGCTACATTTTAGAAATGTCGAGCTACATTACAGTGTGCAAATTAACGTTATGATAAGCAGTACTGAACAAATTAAATAGAGCTAACCTTTATCTGTAGTGACGTGAAGTACCCAATAGCGAATCCACACACACCTCCAATGACCATTTGGAACCAAAAATAAGAACTGTCAAAATTGGTGTAATTCCACAATACAGACACTTCCCCATTTAGTATAATTAGAGGCAGGAATAATAGTATAGAATAGGCATTATTATAATAGGATAGCAACCAAACTTCCTGGTTTATACTGGGTAAAACCTTTTTTGTATAGATGGAGTATAGAGACAGAATTAGAGATCCGATTACTCCATAAACTGTGCCTATTAAAGAAAATGAACCTGAAACAAAAATAAATGTTATAGATAGATAAATGCCTTATTATTCAATTCAATTATAATATACTAGCTTCCGCCAGCGGCTTCTCCCGCGTTATATCTTTATAAATTATAGCCTGTGTTACTCAGTGATAATATTCAATATAAATCGACCGTAGCAATTAACATTGTCGGATCTACATTTTTTTTACAAGAGCAGTGGTGGCCCAGTGGTAACGGCCGTGACTTACGAGTTGTAGCTCGTAGGTTCGAACCCAGACAGGAGCTTTACTTTGTGTAAATTATTTCATCACCACTGCTCTCAAAACGGTGAAGGAAAACATCGTGAGGAAACCGGCATGTCCTAGAACCGAAAATTCGAAGACATGTGACATCTACCAACCCGCACTGGGCCCGCGTGGTGGATTACGGCCCACTCCGCAAGAGAGGAGGCCGCAGTCCCAGCAGTGGGAACATTATAGGCTGATGATGATCTACATTTTTGCGATTTTTTAATTTATTGCTTTAAAGGTCTTAGAATAAATTATAAAAATGTTCCCGCAAAGATTTGAAGCAATAAAAAAAAATCGCAAGAATGTAGATCCGACAATGTTAATTGCTACGGTCTATATTCTACTGGTGAAATAATTTTTCAAATTGCTCCAGTTGTTTTTGAGTTTATTCATTACAATTACAAACAAACACACATATAAAATGTCAAAACTTTTCTTTTATAATATTAGTTTAGAAGTTTAGATTCCAGGTTATAAACTATCTGTGTGAAAAATTTCATCCAAATCCGTTCAGTAGTTTTTGCGTGAAAAAGAGACAAACATACACACACACTCACAAACTTTCGCCTGTAAAATATTAGTGTGATTCAGTAGGTCTGAGAATCGGTCGTAATCTATTTTTTATACCCCTAAGTGATAAGGGTGGTCCACCCCAAACATTTATATGGCAAAACAACGTTTGCCGGGTCAGCTAGTATTTTAAAAGAAACATTGACAGTAGTGAAACAATTTTGCAAAATTTTCCCTTTACGAAACAAAACTAAAGGATATACTAGAATTGGCTACAGTTTGATCCGAGGTTTATTTTAGGTGCATATATCGACACCCACCCACAATAGGTACTTACTTCGAATTTGGTAGATTATTTTTCTAACAAATACAAAAAGTAGTTTTTTTTTATCACCGGATGTAGTTAAATTGTAGTTATCTATGCTACCTATCGCGAAGCCGGTGCACGCGAGGATTGCGGGATATGTGGGGCCAACTTAGGAGCGTGCTAATGCTGTAATGTCATCGCCAGTCGACACTCCGAGGATGAGTGTGGAACCTTAGATAGAAACACGCTTCTACGATACGACTACATACAGAAAGCAAAGTTAATAGAAATCTCTATTCCCCGACAGCACGTTTCGCCGAAAACTTTGTTGATAGAAAACATTGTTTGTAGATATCTCGGTCCATAGGAAGCACTGTTCTAAGGTTCCACACTCCGCGAGGATTGCGATATGTGTATGTGGGGCCAACTTAGGAGAGTGCTAATGTTGTAATGTCATCGCCAGTCGAGCTGTTTTCCTTCCACTTTAGATTACCAAAATAACTAAATATTAGGCAAATCATTTGCGGTATATTTATCTATGTATTAAGATTGATAAAAAATACATTCAGGGCCAAATTAAGCCATCTAAAGGTCCATACCTCATCCATCTTTCATGATATTGTTCTGCATTTTATTGTTACATGTTACATCTTAAACTTTTAATTACCTACTATAATTATAAATAGGCAAACTATGTAAGTGCTGTGCACACCCTTAAGTGACAAATTCGCTGTAGTTTATAAATTATAATAATATATAATATGCACTCTGTAAATGTTTTTATCAACACCCATGCTATAAAACCTATATAAAAGTTTCAGAAACAGTTAGCTTATAGCCGGCGCCAGACACAGTCACATATTTGATCAAACACTTCCTCACACATTTGAACACTTGTTTGCTTTTACCTGCCAGACATAGCAACAATATTTGAACACTTATATGATCATTTGTTTGAACACTTGTTTGATCACATGTCTGAGTGGCAGGGGTGTTTGGGTATTTGATCACTTAAGGCTTGTGCAGATCAGCGCGACACGCCACGCGACACAAAGGCCGCGCGACGAGCGGTGCCTTTGTGTCGCGTCGCGTGTCGCGCTGGTCTGCACAAGCCTTTATTTCAACTTTCAGTGTTGCCAACCCCTACCAAAATTTTCCCCCAAGTTTTTTTTAAATCCCCTAAAAAACCCAAAATGTAAATTAAAACAACAAAAAAATTTAGTGCGCAACTGCCAAAATCGTTCGTAACTCATAAAATAAAACGGATACTTGTTTGTATTTTTTTTTAAATAAAAGAGTAAGTACCTTAATAACTACGCGGCCACCAATCATCTCAATGTATGTTTATTTTATGGTAAACACTATAGTGACATTTGTTTTCAACATAACATTGCATTCTAAGTAACAAGCAACAGTACTAGATGTCGCTAAGCCGCTATTTCAAAAATAAATAAGATTATATTAGCCTATATTTTCAATATAATAAATAAATATTAGTAGTTAAAAATCTCTAAAAATACCCCTAACAATAAGTCACCCTTAAAAAATCTCATCTTACGTTTTTATCCCCTAAATCTGGGGGGAAAACCCCTAAGTTGGGAACCGTGTAGCCAGACATGCTTTGCAGCACGTTCGCTTCACAGTTCTCAAATAGACGACAAACAGAATGGATGACGATTTTGTGGACGCGGTATACCTATATTATTTTAAAGTGTTTTTTAATTATTTAATAATGCATGTCCAAAAAATGAACTATTATAGACTACTTTATTTTTGGAGTTTATATAAAACACAAATATAAGTTATTTACTTAAGTAATTAGGTACACCTTTTTAGAACAAAATATTTAAGTACAAATTATTAACTAAAACAAAATTTCCATATATAAAAATGACCGTATCTTTTTGTTCCGCGAGACGATTTTCATGAACTAAACGTGACAAATGGTTTTAAGTTAAGACCTTTCATTTAAGACCAAAATTAAAGAAATATCTTTACAAACAAAAAAGTGAGTTTTCAAGTTACGTAATTATGACAATTTCAATTTGCTAAAATTTCCATCTAAATGAACTTTTAACAATGTTAAATGGATCAAAATAAGTATTTGAATACGAACCCAATAAGAATCTAATATGAATCTACCTGAGATCTTAGATAGGTACCTACTTAACAATTACTTAGGTACCTACTGAAATCTTATTAGACATAAAAATTCTTAGGGGTTAACTCAAGTCGTGCGTCGGAGCTGACACACACACTTTTTTTTAAATATTCCCTGTTATTGGTTCAATAACGTATTCTTTTATTTTTAGGGTTACGTACCTGAAGTGTGCCAAACGGAACCCTATTACTAAGCCTCCGCTGTCTGTCAGTCCGTCTGTCTATCATGTACCATATACTGTATATAATCAACAAATATTAAAAACGCCTATTATTTAAATATGAGTGATTTTCTGAAACTGCAAAAAATAACTTTGTAATTCACAGTATCATTATGAAAATACAAATTTAACTTTGCGATTTTCAAAAATTGAGATGAAACATATACTTCGTTTAGTATTTTCATTTAACTGAACTAAAAACCGGCCAAGTGCGAGTCGGACTCGCACATGAGTGTTCCGTACCACCGTACATTTGACAATACATATTTTTTTTTAGGGTTCCCAATATAATTTAAAAAAGTTAAAAATTAAAGGAACATGAAACAACACGAGGAAACATGGTGTTTTCGTCGTTTTTTGTTAATTATTGTACGTTAGTACGGAACCCTTGGTGTGCGAGTCCGACTCGCACTTGGCCGGTTTTTTTTAATTCTTCGATATAGCAATATACTGACAATCAACTATTTATCCTGATCCAGAGGCGTCTTGACCCTATTTTTACCCGACTACGGCGAAGCAAAAAGGAGTGTTATGATTCTGACCGTTATATATGTATGCATATTCATCTGTTCACTCTTAACTTCTTAACTTCTCATCATAATTTGACAAATGAGGTATCGTCGGAGGGGTCTTGATCGTCCGCTGGTTATAGGCTATGTGGCCCATTAAATTGAATATGGCGCCCTCTAGAGGACGTAAAGTAATGATATCTATAAAAAAAAATGATGCCGTGTTGGGTATGAAATGAAAGGGCTTAAGTAGCACATTTCAAATATATATATAATAACCCCAAAATAATTTAAATAAAAGTGATAAAACTAGTCAACTATAAAGGTATAAACAATTAAGACATCACAGACACATTAAAAATACTACTTAGTCACACGTGTTTTTTAAAATTTATAAATAATCAAGATTTATAAATCGAACAGGTTATGTCTGAATCCGGATTTTTAATGTCTGTGATTTCTTGTTTATTTAAACCTATTTAGTTGACTTTTTTGTCGTACTTGGGTTTTAGTTTTTACAACTTATTTTTATTAAGATGTTTACTTTTAGGGTTTCATCATGGTTCTCCTGCAAGCAAATCAATATATTCTAGGACACTCGTGCCTTCATTCCATTTTGCGATTGAATAAAGCGACCGTTCCACTCGGTTATTTACGAGACACTGGACTTGCAGGCTACGCACACATTTGAACATTGAACGCTTTGATATGTGCTACGCACACATATGAACTTTTAACGCTTTGATATGCGCTCGAAAAACCGACACGGAATGGAAAAGTTGAAATAAGTGATCAAACTTTGATCAAATACCCAAAGACCCCTGCCAGACATGTGATCAAACAAGTGATCAAATGTTGCTGCTATGTCTGGCGCCGGCTTCGAAAAACCAACACCAAATAGCAAAGTTGAAATAAGTGATCAAACTTTGATCAAATACCCAAACAACCCTGCCAGACATGTGATCAAACAAGTGTTCAAACAAGTGATCAAATATTGCTGCTATGCCTGGCGCCGGGGTATTGCCAACATTAAAACAGCCAGCAGTGTCATAATAACTATTGTGATCTAGTCGTTGGAGTGCCATAATAAATAAATTACCTTACCTAAGCAATGCAATTCTGGGGGCACTTTACTTTAGGTATCTAAACGTTTTCTTTATTGAACAATTTTTTTTTTTGATATATTTACAGTCCTACACATTACCGGAAGATGATTTTTATTTCACCGCGACTTGGAATTTGTGAAGTAAAAGTAAAATGCACGCCGACAAACCATGAAGCGCTACCTACTCTAACGCGAAATGATTGTCTAATTTTTTTATTAAGACGACGGAAATTTAATCGTCGATTTCCGCAAGATCGCAAGATTTGACCCTCCAGTTTTTTATATGGAGTTTTTTTAATTAGTCGGTATTTGAGAATAAGCCACTGACCTTGGCGGCCCTAAAAGAAAACATAAAGAAGTCAGGTCGATGTTAGGTGGGATTAGGGTGACCAGATGTCCCGTATTTTACGGGTTGTCCCGTATTTCAGGCACGACTTTTTCATTGTCTCGTAATTTGGCGAAACCAATACGGGACAGTTTAATTATTGTCCCGTAATTTTATTTTCAATGGCATTTAATGATAAAAATACCTATTCGAACAATATTTATTTTCTCACACAAAGCCGTGAACACCGCGCGATCCGCGCGAACGCATATTCGATCAAACGACTTGGGTAAGTGTGAGTGAGTGTGATGGCGACCACATTTTCTTACCCAACTAATTTGCAAATTGTTGTATTTTAAAATATTTATTTTATTATCTTTCATAAAAAAGTCCGAGTTTGTTAAGTATAGGTTATTTAGTTAATTTTTCCACATTTTCTTTTTTTAATAATTTACAAATTGTTGTGTTTTTGTTATGTTTTAAGGGGAATTAAATAACCAATACATTGTATAGGTTATTTGGTTGATTATTTCACATTTTCCTTTCCAGATAATATAACAATTGGGTTATATTTAATATTGTTTTTTAAAGTATTTCATTAAGAAATTTACCAATTGTATAGGTTATTTAATTGGTTATGCCAAATTTTAGTATAATAAATTTATTTAATAAAAAATAATGTTGATTTTTAATAAAATGTCCCGTATTTTAACCTCGAATCCCGTATTTTCAATGCAGTTGTCCCGTAAAACCTGAAATCAGGTCTGGTTACCCTAGGTGGGTAACATTTACCTGACCGACCAGTACCCCAATTACGTACACTTTCTATCACAACACCAAAGATTTTGAAAGAAATTCATAAGAGTCTTGTCAACAACTTAAATAACGTTTTTTTTTAAATTGTCAGAATAAATGGCGGTGGGATTGTGCATGCGTTATGCAATTATCCCGCTGATCCGTCTGATGAGACTTCTACACGCGGGTGGATCCGTGGACTTTGCCAGTATATCATAAAAGAGCATACTTAAATAAAAATATTTACCTAATAAACTCTCCTGATCTACGCCAAGGTAGAATCCAAATATGATGAACCCGCAACATAAAATGCATCTGGAAGAAGTCTTCTGACCCAATAGTACCCAACTGAACACAACATTGAATACTGTGGTAAGAGATCTTCCTACGTAGTAGAAAGGCACTCCTACATACTTCAAACATAGATTACTTGTTGCTATCATTAACGTGAACAGGATTGAAAGTGGGATCACCTGCAAATAGAAACATGATTTTGGTTAAAAAAGGTCAGATATTTTTTTCTACCGTTTATGGTAGAAAGATTGAACATTTTTAATTGCAACACAGCATTATTATTATAATTAGATCATTAAAAAATATTGTTAATTAGCTGATAAGTATTTTTAAATAAACAGGGAAAAATTTGCAGTTAAAAAATTGATAAAACAGTTTGATGAATAGGTTCAAAAGTATTTTCGATATGACAACAGTGCCTATTATAGTATTGTTAATTAACAACTTTAAAACCATATGTATTTATACAGTGACCTTGATAGTTACAGAGCAATAAAAACTTGAATATTTAATGAGATACTAGACACTTCCGCAGAATATTGAAGAGGTATACAGTCTTCATCATTAATTAATAATTAATGGAATGATAAAATTAATCATCTATGGAGCTATTTAAAATAATTATTATTTCTAGAAGAAAATTTGGATTTATTGATATTTTCTTTTTTTAGGGTTCCGTACCCGAAGGGTGCCTAACGAAACCCTATTCCTAAGCGTTCGCTGTCCGTCCGTCTGTCAGCGGGCTGTATCTCATGAACCGTAATAGGTAGACAGTTGAAATTTACACAGATTGTGTATTTCTATTATTCTATTGCTGCTACAACAAAAAATAGAAATGAAATAAAGTTAAAAAAAATCTTACCCTGGCATGTGGAGTGTATTTTTTTTTAAGTCATCGAGTAGATTACAAATATAATTTTTATTTATTTTTATCTTCAAAAATGAAGAAATAGGGGGCCGAAAAAGTTGTCAGTTTTAGACCATTTCTGTACGAGCTCTATCGCTACAAATAAACAAGTTAGGAATTTGAAACTTCTGTATATCATGTACCATATTTTCTATACCATTTTTATAAAGAAGAAAGATGTTTTTGTGTGTTTGTTTGTACCGAATAGGCTCCGAAAGTACGTAACCGATTTTAACAATTTTTTAACCAATAGAAATCTAAATTAGCAGGAAGTAACATAGGCTATAATTTATTTTCAAAACAATTAGAGATCCTTAAAAAAATTGCAATAATGTAACCCAAAGTAGCAAAATGTTTCCTATAAAATTCATTATTTGGCGTGCGCTGAGAAAACTATTGATGATTCATAAAAATTATGTACCCACTACATTATTAAAGTACTCATTATTACCTACAAAAAGATCGCCAGGAAATATAGCTAACTATCATAGTTAAGTCACAATGGTGCCGATTCCCTTGTTCACAAACTGAACTAAATTTAAGTTCAGTGCATCTTTCTCTTTCTATTTAATTATGAAAAGGACAGAAGATAAATTTTAGTATAGTCCTGTCAAATTAACTTATCTTTTGTCCTTTTCTTAATGAAATAGAAAGAAAAAGATGCACTGAACTTTAATTTAGTTTAGTTTGTGAACAAGAGAATCTGCACCATAAGCAGCTTTTGCGTTCTAAAATTTAATTAGATCGCCGCCGCCGCGCCGGTAGAAACAAAAGTTGGTTACATTTGTATCGTACCTAACATTAATTCTTATTCAAATAAATAATTTTATCATCAAGGGTATTTATGTAGTAGTAAAATACTTTTTAATTCATTCGAATCGAACATTAAATTTCGAAGTTATCACAATGCGCGAACCATTCGACGCCGCCGCCGCACTATGGAAAATTTAGGACTGTTTCGGATTAAAAATCGATAACCTTTTTATTTCTAAACATTATGTTGTGAAATTTTACACAAATATTGAGTAGTGTATAATGCTTAAAATGGTATTCAATGGTATTTTATTATGATTTGATTTAATACAATACATTTAAAAAAATAAAACATAATATTCAAAAGTATCAAAAATGATAATTTTTATTTTTTTATCTATCCATATAAATTACAATATCTAGAAAAACCAATTATCATATACTTATTCCCAAAATACAAATCAATATATAATAAAAGCATAAAATGTAGTTTTATTTTTAATATTGTGTTCAAAAATTATATATACGAGTACTTACGATTAATTAATTATATGTAGCTTAATGTTAACTATATAATGCTATAGGTATTTATTATACTTGGTGAAATTCGGGACCTGAAATTAATTAGTTCACTTTCAATAGATCTAAGGTGTCTTCGTCAAGTTATTTCACGTTTTTACTATGGGGTTTTCTAATGCTGGTTTTGTACGGATCTGAAGTATACAGAAGAGTATGAAATACATCCTCATTTGTCGAGAGCATTTTCTGGCATGATGTAGACGTTTTTTTTTTATAATCCTTACTACAGGATTCTTGTGCATCTTCCGAAAGTTGACCAATAGGAAGCACTGCAAAATGCTCTATGACACTTTCTCCATTAATCAAAATTTTGTGAACTGAAGATGGCATGTAGTACCATTCATAATTACTCACATACGTAATTACTACGGAACGCTAAAAATGAGGGTAATGTGCATCTTGTTGATAAAAATTTCATTTTTATTTAATAGTAAATTACAAAACATACCGCAAACTATTGATATAAATAGTCTACATTTGAAACCGCAATAGATAGCGATTTTCAGTTTTCTAATTTTTATCTCATTTTTACAAATTACTTCGAAAATCGCAAATAACCGCAGCAGATTTTTGTTTTGATGTTATCATGAAGAGCTAGGCTACAAATCAAGATTAAATGGAAAGCGTGGGGAAGCGTGGGTAACTGTCAAAAGTCTTGATGAAGTTAAAAATAACTTTTTTTTTTACCTTATTTTATTTTGCGATTATTTTAACGTAAAAGTTAACATAACATAATAAACATATTAGTTGTTCTAAAATCTTCAGAAGATGAGCTTTTCAGAAATATATCATCATCATCAGCCTATACTGTTCCCACTGCTGGGACACAGGCCTCCTCTCTGTGAGAGGGAATGGGCCGTAATCCACCACGCGGGCCCAGTGCGGGTTAGTAGATGTCACATGCCTTCGAATTTTCGGTTCTAGGACATGGCGGTTTCCTCACGATGTTTTCCTTCACCGTTTTGAGAGCAGTGGTGATGAAATAATTTACACAAAGTAAAGCGCCTGTCTGGGTTCGAACCTACGACCTACAACTCGTAAGTCGCGGGGCCGTTACCACTGGGCCACCACTGCTCTAATCTAAATATACGAGTATAATACTTCATATCTATTCCTAAAAAAATTTACATTTAAATCACTTTGAAAGTGATGAAGTGAACAGGCTTGACATGGTCGTTCGTCGAAACTATAAAGATTGTAACTATAAAAGTGTGACTATAAAAAAATAATTTTATATTTAAAATATAAAAAAAATACATTATAATTTTTTAAATCCTTAAACTATTAATTAAAATTAAAAATGTATGTCATTAGCGATATTGGTAAAAACAATTTTTGATATGACGTTGTTCTACCATTTTCCATAGTGCGCCGTCGCGACGTTCCCTACTCTATGGACTGGGTATTGCCGAGGTGCGGAGAATCCCCGTAATGATATTAAGAAATTTAAACCCTCCAAGGCTGTGTAATGGCACAAGAGTTTTAATAAAAAACTTCAGACAATGTCATTGTAGCCACCATCATCACCGGGCCCACAGCCGGATAGCTCGCACCATAGAAATATAAAAAACTTCTTTCTTATAGCTATGGCTCGCACACATTCCGCATATTCCAATGATACCGACGGATTTGCCAATAACAATTATGAGACTTCAGTTCCCGGTTAAAGTATCTTTTGCACTAATAAGTCCCAGGGACAAATATTTTCATCGACTTAAAAGTGCTTCTCCCATGGGCAACTATACGGCTTACAATATCGGCAAAAATCGCCGGCGTACCAGGAAAGGTGCTCTTTAAAATAGTCTGCTGTTAAAGTGTTAACCTGTCTCGCGTGAGATCTCCGGAAAATCAATTTATTTTGCTTCAAACGAATAGCACATCAATTATAGTTTATAGAGAAGCCTTGCAATAATTCTATAAAGGTTATTTACATTTAATTCTTATTTTCTTTCTTTTTTACCCGATTGCGGAAAGGTTATATTTTTAACCGACTTCCAAAAGGAGGAGGTTCTCAATTCGACTGTTTTTTTTTTTTTTGTTTGTTTGTTTACGATATTACTCCACCAATTATTAATTGATTTTGATGATTCTTTTTTTGTTTAGTAGATCATACTTCAGAGGTGATCCCATTTACATTTTATTAACTTTGCTTGAGCAGTTTTTGAGTTAGCTTCAATAATACGTATTTTTTCCCACTTAGTATGTGGATGATATGATAACTTTCTGTCACTGTTATTTACATAGCAGGTAGTGGTATTCGAATTTGTGTGGGGTAGGTACCACAACTAAAAAGTGAAAAATAAAAACTTTTTACAAAAAAAAACAACAGACTTCAAAAAAAAAACACTGCAAAGTGAAAAATAACTTTAATTTCGAAAGTCGGTGACAAAGAACGAAAATTCAAAACCAAAGACACCGACTTCCGAAGTTTCTTGCCCGTCCTTCTACATAGGTACCTGTACATAGGTTAATGATGGGCAACTAGCTTCATCTTTCTGACTGACCGACCCCTTGACAATTCAAAAGTGCTAATTGGTTTAGTAAAATACAAAACAAAGAATATTTTTCATCTTAAATTTTACAAAGTTTTTGTATTTCATAATAATACTATGAATGACAAAGTAATTTTTTGAAGTTGCAGAAAATGACCCATATTTAAATGAAATACCTTATGAATCGACGTTTTTAGTATTTGTAGATTAAATAATAAATACAGTATATGGTACATGATATACAGAAGTTTCAAATTCCTAACATGTTTAGTTGTTGCGATAAAGCTCATACAAAAACGGTTTAAAACTGACAATTTTCGCTATTATTGAAGATAAAAATAAATATTTGTACTCTAATCGATGAGTTCAAAAATATTACACCCACATGCCAAGGCAGGATATTTTTTTCAAAATCAAAAGTTTATTGTATGTGAACCCCATTTAATTTTTTACTTTATTAAATTTTTATTATTTGTTGTTATAGCAGCAATATAAATACATAATCTTGAAAATTTCAACTGTCTACCTATTACTGTTCAGGAGATACAGCCCGCTGACAGACAGACAGACAGATGGACGGACACCAGAGGCATATTAATAAGGTTTCGTTTGGGGGTCTCCAAATTTATGGGGGTCCTCTTACAAGAAACGTTTTTTTTTTCAGCGTTTTTTGCTAAATATTGTACGGTGGTACAGAACCCTTCGTGTGCGATTCCAACTCGCACTTGGCTGGTTTTTTTTATAACTTATTTTAAACCTTTGTTACAATCTCAGCTTGATATGTTGACTGCATATTCCATATCTTTTATAGATCTTAAAAAGATTATAATTTGTTTTACCAATAATTATTAGAGCATTAGTATAAATTGATGATATCAAGCTATGCTAATTATTGGTTCCATTATATTTTTGTTATGATTAAATACAAGTGTTTAATGTTAAAAGATAGGTATCTAGATTTTATCTAAGCAGAACATAAGTGTGAAATTAACTACAATCTGATAAGCTCAGTTATGTTAAGTGGTTTACAATCCTGCTCAACAGAGAAAATAAAATCTTTTGTATTGTATGTTCTATCAAAGAAATGTATATCTATACACCGTAAGGACGATTTATGCTTGCAGCGCTTGGCCGCTATAGTATCACTTACCTATGAAAAAAAGGGTTGTGTGCACGGGATTTTGTTTTAAAAATGCTTAAACATGTGTTAACATTAACATTGCCTTTACGTTTACTTTTTATTCACATCGGGGAAGCTCTTGGCCTGCATCTCGCTTGATGGTAAGTGATGATCAGGCCGAAGGTGGAAGCGAGCTTTACCCAGAATCCTCAACCACAGAGGAACTGGCTATCTTACCTCTAACTGCCGAAACACAACAATGCTGTGAACATTGTTGTTATGGCGACAGACTTAGATAAAATTGTGGTAGCTAGCCGGGCAGACTTAGAACAAGCCCTACCACCAACCAACCCAAGCAGAAAGTTTTGCCCACACTGGGAATCGAACCCAGGACCTCTGGTTCTGAGACAGGTGGTTTAACCACTAGACCATAGAGGTGGTTAGATGTTGTAGTAGTAAAGGGGGTTTTAGTTGTGTAACCACTGATGTGTGGTTAACTGTACCTATCCACAGTGTGTTATTTTGCCTTAGTTGCGGTAATCCTCAGGTTATATGTTAATTAGATAGGTATTATTTTAACAAAACAAGTTATATAAATAGTTTTGCTTCATCTAGCATAGTTTTGAAGATATATGGATAATTGAGAAAAACCCATAGAAACCATAAAAACACAATATCTTTTCTTTTTGAAACCATTTTCTATCACAAATGTTATTATATGATAGCAAAGCCTATAATATACTGATAAATCCATAACTATTAATAAATACTTTGTCTGTTAGGGTACAAAATTTTTTTTTCTGTGTTTTCGTAATATTTTTTTTTTTCTTGTATGTCTCTTCATGGTCGCATTTTTTTTCATTGCGTATATATTAATAGCAATAATAGGAACCACCACAAAAAATATCAGTTACTACAAACGTAGGACTTCAGAATTATGAACGTTCAAAAATTTTATTCAGGGCTGCCACAAGATCAATGTTTCGTTTTTGTTTATTTTTTAATGTAACATTTTCAAATCCCAAAATAATCTGTATGTACTATTATGAAATATCTGTATACTATACAGTACTCTGCATCTGAAAACTTAGAATCAGAACTCATTTATTCATACAAGGTACACTTTTGATTTTTGATTCCATCAAGATAATTTGATGATTGAACCAGAAGGTGTACAGTAAATCTGTTCAATAGTTTATATTAAATAGCTCAAAAGGTTACACGACGGGTTTGAAATAAATTTAAGTTTTTTTATTGCCCAAGTACTTTCATGAAAATCATTCTTCGATGAAGGGTATTATGTGGAATTGGGAAGGGGTCCGCCTACGTTAGATAGCATGTTCAAACCCAATTCTTATACATAATACCTAGAGAAGCGGGGGTGAGGTGTCATGGAGCCGGTAAAGACACATGGCACTGCTTTGCCTTAGCAGGCACTGACCCGTCCTGCTAGGGGATGTCCTTCTGGGCCCCGACCAGAGGACTTAATGCAAGAGGGGCATGAAGGCGCCAACCCTCATGCTGGTCAGCGAGTGGCAACTCCAACGACTAACGACCAAAGCATGAACACGGACTTGAAGAAATCATTCACGAAATTGGAAACTTATAAAATGTTTGTAGATAAGGCACATTTACATGGGCTTAAGAAAAGACCTTTGGATCTCGATAAAGAGGAACGATGTCTGACTGTGCTAAGCTGTTTGTATTTAAATGGAATTCCAAACAATATTGACATCCAAAACAAATACTTTTTAGACAAAATCATAAAATTCTTAAGCAAATGTGAAACTTTACATCACAGTAGCAAGAGGAATTTTAAACGATTTTGTGATAAAAAACAAAGACTGGCTATCCAATATTTTTGAAATTGAAATACCAAAACTAAATATTCAGGAAGGTCCTTTACTACAACAAAATATTATAGATTTTTTTTAGATTATATATGTGACACATTTATATTTTTATTGTTTTTCAACAGCCGCAGCCCTATTTCCATAGAAATTTCAGAAATATTTAGAAACGCTATATCTTTGTTGTCCTGCAGTTGTCGTATTTTATATTTTAAGGTACTGTTAACAGTAATATTGCGCATAATTTTTTGTGAAAATAAAATGCGACTGTGATAAGATAACACTAAAAAAAAAAATGTGTAAATCGTTAAAAGTCAAATATTTCTTAATATATGAAAGATACAATGTACCGTTTTTTAATATAAATGTATCTTATATTATTGTTTTATTCTAGTCTAACTTAATTTTTATAACCACAATTTTTGAAATTAAAAAATAAATACGTTTTTCTAAATTTTCATTAAAATCTTAATAACTCTCTAATTATAAAGAAAAAACTATAGTTCTTTTTGACAATTATTTTTTGCATCTAGACCTATCAAAAAGACACATAAAATTTACGTGACCACAACGAAGTCAAAAAAACACAGTGTGCTATCATGACTAATCAACATTGAAACAATTTATTAAGTATAAAAAATTTCAAGATGCACAGTAAAATAGAATATACTTCAGATAGGCTTATTGCCAGTTTTATAAAGATCACATGCATTAACAATATAATATATTTTTTAATTACCTTTCTCATAACATCCAGACTCCATGGTGTACCCTTAGGGAATGCAAATAGACCTGGTATTCCACCAAATTTGCTCAATGTGTGGCATATACTGAAGGACACAACACATTGGAACCATGTTATAAACAATGGTGCTTCTAATGCAACCTCCTGGCTGCTAAGTAAGGCTTTATTGATGAATACTGTTGCAATTGATACAACCCTGTAAAAAATTGTTATACTTAGTTTAAATTTTGGCTATGCTTACAGGAGAGAAATTATTAAATAAGTAAAAGTAAAAAATATTCTGACTGTATTTATATTGTTTTTATAATAGGTATTGTTGTAGCAAGAAAATAAGGTCACTAATAATACATTTAATTTTACGACCGGCAAATCTGTCACGACGTGCAGGTATGTTCTGGCATGCATTTTGCAGATTCAGCCTACGAAATATGAATTTAACAAAATAAATGATTGATTGATTGACTAATGTAGTATTCTTTCGAATACAATGTCTATTATCAGCAAATTACCAGTAACAGGGAAATATAAATAACCATTTTTAATACTAACCAATAACAAGAAACCACAATCAAAATCGTTATGTATCTTGAATATAAATCTGAACGTTGATCCTTCATTTTAACTGCAGTAATTGTGACTAATTATTGAAAGTGCGAAAAAATTATTGTATAAGTTATTTTTCTTTTCTGTAGACCATGTTACAATTGCATAACAAGTCGATAAATATGTAAATAAACAAATATTGTATAAAATAAACAGCCTACTACGCAGGCGAACACGAATTCACGAACTGTTTGACCGTAGACCCGCGTAGACGCACAGATTTGACGCGCGGGCACCAGTCAAATATGCTCTGTGACGGGTGTCATCTATCACTCTATCACCACCACCACAGACCACAGAGTACTTTTATTTATTGCACAGACTCACGGAGTACTGCACAGACTACAATTGGTGTAGTGTTTTTATCGTAAAAATTAGAGCTGCGGTTTGCCGTAACTAACCCAGATGACCAGATTATTGTCAAAATTGGAATTAATTAAAAATTCGATTCAAGTATAAGGTGTCGCGCGACATGTGCGAGAAGCAAGGACAAGTACACTTTAGATAAACATGAATCTAACTAAAGTAACAGAAACGATAAGAAATCTTAATGGAAAAGAAACAAATGATGAATATACATTTCTTAAATAAAATATGGCAATTTTGAATTATTCCCTTAAGGGGAAGCAGGGTAGCCCGCGAAATTCAAATTTTCTTACGTTTTTTGCATTTTGCAGGTCAGTGTCAGGTTTTATGTCGATTAAAATATGATTCGCGGTCGTAAAAAATATGGCTTTACTCAATTATAATCTTTACAATCTTTATTATAGGACTAGAAATATGGACCAATTAGTTCAACCGGGTTTCAGACTGGCTAAAGTAGACTCATCCTTCATGGGGTGCTGTTTAAAATGTTATAATAAAATACATTCCCACATACTCCAACATGAACGAAACGAAATTTAAATCATGTATAAAACGCACACTATGCTGCCAAGCATATTATAAGTTGGGGGATTACATCGCTGACAAAAATGCTTGACTCAGCGCTGGTCCAGCTCCATAAGGGCGCATAAACTAATTGATTAGCATTCAAAAGTATTGTTGCAGCTGCTGAAGATTGTAAAACTATCTTTCCTTTGTATAAATTAAATCTCTTTGTATTGTATAATTGCATATCACATGTGTGAGCACTGTGACCATGTTGTACATTCCATAAAGCTACCATTTACTGGGTACGTCTTTCATTGACTTGAATGTTGCCCTGGCGGCTGAGAGTATGTCATGCTCACTCAAATGTCTCGCTGATGGTGGCGTATGTGTTGGATCATTAAGTTCCCTTCAAAATGGTTGAGCTAAGTGGTGCTGATCCATGCGTCATGTTCGTGAACGGGCATCGTCAGTAGTGACTGGTCATCTCTTAGCTGCCACGGTTTATTTTAATTTATTTAAATGTTTGAATTGTTATTATATTTTTATTACGGACGCTTTTAACGTGCACGTCTTTCTACATTGTTCTCACATGTATAAGTTCAACACGAATGATGTAACCAATATTTTGTAACAATATTTTGATTTGAAAGAGTGTCCGTGGAGTTTCTTGCCCGTTCTTCTCCATAGGTACCTACTACGCTTTGGAATGGGCAACTAGCTTCATTTTTCTGACTGACCGACCCCTTGACAATTCAAAAGTACCTGTAATTGGTTTATTTGAAATAAATGCTTTGAGTTTGGGTTTGAGCAATAGTGATAAGAAGATAAAGGTGTCAAATGTCATGATTTCATGAAATCATGACATTTGACACCTTTATCTTCTACCTTTACCTTTGCTAACATTTATGGAGTTGTGTTGCTGATTGTAATGATTATAATTGAGTAAAGTCATTTGTAACGACCGCGAATCATATTTCAATCAACATAAAACCTGACACTGACCTGCAAAATGCAAAAAACATAAGAAAATTTGAATTTCACGGGTTACCCTGACGCTTCCCCCTTAATGGCAACGAAAAATTTACAATATTATTGTGGTGCACAGCGTCTTCATTCATTTATTTTTATTTCATTCATTACGAATGTGAAAAAAACGATTTGTTTCACTTATATTCAATTGCCGTATTTTGTGATACGGCAATGATAGGCCTGCTGTATAGCTGTATACCGTATTTTCAGGAAAAGAATCGTGGAATGCTGTATAATACGGCAATTGCCGTATCATTAACAACGCTGCCAATAATTGGTGTCATTGTCAAGTTATATGTCTGTGATTCAATCAAATTTTTTGTTTGATTTTGTGATTATTTCTTCCGTAAACCGTTCGCATTATCGGACTGTTTCAAAATTTATCATACACCAGCATACACCTATATTTTTTAACCGACTTCCAAAAGGAGGAGGTTCTCAATTCGTCTGCATGTTTTTTTTTTTTTTGTATGTTTGTTACGCGATTACTCCGCCAATTATGAATAGATTTTGATGATTCTTTTTTTGTTTGGTAGATCATACTTCAGAGGTGGTCCCATATAAATTTTATTAACTTTGCTTGGGTAGTTCTTGAGTTAGCTTCAATTATACATATTTTTTCCCACTTAGTATGTAGATGATATGATAACTTCTTGTCACTGTTATTTACATAGCAGGTAGTGGTATTCGAATTTGCATGGGGTAGGTACCACAACTAAAAAGTGAAAAATAAAAACTTTTTACAAAAAAAAAACAACCGACTTCAAAAAAAAACACTACAAAGTGAAAAATAACTTTCATTTCGGAAGTCGGTGACAAACGAAAATTCAAAACCAAAGACACCGACTTCCGAAATTAAAGTTATTTTTCACTTTGTAGTGTTTTTTTTTGAAGTCGGTTGTTTTTTTTTTGTAAAAAGTTTTTAAACGTTTAAGAAAGAGTCGATATATGCTTAAAATCTAGAATAAATTGTTAAAATCAACCTGGTACGCAATTCCAAAAGACATCCCACCCATGTGCTAAGATATTTTAAGACTTATTTTATTTCAATAAGGACTATTTTAGATGAGACAGAAAGACATTGTTTTTTATTTTATTTTTTTTGTTTTGACATTCATCTGGTACCTAGTGTTGGCAGCAATAAAACATTTCATTGCTGTTTTGAACATTTTGAAACTTAAAAACGATGCTTTTGTGGTGAAAATGTGTAGAGTTGTTAGTTATATTTATTACTCTGTGTGGTTGTAGTTACCTACGTTAATATTTCTAATTTGATGAACAATATTCTATAATTATGTCAAATTCAATTTAATATTTTTTATGCATGGCAACACTGAAGTTGTCGCCTTGCCGTTGTCGGAACGCTGACGTCAGTGATTTTAGTATTTTACATTTGCGAATGGAAATAGTTTTCTAAAATTTATACAATTAATCCCTACCCTTGAGGCGCCGTGTTAACATTGTGGAAATCGAAAATGGCATCAGCCCCGGAGACAAAATTGCCGGAAACCGACAGCCCAGACGCGGGTTCTAGTTTCTTAGAAGAGTTTTACAGTCCCGTAAATTTGATTATAATTGCGATTATCTTTGTGTTGATGTATAAAATATACTCAAAGTTTACAAAGGTGCCTGCAGAAACACCGGCGGTGGAGTTGCCAAAAATTCGTAAGGATATGACAGTTGCAGAGTTGCGTCAATATGATGGTAACCAAGCTGATGGCAGGGTGCTGGTGGCGGTCAACGGGTGGATATTCGACGTGACGCGAGGACGCCGCTTTTACGGGCCCGGTGAGTGCATCCGCACCGGTGTTTATAAATAGAGTTGACATTACCATGACTCATTAATTATCCATTCAAAATGCAGACTGTGCACCTTGAGTAACCTTTTGCATTTTAAAAACATTGTTCAAGTGCTGCTTGCATATTTTTTCAATGTTTATAAATATTGATACAGCCACAGGCAATTAGACATGTGTTTTTATGCTTAGACAAGGCATACAATTCTGTTATACCCTATAATTATTTAAATATAAATTTGATAAATTACTACATATTTAAGCACAAAAATACTTAACTCAAACATGATTTTCCATAGGTGGACCATATGCAGCATTTGGAGGGAAGGATGCATCAAGAGGTCTTGCCACATTCTCTGTGACGTCATCAGACAAGGAATATGATGACCTCAGTGACCTGAACTCAATGGAAATGGAATCTGTGAAGGAGTGGGAAGCTCAGTTCAGAGGTATGTGTAACTAAGTAGTGTCTAGTCAATTAAGAAAAATTAATGAACGGACCAATCAGAGGAACTCATTCAAACCATCATTGATGAATGGCATCACCACTGTAAATTCTTTTAGAACCATGTTTCCTTGCTCAGTATCTTCTGATAACCTAACAAAATATTATGGAATGCAATGTCATTGTCCATCAGTCTTTTACGTAGCCAAATTCTGGGCAGACTCAATTTAGATTGCAATCAAAATGCTAAGAGTAGTTAGTGCCCTTGTAACTCAAGAACCACTTATTCAGTATTTAAAATTCATAGATTATGTTGGCTGGAACCCTTGAGAAGGCCTGTAACCAAATGTTACATCATAAGCCAGTACCCTAATTGCGTAACTTATGTTTGTAAGCAATTTTGCCTAATTTGTTTCATTTTGACAGTTCAACAACAATCATTGCGTTATTTACGTTGTTGAACAGATTTTTTATTTCCAACTTATGAAGCAATGGATTAGCAAATTGTTTCAAATCGAAACAGATTGTGACTGTGTTGTATTAAGCAATTAGGGTACAGGTTTCCCTTACTATAATAATAACCTTTCAACAGGCATTCGAATTTTAATTGTTATCGATCTCAATGAGTTCTCGTGACCGTTGAACTCATAACGAACACTGCCTAAATCCAGTTTCAACAAAGATATTAAAAGTTATAATATGTTTTTAACTTTATAAATCAAATGTGTGTGTATTGTTATTTGTTAGTAATATTGCCTTACCAGGGCCGTAGCTTAGCTGTTGTTACTGGTAAGTAAAAATGTTGATCTGTACTGGTCATTTGATTTTTGAATTTCTTGACTGATATTTGTAATGTGTGAGTCGTCAGATAATACTTAATCATCGGGGGTGATATACTGATAAAAAAAAGTAATTTATTCTGACAAAAATTATTATGTCCAAACATACCTACTCAATATAAAGTCTTTCCTTAAAACAACTGAATTTGAATAACATTCAGAATAAAGAATGATTTAATTGTGATTGTAAGATGCCGTGGTTAATTCTGAATTCTTTAGATGTCATAACAGCTTCACAGTACTTTGCTTATTATTAGTTGATATTTAGAATAGTTGTTATTTTTTAAGGTAGGGCATTGGTATATTAAGGTATTGCCCCATAACCCCTTCACTATGGCCCTGTGTCTTACTACTAATGTTAGACTTGTATTAGTTTCCCTTTAAGGACTCCTTGTTTTGGGGTAAATGCCTCGTCCATCCTGTACCATTTTTTACCTGTCTGGCACTGTTCATCCATTTTTTCCCAGCAACCAATGCATATTTTTCCTTGTGGTCTCAACCATGTCGTTGTTTCTAGTTTCAAAAGGTATACCATATCATTAGATTAAAGAACCCATAGGGATGCATGACTCATTTCAATTAGTGTGGCAGGTTTGGTTATAATAATAATAAAGTAATTTATACATAAAAACATTTACGTGACAGAAGGGCACAAGCTCAGTTAATTAACAAATTGCTTATACCCTCCCATTTATTTACCCTTTGTAGATTGTAGACAAGTTTCAAATTTAATTTTGGAGTAATTCAGTTGAAATTTTAATTACAAATGACTGTAGTTATTATGCATGAAGCACAGTTTCTAGTAATAAAAATTGTTGGTATTCAAATATCACATCTATGTTTCTTATGCATAAGGTTCAAAATTAGTAGTAGCCTCTTAATTAAAAATAACTTAAGAAACAATACAAAAATTAACATATTAGGGCTCCAAATTTCTCTTTGACATAAAATTATCATAAATCAGCAGTCGTTATTCCAATTTCCTAGAAGTATGAATAATAATAACCATCCACAGCAACTTATCTTTGTAGAAAATATATGCCCTTTGTGTTCAAATTCATGTAATGAAATTGTAATAAACAAAACAACCAAAATTATTTTCCTGTTAATCAGTAGGTACCCTAATTGCGTAATACACGATCAATCACAATCTATTTCGATTTGAAGCAGATTGCTAATCCATTGCTTTATAAGTTGGAAAAAAAAATCTGCTCAACAACGTAAATAACGCAATGAATGTTGTTGAACTGTCAAAATGAAACAAATTAGGTATAATCGTTTACAAAGGGTACTGAAAACATGTCAATATTTTTCCCTGTAAGGAAAAGAATACTTTAGTTGCAAAATAATACTACAGTTTGCATTTTTGCTACTTAAACCCATAGAAATGCATCATGTGGTATGTGACATACTTTTATTTGTGCCCAAACGACCTATTTCTATTCTTGTAATACAGTGGCGCTATTCAAATTACTAAGGGATTCGATGGGTTATTCGCACATATTAGGTTTATGGCCGAAAATGAAGTCAATGATAGAGTTGTCCTGGAGTCTAGATAGTATTCGGACAAAAATTTGTGTCGAAACGACACGTATTGATGAAGAAGAGTCATGGCTTTCTTGTCTTTTTGCGTCGAGATCAGTGTTCCGTCAAAGGTGCTTGCTTTCCCACTGACCAAACTACAAGCAATCTCGGCCCTCAGTGTTCTGGAGCCTGCTCTCACTGACGTAAACAAACACTGAGCCCGAACGGCCCGGATCTCGAAGACCGTGACCCATAACTCCGTAACTGTGTGGATAGAGACTGTGCCTTTTTTTTTGGGTGGTAAATTATCAAATAACTTCTCCCGCTCTGAGTGGAGCGGGAGGGCGTGTCAGACTCTTGCTGACTAAAACCCACCCGTATTCCTTCGGTTGCCCTGTTGCCGGGGGCCACGATGTCCCTTTCGGCCCTTATTCGCAGCCCCGGCAGGCATTGGCCCTAGCGGACCCCGTCAATTCTGCTGATATCTCTTTGAGGCTAGAGACTGTGCCTAAGTCACCCACCTCGCGGAAAAACAAAGCTAATGAAGTGTGAATTACTCGCATGAGTAAACTGATAATTTGTTTACTTCGCTGACTAAGGATGAATAATTTCTGTCCATGTTAGTGATATGGATCTGTGTTAAACTTTGACTTAAGGTTGAACTAGTCTCGGGCTCGAACTCACAGGTCGGCTTGGCTAAAAAGCACGCTGTGTCACCTGGCATCTTGGCGGTGGCAGATAGTATACTTGTCTACACGCACAACGTGTAGTTCGCACGCACACAAACGCCATTTAGAGGCGCTAGTGTGAGTTTCTTTTAGGCATCCTTTTTTCCTTTTAAATTCGTTATATAAGCTACTGCCGTGATTTTTTTCATATATCTAAAACCAACCATTTAGCTGGCAGGGGGGGGGACACTTGACTCTAACAAAAATTTGCACTTTAAAGCTTAACATTTCGCAAACGGATCTCTGAATTAAAAAATGGTTTTAACACACTCACAATGTTTTTGAAAGACCTTTTCAACGATACCCCACAACAAGGGATAGAAAAAAAAAATCCCCACTTTACGTGTAGGGGAGGTACCCCAAAAAATATTTTTCATAATTTTATTATACCACTTTGTCGGCATGATTAATATGTATACCCATGCCAAATTACAACTTTCTAGTACTAACAGTCTTGGAGCTAGACCGCGGACAGACAGACAGACGGACATGACGAAACTATAAGGGTTCCTTGTTTACTACAGAACCCTAAAAACGAATCTTTGTGGGCTCATAACTTTTTAATGGCTTTTTATTTTACTATTCTATTTCCTCACAGACAAAATGAATAATGAGACAAAACGATATCTTGTTTAACTTTGTACTTAATGTCAAACAGCGGAGTAAAACCCTCCCGAAATTTGAATGGAAAAAATATCGACTTGTTCCACCTTAAGGTGTGTCCACATCGCGAACATACGGCTACAACTCTACAAGTATGCGAGCACCGAACACTCCAGAACTGAAAAGCGAATGCTCGCACTAAGGACGCACCTTCATTGCTTCATGCACCATACGTCATTGGAACATCATTGTTAACAAGCAATAAATTTTAATCTATGTAACACGCCCTAAACAGTTGTCTTGTTTACACTTCACTAAATGATACGTATGAGTGTTCAATGTCTAAAGTAAATATTTATCCCAGACGCTTACCGATGTTTATGCCAATTTACATTGCGTTGTTGTTCGATAAAAATAAAACAATAAAATCGCATTTACATACAAAATGTATTCTTTACAAATATTTTACCTATAAATGTCTCAATAGTCACACTATTATATTAATCGAAAATGTACCGGTGTGGTGCTAACACCTTGGTTGTGTTTAAACTTTTATCTACACCCATGCTATAAAACTTCTATAAAAGTTTCTGGAACAGTTAGCTTGTTGGCAACATTATAACAGCCAGTGTCATAGTAACCATTACCTCATCCAAACGAGTGTTACAATGTTGTACTAAATTTCATTACGCAACTCGTTTCAACGTTCAAGCCGGGGACAGCAGCACCCGCTGCAGGCATGTGTGTGTGAGGTGCTGCTGCAGGCGACGTACATACGTGCAGTTGTACTGAATTTCGTGGGAATTTCTTTATTCTTGATCTCGAATTACAAATACCCAATGGTTTCAGAAACTTTTATAGAGGATTCATATCATGGGTGTAGATAAAGTATTGTATGCAACTGTTATAATTAGGTATTAAAATAATGTGTTGTATACAACAGTTGCATAAACAACTATTAATTTATGCAGTAAAATGATCTAACTAAAGTAACATAACGCTTGTAATACCCGAAGGTTTAGCAGAGGTGTGTCTGTGTTACTAAACTTAGTGCTTGTGATAGATACTGGTATGGATACCAAAGGGATTCGACCGATTACCGTTTGATCACACTCATTAGGAACTAGGTTATCGGAATATTTATGTTATCACTTTATCAGTCAGTGTAGAAATCGATCAGCTACCCCCAAGCTAGCCAGTACGTTCAGCCTTATGCACAGTGAGAGATAAAATGGCAGTAACTACAAAATGTAGAAAAACATCTCATTATAAATCTGTTGGGCGCCAATCCAGTTGAACACCAATCCTATCCTATACTATTAAATGAGCAATATTTGTACATATTTGTAATTTATTATTTGTACACGTTCTCGAAAACAGCTCTAACGATTTTAACGAAAGTTGCAATGTAGGGGTTTACGGGGGTGAAAAATCGATCTAGCTAGGTCTCATATCTGGGAAAATTAGTTTTTTCTATTTTCACAGCCTCGGGAATGTTGTATAACGTTGGTATACCTGGACGATATGTTTATCTATTTTCACCCGAGCTCGATCGACCAGATACTAATACAAAAAAGAATCATTTGATATCATATTCGACATTCACAAGAACAAAAATAGAAAATAAATTAAAGTAGTTTTCTTGGTTTCAAACTTAATTTACATGTTATGTTTTTTTGGTGGAATATTCCACCTGTTGTTTTGTTCTCTTTATTTTTAACAATGTAAATTTTCTGATTTAGCAAAGGCGATTGAAGACTAGCTCTTCTTTGAGTTCTGAAGTTCTTCCAAATATTTCCTATTTTTTCTCCAAGATTTTAAGTTTAGTTTAGGCGGTGCGCTGACCAACTGAATCGGGGCCAGTTAAGCCCGTAGCGTGTCTAGCTGTACTAAAATACTCAGAAGTAATCAGATAAGAAACATAAAACAACAAATACTTCACAATCAATAAGTTTGTTGAAGGTCAGAACTTGGTAGGTCGTTATGGGTGTGTCGGTTCGGTGCCAATTAAGAATTCTGATTGAAAAGGCGGGACCTATTTACTTATTTAACGCGGTTAAGTTGAGACTTTGATGCATGAAGAAAGCCAGCTAATCCCCATGAGTAGCGTAAGGTGGAATATGTAAAAAAGCCTCTATGAGTGACGGTCGGTACTAAACGTTCGTCCGGCGCACCCTAAACATAAGGTCACGCTATCAACTATTGCCGAAAAGCTCGTGCCAACACTCGATAAAGGCCTTAATTAGAACATGTTTTTTATTCTGTCACACGTTTCAGAACAGCTTCCCTCTAGTTCTTCCACGATCCCGCGCTGTCGTTGTCTCTTCTTTTCGATGAATCCATCAAGTCATCAAATCTTGGCAAGAGGGACTTTTGTGACAGAGATTGTTGTGATAATACGTTTGTTAAAGACCACTTCTTTTTGACCCCTTCATAGCCTAGAAGTTGCACATCTTTTGAAGGACTTCTTTAACAAATGAGGACTTCTCTCTAGAGATAAGCAATCACGACATTAATAATTATGAATAACAGCGTTGCATATAGGTTAATCTACGAATTGTGGTCTTAGAACTGAAGCCTAGATTTCGTCTCTTTGTAGTTTAATGAGATCTTTTGAGCTCTAGTATATCTACTCAATCTTCATACGTAAGAGCAATTGAAAATCACGCGTAGCAGCATGTGGAGATTAGAGATCAATGTTACGTATAATAAGTCATTACCGTGCTAATGCTAAGCACTAGAGTCTAGATCATGGCGTCCTCCCCTCGCATTAGAATGACTCATTCATAAACAAGTGATATTGAACTTCTCAAAAACCTCTTAGACTTTGTTCTCGTTGTTTTGATCTAAGATAATCTTATCGTATGTTTTCTGATGGAATGAACTTTTCTCTGATATCAGTTTGAAATATTCATTAATTTGCGTCTGAATGACCGCTACGCTATACCTAGCGTCACACCACGCTTGTACAAACTGTAACAAATGCAGTACAGTAGCCAGCCATGACCAGCAGTGGTAGCCTAGTGGTGTGACCGTCGGGCTGCCAAGTCATAGGTCTCGATTTCGAACCCAAGGCACGCACCTCTGACTTTTTGGATTCATGTGCGTATTGTATAATTATTCCTTCACAGTTTTTGAAGCAAGTGCTTCAAAAACGGTGAAGGAAAACATCGTGAGGAAACCGGCATGCCTGAGCGATATTTCTCGACGACATGTAAAGTCAAGTCAGAGGCCCATAGGCGGCATATAAGTCACTGTGTTCTACATGACAGTATACACATTTCTTGAAATGCCTTTGAATCCCCCACAAGTGAAGAATAGGGCATGGGGCGTGGCTCCAAATTACACGATAAAACATCAACTCTTTCGAAGTGGTTGTTTATCACAAAATATTCATAATAACAGTTGTTATCTACATATTGGATAGGTGCAGCGCGTTATCAGCTCATAAGCGCCCCCTCTATTTATAGAACGATCAGATTTCATCACGTGTTTGACGGGATTCGTGTTTAGCTCAGTTTTATAGCGTGGAACACATGGCACAGATCCGGTTGATATTAATTTCGAAATATTACCTCACTTTTGCTAATACTTGTGAATTTATAAATTTTAATTCAGAACGGTTACTTGAGTCATTAATGCGACAAGCTTTATTACCTTTTCTTTGCTTATTGTGTCCCAGTTTTGAACAAAGACCTGCTGCCTGTCTTCATTAAGGCTATGATCTCGCGCAACGTCTTTCCAGTGTAAGGTACGGGACATACACAAGTGGCGAGTGGCGCGGGCGTGGCAACGGTGTAGTCGCGCCCCGCTCCTGACATATTTCATACAAAATGTATAGGAGCGACGACGCGCGGGACATACACAGGCGGCGGGGCGCGGGCGTGGCACACAGTGGATCGAAAAAGGCTCTCGAAGACTCCTGTCTTCTGCCTAAATGTAACTATTTATTTATGATTTTTTGACATCATAATAATAAATAAATATAAGTTGTCAATTTGCCTACCAGATTGTATCCTATGACATTATGCATGATATTGGGTATTAGAATCCATTCCAAGCAAAAAATCGACACTTTAAAATTTGAGTTCCTATGTCTCGATCCATAGTGTGGCGCAGACGAAATATGAAAGGAGCGGCAACGGCCGCGCCACACCGTCGTCGTCACGCCCGCGTCCCTCACCACTTATGTATGTCCAGCGCCCATCGCCACTTGTGTATGGCCCGCGCCTTATCTATCGAGAATTCGCGACACCATACTTACTTAACTGACCAAACAGGTACAGACATTGTCATAACGGAGTATGGTATAAGATAGGACTTCCTTTGTGAGCTGGTGTATCGCAGCACCAGCAGAATTGTTCAATAAAAAAAATCAAAATCCTACAATATTTAGCAATAGCTTAAGTATCTGAGTGAGTCAGGTTCAGGTGTTTATTTACAAGCTGATTATTATGCTAATAAATATTGCGATACTAACAAAAATGTATTACTTATTCAGAGCAGAACGTGTTACTCATCTGTCAAACTATGTCAGATAATATTATGAAGTCTACACGTGCCTTCCACACGTGAAGGCTTCGCACATTCGAGATAAAAATAGTCAACAAAAACTTATTTACATTTTTATGAGTACTTAATGTACTATCGACCATAATACAAAAGAGTATTGAACTGTTTGAACTCCATTTCGGTCAGTAGTACAATGTTTTAATGAGTTTTCTTCACCTTTGTCAGGAATAAGGTAAGGGTTTTATAATGTAATCTTGATTATGTAATATATACATTTTTTTTTGCAATATTTCTTGACTTCACATTATTTACGTGCCTGTTATCAGACTGATCTTGAACGATAAGTTTATGAACAATACAATAATACATAATATTTAGGTAGGTATATTTCAATGCTATCATTAAATTTATGTAATGCGGTTTTATCTTTATTTATCAAAATGGATTTGCAGCACCTTTCACCTCGACACCTCATTTTTGGATTATTTGCGTAAAACTTATTGATATGATTTAATTGATTCTGACCAGAAGTTACCTGAAACAAATAATTATTTTCATAATTTTGGGCACTGTATTTATTTTACAAATTAAGACCAGGCACTCTAAAGGCAAATTCCACGCTAACTCCGCCCCCATGCACCCCGCCACTCCGATATGTACTAAACGCTAACATATCAGTAATAAAGTTGAATATCGCGTGCGCTCTTTGATCGTATTCGAGCACGAAACTAAATGCTTATTTCGTATATAACTAAAGTAATAATTGATCGAAAGAAAAAATATCTTGTGGCTGGATAATAAACTATATTTTCTTACTGTAAATATACTTATTTTAGATATAAAAGCCGAGTAATGTTCATCTTTTTTTAAATTGAGTAATCCTTGAAACAAGACATGATTTTCGAATAAAAAATGAATCGAGTGTAAATATTACAATTACGTAATTGTCTTGTACCTGTAAAGAAAAAGATCCAATGAATCATATACTAAAGTTCCATTTTGACTGTATGCGTGACTGTTTCAGAATATTAATGATAATTAACATACAATTTAGGGATCCCAACGCGTGGAAAAAACTCAGTTGATTTTCAACTCTCGGTGTTAAGCAGAGCGTTGAAAATCCAGTGTGCATAAAAATCTCGCCGCGATATTTTTACGTCCGTGTAAACGTGGGCTTACTGTCCCGCTGCAGGGCAAAGGCCTTTTAAAATTAAAACAGAAAAACCACAAGCATTGACCACGCTTGCAAACCTTATTTTTCTCTTGTGAATCTTCTCATGGATGGCTGCCCATCAGGGGCCTATTTAATAAAACCGACAGGCGAGAATCTGACACTCCAACAATTTTACAAGTTACTTTCATACATCTTCTGTTTTATTAAACAGCGTCCGTCGTGAAAATGTGTAAATTTTGTAATTCTTTGACAAATATGTCGCATTGTCAGTTATATGGAACAGGGTTTTGTCGCAGTTTTAATCATTATAAAATCACGCCTGAATAGGGATGATGCCTGGGTAAAAAAAAGAAATTCTATTTAGTCCGTCAGTCAAATAATAAAAAAATATTAGACACGTATTTTTTGCTTTATCATAATAATAAAAAAAATACTTAGATAAAACGCATCAACGTTGGGGAGTGGGGGTTGTCACATCACAAGTATAAAATCTACATAATCGTGACGTCATGGCACATTTTAACTCGATGTATCGCCGTAATCTTTTGATTATGTAAAAAATAAAAAATACGTGTCCAATATTTTTTTTATCGTCCCTTTTCCCCGAAGTGTCAGGCAGAGGTCTACTTAATAAGTACACACTCACATTTCGCCGGTTTTGAAACAACTCCAAGGTAGGCATCCTCCTTCCAGCTACCATGACTCTCGAGATATACAGTACCTTGCCCCACATAAACCAGTTGGTTTAAACTCTGTCAGCATTATCATCATTGATCGGAGTAGGTGGAGTGATTTTATGTACTCGCATCATGAATAGTCATAGAAATCATAACATGGATAAGCCTTTTTTCCGGGATTTCATTTTGGTACTTACGGGATTGAATCAAATATTGTTAAAGTAAGGATTTTTAAACTACTACATTAGAAATTTATAGAATGCGATAGATAAACATTTAAAATATATTATATTATTATATTATTTTTGTAGTATACCCATCCTTTTCTTGGAGCCCGATCACCTGTATACTATTAAAAACCGGCCAAGTGCATGTCAGACCACGCACAATGTAGGGTTCCGTAGTTGGGATGAATTTATCCCAAGAACAAACTCAACTTTGTAGTTGAAAAAAAAAATCTTTTATACAGAATGTATGGGAGAACATGTTTTTACAACCGCAAATTTAAGTTGGTCGATTATTACTCGTTAACTTGTAAAGCCTACTCAGCTGTGATAGTTTTCCTTTTAATTTCGTTATTTATACTACTGCTGTGACTTTTTTCACACATCCAAAACCAACCATTTAGCTTTTTAATATACTCACAATGTTTTTGAAAGACCTTTTCAACGATACCCCACAACAAGGGATAGAAAAAAAAAAAAAACTTCCCCACTTTACGTGTAGGGGAAGTACCCAAAAAAAAATTTTTTTTCATAATTCTATTTTACCACTTTGTCGGCATGTATACCCATGCCAAATTACAACTTTCTAGTACTAACAGTCTTGGAGCTAGACCGCGGACAGACAGACAGACGAACATGACGAAACTATAAGGGTTCCTTGATTATTACGGAACCCCAAAAAGACAGCAAAAGGGTTAAATATTTCTTATTCATATTGATGTATTCTTTATTCTACACATAACAACATTTAAAATTCCTTAAAAATGTCTTAATAATTTCAAAATCCCGGAATCCCAGGGGCATATCCATACTAATATATACGTGCCAGTGCATTGACCCCAAATCAATCTACCTACTCCGATCACTGATTTATCATTGCTAACAATTTTCAGCGGGGAAGGCCTTTTTTTTTTTTTTTTTGGGTGGGATATTATCAAATAACTTCTCCCGCTCTGGGTGAGCGGGAGGGCGTGTCAGACTCTTACTGACTAAAACCCACCCGTGTTCCTTCCTATGCCATGTTGCCGGGGGCCACGATTTCCCTATCGGTTTTCTTCGAACCCCCGGCAGGCATTGGCCCTAACGGACCCCGTCAATTCTGCTGACATCTCTTTGAGGCGCGCGTGGAACACAACGCGCCGTCGACCCGGGCTTGGTTCTTACCGGACGGCGAGCTACCCATTGCTCACCGTCCGCAAGCCCGCGCCTACGGTGGCCGGAAATCTTCTTGTGATTCCCGACGCCCAGGGCGTCTCCTCCTGCGGCGGTTAGGGGCGCGAGGGCGCGAAATTTGCCTCTCCCTCACGCGCTCCGTCTCCTCCTTCGCGAGCATTACTGCTTCGCAGAAGGAGGTGACGGCCTCCCATTTCCTCTCGCTCCGTAGCATGGCCCGAATCAGGGCCGGACGCGAGAGATCACCGCCGCCGATCGCATCCACAAGAGCGGGGAAGGCCTACAATCACAAAGTTCTAAATCGCAGTGCGGTATAGCATATTGCGTAAAACTGGGCTGACGCATCGGCCCACGATCCGCTAAGCGATCCGTGCGCACATTCATTCCGTCTGAACAATAAGATTTAGGTACTCGAGAACATCTCATTGTTTAATGATTGTGAAGTGCCGTAAGTGTTTACTTTGTTGAGTAATTGCTTGTCGTCTTAGATATCTTTGTAAATGAACTTTCAAATGAGAGAGCATTAAAACAGTTTTCAGTGATACTTTGCAATAAAGAATACATTTGTTTAAACAAGGTTACGGTAGTCTACTTATCATGCTATTCAATTTTATTCTGAGCTTGATTTGATATCTAACGTTGTGTTCGACCTTCTCTCCAAAAAAAAGATTGTATAATACATTATCACTTGCCACAAAGCCTATGGGAAGCCGGTTTCAGTAGGTCATTTTCTGTTCTGTCCACTGCAGTGTAACGGTAACTATGCCACAATACAGTGGTGTTCCACTTTCAAAACTAAAGCCTCTATGGTTCAAAACCATAGAGGATTTACTTTTGAATGGTTGTTAACGTTTAGGCCCGGCCCGTTGTCTTCGCCATGGTTTGTGTTCAGAAAACGGTATGTCATTTCAGATGTAATGGTTAAAAATTAAGATTACCTTATCCTTACATATTATAAAACAAAGTCTCCCGCCGCGTCTGTCTGTCTGAACGCGATAAACTCAAAAACTACCGAACGGATTTTGAAACGGTTTTCACCAATGGACGGAGTGATTCATGCGGAAGGTTTTAGTGTATAATTCATTATGGTATTGTTGAATATGTCGGAAAAAATCATGCCGACTGGGAGCTTTATTGGTGTGCGCCTCGGAAATCGTAAAAGTTACATAAAATTTATGTTTTACAGTATTGTTCATCTTAAAAAGTTCAACAAAAAAGTCCACGATGACATATGTCTATCTTCTAAGGATGACCCACAATAACCATTTTTATCTTTCTGTATTTGATATTTCATTGTTATTTTCGAAGCTATTTTTACCGGTATTATATTAATCCTTATCCAATAAAATATGTCATTTATTTAAGTTGAGCATTTAATTTAGATTAAAATATGCCTTGACATCATTTAATTTAAATGAATGGTTTAAAAGATATCACAGATTCAAAATTACGTGTAACAAAATAATTATGGTTGACGACAACGCGGGCGCAGCGGTAGGAGTCAGGAGTCAATGACCTTTCCTCGGCTATTAGGTATTTAATCCCGGTATGGGTAGTACGTTCCCGTGGGATATTTTCCGACATCCACGCGGGCGAAGCCGCGGGCAAAAGCTAGTAAATTATAATTTGTTTTAACATTATAATTCTATAGTTAAATATGCGGATGCCAAACTCCCAAAGGTTCTTAGTGCCATCTAGCGTTGCGAAAGGAATTACAGCAGGTATCGGTTTTAACGGCATTAAGACCAAAACAAGGTTTTCTCTTTAAATTAGGTCAAAGAAAATTAGAGAGTGTCGGTGGAAACAGATCCACCACATGTTTGATGCTGTAATCCCAAAAATCCAAACAAAATTTAATCTGAAAGAGAGTGTTGGTGGAAACAGATCCACCACATGTTTGATGCTGTAATCCCAAAAATCCAAATAAAATTTAATCTGAAAGAGTGTTGGTGCAAAACAGATCCACCACATGTTTGATGCTGTAATCCCAAAAATCCAAATAAAATTTAATCTGAAAGAGAGTGTTGGTGGAAACAGATCCACCACATGTTTGATGCTGGAATCCCAAAAATCCAAATAAAATTTAATCTGAACAAATAAAAAATATTTATAATCACGCGTGCATTGTCTGATCAGTTAATGATTATTCATATCTGAAAACAACGAAAGCCATGTGGGTGGCTTTAATGCATAACAATGGGATCGTTTATAATAACAACACCTGTATTTATCAAAGGTGTGGACAGAGATGAAGATATGGAAGATACAGGTACACACAATTTCTCCAGTTATGATTAAGTCCCATGTACAACAAACGGGGCGTGCGCCCCCTATGTTATTGAATACGTATTGTTGTCTATTGCCACAAATCGAGCACAAATCCAGAATGGGCTGCTACTTAAAGTTGAGAAATTCCTAATTTAAAATGGATAGTAAAAACGCCCCGAAAAAAAAAATGTGCATACTCAAAATATGAAATTTACTGCTATAAATACAAATTTCCGACAGCTTATATGCGAATACAAATAAAGAAACGACCGAATAAAATACTGAAAATTTCGAAAAATCTATACATATTTTGCTGACGTAATATTTTTCAAACAAGCATGCACCATGCATACAACATGCAAGTGAGCATGCAATATGCAGAAGGCATGGTTTCTGTCACGGCTCCGACGCTGCGAGGCTCCGACGGTTCCACGCGAGCTTATTTATCGTCGCAGATGGTTTTAACGCTCCTCAGCTCACGGTCCGCCTCGCCCCTCCTACTCCTACGCGGGCTTAAAGTACACTCTAGGAGTAGGCCAGACAAGACTACGTGGAGTCGGTTTTGCAGCGATTCGTTCCTGTCACTAACTTTTGTAGCACAATATATTGACTTTCGGAAACTTAGTATTTTCGGAAGTAATTTTTTTTCGGAAGCTTGATTATTTCCCATTTAAAAGGGAGATCGAACCCACAACCCTATGCTCAGCATTTGCATGGCCGCTAAACTAACGAGACAGTCATCGCTTATTATTTTAATAATACTTTCATGTCTGGCCCAGCTTTAAAAGCAAATAAATAAATAAAAACTAAACTTGTAAATGTGTCTGTTGACCACTTGAGACAATCAAGTCGTCTGAACTTGGTCACTTAAATACTTAAAGTATCATACAAATCGACCGACACACATTTGTAAGCAGTTTGAACTAAATCTTGGTGTTCAGTTAGAAGAGCAGTTAGGTTAGACAGAGCCATTCTTAGTTACTTTTACTTCTTTTTCCAAGTCTGCCCTGTGACCTCTCTGAAGTTGGCATGGCAAAAATAGCAGACAAACAAACGAAATATGGGATAATTAGCCGTAAATTAACCGCAAATTAACCGTGAAAACCAAAAATTTACCCCAAATTAATCGTGAAAACCAAAAATTTACCGCAAATACGGAAACCCAAAAATCAGTTTGCATGCTAGCTTCAAATGAAGTTAGCATGCAAAAATCGTGAAATCGATTAGAAACATCCTAGGGAACTCTACTTGAGCTCATAATTTGCCGCTTATTAGCCGCTGGCGATATAGCCCGAGACCTAAGGGTTTTTTTTTTTTTTTTCGAAATTTCGCATCCTTTTCATATTGGCGGCTCGCCGATCTTTGTAAAATCGAACTAGATCGCTCCGGCAAACTGTAATTGGGCCTGAAAGATGCTGCCTTAATTAACCGTGAAAGCCAAGAATTAACCACGAAAATCAGTTTCCAATGAAGTTAGCATGCAAAAATCGTAAAATCGGTTAGAAACATCCTAGGGAACTCTACTTGAGCTTGTAGGTTTAAGGTTTTAAGACTACCTCGTTGGTCAAGAAGTCTTTGATGCGATTACCGAGTTGAGCATAGTATAATGGTTTTATGGACTTTTAATAAATTCCCAGGAATTTTCGGAGTCTAGATTTGTACCCGGTTAATGACTATAGGCTGGCGGTATTCATGGTACTTATAAGTAATAACTTACCCTATATGTAAAAAAATGAATAAATGAGAATTATAAATGTGAAAGTTTGTATGTTTGTGTGTTTGTTACTCAATCGTGAACGGGTGCTGCTTGTGGTGACTGGTCGTCTTGCTGATCATGGTTTTGTTATTGTAACTAGTAATTAACTGTTTATTTATTTTTTACCTCGATGGTCCTAGTTTATCATTTATAACTGCCAATTACAGCTTTATGTAAGCGGGCACGCACTTTACGCCTGGAGGCTTTTATTTAGATATGTAGTTCTGTTTACGTTTAGTTTTTATTTCTGCTTGAGTATAGTTCTCGATGTTTTTGGTTGGTATATTGGCGTGTGCTAGCTGACATATGGCCAATAATTTATCATTTAAATTATGTTTTGTGTTGCGTAATGTAAATTATTTTGCATACTATTGTAAAGAATTATTTTTTTTCTAACTTGAACAGACAGCTGTGCTGCTGGGGAGTTTGTTGCGCCACTTCTTCTTCCCAGCGAAAGGCACTAGGAAGTGGTGAAGGGTGGGCGTTTTTGGGGGACTGTCTTATGTAATTTTGACGTTCGAAAAGTGCTGATTCTCAGCCTAATTTGAATAAATGACTTTTGAATTTTGAATTTGAATTTTGAATCACGCAAAAACGGCTGAGCGGAATTGGATGAAATTTGGCACACTGGTAGTTTATAACCTGGATTAACATATAGGACACTTTTTATCACGATATTACGTTCTCTTGGGATAATTCCTGGCCTTAACGCGGGCGAAGCTGCGGGCGAAATCTAGTAAGTTATAAGTAGTAACTTATAAGTACTAATTAATGCTTGTATTACAGCCAAAGAATATAGTCGTGATTTTTTGGATGTACCATTAATCTCTTGACTGATATTGATGAGCCAAATATCATCTCCAATGGTTAAACATACCCGTTGGTTACTGCCAAGTTAAAAATTTAATTTTAGAGGTATGAGGAACAGGGTGTAAAGTTCACTCATCCTCTATAGAAAATGTGGACCCTCCGACCTGACAGTGAGCACTGTGACCATGTTGTACATTCCATAAAGCTACCATTTACGTCTTTCATTGACTTGAATGTGCCCTGGCGGCTGAGAGTATGTCATGCTCACTCAAATGTCTCGCTGATGGTGGCGTGTGTGTTGGATCATTAAGTTCCCTTCAAAATGGTTGAGCTAAATGGTGCTGATCCATGCGTCATGTTCTTGAACGGGCGCCGTCAGTAGGGACTGGTCATCTCTTAGCTGCCATGGTTTATTTTAATTTTTTTAAATTTTTGAATTGATATTATATTTTTATTACGGACGCTTTTAACGTGCACGTCTTTCTACATTGTTCTCACATGTATAAGTTCAACACGAATGATGTAACCAATATTTTGTAACAATATTTTGATTTAAAAGAGTGTCCGTGGAGTTTCTTGCCCGTTCTTGTCCATAGGTACCTACTACGCTTTGGAATGGGCGACTAGCTTCATTTTTCTGACTGACTGACCCCTTGACAATTCAAAAGTACCTGTAATTGGTTTATTTGAAATAAATGCTTTGAGTTTGAGACGGGTGTTGTGTCTGGCGGGCAACTGCCCAACGGTTTCTTATATAAGGGCATCTCGTTTTGAGGTCATGACTACTTAACCCGGCTATCCTGTAGCTGCCTTTTGCTATTACACTAAAAGCCTCCAGCCAGGGGCGTAAACTAAACTTATAATACTAGGTGAGCGCTCGCTAAGCCTGTCGCCTGTGGGGTACGAACCTCGGCTCAGGGCGTCGCTGGGGGAGGACAGCAAGATGGGACAGGCTGGATCAATATGATTAAACGGGGAATTTAAAGCTAGCTTAGGCTCAGCTTCGACGCGGGCTGTAGCATCGTTGTCGAGCAAGGGTCGGGAGGGTGCCCAACGGTTGATGTCGGATAGTCTTATATAATTATGTCCTTTGCGCGGTAAACTTAAATTGCGCGATGCAGGATTTGTATGACGTCACGTCTTTTTGATGCGTAGTTCGTATGTGGCGGTGTAACCGCTACACAATTAACCTTTTGACCACTACAAATCCTTTCTGTGCCTGTGAACACTAGACCTGCAGTGTGCCAGTTAATAATTAACAAACCAGTACGCATGATACGGCATTCTTCTTCTATGATTCAACATTCAACCTTGCTCTATACGGTTAATTTCGTATGTTGGATCGATTTTATGGTAAACTTTTCTACAACTTTGACTGCGGCAGGTTGAGTTGATTGATTGGTAGCATTTTATGCTTCATAGCTAATCCAATTTTTTCATATTCACAAACTATACCAAACAAAAATTTTTGTAACCTATGATGTTATTTCCACTCAAACTAAAATCAACTTTAATTTCCTGTAAATTAAGTTGATTTTAGAATTACTTCTACTATTGGAAAAGTAATGTAAATATAATGGAGGAGCTCATGGCTAAGTTATAACAGCCGCACGGGTCGATTCATCCGGTTAAGCTACGCTTGCCAGGGTTGGTCTGCGGATGGGTGACCATCTTTACATACCGAGACCCCTCCGTGCCTCGGAAAGCACGTTAAGCCGTTGGTCCCGGCTGTCATTCATGTCAGTCATCTTTGACAGTCGTTACGGGTGACGACCCGTAACCCACAAGTCTGACAACCTTTCTGACAGTCTTACCAAGGGGTATCGTATTTCCCAGTTACTGGGTTATGGAGGTCAGATAGGCAGTCGCTCCATGTGAAATACTGGTATTCAGCTGCATCCGGAGAGACTGGAAGCTGACCCCAATATAGTTGGGAAAAGGCTAGGCAGATTGATTAAATGGAAAAGTAATATAAAATGAAGTTTTAGCCCAAACTGATATTTGTTTACCTTTTTGGAAACTAAATTGCGAGCGCAATATAGCGATATTTATCATGAACTATTTCCCATCCATGACAAAGGTTTGAAAACCAAAAGTTAAACTCAGTTCTTTCCATTTTTCCAGAGAAGTACGACCTCGTAGGACGGTTATTGAAGCCGGGTGAAGAACCTATAAACTATTCAGATGAGGAGCCAGAAGATACCGATGCCTCCACACCCTCACCGACAGAAGATAAGAAGGAACAATAAAATTACGGAATAACTGGTCAACTTACAAGGAATCAAACAGTTTGGACAGCAATCAAATATGTATGCTGGTGAGGTTTTTGAAGTATACACTTGGACAAGGAATGATAATAAAAATTATAATAGTTCTATTTTTACTGAAAGAAAATTTAAGAATATCTCTAAACCCATCTAGTCCACACATTTTTCTGATCATTTCTCGATTGCAATAAAAAAAAATTGTACCTTGATTTTTGTTAGGTCATAATCATAAGTTTATTTTTGATTGTGGCTGTGGTTTATTTAATGTAAGTATAGCTGACTGTACAACTTGATGAATTTTATTGCTTATTTTCTACTGCGTCCCTTGCTGGCTAACATCACATTCATTAAGAATGAAAATACTCGAGTTTAAATTAATGTCTACTCAAGAGTCAAAAGCGATATCCTCTACTTACTTCAGGATTCGTTACTGGTTAAAATAACTTTTTTTTAAACATGTGTATTTATTATAAGTTCCAAAAAGTATGGTCAAGTCTTTATACTCATAGTTAAATAACATAGTATTACATCATATTGATGTCTCGTCCAAAAGTTGTAGAATACTTTGTCTAAGTCAACACAATACTTCAAAAGTCTAGTCAAAAATTATGAACATGTTGCAATGTTCCAGAAATTTGATTCGCCTCAAACATTTGATTGCTGCCAAAAACTTTGAACCCTGCAGATTGAGTCGAGGAAGCTACGAATTTTAATTATTTTACATAAATTAATATGACGGCAAATAATACTTATTTATACTTAGTTGTGATAGAATGCGGTCGTATTGGATCTATCTGAATGTGATTAGAGATCAATAATGACTTACCAAATTATATCCTGTTCAAATATAAGAAACTTTTTGTACGTTTAGTGATAAAATGTAAAATGCCACATATAAAGTCGTAAAGAATTAAAATTCATAGCTTCTGTCGCAAAACAAACAAGCCTTGGAGAATTAGAAGGTGATTTTACTGTATATATGAAATCTATTGTATCATTTTCACTTATAACTGTTGCTTATTGCAGATTTTTGAATATATTATTATATATTTACAGTTTCACGAATTGAAAGACTGAGTGATGGCATATTAATTTAAATGAATGATGTAAAGGAAATCTAATCATTTATTGCACATTCCCAACATTATTTGGACAGCAAATTGTTTTATTTTGTGCCAACCGATGTTGAAGAGGCTGCGCGCGCAGTTATGCCATTAGGATTTAAATTAATATTATAGCTGCGGGAAGGACACGTGCGGCGAAAATGAGTTTGTATTATGAGTTGATAAAAATTATTGTTACTTGTCTTGCATAAGTTTTACGGCAAAAAGGTGCCTATAAAAATGTTCGATAATAATAATTTAAGATGATCGTCAATTAAGTCGGTCGCCAGAAAAAATATGCTTTCAATGGTCGATGAAAGAACGAGTCAATGTCAATGTAGGCACCTTAAAATTTGAGCACTTTCGACAATTCGACATGCTGTCCTTTAATTCTATATTTTTTGTAAACAGCTGTAATTATCGAGGAAAACTTTACAGCTTAAATTGGAAATGTGAACAAACAAGCTGGATAATATTCTAAATTTTTAAGATTTATTTCGTCCTAATTTATTCTCTTATGATTTGTATTGATTGTGCGTTTATGTTATGTAAAGAATGTACGTGTAGTTGACTGTCCAATGCCTATTTAACGCCGGGACGGGCAATGTCTTAATTTCTTATTTAAAACTATTTGTCAACATAGAACAACTTGCTTGTCTAGCTTTGTGATTGTTGGACCGTTACACGAAACATTGGCTACAGCGACAACTACGATCCTTACTGGACCCCACCTGATATTCGGTACTTATTATTAGTAACACGGTATAAATTATGCGTTGCAAGCGAAGAAAAAAATACAAAAAATAAATAAGGAAATGTGCATAATATGTGTAATTAAGGATCTAAATAAATGAAATACTAATTTGTGGTAAAATGATGTGTGTGTGTGATTATTAGTTCGTTCCTTTAGTGTTGAGAGCGATGTGATATTTTTGGCAAAATCATTTTTATTTTTTTTCTGTCGCATACATTTTTCGTTGGCAATCGTCTTGTTCAACTAACGTCGCGTTCTATTTTACCGAAGTACAATAGTATGGTTTGCCTCAAATATCTTTTTCGCTTTTAAATTATTTTGTTGTGATCATACTTGTTCATTGTTTTTTTATTAGTTTGTTTTAGTTTTGTAAGATCATCTGGTGTATGAATTATATTGGAATGGGATTATGGTTATTATTGTTAAATCTATGTATTTGAAAAATGCTTTGGAAAACTGATGTTGAAATTAAATTAAAGATTGCTTTGCTAAAGATGTTATTAACATGCTTTCATTATTAACACCTATAGTTTGAAATATGTGTCTATTTTTATATCTTTACGTGCGTAATTCATCGTCAATTGAAACTAATTAGATTAGATTTTAAACTAAAGCACGCGACAATAACGCTTAGAGCAGTGCTAATAAATCCAACATAACAAGAATAACATTTTCAGTATTCCAAAGCATTTTTTTTAAAACGTTCTTTTATAAATATGCAGTAGTATAATGAAACATTTGCTACTTCAATCCGAACGACCTTTATGTATTTATTTGGTTAGCGTTCATTAATAATTGGAAGCTTTATGTGCTGAGAATGGATTAGAGATTGCATTTATGGAGTTATGACTATATGGAGAAATATATTTGTACAGGAGACTGCTTATAAACCCTGGAATAGATGTATATTTTTGTAAAAAGATGCGTATGATAATTCTGATTTTAAATTATTAGATTAACAATATGCAGCAAGATACTAGAAAAAGCCAATGAACATCCAAGGAAAATAAGTGTGCCATCTTCAGTGGTGCCATCTGAATTTATTTTTATGCTATCAATATTTAAACAAGCTTCATCGGAACTAAAATAATATTACTTGGTTTATGAACAGTCTCGTAAGATTAGCATCTAAATTATGAACTGCCTTCAGGCCTAACAAGATGACATGGCATGTTGCTACCAACATTTACAATCTATACATTGCATATTATGATCTCACTGAAAGACTGCCGTTTCAGTTGCTAAACCGTGAAAGCTGATAGCAACACGTTCAGAATTACCGCATCTTTGGGCCTTATTTTAAGAATGGATGTGAACATAACAAAAGAATTTGGGAAATCCGTCGTATTGAATTTGGTCCCAAATGTTTGTAAGATAATAAAAATATATAGATGTCAGAGTTATATTGCGAGGAGTGATAAGTAAAAAGAATCGTATCGCGGCTAGTTTAAAATCTGCATGTCGGTGGAAGTCATTCCTATATCGTTTTATAATAAAATGTGGGAGTATAATAATGTTCAGCACTGCAAGATGTTACTAATAACTAAAAATACCTAAAATGTTTATTTTAACATTGTCACATGAATTTAATTAAAGCGTTTTACATAATTATTTTGTTTTTTTACCCCAAACTTTCGGTTTAAAAGAAAGAAAAATAGGTTTATTTGTCACAGAAACACGTGCATACATAAAAGACAAGAGTAATCAGAGAACAACACGAAGTACATAACAAATCACGAGCATAGAACAGAATTTACTTAGGTGGCAGCAGCACGACATGACTGTGACAAGAAGGCTTCCACTTGGCATGATGCTGTGCTATGGGGAACTCGCAGCACAGCGCTGATTTTCAGTGGTCACCCGAATAAAAATGCATGTTAGATAAATGTCGACGTTATAGACGTAAAACCTGTGATACTCGCCACGAATCGCTGCGTTCAGCTGCAGCTGATTTCACGAACAAACCGTCTTCATTACAAAATGGGTTCCAACTTTAGTCCAGAGTCCAAACCTTCGAGAGAGCTATTGTATTTTGAACTTTATTTCGACAAATGTAAACTCACTAGAACCGAGTCGCAAAAACATTATAATTATGCTAATGCATACATCATACAATTTTGAATCTTACACAGTTATGATAACGCTCACTCTAGAATGCTTACATTTTGCATATTTTCTGTTTTATGTACCGTACCTACCTGAACCTTCCGGGGCTATTATTGTAGGGATCCTTTACTTCTTGGCCTCGCACATCCTGAACGGTGGAAAAACATACTTTCTCGCTTTCCGCATCAGCGGCATCAGAGACCTTTACAGCTGAGAACCATGTGCATTGTTGCAGCAGTTCCTAGTAGGTACCTAGCAACTTGTCGCTCTTCGTTTCCGGTAGTGAAATTGTAGATTGATAAGGGTCAGCGCTCACTGAGTTGCAAAATGTTCGATCATGTTCTTTGCAGTCAAGTTTCAATTACAGATATTACCTACAGAATTAACTATTTGCGAATCTATTTTAGCTGTGATTTAGTTAAATTCATTATCAATGAAAAATTGCTGGAGCAATTTGCTGCTCAGTGCGTGCAACCCAAGAGCAAGATTCCATACGAATATAAACCTTATTATGCTTATTTGTGCCTAACCTGCGTCTCTGCTTAGCGTTTGTGGACTGCGAGAAAGCCTTCGATTCGACCGAGACATGGGCTGTACTGCAGTCTCTTCAACGGTGCCAGATCGACTATCGGTAGATCGAGGTGCTAATGTACAAAAACGCCATTATGTCAGTCCGACTCCAGGACCAGGCGAGGTGTGAGACTGGGACTTCTGCTCTGACTAGGTACACACGGCTACACATCAAGCTATACATTTCCAGTTTATGCTGATTTCGCATTGTATAGGATTTCCGTACAATGCAAGGTCAGCTTATACTGGAAATGTATAGCTTGATGTGTAGCCGTGTGTACCTCTTGTAGGCTGAGTTTACGACTGGAGGTTTGTAGTAGGAATTTTTAAGACCTTAGGTTCTTAACAGTTTTAATTGGATATAAAATGCAGTTAAGACACAGTAAATTAAAAGGAAAGGATCCGAGGTAATTTGGTAAATAAAAACAATAGTTTGTAATGATCACATACCTAATTATATTATAAAATGATTTAATTACAATAAACAGAATAAGTATCATAGTGTAGGGAGACTGGGTACGGTTGTGACAATCGCAATATTAGCGAAACTAAAGAAAATACCGGGGAGGGTGTAGGTAAGGGGAGAGAGGAGTGTCATGCATGCGGGTCTGAACTGGTCTGAACGTATTTCACATTATTGCATCAGCCACAGAGTACTTTTTAGTCAGCCAGTGTGGGATGTTGACATTGGTGCCGATTCTCTTGTTCACAAACTAAACTAAATTTAAGTTCAGTGCATCTTTTTCTTTCTATTTAATTAAGAAAAGGACAGAAGATAAATTTTAGTTTAGGCCTGTCAAATTAATCATTATTAATTAATTTGACAGGACTAAACTAAAACGTATCTTCTGTCCTTTTCTTAATGAAATAGAAAGAAAAAGATGCACTGAACTTAAATTTAGTTTAGTTTATGAACAAGGGAATCGGCACCATTAGCAGATAGGCCCTCATTACATTTTAACAGTCAAAAGTAAGTATTTTACTCGATTTCTTTTAATGATCGTTGTTATAATATGTGTACCTACGTACAGATACAGTAATGAGTGTTCCTTTTCATTATAAGTTATTTTAAACATTAAAGTGGTTTAAAATAGCAGTGCTTATACTTTGTGCGTACATTATTTAATATTGCCTTTTGATTGTTTTTTCGCGAAGGAGTGCTTTGGGTACGGTTGTGACAAATCTTTTGGATACGGTTGTGACAAAATTTAATTTTTTTCTTTTTTTTGCTTTTAGATGCCCCGAAAACGCTTTAGGAAGACGGAAAGAGGTCTATGTGAAATAGAAAAATATGAAAAGCTTATATAGAAGTGAAACGAGGAAAATCATTACGGAAAAGCTGCAGAAATGCACGAAGTTATTTAATCGCATGTCTTTGTTGTGATACAGTCGAAAACGCGATGAAACCGCGCGAACCACAAGACAGCATCAGCATGGGGTATATTGCTCATAATAAAGTTTTCTCTGAGGAGCAAGAACAGCAGCTCTCAAGATATATAACACGTTCTGCTGAAATATGTTTTGGCCTATCTCCGAAAGAGGTACGGAAGTTAGCTTTTGAGCTTACAACTAAATATAATCTCAAGCGACCTGCTACATGGCTTGAGAATGAGATTGCTGGATTGGCTGGTGAGGAATGGCTTCGTTCATTCATGAAAAGAAATCCTTCGCTCTCTGTTCATGTAGCTCAAGCTATTAGCCTTTCAAGAGCAACGAGCTTTAATAAAACAAAGATGGAAGCCTGAAAGTTTGCAAATTGAGACACATCTATGAGCCACAGGATTTATACAATGTTGACGAAACACTACCGTCCAAGAACTCGATAAAGTAATAGCAAGCCGTGGCATACGGCAAGTGGGAGCTCTTACTTCAGCTGAACGAGGAACATTGGTCACAGTTACATTTGCAGTAAATGCCTTGGGCAAGACTATTCCTCCTTTATTTATATTTCGTCGGGTTTGTTATCACGATCATTTTGTTAGAGACGGGCCTGTAGGATCGATTTGAACAGCAAATCCTTCAGGCTGGATACAAAATGCGTACTTCTCGAATGCATAGAATCTTACTAGTGCCAGATAATCATTCTTCACACATCCACATTGAATTTATGTAAAGAAAAACTTTTTACAAAAAAAAACAACCGACTTCCAAAAAAAAACACTACAAAGTGAAAAATAACTTTAATTTCGGAAGTCGGTGTCTTGGGTTTTGTGTTTTCGTTTTTTGCCACCGACTTCCGAAATTAAAGTTATTTTTCACTTTGTAGTGTTTTTTTTTGGAAGTCGGTTGTTTTTTTTTGTAAAAAGTTTTTATTTTTCACTTTTTAGTTGTGGTACCTACCCCACACATATTCGAATACCACTACCTGCTACCAGTGACAGGAACTTATCATATCATCTACATACTAAGTGGAAAAAAAATACGTATTTTGTAGCTAACTCAAAAACTACCCAAGCAAAGTTAATAAAATTTATATGGGACCAATTTGGGAGCATACCCTTTCAAACAAAAAAATAATTTTCAAAATCGGTCCACAAATGACGGAGAAATCGGTGGACATACATAAAAAAAAAAAAAAAAAACAAACATACGCGACGAACATATAACCTCCTCCTTTTTGGAAGTCGGTTAAAAATGGGATCACTTTGCTTTCATTTCCTCCACACTGCTCGCACAAACTGCAGCCGCTGGATAGATCTGTCTTCGGACCCTTAAAAAAAGCTATACCTAAACACTGTTTGTGACGAGTGCATGCGAAGTCACCCTGGAAGAACGATATTAATCTACGACATACCAGGTATTGTAAAAACTGCAATGTTTTTAGCTTTCACACAAGCGAATATTCAGGCTGGTTTTTTCAAAACTAGTATTCACCCATACAATCGTAATCTATTCGATGAAATTAATTTTGCTCCATCTTTTGTAACGGACCGACTAAATCCAGACACTGAATAGAACAATCCTGCAACATAATCTTCTGCAATTGATAGGCAAACCCCTGTGACTGGAGCCACTAATATTATCGAATCATCTTTTGTAACGAACAGACCAAACCCTGACACTGAAGAAAACGATCTTGCTCCTATTAGTGAAATACCGCCGGTATCACAACTATTAGACTTTTCGTTAGGAGAGAACGATCCTGGACCTAATGATGAAACACCACCACTTTCACCTTCCATATTGGGCGAATCTTCAATTCGAAATTATTGCAATGATCGATCAGCCAACTGCGTCATCTTCGGCCACACCACTTGTTTTTCCCCTGATACTATTTGGCCGTTCCTCAAGGAAAATCAAGAGGTTCCAGAACCAAAAAGTCAACCATTTATACTGACACGCCGGAAAAAGAGGCAGTAGGCAAGAATATGAAGAAAGATGAAAACGTCTGACACGCCCTCCCGCTCCACCCAGAGCGGGAGAAGTTATTGTATGATATCCCACACAAAAAAAAAAAGGGGCGACTAGAATCAATTTTTTTTTTTGTTTATTTATACGTTCAAAAGTGCCTTCTAAGGCCTATTTGAAATAAATTATTTGACTTTGTCTATATTATACGGGGTGGCACGGACATCGACGCGAAAACTGAAACCATGGATTCAGTACATGATTCTGAACACCCCTGCGTTGAAATTTTTCGTCGTTTATTTAAAAAAAATCTGTCGTTTTATAGAAAAGTGCAATACCTACGCGGTCAAAATGTATGGAACAACAGATTTTTTTTAAATAAACGACGAAAAATTTCAACGCAGGGGTGTACTTAATCCATGGTTTCAGTTTTCGCGTCGATGTCCCTGACATCCTGTATACACATTTAAATGTTCTTGTGTTACGTAAACGTGAATTTTTTCGAGTAGAATAGATATTTCTTGCAACAAAATTGATTGATGACCATTTTGGTGTATTTTTGAACCTGTCACTCTACCGACCCCAAGTACTGTCACAACCGCCGGCGGCGTGTGGTCGGTTGTGACAATTTCTCTTTTTAGGGTTCCGTACCTCAAAAGGAAAAAAACGGAACCCTTATAGGATCACTCGTGTGTCTGTTTGTCTGTCTGTCCGTCTGTCACAGCCAATTTACTCCGAATCTAATGAACCGATTAAGTTGAAATTTGGTACACATATGTATTTCTATAACCCAAACATGAATGTGTAACGTAAATAAATTAATTTTGAATATAGGGGCCACTTTTGGAAGAAAAAAAAGAAAATTTAAAAAAAAAGTTTTGCTAACAGTACCGTGTGACATATCAACTTGTTGCGAGGATCTTAAATATACTTATTATATAATTTTAAAATAAATACTTTTAAAGATATTTAATAAATTCAATGAAAATTGACCTTCCCCCCCCCCCCCCCCCTTATCTCCGAAACTACTGGACCAAAAATTTTGAAAAAAATACATTGTATTGCTCTTTACTCATAGATTACAGGAAAACCTATAAGAAGTCTATGGTCTTAAAATAACATGGTAAATCTCTCAATATTGTGCGTACAAACTTACATTTCATCGCTCGGCATCTAATAGGCCCATCTCTCTAGCTACTATAATATCAAAATATCAAAAGTGTTTGACCGTCTGCTTAACACACAAATAAATAAAACTATAAATGTTCATGACAACCAATTCGGGTTTCGGCGTGGTTTGTCAACAGAAAGTGCAGTGTTGTGTCTTAGGCATACTATCAAATACTTACTATACACAGCGTGGGACGCCGATTTATGCTAGCTTCCTCGACTTATTCAAGGCTTCTGATCTGGTTGCTTATGACGTATTGTGGAGAAAGATGGAGAAGGATAGTTTGCCAATGGAGCTTATAAACATCTTTAAATTGTGGTATGGTAACCAGATCGATAGTGTACGATAGGCTGGAACTTTTTTCAGGCCATTCAGGTTGGAATGCGGGCTGAGGCAGGATTGTCGAGCTCATCAGCACCAGAGTGGGTTGCTATATAGATAGTATTTGTGTAAATAATATTAGCTATGCAGACGATATGGTGCTTCTGAGCGCGTCAATCTGTGGTCTCAGAAAGTTGGTTGCCAAATGTGAGCAGTATGCCAAAACACATGGTTTGATAATATATAACTCCAATAAGTCGGAGATCATAGTCTTTGAGGCTGGGGGTAGATCGGGTTATGTACCACCTGTATTACTCAATGGGACTCCACTACGAAGAGTATTTACGTTTAAATATCTTAGTCATATATTGACCCCTGACCTCAATGACGGACTCGATATTGAGCGGGAACGAAGGGCGTTGTCGGTAAGGGAGAAAATGCTGGCTCGCAGGTTTGTATGTTGCTCACTTAAAAAGTAAAAATTACTTTGTTTCGAGCTTATTGTACAACGTTTTACACGTGCAGCCTGTAGGCTAGATATACCCAAAGGTCGTGCAACGCCCTTCGTGTCCAATACAACAACGCTTTCAGGGTATTGGTGGGGCTGCCCCATTTTAGTAGCGCATCGGGAATGTTCGCAGACGCACATATTAATTGCTTTTACGCAACGATGCCAATGAGGTGTGTATCCCTGGTGCGTAGAGTACGGACCAGCTCCAACAATATCCTAAAAAAGATCGCTATCAGGCTGGATTGCATGTACATCAATCACTGCAGTGCCATCTCCCATGGGGTGAAATAAATTTAAACTAGATTACGTGGGGCACTCAGAAAGTTTTGTGATACTAGAAAAAAATATACTACAGGTTATAATTTTTGTTTATTATATCTTTTCAAAGAACTCTCCATTGGCGTCTATACACAGTTTTATACGTCTAAACCAATTTTCATAACACATTTTCTAGTCCGCATGAGACACCTCTCCAATCTCCTTCTCAAATGCAGCTAGTGCATCTTCAGGTGATGAAAACTGTTTTCCTTTGAGTTGATTTTTTATTTTGGGGAACAAGAAAAAGTCGCACGGAGCCATATCGGGATTGTAAGGAGGATGACCTATAAATTTGACTGGTGTGCTGTCCAGAAAGTCCCTTGTTTTGAGCGCCGATTGAGCCAGAGCGTTGTCGTGATGAAGTGGCTAGTGTTCGGTCGCTTGCTGCTTGCAGTAGTAAAAACTTCTGGCAAACATTTGGTAACATACCATTCAGCATTGATGCTCCTTTGATCTCGTCAGGGTACTGACACCAGATAACCCGGCAAAGAACAAAAACTTGCGATCAAAATTTTGCCTGCACTTCTGGCTCGCTTCACTTTGGTAGGCGTTGGTTCATTTTGAACAGCCACACGTTCGACTGACGCTTCATTTCTGGATCATATTGATAAATATCCTGTAATGATATCTTAAACGCGCCGAGACGAGCCTGCTACAAATTTTGCTATCATGTCTCGGCACCATTCTACCCGAACCTCCTTCTGAGCCTGCGTTAGATTTTACGGTACCAGCGTGAAACTATCTTTCATAACCGAAGATGCCTGTGTAGAATTTCTTGCACACTTCCCGATCCAATATATATAATAATAATAGCGAATTACATATGAAGAGGTTCAGCATATACTGCAGTATATGCTGAACCTCTTCATATGTAATTCGCCTATTCTCTTGAATTAAATTTTTCACAGCCAGCACGTTTTTTTATGTAATCATCGCGCGAAAATATTCTCGTTGTGAATCCAGTTTTCAGTAAGACAGAGTATTTTGATTTTGCTCGTAAAAAAATATGGAGGGAATTTCGAATTTGGAATGTTATGTTTTTTTGTAATAAATAGTCATAGTTTTAATTGACATCAAAACCAGCCAGTATCCTACAGACAAAAACTGACCTGGTAAAATAAGCTAACATAGTTCATAAGTTTACTAACACAATGAGTCCTTGTTACTTGAATAAACAAAAATATCTGGATGACCATTTTTCTTTTGAACGACGTTTTCTAAAAATTAAACCTAGCTAGATCGATTTATCGCTCCCGAAACCCCCTGCATACTAAATTTAATAAAAATTCTTGGAGCCGTTTCCGAGATTCAGATTATATATATACAAGAATTGCTCGTTTAAAGGTATTAGATTTAGATAATTATTATAATACCGCGAATGTGAAATTTTTAACGAAAATCAGATTTTTGTTTTATTTCATTCGACACGTTCAAATAAGTGATCCTGCAATTTAAAAAAATTGCAGTTGGAATCAAAATCAAAATCAAAATATTTTATTTCACATAAACCTACATGGGCACTTATGAAACGTCAGAAGCTAGGTGCACGGTTCCAATTGGTCGTTTCCTATGGAGAAGAGCCGGCAAGAAACTCCACGGTTACTCTTTTAAAAATAATTGGCTTTTACAATACTTTCAAATAACAGTGTTTCTAGGTATGGGAGGACAGTGTAGGTCTTTCAATAAGTACCAATTACTTAACAAAATAGAAAATGGTCAACAGGTCTACAATCCACTAAGCCTACAGCGTTCTCACATTCACAAAATATGTAGAAAAGAATCTATACAAAAAAAAAAAAAAAAAAGTAAAAAACCTATTTTAAATAAAACGCAATTATATGATTGCTATTACAACTGTAATCAATCTGAATAATTATCATGTCCACAAAAGCCACAAAAAAAAAGTATATAATGTCAAATAATAGAATAGTAAATAATGTCAAGGGCGAATGTAAAAATAAATAAAAATAAAGATTTAAATAAACATGGTAATTTGGGAGCAGTTAATAGACTCTTACTTATTTATGCCGTTAATGAGGTACCAGGGAAGCCACATGTGCAGAAGGAATTATTACCAAATTTCCTTGTCTTCAACGTAGTCTTTAATTTTATAATATGAATTCTTGATAAGGACAAGTTTGATGTGGGTTTTGAACTTCCCATCGCTAAGTTCTGTCACAGACTTTGGCAACTTGTTATAAAAGCGGATACTGTTTATAAGAAATGACTTGCTTGTTTTAGTTAATCTAAATTTGGGTATCACAATTTCATGTCGACTACGTGTATTTATATTATGGAAATCGCTTCTTATTTTGAAAAGTCCTAAGTTTTTGCGAACATATATAATACTTTCTAAGATATAAAGTGAAGGCAAAGTCAGTATATCAATTTCTTTGAATTTGTCTCTAAGGGACTCGCGAGGGCCCATTTTATAGATCGCGCGGATTGCCCTCTTTTGTAAAATGAAAATTGAATCTACGTCAGCTGCCGATCCCCACAGCAGGACGCCATAAGACATAATACTGTGGAAATAAGCAAAGTATACTAACCTAGCTGTGGCTATATCAGTCAACTGCCTTATTTTTCTTACTGCATATGCAGCTGAACTTAATCTACCTGAAAGAGTTCTAATATGGGCGCCCCATTGTAATTTTGAATCTAAAGTAATTCCTAAGAATATAGTTTCCGTTATTGCATCTAGTTTTTTGCCATCAAGTTTTAGATTTAGACCTACTTGAGGTACATTTGGTAAAGAGAACCTAATACATTTCGTTTTGTTCGCATTAAGTAAAAGATTATTAGCTGCGAACCATTTTGAAAGTACAGCCAGACTATCGTTGACATGTAATACATCTGTATCTTTCCTGTCTATTTTAAAAATAAGAGAAGTATCGTCAGCAAATAGAATTATATCTGATAAGTTAGTCATCATGTAAGGAAGATCATTTATATAAACTAGAAATAAGAAAGGGCCGAGAATTGAACCTTGAGGCACGCCCATTTTCACTAGAGACCCCGAAGACATCGCCCCATTAACATTTACTTTTTGCTGCCTGTTTGATAGATAGGAAAGAACAAGATCAGCAGCTTGTCCACGAATTCCGTAGTGGTGTAATTTACAGATCAGTGTATTGTGGTCAACGCAGTCAAACGCTTTTGAGAGGTCACAGAAAATGCCAATTGCATCCTGGGACTTCTCCCAGGATTCCAAAATGTGACTGATGAGTTTAACTCCTGCGTCAGTCGTCGACCTACCTTTCGTGAAACCAAACTGGTGACTATGTAAAATCCCATTAGAATTAAAATGTGCCAACATCTGGTCTAGCATGATTTTTTCATATATTTTACTCAATGCTGGTAGCACAGATATTGGTCTATAATTAGAGGGATCACTCTTACTACCCGATTTGAAAATTGGTACTACTTTACTATGTTTCATTAAATCAGGAAACGTACCGCTATCTAAACATTGATTAAATATGCCTGTTAGGACTGCGGCAATTGTGTCAATAATATCTTGAAGAACCTTAACGGAAATCCCCCATAAGTCTTCAGTGTTTTTTATGTTAAGACTTTTAAATGTTTTTTTAATTGTGACAATTGAAATGGGCTTAAATTCAAAATTTGGAATGTCTCTACTGAAGTGTTCTTTTAAAAGAGATTCAGCTAGTATAGATGATGAGGGGAGAGATTTCGTAACCTCTATTGGGATGTTGGTAAAGAAGTTTTCTAGTGTCTCAGCAACTTTTAACTTATCTGAAATGGTTACATTATAAATTTTTAATGACAATTCATTCTGATCTCGCTGTTTTGTGTTTCCAGTTTCTTTGTTAATTACCTGCCACACAGAACAGAATGTATGGGGGAACATGTTTTTCAACTACAATGTTAAGTTTGTTCTTGGGATAAATAAATTCATCTCAACTACGGAACCCTACATTGTGCGTAGTCACGCACTTGGGCGGTTTTTTTTTCTAACTTGCTCCTGTGAGTTAACCATAGTAGGTACTTAGAAATACTATTTTAGTACTTATAAACGTAGGCAAATGTACTCTTCACAATAAAAAAACTTTTTTTTTACACTAACTAAATTATTGGCTGTCAAATTAAAATTGTCACAACTGTACCCAGTCTACCCATCTACGCTACAAACAATTTACATTAGGTACGCAGAAGCGGCCAGGACATACTCCTTTCATATTTAGGTAAATTTGTACATTGAGCGCTCATTTCGGTCATCGTAATAGGTACTTAATTTACGTCCCTCACATCGCTAACAACAACTCGATCAATAAATAGCGCGGGGATTCAGGCTAGGAGAGGTCGCACGCTTGCGTCGCGGCCGCTACGCTATATGTACAACTGCTCCACAGACTCGGTGAGCTGGTCCTGCGGTGTCATGGGCAGCTGGGCGTCCGGTGGAGCCAGCGGCGCGGCTGGCACCGGCGACTGGCGCAGTAACTGCTCCGAGGGCGTTCGCACGCCCGCACCGCCTGCGCCCACGCCATCGAGCCCGACTCCTGACACGCCGCCTACGCCGGACACGCCCTGTAGACGAAAAGGTTTAGTTACATGATTTTCGTAATCCCGTAAAAACTATGGTCATGGAAGCACGTTTGTCACCAGAATTTTATTTGAAATGCTATTTCAAATTCATTTATTTGCATAACACCGATATATGAGATGTTACAAGGCTTACTTGTATCTGCTGCGGCAGCATCTGGTGCATCTGTTGCGGCTGCTGCTGCGGCAGGCCCACGCCTCCCACGCCGCACACGCCGCCTACGCCACTCACAGCGCCCACGCCACCCACAGGCCCAACACCGCCCACACCGCCTGCCGCTTGTTGTTGATTTCGGGCGATCTGGATAAGGCAAAATAAATGTGTTGTAAAGATCTGCTGAGACCCAAAAATGCGTTCAAATGTCTCAGGCTGGTTCCTAGGAAAATGTTGCATTTTCGTTTAAGAATGCACCATGACTAAAATAAAAACTTCAGCAAAAGAGAGACTTTACCTCTCTTTTGCTTGTACAATGAGCAGCACATCTGTAGTTGACGCCGCTGATGTGCAGTGACGTACATTAGAAGAAAATTGAATCAATCGCGAATTGTCATCATTAGCAATTTGCTCGTATTCGTTCGGTGGGTTTCCAAAACTATGAAATACAAATTTTTGATCCAACGGCACAATGCATAGTCAAATAATTTACTGCTACTAACAAGCTATTATGATAGTCAAAAAATTAAAATGAAAGGGGAAGAAAAATGGCCATTTTGAACTAGGAAAAAAGAGAATTTGCTACCGTGATGAGACTATTACCAAAATAAAGTACATTGTTAATGTAATCATGACTATCATCATTCATTTATTTTTTAAAGCGGGGGAAATAATAGATAATCGTCTTCTTAAATAAAGCTGTTGTTTATCTGAACGCAGGTTTACCTAAGTATTTTTTTTTTTTTTTTTTTTTTTTTTTTTTTTTTTTTTCTGTATTAATAAGAATTGACGTTCTTAGTAATTGATTACAATCTAGCCTAATAGACTAATAAGCAATTTAATTCTAACTTAATATTTTACGAAATAGATTATGTTATAACTAAGAATAGTGTCAATTTGCACTCTTACACAAGGTCAATTTCGTAGCACTTTCTTAGGGTCTGATAATTGGTAAAACACTTTGTTCTTGTGTTATATGTATAGCACAGCATTGTTACTATTTATTAATTCACTATTTACACACTACACTAACTCAAATGGTTTAGTTCTCTTTAACCTAAGTATAGGATCTTATTTTTGAACGCATTCGTAATTTTTACATTCTCTCTCCTATGTCTTATACATGTGCATGCTGTGGTCTCCTTTAAAGAGGAGTACACCCATTTATATATATATACAGGACGGCAGGGACATCGACGCGAAAACTGTTCCCATGGATTCAGTACATGGTTCTGAACCCCAATGCGTTGAAATTTTGCGTCGGTTATAAAAAAAAATCTGCTGTTTCATAGAAAAGTACAATACTTGTGGAACAGCTGATATTTTTAAAAAGGGTAGTAATAAACGCCCCGGAAAAAAAATAAAATATGTGCATACTCAAAATATGAAATTTACTGCTATAAATGCTAATTTTCCGCCAACTTATATGCGAATATAAATAAAGAAACGACCGAATAAAATACTGAAACGACGCTCACCACCGCAGCTTCAGCTTGCTGACCGGCTCTGCCGGCCAGCCTCAGCCGCGGGCGGCGAACGTTAAGGCTTGTGCAGACTAGCGCGAAACGCGACGCGACATAAAGGCACCGCTCGTCGCGCGACGAGCGGTGCCTTTGTGTCGCGCTGGTCTGCACAATCCTTTATAAAACCACCTGCTCCTCAGCTCGCGGGCCGCCTCGCCCCTCCGCGCCTACGCGGGCTTATATTACACTCTAGGGGTAGGGCAGACAAGACTACGTGGAGTCGGTTTTGCAGCAATTCGATTCTGTAACTAACTTTTGTAGCTCAACATATTGACTTTCCGGAAACTTTGTATTTTTTTCGGAAGTTTAGTATTTTTTTTTTTGGAAATTTAGTATTTCAGTCAACCACAGATTTTCGGAAGTTATTTTTTTTTTCGGAAGCTTTATTATTATCCTTTTAAAAATAACCGACGAAAAATTTCAACGCAGGGGGTAGGTACTGCAGTAACATACCTAAAAGTATTATAAAATCTAATTTGATTGAAAATAAAAAAGTTATTGCAGCTCCGACACAAGTACTAAATTGTAACATACTGGGGCTGCCTCAATTTATGTATGAAACAATGTTTTAGTAGATTTTTTTTTTTTTTTGCTTAAATACAATAGACGTGGATATATTTAGTAACCTGTTCCGCTTAGCTATTTCTAAAGAGCCAAAAAAACCCTGAAAGAAATGGACACGTGTTTCACCTCTCAACGAGGCATCCTCGAGGATGACGATTGACTCGTAGCGAACTCGAACACTGCGTGTTGCCACACCGCTCGTTTAAGGCTCTTTAGGAAGTATTATATTATCTCTGGAATAGCTAAGCGGAACAGTTTACTAAATATATCCACGTCTATTGTATTTAAGCAATAACTTTTTATTTTCAATAATAAATAGATTTTCAAGCAAGGCCGCAAGGTCAGGCTTGAATCAATTAACTACATATATATGAGTAAAATCATCAAAATATGTTTAAAAAAAATCTAGTCCAAGCAAGGAGATTGGTGTCATTGTTCTTTTCATATGTGGACTAATGGGATTGAAACTTCATGCTAATCTTTTTTTAAAGTCTATAAACAAAAGAAGGTTTAATAACAATAACTCACTTGTCTCTGTTTGATGAAGGCGGCCATGAGCGGTGGGTTGGACTTGAGTATCTGTAGGATCTCCTGTTGCTGGTTGTGACTGGTGGGCGAGCATAACGTCTCCATCAGCTGCTGTAACGCCTTCTGATGGACTTGAGGTTGCGTTTGTTGCGCGGGGGCTCTTTGCTGTAACGGAAAATGTTCATGAAGTCCAAAAATCCTTGGGAGGCAACTGGACTGCGGTTGATCGATGATATTGGGACAATATTTTTTTAGATGTATTTTGAGGTAATTAATTCACCAGTTGACATTGATTCACAGCAATTTGGTGGCACATTTAGAAAATATATCAAATCAAAGTACTTGTAACGTGAAACCATTTCAGCAGTGGTGATGTCGAATGATAAATTAGTTCATCAAAATCCAAGACGGTGGTCACAGAATACGAAACAGTCATTTTATAGCAAATTTTTATATTTTTTTGTGTCGATGCCGAAAAGTAGATAATTTAAGCGCAACACCACAGTGAGAATGACTTGGAAGAGGAACACAATCCATAAGTCACAACACCCTGTCAAGCTCACTACAGAGCACACCATCACATTCACCGCACCCTCAATCCATTACCGCCGCCCAGTCTCCGACTACAGCTAAACTGGGTTAGGAATATGACCTACGATCGGAAAACAGGAATAGGTCGTGAACAAAATAAATCACGTTACTCATATGATTCATCATTTATTCCACTTGCGCCAACAATGGCTAAGCCTGACTGTTCCTCGTTATCATCTTCATTATTTAATATTACTTCAGTGTGGGAAAGAGATGAAGCTCTACAGGACGTATAGCTCTATCTCTTTCTCCCACTGAAGTAATATTAAAATAATACTGCTTTTGAGCTGATGGTAGGCCCCCTGAACCAATCTCAAATTCTGTGGGGACGTAACATTCCGGGATCGCTCGTAAAAGTTTGTGAGCGTACATGTAAGTTCTATCGCTGCCCAAAGATTTTAAAAGGTATCGATCACCGTCCAGTAGGTCGATAACTTTAATTGGACCGCAAAACTTTGTATCTAGTTTAGTTTTATTTTTTCATGATTTTCTATTAAGACAGAATCACCAACAACAAATCTTTTAAAGTTTGCATTAGTTTTATCAAATCTATGTTTGCCTTGTACCTACAGCGTTTTTATTGATCGAGGTTACTGCACGTTCTCTGATTTCGTTAATGTTTACTTCAATTTGATTACCTAGGGGCTGTAATAGTAATGTAAGAAGTCTGTACCCTAATTGCGTAATACAACACAATTACAATCTGTTTCGATTTGAAACAGATTGCTATAGTCCGTGCAATCCATGACGACGCGCCCCACTCCGCGATTACTGTACTGTAAGCTGAACTCTAGTATGGCGCGGAGCGGAGTGGGGCGCGTCTTCGTGGATTGCGCGGACTATAATCCATTGCTTCATAAGCTGGAAAAAAAATCTGCTCAACAACGTAAATAACGCAATTAATGTTGTTGAACTGTCAAAATGAAACAAATTAGGCATAATTGTTTATGAAAATAAGTTACGCAATTAGGGTACTGGTTACTTTTCCAATAAATAATTCCAATGGACTTGCTTTGGTTATACATGGTACGAAGGATCGTGATCAAACATACATAGCGCATAGCGCATGTAGTGGCATACATAGCGTCAGATTTACAGTCGTGGGCGCAGAATTGGGTTACGGATAAACGAGAGAAATAACTCCGCGTTTACAAATCTGACCAAAATAAGCAGTTTTTCGGTACATTTTACGGCAGAACTGAACCAAACTAAATGCAAATAATAATTACCACAGATAGATTACGCCTTCATCTTTAAATTTTGGCAATTTTTTTTTTGAAAATTTTGTTTTATAATATTGTAAAAAATCATTTCCGGTGCCTCTTCACACAAAATTGACAATATCGTATTGAGTTTAGGAACATTTTTCTTCTATTTAATAACAGAAATGTATTTATTTAAAAATATTTAATGTAAGCAGACATGATCAAATCAAAAATGTGGTAGAAAAAACTACCAAAATGTTCTAAATAGTCTCCAAAAAAAATCAAATCTATTTTAGTTTTTTAACAAATTTAGCTTTATCGCAGGCATCTTAACTGCTTGAATATAAGGGTTATTTTACTGGTCATTGTCGTGATTTATTGCACAAAAATTTGTAACGAAATATTAGTCTGCGCTCGGCCGCCGTCGTGAGTGGACACTGTGTCGCTTGTAACCACCAGCTCGTGTTGAAAAAGATCGCTGTACGAATACAAAATATTTGACATACCAAACTTGATACTTCACGTGTTTTGTGCGGACTACGGACAATCAAGGTTAGTTTTTTATATTTTTTCTTGAATTACCTACGGATTATAAATTTACATTTCGTTTCGGACTTGATGGAGTGACCTGAAGGTATACTTCGAAGACTGGAACTGGAATCAATAAACGAGTGGAGCTAGGTGTGCCGAGTTTGGGCTCGTTGTGTTAGTTATGATGAGACCTTACCTTAGGTCTTGATGGAGTGACCTGAAGGTGTACTTCGAAGACTGCTACTGGAACCAATAAATGAGTGGAGCTAGGAGTACTGAGTTTGGGCTCGTTGTGTTAGTTATGATGAGACCTTACCTAAGGTTTTGATGGAGTGACCTGAAGGTGTACTTCGAAGACTGCTACTGGAACCAATAAACGAGTAGAGCTAGGTGTACCGGGTTTGGGCTCGTTGTGTTAGTTATGATGAGACCTTACCTTAGGTCTTAATGGAGTAACCTGAAGGTGTACTTCGAAGACTGCTACTGGAACCAATAAACGAGTGGAGCTAGGTGTACCGAGTTTGGGCTCGTTGTGTTAGTTATGATGAGACCTTACCTCAGGACTTGATGGAGTGACCTGAAGGTGTACTTCAGTCACTACTAATGGATCTCCTCGACTACTAGAACTAGGTGTGCCGAGTTTGGGCTCGTTTTGTTAGTTATGATGAGACCTTACCTCCGGACTCGATGGAGTGACCTGAAGGTGTACTTCGGTGACTGCTAGTGGAACTCCCCGACGAGTAGAACTAGGTGTGCCGAGTTTGGGCTCGTTTTGTTGGTTATGATGAGACCTTACCTCCGGACCTGATGAAGTGACCTGAAGGTGTACTTCGGTGATTACTAATGGATCTCCTCGACGAGTAGAACTAGGTGTGCCGAGTTTGGGCTCGTTTTTTTAACTTATGATGAGACCTTACCTCCGGACCTGATGAAGTGACCTGAAAGTGTACTTCGGTGACTGCTACTGGATCTCTTAGACTACTAGAACAAGGTGTGCCGAGTTTGGGCTCGTTTTGTTAGTTATGATGAGACCTTACCTCCGGACTCGATGGAAGGACCTGAAGGTGTACTTCGGTGACTGCTAGTGGAACTCCCCGACGATTAGAACTATGTGTGCCGAGTTTGAGTTCTTTTTGTTAGTCATGATGAGACCTTACCTCCGGACCTGATGAAGTGACCTGAAAGTGTACTTTGGTGACTGCTACTGGATCTCCTAGACTGCTAGAACTAGGTGTGCCGAGTTTGGGCTCGTTTTGTTAGTTATGATGAGACCTTACCTCCGTACCTGATGAAGTGACCTGAAGGTGTACTTCGGTGACTACTAATGGATCTCCTCGACGAGTAGAACTAGGTGTGCCGAGTTTGGGCTCGTTTTGTTAGTTATAATGAGACCTTACCTCCGGACCTGATGAAGTGACCTGAAGGTGTACTTCGGTCACTACTAATGGATCTCCTCGACTACTAGAACAAGGTGTGCCGAGTTTGGGCTCGTTTTGTTAGTTATGATGAGACCTTACCTCCGGACTCGATGGAGTGACCTGAAGGTGTACTTCGGTGACTGCTAGTGGAACTCCCCGACGAGTAAAACTAGGTGTGCCGAGTTTGGGCTCGTTTTGTTAGTTATGATGAGACCTTACCTCTGGACCTGATGAAGTGACCTGAAGGTGTACTTCGGTGACTACTAATTCATCAGGTCCGGAGGTAAGGTCTCATCATAAATAACAAAATGAGCCTAAACTCGGCACACCTAGTTCTAGTAGTCTAGGAGATCCAGTAGCAGTCACCGAAGTACACTTTCAGGTCACTTCATCAGGTCCGGAGGTAAGGTCTCATCATGACTAACAAAAAGAACCCAAACTCGGCACACCTAGTTCTAATCGTCGGGGAGTTCCACTAGCAGTCACCGAAGTACACCTTCAGGTCCTTCCATCGAGTCCAGAGGTAAGGACTCATCATAACTAACAAAACGAGCCCAAACTCGGCACACCTAGTTCTAGTAGTCTAAGAGATCCAGTAGCAGTCACCGAAGTACACTTTCAGGTCACTTCATCAGGTTCGGAGGTAAGGTCTCATTATAAGTAACAAAACGAGCCCAAACTCGGCACACCTAGTTCTACTCGTCGAGGAGATCCATTAGTAGTGACCGAAGTACACCTTCAGGTCACTTCATCAGGTCCGGAGGTAAGGTCTCATTATAAATAACAAAACGAGCCCAAACTCGGCACACCTAGTTCTAGTCGTTGGGGAGTTCCACTAGCAGTCACCGAAGTACACCTTCAGGTCACTCCATCAAGTCCGGAGGTAAGGTCTCATCATAACTAACAAAACGAGCCCAAACTCGGCACACCTAGTTCTAATCGTCGGGGAGTTCCACTAGCAGTCACCGAAGTACACCTTCAGGTCACTCTATCAGGTCCGGAGGTAAGGTCTCATCATAACTAACAAAACGAGCCCAAACTCGGCACACCTAGTTCTAGTAGTCTATGAGATCCAGTAGCAGTCACCGAAGTACACCTTCAGGTCACTCCACCAGGTCCGGAGGTAAGGTCTCATCATAACTAACAAAACGAGCCCAAACTCGGCAGACCTAGTTCTAGTAGTCTAGGAGATCCAGTAGCAGTCACCGAAGTACACCTTCAGGTCACTCCATCAAGTCCGGAGGTAAGGTCTCATCATAACTAACAAAACGAGCCCAAACTCGGCACACCTAGTTCTAATCGTCGGGGAGTTCCACTAGCAGTCACCGAAGTACACCTTCAGGTCACTCTATCAGGTCCGGAGGTAAGGTCTCATCATAACTAACAAAACGAGCCCAAACTCGGCACACCTAGTTCTAGTAGTCTATGAGATCCAGTAGCAGTCACCTAAGTACACCTTCAGGTCACTCCACCAGGTCCGGAGGTAAGGTCTCATCATAACTAACAAAACGAGCCCAAACTCGGCAGACCTAGTTCTAGTAGTCTAGGAGATCCAGTAGCAGTCACCGAAGTACACCTTCAGGTCACTCTACCAGGTCCGGAGGTAAGGTCTCATCATAACTAACAAAACGAGCCCAAACTCGGCAGACCTAGTTCTAGTAGTCTAGGAGATCCAGTAGCAGTCACCGAAGTACACCTTCAGATCACTCCATCAGGTCCGGAGGTAAGGTCTCATCATAACTTACAAAACGAGCCCAAATATAATATAAACAGCAATACGGAATGTTTTTTGTAGGTTCTCATGTATTATAACATAAACAAATAAAAAATAAACTTTCAAATATCAAAATTTGTTCACTTGACTACTATTCCCGCAATTTACCGTGCTTACACTTGTATGTGTGACCTGTGTCAATGTAGTAGCTCGATTCTTTACCTATCAATTTTGTAAACGCGTCCTTAACCTGCTACACAGTTTATTGTTATAGAGTCAATTACTAACACTACTGTACTAAACTTAACTCTGAACTTCCAAAGGTACATGTGTCGCGACTACCTATCAATGACAAATCTTTGCCAAAACTTGTAAGTCACAGCAACCGTGAACCGTGAATTTAGTAGGTATGCAAATAGTCGTGTTACTACAGTAATATAATAACCTAGTGATTCTTACAGTAAAGAGATTCTCAGTTCCTGTCCAAGTATGTTTCTGTTTACATTTACCGGCTCCGTAGTTAAAATATCTTTCAATTTGGATAATTGAACCATATTGAACCGTGAAAACCTAAAAGTGAATCATTATAATATATATGAATACCTGTCGTTTCTGCCTTCCTTAAACGATATCAATCAATTTGATAAAACCGAACAACAATCACATTGCAATATTTCATCATCTAAACCACAAATTCAAGTAACTAGCATGTTTTCAAAACACAAAATACACTTCTCGAAACCATTAAATAAATGTTTCACTAGAGAAAGTCATTCATGTAAAGTTTACAAAATGATAACGACCTTTACTCGTTCTCTTTCATTCTGTTTCACGTCTTTTTCAGAAATAATTGTGCATCGTACAAGTCTGTCTAATGGGAATCGAACCCAAGTAGAATGAGCCAGTGGCTCGGGCCAGTTGTTTTGGAGGGTGAGCGTTTTTGGGGGACTGTTTTATGTAATTTTGACGTTCGAAAAGTGCTGATTCTCAGCCTAATTTGAATAAATGACTTTCAAAATTTTGAATTTGTTTGACGCGCGAATAGGTATCAATGCAACCAGATATATGACATTCTAACGGACATAATGGACAATGGGGCACAGGTCGATGTCGTTTACACGGATTACAGTAAGGCTTTTGATAGAATTGACCACAATGGCCTTAAAACAAAGCTTTTTAACAATGGTGTCAGAGGAGATCTACTTCATTGGTTTACTTCATACCTTGAAAACAGATCTCAAGCTGTCGTTATCAGAAACTACATGTCGAGCTGGGTCTCAGCTCCTAGTGGTGTTCCTCAAGGTTCCTTGATGGGTCCGTTACTTTTTATCATTGACGTTTAAAGCGACATTGACTCGTGTTTCCAAAACTCAAATTTACTTTGTTTTGCTGATGATATGAAGATTTTTTCTGCAATATCATCAGATGACATGGATGGCGTCCAATCTGACTTGGCCGTCTTCAAACCCTGTTTAATGTTCAGTAATCTCTTTTAGCAGAAAACGCGTCCCTCTCCCTACAACTTATAAACTTAAAGGGCAGCTATTACACAGATGCGTCGGTGTACGCGACCTGAGCGTTTTTCATGACTCCAAACTTTTATTTAACGTGCACATTGAGCAAATAGTGGCCAAAGCTTCGAAGTCACTGGGATTTGTCATGAGACTCGCAGGGTGTTTCAGGAAAACCAGAACCTTTCAGATTCTTTATTACTCTTTTGTGAGAAGTTATCTGGAATATGCGTCACAAATCTGGAACCCGTGTTGTGGCAAGTACAGACGCCAGCACTTCACGCTACTACAATCTGTCAAATTTATTTAATAGATTTTCAACTTTATCGCTGAAAAATAAGGTTCAAAGTTGATTGGGAAAATTTGACAGTTTCGGGTAGCTTGATGTGCTGGCAGTCTGTACTCGTACATTGATCGTATTGAGAATATACAAAAAAGGTTTATTTCGTTTTTTATGTATTTTTCGGCTACGTGTACCATACCATTCTGATAATTACATAAATCTTTGCAAGAAATTTCTTTTACAGCCACTTATAAATCATCGTCGACTAGAAGATTGCACTTTCCTTTTAAAAATTATATCTGACGAGATTGACTGCTCTGATCTCCTACATAAACTACGTTTCAATGTTCCTCAGAGATCAGTTAGATTTAATCCGCCTATCTCCATTCCTTTTACCTCTTCTAACTACAGGCAAAACTCATACATGGTGCGAGCGAGTAAGGACTTTAATATTCTTTGTAAAGAGTTCTCATTTGACCCATTTACCACCAAAACCCTGGTGGCGACACCCGTCATCAGGCACCCACTGTGTGGTGCAGTAGCGAAGGCTCACGTTATGGAGGAGGGAAGCCGGAGCATCAAAAAAAAAAAAAAATTGACCTCATTCGTCAAAATAATTCTATTGCTACCAATCCCAAACTCATAAAACAGCTACGAATATGTTTTAAAAACCCTATATTCTATAAACAACTACAATCAAAGAAAAGTAAACACGGGAACAATAACGACTGCCAGTCAGTCATTGATATTTATCGTAAAGGGAAACATTACAATGTTTTAACGAACCATCGCGGCGTTTATAGTCACATCTGGGCGAGCACGTATTTTCAAAACTTAACCTTGAAAAGCATGTTTCTTCACAAAGTACGTAATGTGTATTCTAAAACTATGAATGCCGCCATCCTAATAAGATCGTACTAATTATTTTCAAATTTACTCTAAATAAGTAATTTCAGCTTATTAAACTATCTACTTACCCCAATACCTAATTACAACGTACTTTATTTTCACATCCAATAAACTCAAAACACTATGTTAATCACTGTCCTATAACTACAAACAAATATTAATACTACTAGTAATGATAAACTAATGAATTCAATAAATACTGTGCGAAAGAAATGCAAATTAATATGGTTCTAATGCGATTACGTCAAAAAGCAACCACACATTGTCATACGAATATTGAAATGTTTACGAACTCCGAACTCCTAGCCAGTATTACGAAATTCAACGAAAACTACCGAATCAAATGCGTGCGCCAGAAAGAGGTGGTGCAATAGCAATAATTCCTTCTCGCTCCCGCGCGCACGTTTCTGCTACTATGTGCCTACAATAACTCGCTACAGACCGGCTTACCCGGCTCATAGAAACCGCGGATCACGTGACCGAAGTGACGTTATGATGACTTTATTTTTTGTAAGGAAATTGCATTTAGCATAAGCCGGACGCGCCTACGAGTTATTTTAGCGCAGTGTTTTGTTGTTGGGTTATTAAGACAATGTTTAATGTATGTAGGCGTTTTATAATAGGTATTTTAATTTTATGGTGTATCAAATACTTATAGTTTGATTATTCAATGATGATAGAGTGGTTGAGTTCCGAATTTCCAAAGGGAAGCCGGTAGGAATCGGCTTATATGGACGTGTGGTGATCATAATTGAATGCGTATATAAAATTAACTGTTTGTGCTGTTGACCGTTTAGAAGTTTCCTCGTCTGGAGCAATCCCTGGGAGCGGCGCTGAGCTCATGGTGGACCTATGAAAGGGCTATCATAATTGAATAAGTATGTACAATTTTACGTCTGTACTGTTGACCGCTGAGGAGTTGCCTCTTCTGGAGCCAATTCTACGTGCAGCCACCAGATCATGGTAAACTTTAGAACGGGCTATCATAATTGAATGCGTGCATAAAATTTAATGTGTTGGCCGCTGAGCAGTTTCCTCGTCTTGAGCAAATCTTGGGTGCAGCAGCCAAGTCATGGTGGACTTCAGAGCGAACTATCATAATTAAATGCGTATTTAAAATTTCGTGTCTGTTCTGTACTGTTGACCGCTGAGAAGTTTCCTGCCAATCCTGGGTGCAAGAGCCAGGTCATGGTAGACTTTAGAACTGGCTATCATAATTGAATGCGTATTTTAAATTTCGTGTCTGTACCGTAGACGGTGTGGAGTGAAGTCAATCCTGACCAATACAAACTAACTAACTTAACAAGGCAAGTTAAATAACAGCTTCTAATAATAATAAAAGAAGTTCTTTTGTTACTCACGGTTATGTTGTCCATACTCAAAACACAGAAATATTCACAGAAGAAAGGCACATGCGTTCGACACAGTGTGAGCCACTTCACTGACTCACAACTGGGCCCAAGTCTGCTATTTTTATAAATTCGTCATTCCAACACGATTCCATTGTCATTTTGCTAAAAGTTCGTAATCTGCTAAATTCATAATGGTCGATCATTGGTCGGTCAATGGTCTCGTAATATAATTGTGTTATATTGGCATTGTCGTACAATACGACCAATGATACCGCCTAAATCAGTCATTCATTTGTCGTTATTATGGCTGACCATTGGAAAGTCATAATGACGCCATTATATTAGTAGATTACCAAACTTGTCAAAATCAACAATTATGAAATCAATGATAGACCATTCTGATACTACTGTAATAGCAGACTTGAGGCCCAGCAGGACGGATGCTGGTCGATAATAGGTATGGGCGTTATTTCACGTCACTAATTACAATAACTGGCTACGAGGCATGTAGCTGAATAACTAGTTTCGAGTCACATAATAAGCTCATCACACACATTGAAGATAATATATTATAGCGCTTAAATATCCTTTAAGGCTCCTTCAAACAGGCGCGACACGCGACGCGACACAAAGGCACCGGTCGTCGCGCGACGAGCGGTGCCTTTGTGTCGCGTCGTGTGAAAAAAAGGTTTTATGGGAAAAAAAGTAAGTATAAAAATAAAAAAAAAGTTAAACCTTGACCATTTTTGTACCTGTGTCTTGATTTATGTTTGTAATATGTTGGGGAAAAAGTTGCTTCGCCTTTTTTAAGAAAAAAAAAAAAAAAAAATTATATTAATTATTTACATTTAACTAAAGTATGTAGGTAGGTAAAGTGTAAAAAAAATATTTAACAGGAAAGTAAGCCTCGCGGCTACGCCAAATAGGGCCCAGTTCAGCAAAAATGCCAGACAACTAGTGTATTTCCAGAGCAGATAGTTTTTTTTTGGGTTTTATTATATTAAATAGGTGGATATTAAATTAACAGCCGCACCGTACGTAGCACAGTCTCATTTTTGCTTGTCTTTATCAATTTAAACATATTTATTTACTTCTTATCGACTAATATGCGGCTAAGTTGAGTAGGTACCTAACGCCTTTTGAGCGTTACAATACTTCATTTTAGGGATCATTTTATATTAAGCTGTTTATATTGTCAAGGCCAATTGTTATCTATACTTACATATGATATTATTGTATAATTTCAGTATATTAGAATGTACTCTGAGTGTATAAAGCTGTTGGTAAACCATACATCGCAATGCTACTTATAAATAAAATAATTAAAACATTACCTTTTTAGAAGTGAAAATTTCTTTAGGTGCGTTGGGCATTTTTGAAATGGGAAAAAACAATTGAACTCGTTTTTGTAAACGCGATTGTGCTCTTTATTAATAATACGTTACGGATCAATGTTCAATGCAAATATTTTTACTTTAAAGCAGGGATCGAAACCGGTACGACAACTACCGGTATTTTTAGGTTAACACATTTATATTTTTACAGATATTTTTAAAGGTTACGTTTATTCTTCAATATGTAATACAACCGGTATTAATACCGATACCGAAATAAAAAGTTACCTCTATTTTACACGGGCCGTCGGCATTACTCAAAGGGTGCGCATCGCCTGTATGTGTGTCAAAGAGTCCAGACTACCCGCGCGCCGGCGAACGCCGACCAATCACGGCCCTGGATAGCTCTCAGTTTGCTAACGAGTGTTGGATTGTTTTGATGGCTTGTTAAATCCTAATCCTAACTAATATTATAAAAGCGAAAGTGAGTTTTTTACAAGCTTTTATTCAACTCGCCGTATTAGTTAGTTAGCAAATCTTGCAAGCTGAATTAAAACCACTTCCTCAAGGTGGTTTTACATCAGCGAGGCGAGGCGTGGATGAGATGGGCGAGAATTGAAATTTGTATGGCAACATTTTTATCCACGCCCTGCCCATCTTTGATGTAAAAGGTCTAGATGCGCAAGGACGTGCGAGGCGAGAATTGAAATATTTGTTAGTACAATATTAAACTTTATAGCTATATGAATAGAGCATTTATTTACTCTGTAAAACGAATATACAAATCTCGCACCGGCCATCGAGGACCCGCATAGTCTCTCTACGTCAAGCGCTGACTCGCGATCTCGCAATGTCTCGCGCTGGCACGCGCTAGCACGCGCTGGCACGCGCCGGTTCGCTCCGACCATTGCGAGACATCTTTGCATACTATATTCTCGGCTAGCCGGTACACCAGACACGGCTGGCCGGGAGGCGCGTGATAGCGCGAGCCAGCGCGAGGCAGCGCTGGACATCTTTTGGTGTAAACATCGTTATTCTACGGAGTTGAAATTTTACATGTTGATTCAGTTTTGAAGACAATGCATTTCTTTATGACATCTGATTCTACCCTCAGCACGCGTAGCATGACCACCGTAGAAACGGGTTTTGTCGACGGAAAAAAAGACTTTTAGTGGTATGAGGAACGGGGTGTAAAGTTCACTCATCCACCATAGAAAAGGGAGGATCCTCCGACCAGACGGGTGTTGTGTCTGGCGGGCAACTGCCATCGGTTGGAAGTTGAAATCTTGTATGTATGTCGATCGCTCGGTAAACTCTAACTGCGCGATGCAGGATTTGTGTGACGTCATGTCTTTGATGCGTAGTTTGTATGTGGCGGTGTAACCGCTACAGACTAAATGACAGATAAACAATCACAATCTGTTAAAATTGTCTATTCTTCCGTCGACAAAACCCGTTTCTACGGTGGTCATGCTACGCGTGCAGAATAGGCTCCAGACGAAGAAACTCCACAACAGTCAACGGTACAGACACGGAATTTAATATACGCATTTAATTATGATAGTCCGTTCTAAAATCTACCATGACCTGGCCGCAGCATCCAGGATTGGCTCCACACGAGGAAACTCCTCAGCGATCAACAACTGAGACACTCAATTTTATATACGCATTCAATTATTATATACGATAGCCCATTTTAAAGTTCACCATGATCTGGCTGCTGCACCCAGGATTGGCTGCAGAAGAGGGAACTTCTCAGCGGTCAACAGAAGAGACACAAAATTTTATTTACCTACGCATTCAATTATGATAGTCCGTTCTAAACTCCACCATGACCTGGCTGCTGCACCCAGGATTGGTTCCAGAAGAGGGAACTTCTCAGCGGTCAACAGCACAGACACAAAATTTAATATACGCATTTAATTAAAATAGTCCGTTCTTAATTCTAGCAAGATTTTTTAAATCATGCTAGAATTGAGAAGATTTAAAAAAAAACTCAATCAATTGTATATTGTTATTATGTCACTATGTCAAATGAAGCGTTTGAAACTTATCAATTTTAAATAATAATAAACTATGCGCTGCAGCCAGGATTAGTTTCAGATGAGGGAACTCCTCAACGGTCAACAGTACAGATACGAAATTTTATATACGCATTCCCTAGTCTGAAGCCAATCCTGGCTGCAGCAGCCAGGTCATGGTAGACTGTAGAACTGACTGTATTAATTAAATGCGTATATTAAATTTCTTGTCTGTACTGTTGAATGTTAAGGAGTCCCCTCTTTTGGAGCCAACCCTGGGTGCAGCACACAGATCATGGTGAACTTATAACGGACTATCATCATTGAATGCGTATATAGAATTTCGTATCTGTACTGTTGACCGTTGAGGAGTTCCCTCGTCTGAAGCTAATCCCGGCTGCAGCAGCCAGATCATGCTAGAATTAAGAACGGACCATTTTAATATTTAATTAAATTGGTCGCGTATATAAAATTTCGTGACTGTACCGCTGAGCAGTTTCCTCGTCTGGAGCCAAACTTGGGTGCAGCAGCCAGGTCATGGTGGACTTTAGAACAGACTATCATAATTAAATGCGTACATTAAATTTTGTCTCTATGCTCTTGACCGTTCAGGAGTGCCCTCACCTGGAGCCAATTCTGAGTGCAGCACCTAAATCATGGTGAACCGTTAGCACGGGCTATCATGATTGAATGCGTATTTAAAATTTCTTGTATGCTATTGAGGAGTTCGCTCTTCTAGAGCCAACCCCGGGTGCAGCAGCCAGGTCATAGTAGACTTTAGAACGGACTGTCATAATTAAATGCGTATATGAAATTTTGTGTCTGTGCTGTTGACCGCTGAGAAGTTTCTTCTTCTTGAACCAATCCTGGGTGCAGCAGCCAGGTCATGGTGGAGTTTAGAACGGACTATCATAATTAAATGCGTATATTAAATTCTGTGTCTGTACCGTTGACTGTTATGGAGTTCCTTCGTCTGGAGCCTATCCTGGGGGTAGAATCAGATCATACATCATAAAGAAATGCAGTCTTCAAAACTGAACCAACGTGTTAAATTTCAACTCCATGGAATAAGAGGAAGTGGTTTTAATTCAGCTTGCAAGATTTGCTAACTAACTAACTCACACGGCAAGTTGAATAAAAGCTTGTAATAATAATAAATAGTACAGCACGCACGACGATCTCCCTGGTAATGTATTTTATCTACATCCATGCTATAAAACCTCTAAAAAAGTTTCTGAAACAGCTTATTGGCAACATTATAACAGCCAGTGTCATAGTAACCATTACCTCATCCCAATGAGTGTTACAATGTTGTACTAAATTTCATTACGCAACTCGTTTCAACGTTCAAGCGGGGGACAGCAGCACCCGCTGCACGCATGTGTGTGTGAGGTGCTGCTGCAGGCAACGTATATACGTGCAGTTGTACTGAATTTCGTGGGAATTTCTTTATTCTTGATTGTTGAATATGTGTGTATAAAAACGTAAACCAATGGTCATTTAATTAAGTCGCAATAAAGGTGTCATCAAGTAAGAACGTATTTCATTCACATCAAAATCCTACCAAACAATTTGCAACCTAAGTGCACCCACAACATTGATCTTGAATTACAAACACCCAATGGTTTCAGAAACTTTTATAGAGGATTCATATCATAGGTGTAGATAAAGTATTGTATGATGCAACTGTTATAATTAGGTATTATACAACAGTTGCATAAATAACTATTTTTCAAATGCCAACAAATTGTCGGCTTTGCGATATTCTGTTTCTTTCTCGTAACTAAGGTCATTTTTAGGTAACCGGTATTAAAACGGTAAACTAAATAGAGGTAACCTGTTTCTTCTTTTTGGGTTACCCAGATAGCGGTAAACCTTAATCGTAGAAGTAACCTAAATTCTTCGATACCTGTACTGTAATTTTCGGTCCCTGCTTTAAAGGTTTTGGAAGTATTTTTTGAAGTGAAAACTTCTTTAGGCGCGTTGAGCATTTTTGAGATGGGAAAAAACAATTGAACTCGCGACACCGTTGCCGACATCTCATTTTTGTTGTAAACGCGATTGTGCTCTTTTTACCCGACTACGGCGAAGCAAAAAGGAGGGTTATGATTTCGACCGGTAAGTATTTATGTATGTATGTATTCATCTGTTACCTCATAACTTCTAAATTGCCGATCATAATTTGACAAATGAGGTATCATTGGAAGCGTTTTGATTGTCCGCTGGTTATAGGCTATGTGACGTCACATTAAATGCAATATGGCGCCCTCTAGAGGACATAAAGTAACGAAACAAAAAATAAAAATAATTGAATTGTACCATGTTGGGTATCAAATGAAAGGGCTTGACGAGCACATTACAAAAATGTATATTATTGTTCAAGTAAATAAATATGTTTAAATTGTTAAAAGCAAGCAAAAGTGAGACTGTGCTACGAACGGCGCGGCTGTAAAATTAATACCTATTTTACCATAAATGCCCTGATGGTCCAGTGGTTAAGGCCACAGGTTAAGGCCTTCGCGTTTACAAAAATGAGGTGTCGGCAACGGTGTTGCGAGTTCAATAATTGTTTTTTTCCCATTTCAAAAATGCCCAACGCGCCCATATAAGTTTTCACTTAAAAAAATACTTCCAAAACCATTAAGTAAAGTAAAAATACTTGCATTGAACATTGATCCGTAACGTAATATAAAAAAGTAAGTTCCAAAACTAAAACCCGACTAAAAGGTATGAAACAAGAAAATATTTCAGACAGAAGTCAAGACATAGGTACAAAAATGATCAAGGAAAAGCCGTGGTCGCATGCCAGTATAATTTTGTAGGTGTACAAGCATGCGACCACGGCTTTTCCTTGATCATTTCATATCACCGGAGTGCCACTGTTTTTTTTTAAGTACATTTGTTTTAGTCGCTGGACGCTTCGCCGTTCGCACCGTGCGAATATTCACTGCAGCGAATGTTCCGTAGTCAGGCGGCTACTGTAGCGGAGCTAGAGCTGAACTGACTCTTGGACAATTTTATGTGAACCAATGAACTGAAGACTATAGGTATGGTTTTTGTTTTGTTGGGCATCTCTTAGCCGACCTCTGTGGTCTGTGGTCTGTGGCCGGGCTATCATGAAGACTCCATAGTCTTCCATCATAGAACCGTAATTTGGTTGTATGAAAGGAGCGAGTTGAACATGGGTCAAGCACACAAGCGCATTACACAAACACCAACAACAGCGCAGTGGCGGACTAACAGGGGGCGGAAGGGACGGCCCACCCTGGGCCTCCGGTCTTGCGGGGCCCCCAAATGCCTCCGCGTTCCCCTGATCAAATCCTAGACAAGACTTCAAAAATGACGTTAGTTACATAATTTCATCAAGATCAAAACACTACAGCCATCTAGACTTTTTACGCGGTACTAATATTCTTTTAACTTTCCTGAACGCGTCCAATACGCTGGAGGAATTCCCGTCTTTGTAGCGGGTACTTCCCCAGGAATCCCTGAATGAATGAAGTGCAAATAATTCACTCTTGTATGCCTACATTTACATTCACTACATTACATTCTATTTACGTCGAAAAATAAACATTGGCCTCATACCGCTAAAGCCCCTGTGACACCGAAAAGCTGTCACCGCGGTGAGAGACTCACGTGGCTTGCATCTCTATTTGTACCTACTGTTAAATAAAGTCTAAAACACTTATTTTACATACAAATGTGAACTGAATAAAAAGCTTGTAAAACTACTTTTTTTTTAAAGCTGGTGGGCCTCATTCAGCTTTGCCGCCCCGGGCCTCAGACGGGCTTAGTCCGCCACTGCAACAGCGCCTTGATATTGGTCGTAAAATAAGAGTGATGGCACAGATTAGGGTGACATGACGGGCTCGTTGGCCGAGGCGGCAAATTGCCGGCGGGTTTATCCCGAGCGCTATGCGGCCGGGTGTGGGAACTGCAGGCGGATTTTTCAAACAAGGACTTCCCCAAGGTTCAATATTAGGGTCAATCTTCTTCATCTTGTTCTTCTTTTCGTGTGGTTAGTGACTAACCTGGTTGTCATTGTTTTAAAGCCGCCCAAGGGCCTCTGACTTGGCTTCACATGCCGTCGAGAAATATCTCTCATCAGGCATGCCGGTTTCCTCACGATGTTTTCCTTCACCGTTTTTAAAGCAAGTGATAATTATACAATACGCACATGAATCCGAAAAGTCAGAGGCCTTGGGTTTGAACTCGAGACTTGGCAGTCTGACGGTCACACCACTAGGCTATCACTGCTCATTCATCTTGTTTATTCATGATCTAAATTAACTCATATTTGAAAAAGAAAAGATTAGATTTTTTGTGTTTGTTTGTTACGCTTTAACGCTAAAACGGCTGAACGGATTTAGACGAAATTTAGCATATGGGTAGACCATGACTATAGCACAACTAAGCGCTCACCTGTAGTAAACAAAAGCAGTTTGTATATTTGTATGATGAGTATACAAATATCTATATTTGTATGATCAGCAGAGAAACTTATAGAGCAAAAATCAGCGCTTCAAAACGTTCACCACGATATAGTAGGATTGAGTGAAGTACGACGACTAGGAGAAGAAATTATTATTGAAGATGATGATTACATGATGTACTATATAGGAGAAACCAAGGGCTTTTATGGTGTGGGCTTCCTAGTCCAGAAAAAACAAAGAAAATATAAAAGCTTTTACAGGCATATCGGAGAGAGTCTGCATTCTGGAAATAGAGCTCGAAACTTACTCTTTGCAATAATACAGGCACCTACAGAGAGCGCATCTCAAGAAAACATAGACAATTTTTATGAAGACCTGGTGAAAGCTCACGACTCTATCTCCACAAAATACTTAATCTCTATGGGAGATTTCAACGCGCAGATTGGGATACCCAAAAAACGTGAGCATTCAGTTGCTGGTTCACATGGTTTTGGGAAGAGAAGCGCTTACGCTTTCACGCTAAAACGGCTGAACGGATTTGGATGTTTGGCACATGGGTAGACCATGACCTGGGTCATGATAGGATAGGTTGCTTTTATCCCGATATTCCCACGGGATCGAGACTTATACGAGTAAAACCGTGAGTTGCAGCAGTGGAAACATTAGGTATAGTGTCGGAGCTGATATTAGCGAGCAGCTCTTTGAGGTGGTCGGGTTCTTGATAACACAAAAGGCTTCTTCGTTTAAACAGTTTTTAATTATCGTTCTGCATAGGTATATATTATATAAACAGACGTGGTCTCACGTCGGAGCTCGTAGCGGTGTGTGTTCGGGCGCGGGCCGCGCGCCGCATGCGCTCGTCTCCCGCGCGCCCCTCTCAGGCCCCTCTGGCTGGTTCGCGGCGCGTTCATATAGGCTGATGCTTATGCATACATCATGCCATTTTGAATCTTACACAATAATTGTGTCTTTCTGGCTGGCTGTCCGTCTGTCACAGCCAATTTGCTCCGAATCGACTAGAATCAATTTAGTTGAAATGTGGTACACATTAATTTTTGTGACCCAAACGCGGACGTGTAACGTAAATAAATGAATTTTTAATCTGGAGGTCACTTTAAATAGAAAAAAAAAAGTTTAAATGCTAAATGTACCGTGTGGTGTGATATATCAAATGAAAGGGCTTGTTGAGCGGATCTTAATTATATTTTTTTTATAATTTTAAAATAAATGTTTTTTAAAATATTTAAAAAAATATATGAAAATTTACCATTCCCCACAATTAGGTAGGTACATCTCCGAAACAAATGAGCCTAAAATTTAGAAAAAAAAAATACAGAGAATAGTTCTTTACTCATAGATTCAGGAAAACCTATAAGAAGTCTATGAATACCTAAATACGAATAAATCTCAATATTGTGCGTACAAACTTACATTTGCAGTTGGAATGTATAAGAGAACATGTTTTTCAACTACAATGTTAAGTTTGTTCTTGGGATAAATTCATCCGAACTATGGAACCCTTCATTGTGCGTGGTCTGACACGCATTTGGCCGGTTTTTTTTTTGTTTTTTCGTACCTCAACCTGCCTGGGGCTATACATATAATATACTTGTATTATTGCACATCCTAAACGGTGGAAAAAGATACTTCCTCGCTTTCCGCATCAGCTGATGCACCTGAGATCCATCAGCTTTGTTACAGCAGTTCTTAGTACCTAGCAATTTGTCGCTCTTCGTTTCCGGTACAGTCAGTCATCTGAAATTGTAGATTAATAAGGGTCATGTTCTTTGCAGTCAACTTTCAAGTTATACCTACATATGAAATGTGCACGCTATTTGCCAATTTATTTTAGCAGTGAATTAGTTGAGTTCACTAACAATGAAAAATTGCTGGAGTAATTTGCTGCTCAGTGCGCGTGTTAGAAAGTGCGGTAAGCACTGTAAATGTATATATAGGTATTACCCAAATTAGCAAGCTTTGAATGTCAGAATGATTACTGGTTATTTACTATGTATGAAAGTTCTGATATATATGTTTATAGGGAAAGGATTTCATGAATTAAATCACAGAAAGACAAGGCTAGACATTTATTTAATTAGTCTTGTCAGTATTTAATCAGAAAGCTAGTTGTCCGTTCGCAAAACTAGGTCTTCATGGAGAAGAAGGACAAGAAACTCCATGGAAACTGTATTACAGTATTCTATCAATACATTTCTTATATTTCCATAAATTATCGTTATCTCAAAAACAGTTTAATTCTATGTCTTGAATTATAGCAACATCATAAAAATAGCAATATTGGCAATAATATACCATACACAACAACATAATAATAAGCAGTAATTACTGTATAATATCAAATTACTTAACTTACGTGACACCTGGTACATCTATTCCACACAACAACGGCACTAGAACCAACCAACTGAACATTTACCGAGCAACTGACCTACACCACTGTGGCTCCGCTCTTTTATACCCGATAACAAACAAGTATGATTCACAAATGACAGTTAAGTCAAATCAGTGTTTGACTAATACAAATAAGTTTGTTACAAAAATCATTTAGTAAATTAACAACCGAATAATAATTATATTTATAGGTAGGTATATCCAGTATTTATTTTAAATTATTAGACACATAATACAGACATATATACATATAATTACATTTATATATCACGGCCATACTGACAAGTACTTCGCTCTCGAAGTACATTGTGTAATTTTACTTTTGTTTTGCCAATTGTCTAGACGTGTCAAGTCCCCTCCACCCGCTGCCAGTGGGATAGACTTGCACCAAGCAAATGACCGACCAGCGGAAACAAATTTTATCGGTTACCTTGTCATGCTAGTCCCATTCACCCGCTGCTGGTGAGATAGACAAGCACCAAGTAAACGATCGCCCAGCGGATTTTTACTTTAAAGACTTTTTAATTAGGTAAAGCTCAAACTCAAGAGGTCGCGGATCGTGGCTTAATCTAAAGATTCAGAGGCCCGTCTTTGACTTGGCTTGACTGAAATTTATCCAACTCAAAATGAAATGTTTCACCTAAATTTATACATAAACTTTCTTTTCCAATCGTAAACAATTCAGTAACTCATTCATATTTAATGGCCGTTGAATCGAAGCACCAACTAGCGATCACAACAGTAATTCAAATAATTCATCGCTCGACCAACCTGACAATATTATTGAAAACTGTATTCAACATTGCCTTTTAACAATTTCATTTAAAAAAAAATCCCTTCCTCCAAATTAGTTTATTTTTAACGTTAACTTTTCTTTGAAACTTTTTATTGTTTATTAAACTTTTAATTGAGTTTGTAAACTTTGTATCGTAAAGTGCAAACCTCTCAAGCTTATTCTTGTGAGCACTGGAAATTCCAATCGAATACGATATATAATTTTATAATTAAGTCCTTATATTAAAAAGCTCACGCTAATTTTAAATGTCACAAAATAATCTAATCGGCCAAAACAAAAAAATGAAATTGTATTACTCCAATCTACTTGATCATTATCACAATAAACAAAGCATTAAATATCAATTCTGGATTTTTACTACCACATTCTAAAATATAATTGTAATTATATTCCCAAATTATATTTCAAAACGATCAAGTATTTAAAATAGTAAAACATCCAAATTTTTATCCTTGATAAGCCAAGCATAAACTAAATGCTTACATAATAATGATCCAAAATTATTTCGCAATACCTAAACCTTTGGATTTCATCATCATAAATAATTGTATTTCATTTTAATATAGAAGCCTCTAAGGGCCTTACCGACTTTAGCTATTTCTTAATAGCCGGAAAGCTTCCCGATATTCTTATAGTAGCTTGAGGCTCAACAGTCTCAATGGTCATACAATAACTTGCAGCTCTGTAGCTCCGATGTCAAAGGCGGCAGCGCGATGTCATCATTATGGTGTGATTGAAGTCAGCAAATCGCCAACCAACGTTTCCAAGTTAACGTTCAATAAGCTCCAACATCGATCATGAAAATAGCGAAATAAAATTAATTAGTAAACTGTTTCAAAAGGCCAGAGAAGAATCCCACTTCTGATGTTAGAAAGTGCGGTAAGCACTGTAAATGTATATATAGGTATTACGTATTACCCAAATTAGCAAGCTTTGAATGTCAGAATGATTACTGGTTATTCACTATGTATGAAAGTTCTGATATATATGTTTATAGGGAAAGGATTTCATGAATTAAATCACAGAAAGACAAGGCTAGACATTTATTTAATTAGTCTTGTCAGTATTTAATCAGAAAGCTAGTTGTCCGTTCGCAAAACTAGGTCTTCATGGAGAAGAAGGACAAGAAACTCCATGGAAACAGTATTACAGTATTCTATCAATACATTTCTTATATTTCCATAAATTATCGTTATCTCAAAAACAGTTTAATTCTATGTCTTGAATAATAGCAACATCATAAAAATAGCAATATTGGCAATAATATACCATACACAACAACATAATAATAATAAGCAGTAATTACTGTATAATATCAAATTACTTAACTTACGTGACACCTGGTACATCTATTCCACACAACAACGACACTAGAACCAACCAACTGAACATTTACCGAGCAACTGACCTACACACAGATTGTGGAAGTCGCGACGCCCCCGCAAGGGGGCGTGGCGAGCGGGGTCAGGGCTTCGCCCTTCGCCCGCGGTGGCCATACATTGTCCCATCAATATGGGACCCTCAATTATATTCGCCTATGACGGCTAACAGAAACGACCACATTTTGTTAAGCAAAATGCGTCGATGTAATTGGTTGCTATGAATATTTCTGTAGGCGCGCCACGACGCTAGCTCCTAGCGCCGCTTTCTTCACGACATCTCGGCGGTCTGTCCCCGCCAGGTGAGACCCCCGGTTGCCCGGGGGAGGCCCAGCGAGAACGACCAGCGACAGAGATGCCGACTCGACGCCCTACAGGTATAATATGTAGTCTCCCCCTCTCCCCGCTTACAGATCGAGCCGTTTACGGTTTGAGGGGTAGGCAGTCCGACTGATGTGCCGAGTCGGCTATTTTTGGTATTCGAGTATTTTGGTACTCGTTGAAAAAGGAATCGAATCAGGATTCGAGTCACGGAACTCGGATAGGTACTCGAGTACCAGCATGAGTATTCGAGTACTTTGGTAGACTCGAGTACTTTTTATTTGTTCTCGAAAGCTTGCTTTCGGTTCATAAGTATTATATGAGGATAGGACAGTAAGTAAATAATAACATTATTATGGTATAATCAGTCTTTTTAATCTAATCAGTCATCAATATAATCAGTCTTTTTTTTATTAAGCATTCATTTTCATTTTGCTTACCGGTTTTTTCTATGGACACTGTATATATCAATGGATGTATCTTTTTCAAATGTTTCAATAAATTTGTAGTGTTCCCAAAGTCCACAAACGTTTTTTTGCATTCTTTACACTCCACTTTTTTATCTTCTAGAATAGTGAAAAAGTTCCACACTTCCGATTTCTTTTTCGGTGCCATCTTACACACACAATTATTCACAAGTCTCGGAAGGAAAACGATGCAGCACAATTCAATAACAAATCAATAACTAATAAACTAAGTAGAAATATGAAAACAATCTAATAACTTTCTGATACCGGCCAGCTGTTAAGAAACGTAAACATTAAACAGGTTCATACTTGATTGCTGTGAACGTCGAGTCGCGCGCGACACTCGTGACTAGCTTCACTCAGTAAGCTACGCGAATCGTAAGCATGCAAAGTTCGACTTTATGCGTGGAGGTACAAGATTGCGATTAAAATACGCGACTTGGTATTCGAATACTGTAAGTACTCGAGTCCTGTATCCGAGTACTGTGGATTTGAATCCTATATTTTGAGTACTCGAGTATGTGAGTACTTACTAGGTACTCGAGTCAGTACTCGAGTCAGCCTGACTCGGCACATCTCTAGGCAGTCGCGTATGTGTGAGCGGCTTGTGTTGTAGTATAACACCGCTCAATGTATACGTGCGTCGCGACCCGCATCGCGCCCGCGCGTGTTGTGTATAGATGCATGTGTAGTACTGGGTGTCTGTGTTTAGTTATGTGACGTGCTTAAAACACGCCACACAACAGATGTATGAGTACATATGTGGAGTCTTATTATTTCGAGTAAGCTGCGTGTTACCTGGGTGCTGCTTACTCGAAGCGTCAATCCGGTGCGATGGGGTCGGGGTCCGCTACCAGGTCGCGGGGCAGGGCTTTCGCGTCAGGCGGCCGCGCGTGCAGTGGCGCTATCTGCCTGACATGGGGCCAGGCAGAGGCGTCGGCACGCGCGAACATGGCCTTCGCGAGTCGCCTCACAAACTCATCCAGGCTCTCGATCCCGAGGTCCCGCTGGATGACGTCATTCCTCACATAGCGAGGAGCGTCTACAATGGTCCGCAACGCAAGATTTTGTTGCGTGCGGAGCAGCTTCCGGCTCGACTCGCTAGTGAGGGCGAACCAAGCGGGAGCGGCGTACGTCAAGACTGGACGCACGTACATCTTGTACACGCTCAGCTTGACGCACACCGGGATGCGGGACGAGAGCACGGGTCTGAGGAGGTTGCGGGCGACCTTACCCTGTGCGGCGACCTTGCGGACATGGGGCCCCATCGTGAGGCGGCGGTCGACGGTCACACCCAGGTACTTAGCACGGGGCGACCAGTCGACGGTGGCACCTTGTAGTTTAAGGGGTGGTGGGAGGGGCGCATTCCCGGTGATCAGCGCCTGCGTCTTACCCACGTTAACTGAGAGCCGCCATTTTGACAGCCACTCGGGGAGTGCGTCTTGGGCACGCTGCATTTTGACCGCCGCGTACTTCGCATTAAGCGATGAAGTGATGTACGCGGCGTCGTCTGCATACAGCGCGAGCATCGCGTCTGTAGTAGTGGGGATGTCGTCAGTGTAACGTGAGTAGCACGCAGGCGAAACGCAGCTACCCTGCGGCACACCAGCGAGCACCGGGCGGGCGCTAGATAGCGCTCCGTCGACCACCACCCTAACTGTCCTGTGGGAAAGAAAGCTAGACACCACTTTAACAACGCGACGGGGCGCGCCTGATGTGGCCAGTTTGAATGTGATTTATTGAATTTAGTTGACATTTTATTGATAGTTTTAAATTTTGTTACACTATTTGCATACCCATATAATGGTAAAATATGGAGAACTTTACTATAACGAAAAATATCTATGTATCTCTTACCCATGTTTGCAAATGAATAAATGATTTGATTTTTGATTTGATTTGACTCATGCCACACACGGTCGAAGGCCTTCTCCATGTCGAGGAATACTGCCACCGAGTATTCCTTCTTGGTTCTTGCGGCTGCGAGGTGGTGCAGTACCCTCGACAGCTGGAGCGTCGTGCTATGTTCAGGCCGGAACCCGAATTGTTCCGGTCTTGGTTCGATATGCTTCTGGAGGTGTCGCAGCAGGAGTTGCTCGAACACCTTGGAGACTGTCGGCAGCAGAGTGATCGGCCGATAGCTCTCCGGCTTCAGTGTGTTCTTTCCCGCCTTGGGCAGCATGATGACGCGCCCCTCCTTCCAGGAATCGGGAAAGGTCCCCGTGCGCAGTATCGCCGTGTACAGGCGCGCCAGTGCCGCTACCATACGGAACGGCAAGTGGCGCAGCGCTGTGTTGGTGATACCGTCAGCACCGGGGGCCTTCCTGGGCCTGGTCCTTAGGATGGCGCGTCTGACTGCGCCAGGCGAGAAGAAGATTGGGTCCTCTTCGGGAGCTATCGGCGTTGCGAAGTAGGCCTCCAGGTGTTGCTCGACTGCTGCGACATGTTCGCGGTCGCTGGTCGGGTTCGGCTGGAACTGACGCTCCAGGTGTTCCACGAAGACCTCCGCCCGGTCCTCTGCTACGTATTTGAGTGCCCCGTCGCTGTTTTGTAGAGGGCGTACCGGGGCTGGGGTGTTCGTGAGTTGGCGGCAGAGTTGGTGCACCGACGGCCAACTGTCCGTCGTTGCGTCGATGCGTTCTTCCCAACCCGCGGCAGTGTGGGCCAATAACTCGGCCTTCACCTTTTCCGCGAGACGGTTTAATTGGGTCTTTAAAGTAGGGCATCTCAGCTGTTGCCACTGCTTGCGTAGGCGCCTCTTCTTGGCGATCATCTCCGTTATACGTGCCGGCAGGGGCGGCAAAAGCACTCTCCCCTGCGGCAGTGTCGTTGTCGCCGCTTGTAAGGCGCTTTGGATGCAAGCAGTGACGTCACCCGCCGTCTGGTCCACGTCCGCGGAGGTGACGATAGGCCGAGTGGGCGTGGTGATGTCTAGCTTCTCTCCGAAGGCTGTCCAGTCCGTTCGTCGACGTGGCGCTAGGGGCTTCAGTCGGGTCGGCATACCCGATAGGACGACGAGCACTGGATGGTGGTCCGACTGCAGCTCGTCGTCGATCACTTGCTGTGTGATCTGGCAGTGTAGCCCTCGGTGGACTACGACGTCCAGCACATCTGGCATCTGCCGTGCTGCGTCCGGGTAATGTGTCGGCGTCTCCGGGCCGGACACAGAGTACCCGAAGGCTTCCGCGTCCGCGAAGAGCCGTCTACCCCCGGTATTCGTATTCATGGAGTTCCACGCTGGGTGCTTGCAATTTAGGTCGCCGGCAAGGAGGACCGCGTTGCCGCTAGGCGTGCTGATTAGCGCCCGCAGCTCGGCCACAACAAGGGGGGCCGCGGGCGGTTTATAACACGCATAGACGTTGACGTCCTCGCCGGCAACGTGCAGCTGCACACCCAGCGCGTAGAAGCTGCTGAGGGACGGCAAGGGGAGTTCTTGATGGACGACTCTCCGCCTCACTAGTACCGCCAGACCACGGTAGCGGGCGTTTATTGCCGACCTTTCATCCTTTCTGTAGATGTGGAAGCCCGGGAACCTAATCCTGTCTTCGGGTCCCAAGAGCGTCTCGCTGATCAGCGCCACGTCGACGTCCTGTTCCCGAAGGAGATGGCGGAGGGGGGCGACCTTATCCCTAAGGCCGCGAGCATTCCAATGTAATATCCTCAACGGCCTAGCCATCACAGTGACAGTAAGGTAGCCAGACCGTCGAGGATGACCGCTTCTATGTCTCGGTCCATTAACAGCTTTATCGCGCAGGTTGTGAAATCATTTTTGGACTTGGCCGAAGTATTCGACGAAACATTTGCCAAAATGTTCGCCGAAGTATTTGCCGAAGTCTTCGCCAAAGTGTTCGCCGATTGTGCGATTGTTGCGCCGCCAGTCGACGATGTGTGAGCTTTTAGTTCGGTCGATTGCCGCTGCGACTTGCAGTCTCTGACCGCGGCAGTGGCGGCGCCGTGCGGCTTTTGGGCGAAGCTTTTGGGCGCCCAGATGTCTTCCTTTTGGTTCCCTCGTTGCAACCTGCGCGACATTGAAGGCAGGGGCGGCCGTAGGGGGGTCTTCTTCTTGTGCCGTTTGGGGGGGAGCCTTCTTCTTCCCTTTCCCCCCACGTCTCTTCTTCCTCCGCCCTGAGGAGGTGGCTTGCGTCCGGCTAGTGGGCCCGTTGGCCGCCGCCATCAGCGTCACGCCTTGAGCCTCAACATTGGCTGCCGTCTGGGCTTGTGGCCTGGCTACTACGGCCCGGCTTTTGGCCGTGACGGCGACGGTCCCCGCTTGCCTGTTTTTGATTTCAATCTCAAAAACTGGGCACTTCGTATTGTTGGCGGGATGCGGGCCACCACAGTTTGCACAGGTGGCCGGCTCTTCCCGCGGACGCGGGCAGTCCCTGGCCGCGTGCTCCTCCCCGCATCGCACGCAGGCGAGCGGACGGTGGCACTGGTGCGAACTATGCCTGAATCGTTGGCACCGGTGGCACTGTGCGGGCCCACGTTTCCCACGCCAAGCTTCAATCTTCACACCACACATGTTCATGAATATGGTGGTGTCATAGATTCTTCTTACGTCCGGGGTTTTCTTTAATATTGCATGGAATACACAGCCAGGTCGTCCAAGTGCGCCCTTGATATGGCGCACGTACACCGGCTGGTATTCTAGCGCCCGGAGCTCCTCCTCGATTTCCTTCGGGTCCGTGTCCGCCGGTAGGCCCCTGATGGCTATCTTCATATTTTTGTCCGCTGGTAGTGAATAGGCGAACCAGCTGACGCCGCTGTCTTTCTCCAGGCCAGTAAGGTAACGCTGGACCAGCCTGTACTCGTCCTCGGTGTCCGGGGTGAATCTCACCCCGGTCCCGTACGGACGCGCGTTCGGAGGCCGGCCCAACTTGTCCCTTATGGCCCGGAAGTGCGCGGCCCAATTTGGCAGCGTCTCGACCACCAGCGGCGGGTATCGCATCTTCTTACCCGGCTTCTGCTTCGTTGTTGCCGCCGTTGCAGCGCCGGGTGGGACATCAGGGGGGGCAATAATAGTGGTAGGGGCAGGGGGTAAGATGGTGTGATTTACCCCTGCGGGTGACGCGGGAGGCGTCGGCGATTGCGGTGGTGTGCGCCGACGGACCGCGTCGGAAAAGGTGGGCGATTCGGGTGCATCCCGACCCCGCGGCGCGCGTTCGCGCTGTGGCCGCGGCGGGTCGAGACAATACCGCTTCGCCTCGTCCGACGCGGTCTCGCCTGAGCTTCGTCTTCGTCGCTGGGGCCTGGACCCGAGTTGGTACTCAAAGTCGAGCCCCAGCGACAGTAGTGGTGAATCCGGGGTGATTTGCCTCACCCCGGCAACTGGTCCCACGGTGGGCCGCTGTCCGGATCGCGGGGTCATGTCCGGGGACATATCTCCGGGACTCGAGGCGGCCGAGCCCGCAGATGCCAGCGACATGCTCGACCCCGCACGCGAGGAGCATGCCGACAGCACGGCGGGCGAGTCGTAGGCCGAGGTCCGGGGGGGCGCCGGTGAGTCCGGCGCCATCGAGGTGGGTGGTGCCGGCCGTACAAATGGCCCGGCACTGGCGGGTCGCTCCCGCTCAGCCATCACCGGTCCCGCCAGCAAGAGGCGGGGGCCGGGAGCGGCGACGCGGGGAGCAGTCACGCCTGTGGGCTGGCTCATTTTGTGTTGTGGCGGCGAGACGAACCGCGGCGGCGGAGCGGCGGTCTGAGTTGGGGGCGCACGGGCTCGCGCCGACGATGTTGTAGCACGCGGGGCAGGCAGCGCGGGGTATTCGGCGCGCGGCGCGCCGGAGCGCGCGGCAGGCGCATTTGAGTGACCGGGCGCGGGAGCGCGCGCGGCTGGTGTTGGTGCGCGCGCTAGCTGTGCGCGGCTTGGGCTTGCGGCCGGCCCCGGGGCCTGTATAGGCACCGGACGGAACGCGGCGGGGCGGACTGGAACGGTGTGCGGCCGGCTCGTCGACGGCGTAGGCGCAACGCGCGCAGGCGCCGATGACGTCGGTGGGCCGGCAGCTGCAGCGACGCTCGCTTCCTTCCTCCTCGTAGCGGTGGTGACGGAAGCTGGGACATCCTTCGTCTTCTTTTTCACTTTTTGGGGGCCGGCCGGTGGCGCACCGGATGACGCGTCGCCGATATTCGGCAGCGAAGTCGCCCGATCCAACACCGGACGGTCCTCCTGGGTCCCGGCATCGCGGCCCAACGAGCCGCGCTTGCCGGGATTCGGCATCGCCGGGGGGTTATAGGCCTCCGCGACCGCGACGGCGTGAACGCCGGGCGTCCGGGGCGACTCCCCCTGTGTCTGCACAGGTACTACGTTCCCTGTGCAACCACAGAGAGAGACGAGGTTAAAATATTGCGGTCCGCGCGGATAACTTTGACTGGTTACTTGGATAGACTAGTCAAAGCGACCTAATAGCCAATCCCTGACCTACACCACTGTAGCTCCGCTCTTTTATACCCGATAACAAACAAGTATGATTCACAAATGACAGTTGAGTCAAATCAGTGTTTGACTAATACAAATAAGTTTGTTACAAAAATCATTTAGTAAATTAACAACCGAATAATAATTATATTTATAGGTAGGTATATCCAGTATTTATTTTAAATTATTAGACATATAATACAGACATATAGACATATAATTACATTTATATATCACGCGTAACCCAAGAGCAAGCACTTTAACTTTACTTAGTAAGCATTCCATACGAATTTAAACCTTATTCTTATGTGCATAATGTTCATGTTCAATATATGTGGATATGAGCAAGCGTTTCATTAAAATTGCTATACGAATAATGTTCACATTCATATGCGACACTTAAAGTCTGTGAATCTTACCCCAAGCCTCCTTCCGCGCAGACAGTAGTGCATAGCCATAGACTACTCTAAATCTGTGGCCATAGATCTAAGTATAGGCTTAGCAGAGGATTTGATTTTGTGTTGACATTGAATACTGCACCTCATTGTAAGAGGGATAAAGAGCAATATGATGTACAAACATCGATAAAGATATCACTCTCTTTTTGGGCGTCCATGTTGACACCAACAATGAGGTATATAATTCAATGTTATGAAAAACCTTTTGGTCTGACTACCTCTTGTAGGCTGAGTTTACGACTGGAGTTTTGTAGCAATGGGGATAAAAACTGCCACTTGCTCACTTCAGATGGCGCTGATCTCCAGCGTCTTATAATTTGACAGCTAGCCATATTTTTTTTGTAAACAAGAGACTTCTTTTACGCATAATTAATTATTGAACTCAGTTGCGCAGCTGTTTACTACAAAAATACGAGGACCCATGTATTTGCCAAAGTTGTTATAAGAAGAAAACTGTGAGAGAAAGCTCTCCGAAAAAAATTGGAATCCGATATTTCGTCGAGACGATGTGCTATCCTTTAAGCCTTTTATGAGTGATGCTCAAAATCTGAAAATGGTTTATAAGTGATGCTCCCAAGAGAACTAAGTCTGTTTTCATTACATACAGGCACTTGTGATGTGATATTATGTAAATTATAGTAAAGTATGTGTGTGTTTATATTATCATATTAGATCAGTGCTATCTCTGAGGTTTTTCAGTCAGGAAGATAATGCCCGAGTTGGTTTTCAACTTTGATCGGGTTATTTCTATCGTACGCTTCCAGTCTATAACAAAAAACGAACTTAAGTCAACAAACACAAATTTGTCGGTCACAAGTTATAAGGGTTTATAGGTGGCTGATCTGGAGAGCATCTCCTCAGCTTGGCCCCTAGCGAAGATCCATTTTCTCTCGCTTCTCTCCTCTCCGCTCCAGTGGATAGTAAACATATGGCACGTATTAGGCCAACAATTTTTATAGACCTTTTAGGTTTTTAACAGTTTTGATTGAATATAAAATGGAGTCACGACATAATGAATTAAAAGGAAAGGATCCGAGGTAATTTGGTAAATAGAAACAACAGATTATAATGATCACATAATTATATTATAAAATGATTTAATTACAATAAACAGAATAAGTATCATAATGTACCTACGCTACAAACAACTTACATTACGCAGAAGCGGACAGGACATACTCCTTTCATATTTACATTTTGTACATTGAGCGCTCGTTTCGGTCATCGTAATACTTAATTTACGTCCCTCGCGTCGTTAACGACAACTCGATCAATAAATAGGGCGGGAGACGAGCGAGGGGAGGTCGCACGCTTGCGCCGCGGCCGCTACGCTATATGTACAGGGGCCGCGCGCCGAGGCTATGTACACTACAACTGCTCCACGAACTTGGTGAGCTGGTCCTGCGGCGTCATGGGCGGCAGCTGGTCGTCCGGCGGCGCCAGTGGCGCGGCCGGCGCCGGCGACTGGCGCAGCAGCAGCAGCTCCGACGGCGTGGGCGGCCGCGGCGACGGCGTGGCGGGCGGCGAGCGCGTGCCCACGCCGCCCACGCCGCCGAACGCGTAGCGCGCGCCCGCGCCGCCCAGCCGCGCCACGCCCACGCCGCCCACCCCGCCCACCCCGCCCACCGCGCCGCCGTACGCGCCGCGCATGGCCATCATGTTACCGCCCACGCCTCCCTTGAACCAGCCCGCGCCGTGCGCCATGCCGGCGCCCACGCCCGCGCCGCCTGCGCCCACGCCGCCGAGCCCGACTCCTGACACGCCGCCTACACCAGACACGCCCTGTCGACGAGAACGTTTCGTTACTACATGATTTTCGTAACCCAGTAAAAAAAAAACAATTTTCATGGCCACTCGTTTGTCACCAGAATTTTGTTTGAAATGCTAAATCAAATTCATTTATTTGCGTAAAACAAATGCTTACTTGTGTCTGCTGCGGCAGCATCTGGTGCATCTGCTGCAACCGCTGCTGCTGCTGCGGCTGCATCATGTGCTGTAGCTGCGGCTGCTGCTGCGGCAGGCCCACGCCTCCCACGCCGCACACGCCGCCGACGCCACTCACGGCGCCCACGCCACCCACAGGCCCAACACCGCCCACGCCGCCGGCCGCTTGTTGTTGATTTTGGGCGTTCTGAATTAAGAAAAAAAAATGTATTGTAAAGAACTGCTGAAGCGCAAAAACGCATTCAAATGTCTCAAGCTGGTGGCGAAAACGAAACATCTTCCTAGGAGAATATGTTTCGTTTTCGTTTAAGAATAAACTATGAATAAAACAAAAACAGTAAAGTCTCTCTTTTGCTTGTACAATAAGCCACACACATACACAGTACCGCGTGCAGTTGATCGTACACTAAAGGAAAATTCAATCAATTGCGAATTGTCATCATTAGCGATGTGCTACAAGTAGTCGTTCTGTGGTCCCCAAAAAACTATGACATTCAGATTTTAGATGCATAAGCACTTTGCAAAGTCAAATAATTTACTGCTACTAACAAGCTTTTATGGTAGACAAAAAATAAAATGGAAAGGGGACGAGAAATTGCGATTTCGAACTAGAAAAAAAAAATGTTACCATGATGAAACTCGAGATCGATAACGTAAATTCTTTATTTTTGACAAGTAAACTAAAAATTGACATTTTTCTTTTAGTAATTTCGGAATCGATTCGTAAGTTCTGTGCGGTCTTGTACGTTTCGCACTCTTTCTTACTTTGAGTTTATCCATACTCTAGAATTCTAGATAATTTAAAGTGAACAAGTTTTTGGTACGAAATATCTATAGCGGCGAGTCAGAGCGACTGTTGCAAACAATGCCAATGCAAAACCAACGCCAATGCCAATGTTGGCGTCGGTAAACTATCCTTTTATGCATATTACCTGTAAATAATAATTTCGATGTTTCACATCTGCCAGGCGTCCCGCAACAAAAAAATTAACTATTGAAAATCTACATAACCCAAAAAACATTTTACGCAATTACGTTATTCTCCGTATTCTTTTAAATATATTGAATGCCGTATTAAGTTACAAGTAAATAGGCAAATGAAACAACACGACATAATTAATTATTCGAAATCGAAATTCGAATAATGCTCGTCCAGGCGGTATTTCTTTGGAATGCGCTCCCTCTGAACATCAGGATGGCAACCAGTCGGTTATCTTTTAAAGTGAAGGCACGTGAACATATTCGTAAGAAGTTGGCAGAATCATTGCAGCGCTGATTTGCTGGATTTGTTTTCTCCTCTACCTATCGTTATTTCTCCTGACAAAGTTTATTCGGTTTATATGTATGTATGTATTAGTATGTATTCTTTTCGATTTAACTATCCCTTATGTTGCACCTGCCATGTTTTGTCTCTGCATCATGAGGCATTAAGTCCGCCTTTGTACAGTTTTTTTTTACTTGTGCATAAAGTTTTAATAAATAAATAATAATGTATTATCAAAGTTACGTTTTATAAAATAAAAAAAATTGTCCAAGCATGTTATGAGATTGGTCATTGTTATTTTCGTTATGTGGACTAATGAGATTGAAACTTCATGCTAATCCTTTTATAAAGTATCTATAAACAAAAAAAAAGGTTGAATAATAATAACTCACTTGTCTTTGTTTGATGAAGGCGGCCATGAGCGGTGGGTTGGACTTGAGTATCTGTAGGATCTCCTGTTGCTGGTTGTGACTGGTGGGCGAGCGTAACGTCGCCATCAGCTGCTGTAACGCCTTCTGATGGACTTGAGGTTGCGTTTGTTGCTGCTGTGGCGCGGGTGCTCTTTGCTGTAAGGGAAAGTGTTCATGAAGTCCAAAAATCCTTAGGAGGCAACTGGACTGCGGTTGATCGATGATATCGGGACAAATTTTTTTTAAATGTATTTTGTGGTAATTAATTCACCAGTTGACATTGATCCACAGCAATTAGGTAGCACATTTAGAAAATATATCAATTCAAAGTACTTGTAATGTGAAACCATTTCAGCAGTGGTGATGTCGAATGAATATTAGGTCATCAAAATCTAAGATGGTCGTTATAGAAGAAGTTAAAAATCAAAGTAAGTAGTTGGTTTTTATGTTTTTCTGTGGGTGCTGATGCCGAAAGGTTTATAATTTAAGATGGTGGTCACACCAAAAGTGAATTTGTCGACATTGTTTTTAAGCATGGATTTCATATTGTTATAACTCAATTAAATTGTTTCATTAGTAAACGTATTTTTTTTAGAGGAACTTTAGAGATTAGCAATAAAAATCTATCCTAGTTTCCTTTAGAGATTGTTAATTATATCTCGTACTAGCTTTTGCCCGCATGGACGTCGGGAAATATAAAACAGGAATGTATTACCGGGATTACATACTTAATAGCCGAGGAAAAATCATTGACTCCTAGCGCTGCGCTCGCCGCCGCCGCCATCAACCGATTATTTGGTTATGCGTCATTTTGAATCTTTGATATCTTTTAAAGTTTTCATTTAAGCATATTTTACTCAAAAACATATTTTAACTTTCTCTAACAAGGCATATTTTAATCAAAACTAAATGCCCAAATAACATATTTTATTGGATATGGATTAATATAATACCGAATAAAATAGCTTCGGAAATAACAATTATTGTTTCAAATTCTGTTTTTTTGTGATTTCTGTGGGTCACCCTTAGAAGATCGACATAATTATGTTATCTAGCACTTTTTTGTTGAACTTTTTAAGATGCACAATCCTGTAAAACATTAATTTTATGTATCTCTTACGGTTTACACGGCGCACGCCAGAAAAGGTCCCAGTCGGTATGTTTTTTTTTCGACATCTTCAATAATAATCGTCATATTTCAGTCAATTTATACAAAACTTTAATGAATTATACACTTGAAACCTTCCTCGTGAATCACTCCGTGTATTGGTGAAAACCGTTTCAAAATCGTTTCAGACGCGGCGGTGGACTGTGTTTTATATGTGGTACATGGTATAGCTATGGTACCTGTAACTGTTGCGGCGCGTGCGGGTGCGGGTGGTGCTGCGGCTGCGGGTGGTGCTGCAGGCGCGCGTGGTGCTGCGCGTGCGGCGGGTGGTGCAGCGGCGGCGGCGCCCGGTAGCGCGCGGCCCAGTCGGGGCGCACGCCGCCGACGCCGCCGACGCCGACGCCGCCGACGCCGCCCACGGCGCCCACGTTGACCCCGCCCACCCCGACGCTGCCGGGCGGAGGAGCCATCACGGCTTGCTTGCCGTAGGAAGGTGCTTGTTGCCGTGCCGCTTCCTCTTGGACCTGGTAGAGGCAAACGTTCTGTTAAGGTCACTCGTATGAGCGAAAACCTTCACCCAAGTATCCACCCTAACCTAGCACTTTAATTGGATAGTTATATCGGTATATCGATGCAATGTACGAATGCTTCCGCATTAGTATGGAAATTATATTTGCAAATTTCACGTATTCGTGCGAATGCTAAAATCTGGCTATTAGTGCCTGGAGCGTTAAAAACATGAAAACCTCGGATTTCTGTTACATTGAATGAATTTAAAAAATTCTAAGTGAAATATTTATAGTGGAACAATTAACAGTGTAATACATATTAGGCTGTAGGATATTTTTGTATACGAAAATTAAGTTAACGTATCTATTTATACAGAGATAGTTTTATCGGTAGTAAGAAGTTAATTAAGAAAAATTTTATAAAGAAGAAATTATTTAAACTATTTGTTTAGTCAGGCAATTTACATCTTTGTCTATATCAAATATTTTGTTCGACTTCATTTATTTGAATGATAAGGTGGAGTATTCAAACAAATATTTCTGGCTAGCGTCCTCAATTATTAAGATAGAGAAATGACAATGATATCAAAAGATGCGTTACTAAAAGGGCTACTACATATTAATTTTTTTGTTAAGTTTTTATATATATTTTTACATTACAAAAAAAAAAACTCAATTTTTTTACCGTTTCTTTTGGGACTTTTTTCAAAGAATCTTAAACTTTTCAAAAACGAAAAAAGATATCGAAAAGAAAAATGGTCCTGGAGAATTTAAAGGGCTTCAAAGTGATCCCATTCTGGTTTCGATAAGATTAGCATTGAAATGGTGTAAACGATCGCTTCAGTAGCGTACCCGTTTTCAAGAAAAGTGTGACCGGGGGCTAGTTTTTAAAATAATAAAATTGGCGCTATTAAAAAAAAACAATCTTTTGATACCGTTTCATTTCTCTATCTTAATGTTTGACGATGCTAGCCGGGGGTCACACTTTTCTTGAAAACGGGTACCCTACTGAAGCGATCGAAAAACCATAAACATTTATAGTATAAAAACAAAATCCCATCTCGATCTTAAAAATTCATTCACTGTAACATAAATCCGAGGTCGAAACCGAAAGGCACTCCAGCCATGCCAGGCCAGGCTTGGTTAGGGACACGAAACAAGTATCGATACTTTGTGGTATCGAGTACATTTCCATTCGATACCGATACTTTTGTACTCGATACTTTGCATTCGATACTTTTACTCAATGAGTACTTTTTGGCAGGTATCGTATCGAATAAGAAATTAAGTTTTAAATGGGTAATCTTAGAAATTATCCATTTAAAACTTGCGACCTTACGGCTTATGTTTATGGTTATGGCAACGCCATCTAGTTTACTCGTTCTGAACCTTCTAAAACATTACATCAATCTTTGCTCGAAATTGTTCCTTCCGTTCACAGTTAAATTCCTTACCTTTCCTTCATTCATTTACTACACTAATCAATCACTCATTCACTCACTCGTTCACCGTTGTAATTTGATTTTGCATGTCCTGCCCTACTGAATAAACTGACGTTATTTACTGACTGATATTGACCTATGCTCTATGCGCATTAGACCTTAAGAAAAGTACTCGATACCTTGAAGTATCGATACTTTTGTTTCGATACTTTTATGAGTACGATATTTTTTTTCGATACTACTCATGAGTACAGTATCGATAATTTCTATTCGATACCGTGTCCCTAGGCTTGGTCGTTATATGCTTGCAATTGAAAGATTAGACAAAAACCATTAGGAAGAAAATATAAAAATTGGGACAAAGATCCCTCATAAGCTAGTTTTAATTGTTTGACTAATCAATAAGAACACATGAATATAATATGACGTGTCGCGGTACATACCTGTTGCAACGCCTTCTGCACATTGTGCGGCAAGGCGTGCGTGGCCGGCTTGGAGGGCGGCGGCGAGGCCAGCGAGGCCTGCGGCGGCGGCGACGGTGGCGCCGCCCCTCGCGTGTTCATGGCCGCCATACGTCTCCGCAGCAGCTTGGCTTGCTGCACTCGCTGCTGGACCTGCTGCTGCTTCAGCTTCTGCTTGATGCTGCTGCAGAAAGGCACTGAACACTTGGTCTCCTGGCAGTGCTTCGCATGGTAGCAACACAGCGCGATGAGCTGCTTGCAGATAGGACAGTCGCCCTTGGTCTTGCGGCGGCAGATCTTTGTGTGCGTGACGACGCGCTTCATCTTCTGGCAGGAAGGTAGGCGGCAGTTGGCGTCGCGGCACTGGCAGGCGTGCACTAGAGACTGGATGCAGCGCTGGATGGATAGTTTGCGGGCCTCCTGAGGGTTGGCTTGCTTCATGTCGCCTGGAGATGAGCCTACATCGATATCGAGGCCGAGCTTCTCCATCTTGTGCGGGTGGCCTTCCTTCTCGTGGCAGGGCACGCACAGGTCGAAGTCGTCGCACACGGTGCAGTGGTAGCGGGTTTCGACGTGCGACTTGCAACTGTTGCAGGTGTAGACGAACTTGTCGGTGCCCTGGTTGTGCAGCTCGTAGAGCATGCAGAGTGTGGAGAAGCGCGCGCGTCTTGTGGAAGAGAACTCGTAGTGGCGGTCGCGCGCCATGGTTAGGAAGGCATCGCGACCGTCCATCAGGTCGCAGTTGATCAGCGGGTCTGGGTCTCCGATAGGCTGTATAAAAAAATATGCGCATTTTCGATCAAGAAGATAAGACTACTACTCTCTAGACCAAATTGAACGTGGGATGACAAGAGATCGGCTTTTTTGCAAATTTTGGCGTTCGTATTAGTATGCCACAATGCGCTATTTATTTTTCATGCGAGCGTAGCGTAAAGAAAAATGCTTTAGAAATGGATAATGGATAACATCATTTTTTTTTTTTACAATATATTTTTTTTTTTGAGAAATCAATTTTACAATACTAAAAGTATCCGAGTTATATTTATACAAGGTCAATTTAAATTGGCTGGTGAAACTTTCCAAACGTCAAGGGTATAATATGTAATCTAGATAAAACAATGAGCGTTGATGTCTTTTTAATAGTCAAAAGCTGGTGTCGTCACAGTGTCGCGAAATCAATGGTTTAGTCCTATCTCAAAAATGCCCAACGCGCCTAAAGAAGTTTTCACTTCAAAAAACTTAATTTCTCAAACTTACTATTTCTCAAAGATAGTGCGCTTCTCACGGATGTTGGCGCCGCCGCGGCTTAAGCCTCGATCACACATAGCGAATACTCGCTGCGAATAATACTTGCAGCGATAATTCGCTGCGTGCCTGTCATACACAGCGTGTTCTACATATCTATGCAGCGACGAAACGACCTGTAGCGCGGGCGTGTAGTCTGGAGCGGCGCGCTGAGCAGAATGACTACTCACAGCGAGTACCCTGTCACACACAGCGAATCCTCGCGGCGAGTGTGCATTCACAGAGAGTAAAATTGAACATGCTCAATTCAAATAGCAACGAATTCAACGTTCAGGGGCAAAATGTCCAATTCTCAAAATGTCCAACGGTGTCAAAATGACCAAATCCTAAAATGTTCAATTATCAAAATGTCTAATTCCCAAAATGTCCAACTCCCAAATGTCCAATCTTTGAGAATGTAGCAAATTTGTTCAATAACTCATCAAAACGCTTTTTTTTAATACTTATGACTTTATGACAAACAATAAATACAAAATAATGAAAGAATCAAAATATGTTTCATTTATAAGTAACAAATTAAGACCAGAGAAGACCACAACATACCCGAAATCACATTTTTGTCATAATGTAATATAAAAAATACAATAATAAACAGATTTAAAAAATACAAAGTAATTGAAATACCAGAAAACTTGGCAACAAAATAGAATAGATGGCGTTATTAGCGTTACATCGCGATGTGTTTTTTACCCGACTACGGCGAAGCAAAAAGGAGGGTTATGATTTTGACCGGTATGTATGTATGTTCATCTGTTCCCTCATAACTTCTAAATTGCTTATCATGTTTTGACAAGTGAGGTATCGTTGGAAGCGTCTTGATCGTCCGCTAGTTGTAGGCTATGTGAAGCATTAAATTGAATATGACGCCCTCTGGATGACATACTGTCGTGAACTAAATTAAAGTATTAAAAAAGCGCTTTGATGAGTTATTAAACAAATTTGCTACATTCTCAAAGATTGGACTTTTTGACAATTGGATATTTTGAGAATTGGATGTTTTGCCCCTAAACGGAATTCAACTCGCAGCGAATAACCTGTCACACACAGCGAGTTCTCGCTGCGAGTGCCTAATAGCAGCGAGTATTCGCTGTGCGTAATCGAGGCTTCAGTAACCTAAAATTATGATTTTTATATTTCTTCATATTATTTATTTATACCCATCGCCTCTGTAAAGTTTTGCCAGCTAATTTAATTTGACTCTATAGTTTATAGTTATTATTAATTAATTAAACTCACCGCTAAGCTGGCAGCAGATTGTGCGGAATGTAGCCTAATAACGAAGAACACCTCTTTGTGCTTCTCCATGGTGGCAAATATCTTTGCACTGAGATCACTGCCTTGCTGCTGGTCACTTTGCTTCTTACTATTCTTACGCTGCGCGGCCTTCGACTTGTTTGACTTCTTCGCCTTCTTCTGCCCTTTCTTCTTGCCATCAGGACCTTGCTCATTCTCCTCAGAAGACTGGAATATCTAAAAAACATGTTAGAAAATATTGTCTCATGCCAAACCCAAGCAATTATATTATACTGTATGTTAAAAGATCCAATACCAAAACCGGTGCAAGTTAAATTGATTTTGAAGTGCAAACCTCTTGTTTTTCATGCTTGTTAGAAAACTGAGCAGTGTCTTATGACTGTTTCCAATTAGTTAAATTTAGTGACTCAGTTCAAACACACACAAATTAGGACGTGACTATTTGGTCTTTAGTTACAAAACTTGGCCACCCACACGGCCTGGTGTTATTCACAACGTGCAAAAACCATTACAACCATCATATACTTGATACTGACCACTGCCTCGGCGGCTTCGGCTTGCTTCCTCTTCTCCTCCTCCTCCTGATCCAACTCCTTGATGGACTCCTCAAGGACGTTGGGCCAGAAGTCGCCCTCAAAGTAAGGCAGTTCCGCCGCTGACGAGATATTGTCCTCCATAGCTTGCTTGAGTATGTCTTTATAATCTAGTATTATCCTCTCTATGATTCCCTTATCTAACATTTTCTTATACCACTCTTGTAACCTTTTAGGCTTAGGAATTTTTTGTTCGGGTGGATGGCAGTGGAAAATATAGTCGTCTCCTTCTGAAGGTGGACACGCCCAGATGTGGGCCATCGTGTAGCCCAGTTGCTTGGCGTAGTCTAAGTATCCTAATAAAATCTCGTGGTAGACGGCAGTTCTGTACTGCCGCGGTTGGAAGAAATGTACAGAGTCTAGATATGCTATGTATACACGCCTCGTGTTGGGTGACGGACTCTCACTGCCGTATTCCTGGAAGAGAAATGTTTATATTAAAATCTGGATAGGAAAACCAGACGGTCCAGTTTCTGGATATAAAGTTTTCCGATATTCATAATTTTCAAAACAACAAAGTTTGTTCAATCAATTTTATGTTAGAATGAGAATCTAATAATGGTATATAATAAAATTAGGGAAAATTAACCCAAAATTTTAGTAACCTTTAGATAGAAAATCTAAAACAAAACCCCAACATCAAAACCAAATAGAATCCATCAATAATAATATAATAATAGGTGAAATTCATCAGTAATAATAGGTGAAATTCAATCAATAATAATAGGTGAAATTCAATCAATAATAATAGGTGAAATTCAATTAATAATAATAGGTGAAATTCAATTAATAATAATAGGTGTAATTCAATCAATAATAATAGGTGAAATTCAATCAATAATAATAGGTGAAATTCAATCAATAATAATAGGTGAAATTCAATCAATAATAATAGGTGAAATTCTTGTGCAATTAAGACTAAGTAACATTGAGGACATGGATGACTCACCTGCACGTGCATGCCAAAGAAACAAATGTCAGTTCCATCGATCTCTTCAAATGCAAACAACGCTTTAGCCCGATACGGGAACTCGGCGCACAGTTCACCAGATTCTACGAATCTTGACCTCATCCCGGGTTTCACTTCCACCATCTGAAATATACGAAAGCTTTAGTCACTGTTCAACAGAGATGAGTTGTGATTTGTGTCAATATTGCACCTACAACGTAAAAAAACATTTGTTTGGGAGAATCATAAGATTAAATGGAAACCACTAGGAAAAACAGCGAGTTGTGATTTATGATATGACATGAACAAAGTATTTTAGGTAACAAACAGTGAAAGATTAAGCCAGACTCATCACAATAGGAGAATGTAGGCAATGTGAAAAAGCTTCATAACAATGTTGCAAAGATTAGTTGGAACAGTGAAACAGTTGAAAGGTTTAGCAATTTGTATGTAAGAGTAATTAAAGTATGTCTTGGATGCCCCTTACCTTATCAGACGATGCAACTACCCTGATATGCACTTCGCCAGCGCCAGCCTCTTTTTTCTTAAGGAAATTATTGACTCTTGTTTCAATATAAATGCCAAGTTTGGAAGTAGGAAGTTTCTTAGCCGAGAATTTGTTCTCTTTCCGTTTAGCAGCTTTCTTTTTCAGACAATTATCACAACAGAAGCCCTGAGGCCAAATCGAATCGTGGTGCAACACACATATCTGATGTTGCTTTCTACCACAATCCATGCAAACAACAAATGGTTCTTGTTCTAGGTGATCATTCTTCATTTCTTTGAATTGATCCTTCTTGATTGCACTGAAATATTCACCGCATATCATTCTTCGCGTGAAAGTTCTTTAATCAAAGGTGTTTTTCAATTATTAGATTATGTTTACAAAATTGATATTTCATTGAAACACAGGTAGATAGAGATACTTACGTTTGTGGCTGTAACGGGTCATCGCCGAGCGTGACAGTGTCTCCTTGGATGTCATTGAAGCATTTCTGGCAGAAGGTGTATCTATCGGAGACAACCCCATACGCTTTTAGACTTTATTTCATAACGTCCATGTAGCAGTAGTGATGTGAAGCGAGCGTGTACAGGATCATTGTGTGCAGGCAAGGACGTGCGTGGACAGGGCGAAAAAAATTTAGTAAGCAATGAGAACATAAAAGGGGTTAATAGTTAGACAGTGGGCGGAGCGCACATGGTGGGTTATCGAAAGCCCGTGACATGAGACAGCGGCCCTTTACATAGACATATCAACCAGTAGTTCTCATTTTACTAATTTGGCTGTTTCAGCTTTGTATTAAAGCTGGGAGCTTTACTTAATGCTTACTTTCAAAATTAAATCTGTCCACTAGTATCAAAGAGTTTGTTCTAAAATTAACACACAAATAAATACCATCTTCCTGTTTAATGCATACGCATACTTGCGCCAATTCGGGTGAGCGCGCAGTAAAGCTCGCCCGTCAACGTAGATTTCTTGATTCGGAATTTTTAAAACCTACCGTTGTTGAGATGTCTATGAGCAAAATTTTGATGTAAAACAACCATTTCTTTTTCTTTCAGAATGTCAAATAATAAATTTTTATCGAAAAGAAATAATTATTTCAAACACATGACACAATCCAATCGTATAAGCAGCAGTAATTGACTTTAAAGATATTAGGAAGAGAGCACAGAATGAGTGTAATACATGTAATTGAGGACAATTAGTTCTATAATAACTATCCCATCTAGTAAATAAACAATAAACATAGCCTGCAATACCTATACTATGGATAGTGATAAATAGGTAATTGACTGGTCTAGTGTACGATCAATTTAATATATGGAATAATAATAAATATCGGACCAATCGGTTTTATTGTTGTGTGAGTTTGTTTAGTAGATAGGAAATATAGCATGGCAGTACACTATGTAGCAGACATTGATTTATTTGAATTCTGTGGTGTACTGCTTTCTTTGAATAAACAATAAGGGTTCCCTGCCTAGCCCCTTAGGGAACACATGCGTGATTTTATGTCTGTTTATAATAAGGGATACTGAAGAAAATCGAAAAAATAAAATAAAAAAGTATTTTCATGTATGTCATCGTAATTTGCCAAAATCACTAGGGATTAAGCTAAATACCGAGTTTAACTATCTTACTGTATCATGAACAGATTCGTGGATGTAATTTATTGAGTGTGTCGTACAATTACAGTGAAAGGTACGACGTAAAATAATATGGCGGCACTTAAAAAGTACTTATTTATATGAAGCTTTTAGTTTTATGGCCAAACACCTATTTTATGCCTACGATTATTGCGAGGTCACCCAATTTTTTTTTACTTTTTTTTTCATGCTACGTGAATTTTAGTTACAAAAAGTTATCCTTGCAGGATATTGCTGTAATTATCATCGTTTAGCGATACATTCACAGATTTCCTGATACATAAGACATTGTTGTAATTTTTATTTGATTTTACAAAGATGTTTTTTAATCGAAACTATAACCAAACCAATGGTGAATTTGATGTTGGAATGTACTGCCTGCTGACTTTCAATCCTAAATAATATTATAAATGAGAAAGTGAGTTTGTATGTTTGTTTGTTACGCTGTCATGCTAAAACGGCTAAACGGATTTTGATGAAATTTGGCACATGGGTAGACCATAACCTAGGTTAAAACATAGGAAACTTTATCGGACACCACGGGATTGAGACATATGCGGCTGAAACCGTGGGGCGCAGCTAGTTTTCGATAAAATATATTTTTAATTTTGCGGTTTTTTTTATTCCGCGCAAAGATGAGACTTAGCACACCAATCGTTAAAAATATTTTTGTATTTTCAGGATTTAAATGATGCAACATTGAGACTAACGGGCAGTTTAAATCAAAACAACATTTAAGAGGTAATTAGTTGCGCGACATTTGAATATTTATTTTTGTACAAATCATTTATGTTTCAGCCAGTCACTAGTGAAGTTAGTTTAAAATTATTTAATATAGTTTTAAGGAGTTCACGTATCAATGGTCAGTTTCCCTAGTCGTCAGTTTATTTAATTCGCCAGTTTTGTTGATTAGTCAGTTTCACTGATTCGTCAGTTTTGCCAATAAAAAAAAATACAGGTAATACTTTTCGGACATTATAAAAAGCTCCAATGACAATTAATTTATTCAATTCGAAACATGGATATTGAAAAATGTGGCTTCCTAAATATATAAACAAATACAATGTCAATCGATATTTTCACAGTGTCACTGTGTTTGTAAGGTATGTCAATAGCCCACATTAATCTTTTAAAGAAATGTCTATTTTTATCTGAGAAAATCGATGGTGACCGTGTTATGGTAGCACCACGTCATTTTGATCGCCAAGGACGTTGCAAACCGATGCATGTAGTAAAATATTAAACAATGTCAAATAAATTTGTAGCTATTTATATGTTCCTAGTTGATTTTTATGAGGTCAATGCAGACCAATAAGCCGGCGGGTGCTAATGATACAATATAATATTTCAGGGAGCTGTGACAGTATTTTCTTGGTTGTTTTAATGTTTTTTTACTGGTTTAAACTTTTATTTCAAGTATGATTAATACCTAATATTATAAATGTTATCATGAGTACGATTATCCTTCTTTCAGGCTTTTACCTGAAATTGGGCACACATATCGTTTGTAGGAAGGAAATAGGCATAATTTATCTCAAACTAACTATAGTTCAAATATTATACGCGAGCAAAACTGGGACAAAATTACTCTACCACTCAAAAAAAAAAACCGACCAAGTGCGTGTCGGACCACGCACAATTGATTTATCCCAAAAACAAACTTAACTTTGTAGTTGAAAAACATGTTCTCTTTACTCTTGCTGTGAGACCTTACTTCGTGCCAAATTTCATGATTCTCGGTCAACGGGAACTACCCTGGGTTTTGATTTATTTGTGGGTATGAAAATATGTCGCTTAAATGGCCGTATTTTTTATTAGGTTGACTTAGAAGCTTGATCTTTTTTAGTTCCAAGGGACCGCTGACCTACGTATTTGATATTAATTTAAACTTGATACCTTCACATGTTCCTGAGAAAAAGGATATTGACAGACTGACAGACTGACGGACGGACAACGAAGTGATCCTATAAGGGTTCCGTTTTTTTCCTTTTGAGGTACGGAACCCTAAAAACATATAGTTACACCTATAGTTTTCTGTATTATTAAATATATGGAATTAAATGCAATTTTTTATTGTTTTTCTATTTCATTGTACATATTTTATGCTCTAAATAATATAAAACAAAGACGTTTGTGAATTGCGTAGTAGTTCTAAACTATTTGAAGCAATTTTCCATTACTTGGAAAAAATAAATTGAGGACGGTTTTAGTAAAAATACACTCCTATTTCACGTGCGAAGATTCGTTGGGTCCTTAATTTATATTAGAGATTTATATTATCTATACTAATATTATAAAGAGGTAAAATTTGTTTGTTTGTTTGTAGGGGGGTAATCTCCGGAACCCAGTCGGATTTGAAAAATTCTTTTTGCATTGGATAGCCCAATTCTTGAGCAAGGTTATAGGCGGACGACGTCGCGGGCAGAAGTTAGTTAATTATAAAATTACAGAGAATTGCTTTCTTTGTAATTTTAACAAATTCAAATATGTAAAACTTTAGCACCTACACATTGTCTAAATGGGTGTTCATTTACCGATGAATGCCGATCTCATATTCCTTTGTTCCGCGACGGATAGCAAGCAACGCTCAAGTTACAAAATCAACTAGATACAATCATTTGATCAAGAATGCCACGACGGCTGTACCAAGTTGAAATTTCTGGCTAACTTATTGATAGTAATGCATTTATTGAAGATTAGTTCGGCGTCAATATAATGTTTATTTAAAACTTTTTGCATTATCAAGTGACTGGACTTGTTTCGATTTAATATTATTTCGTAGTATTTTAGTTTCCTTTTTACGTCAATACAGGGAAAAAATTTAACCAGTGCGCAAACTTAAACACGTGACTTTACTCATCATTATGAACCACTTTTACTATGGGACCAAACCTGAAATCGCGAATAAAAAATTAGCTGTTCCCTACAGTTATGTTCGCATAACTCGTCAAAATGTAGGGAACAGCTGATTTTTAAATGAAAACTTCTTTAGGCGCGTTGAGCATTTTTGAGATGGGACTAAAGTTTAGTCCCATTTCAAAATGACGACACCTCATTTTTGTAAACGCGATTATACTCTTTATTTATATTACGTTACGGATCAATATTCTATGCAAGTATTTTTATTTTAAAGGTTTTGTAAACGCGATTGTGCTCTTTATTTATATTACGTTACGGATCAATTTTCTATGCAAGTATTTTTCTTTAAAGGTTTCGGAAGATTTTTTTTTTGTAAACGCTCTTGTGCTTTTTATTTAGATAAGGTTACGGACCATTGTTCTATAAAAGTATTTTTCTTCCACTAAGGCGATCTTGTTCAAGTTTTCACTTCTGTCGGCACTCCCGGAGTGCCACCACTTTTTTTTTCGCGATTTCAGTTCTGGTTGGTCTCATAGTAAAAGTTGTTCATAATGATGAGTAAGTTGCCTGTTTAAGTTTGCGCACTGGTTCAATTTTTTTCCTGTATAGGAGACATACGAATAGCAGTTATAACATAGCAAAGTAATTTGATTCTAAATTGAAGTGAAAATGTTCTTGTAACAAAGTAAGTTACCATACCTACACAATGAGTTGCAGTGGTCGGGACTTTTTGTGCAATTACGTGATTCACCTAAAGTTTTTGTGGCCATATAAGGCTCATAATAATGTAAGAATTGGTAAAGATAATTTCGAAATTAGCTTAAGTTAAAATAGAACAAAATATTCAAATAAAAATCTTTTCATATAAAATCAATCGGTCTAAAATACTTTTTGAAACTTGCAATTTTTGTTCATTGTCAAATAATTTTATCAAAACCCATTATGACGGTAGTTGAGCATGTATGTATAAATTCGCACAAAGGTAAAGAAAAAATAGTACTTTTGTATTTTTTTTTAAAGTCAATTTGACATGAGTTTTGTATTACACAAAGTCCAATCACTCATTGGTAACTTTTATCACACACACAAATAAAGGTGGTGTAACATTTCCCATGATAATGTGGGTACCCTAAGTAAGGACACAAAAAGCTTACAAAAGCGTTAGTCAGAGTGTGGATAAAGCTAGACTATTGGAAGAGTATTATGTATGTGTATCATGTGTCTTAAAAAAATTGTACTCATTATAGTCATCAATAAAAAATTTTGGGGAAAAGTATTTCAAGAATTTGAGATTGAATTTAATTTTGCTGCAAAACACAGAGTACTAAGTCAATGGAGTACTAGGGTAGTTGAAATTTATGCGAATAATGGAAGACAAATAATTTGAAATTACAATTTGACAGATGTTTGAAACTTGACTAGTATGGCGACATTGGAAAATACGATCGCTCACGTTCACGCGCTAAATAAGTCTCCATTCGCTTAGTACTCCGTGTTTCAGTAGAATATTGGTCAAATATCAAATGTTTAACTTTAATATTTTACTATTATTGTTTATTCAGGAACGGATGGGTTGCATGACACATGCCATATTTTGATTCAATACTTTTGGATAATCAGCAGTTTATCACAACTTATTTCTATTTTAATCATTATTTAACAGTATCTAAGTTGGTTGAAAAACGTTATTTTGGATGTGTCACGCAAAATATCCTAAAACGAATAGAGTACAGTATTTCTATTTTATTAATATCCCTCGGGAATCATCGCATTTCCAAATACAAACGAATACTAATTTGCATGTCAATCAATTATTAGATTTATCGTGTATAATAATTTAAATTCAGAACTAAGTACTTTATTGTTGTTTTGTGTGAACTTTATAGAGCTGTAAAAATATTTATCTATCTGTCGTGCCTGCGACTTTAGCAGCTTTCCTCCCATTTTTGAAATAAATTACATTAAGTTAAAAGAGTATTAACATCTCTATATATTTCCAAGCCAATTGAGAGCGTCCGGTTTACACCAAGTGCAAAGGGCAACTGATAGAAATCCGACGACTGGCGAAACACGAAGTTTGCCGAGGGACATTAAGAAAATAGAAATACTGGATGTATAAAAGAGAATTAAATTACACAGCTACTAAACAGAATTGAACTATCATCAGTGTGTAATTTAAATTCAGATCTTTTACATAAAATATCATGAGAGTTGTGCTTACCTATTCTGGTAACTGAAGTACTTGGCGTCCCGTGGTATTGTACACAATTGTTTGCCATAACAGCATAGCACTTGCGGGTTGAATGTGTACTTTCTACCACAGCAATAGCCTAGGCTTTGCATTACAGGATCGATCTCTAGCTCGAACACTTCTGATAGCTAAAACAACATGATTTATTATTAATTTCGTATTATTTTAGCTTTATGTGGTAGGTAATAGGAAATACGACCGTCAAAATGCTTCAGCATTTACAGGCAAAACTACTTGTAAAAAAAACCCTGTCCGATCCGTGAGGGTGTTGTTAGGTATCGTACGAAAAAAAATGAGACCACATACCACTTAATTATTAAATTAATCAATTAATTAAAATTGAAAATAAAAAGTTATTGCTAAAACGCAATAGACGTGGATATATTTAGTAACCTGTTCCGCTTAGCTATTTCTAAAGAGCCATAAACGAGCGGCGTGCCCGCCGAATACGCCGTATTCGAGTTCGCGACAAGTCTATCGTCATCCTGAGGATACCTCGTTGAGAGGTGAAACACGTGTCGATTTCTTTCAGAGATTTTTATGACTCTTTAGAAATAGCTAAGCGGAACAGGTTACTAAATATATCCATGTCTATTGCGTTTTAGCAATAACTTTTTATTTTCAATTTTAATTAGATTTTATAATAATTTTAGGTAGTGTTATTGCAACGGTAATGTAATCACACTTAGAAGTGTCATTAATGATGAACATAATAATATATATTATTATAATGTAAGGCGGAACTGCAAATCAACTGACTTTCCAAAACAGATACACTGTATCGAGTTGACTCTAAGACTTATCAGATGGTGGCATAAATAAACACACTCTTTCAAAACCAAATAGTAGACAAGATAAACTAATTGTAATAGTAAATATAGGTGAAACTAACCTTAGTACAATATCTGTAAACTCTCGAGTTCTTTCTATTGTAAAGCCATGCGTTTTCGAACATGAGCCAGACGTCGTCAACATATTCCCAGGGGTCTCTATACTCCCCGCGATCTAGCTTCAGTTTGATGGTCGACAAGTCAATAGGCTTGGTGACTATGTCGAAATAATCAGGAATGCCGAGCATTTGCGCGTCGACTGGCTGTCTGAAGGGTAGGGACTCGGGGTCTTGTCGGAATAACTTCTCTAAAGTTGGCATCAGAGCTACTCGGAGCTCATCGGGTTTAAACACGATAGTCCTTCGTGCCCCCCTTTCCCCGCTCGCTGATTCTCCGACACTACCCACACTAGTCTCTCCCGGTTCTTCCTTCACTTCTTGTTTGACCTCAGTCTTGACTTCTGTATTGACGGAGAAGTCGGGTTTCTCTGCGTCTTTGTCAGGTGTTGCGTCCCGCATACCCTTGCCTCCACAATCCTCCTCCGGTTCATCCTTGATCCGGACGTCATCAGAATCTTGTTTGTTGCGATCGTCTTGCGGCGGACTGTACGGAAAATGAAATGAATATAAAATGAAAATGAATATCTTGTTTAGCATAGCAGCATAAATATTTATTTTAGCAATTTGAGTCAAAGCCACGAACTGAAGATGATCATACAAAAATGGTTTCATAAAATTAAAATATAGTCGTGGTCACCTGTCATCGGCCGAGGAGCAGGCGGTGATGGCGGCGAGGTGCGCGGACATGGGCGGCGCGCGCGCGGGCGCGGGCTCGGCGAGCGCGTGCGGCGCGTGCGGCGTGGCCGGCGTGCCCGGCGCGCCCGGCACGGACGCCGGCGGCGCGGGCGACGCCGCCGCCGCGTCCGCGCGCCCGAAGGCCGCGTGGTTCACGAACGGACTCTGTGCCGCGCTGCCCAGCAGCCGAACTTTCGCGTCCGGGTGACCCGGCGAAGCGAGCGGCGCCGGCCCGTTCGATTGCATCGAAGGGTAATTCGGCGCCGGCGACGTCATCGGCTGGCCGAACGGTGACATCCCCGGAGCGCCGACGCTGCCGACGCCTACGCTGCCACCGTTGGGTGTGTGCGGCAACTGGTTTGGACTCGGACCGGGTGGGCCCACGAGGTTGGTCTGGAAGGCCATGCGGTTGGCAGGCATGGAGAGCGCGATCCCGGGCGACGGGATGCGCATGGAAGGTAGCGCGGGCTGTGCACCCATAGCGGGCAGTGTGGGCCGCGCCAAGGGGCCGCCCACGCCAGGCCTGGAGCCTCCCACCCCACCCAGCACGCCGCCGCCGGACATGACGCTCACAGGTTGTTGTTGTTGTTGTTGTTGTTGTTGCTGCTGCTGCTGTTGCTGTTGTTGTTGCTGTTGCAGTTGCGCAACTTGTTGCTGCTGCTGTTGTTGCTGCTGTTGCGCCGCCTGTTGTTGTTGCGCTTGCAACTGCTGCTGCTCCTTTCGCTTTTGTCTCTTTTCTTCGAGTTCTTTTTGTATTTTGTATATCTTTTCGGCGAGCAGGTGATAGTACTCAGATCGCGTACTCGCCATCTCATACATATCGCCTTCGACTTTCCTCGCGTATGCGACTAGATTATGCATTCGCTTATCTAACATTGCAGTAGGGTCCGGTGTGGGAAATATCGCTTGCACCCTGTGAAAATACACAATGTCATTGAAATGTCCTAAAACTGGAAAAACTATTTCATTTAAAAAATATAGCTTACAGTTTGTGAACGAGATGGTTTCTGAGATCAGCCGTAATAGAATGATGCCACTCTTTGGTGCCGGATACTGGGTTGGCGGTTACGGCTCCGCTCGGTAGTTGTAATGCGCCGCCCATCTGCAGGAGGATTAAAAGTATGAGGCGAACATTGAACACGCGCGAATAGTCAAGTCGGCACAGTGAACGAGCAGATAGACACCGTGACTCACCAACGCCTGCTGCTGCTGCTGCATGTCGTTGGGCTGCTGCGCGAACAGCGCCTGCATGGTCTGCTGCTGCGGCACGTCGGGCAGGCCGGGCCGCGGCACGGGCAGGCGCGACAGCGGCGCGCGCGGGAAGCCGCCCATGTTGGACACGGACGTGGGGCAGGCGATGCCCAGCGCCTCGTAGGCGCGCTTCATGTCGGCGCCCTGCGTGCTGGGCGCGGGCGCGGGCGCCGGCGCCGCGGGCGGCGCGGCCGGCCCCGGCCCGCCCAGCTGGTTCACTCCGCCCATGGCGTTGCCCGCGCCGCCCGCCCCGACCACGCCGCCCACGTTGCCCACTCCGGGCACAGGGCCCACGCCGCCGACGTTGCCAGTGCTCACTCCCGCTGTTGAATGTTGAGTCACTGCCGCTGCTAAGGTAAAGAAAACTTCGTCAGTGATGTAACTTCGAGAGATACAATAAAAAAATCGACTAGTGAAAAAGATTCCTTACATAACATACCGTTCATGTTTCTAGTCCTATCGGCTTGTTTTAACGGCAAACAAACCGGACAGTCATTCTTATTGCAATGTTTCCAATGGTTAATTATTTGTCTTGATGACGAGCAGTGCGGTACTGCACAATTCTTGCCGGCCTGTAAATTGTACACATTTAGAGACATTCTAACAAGAGAGAAATTTCACTCTTTGCATTTGTTATGAATAATACATTACCTGGCATGACATCATATGGTTGAGAACACCCTTCATAGTCTTGCAGTGCGGCAGCGTGCACTGCCACGTCTCACCGTTAGATTGGGACTCTCGTCTCTGGCACTTGTGTGCATGTAACAGCAGCACGAGCTGTTGTTGGATAAGCTTCCGTTTCTCCGGGTCGGCAATGGAGCCGGAGGTGGGCGGCTGCGGCGCGGCCGGCGGCTGCGAGGGGGCCTGCGTGGCGGCCTGCGGCTGGGACTGGCCGCCCGCCGGCGCGCCCGGGGTCTGCGGCGAGGGCGCGGGTGGCACGGCCTGCGCCGCGCCGCCGCCACCCGCGTCTGCTGGGGGCCCGAAGCGCACGCCGACCTGGCCCGCGCCGGCCGGGCGCTGCACGTGCGGCACGCCGGGCCCCTGCGCCGACTGCGCGTAGGGCGGCTGGTAGGGCGCCAGCGGGTGGCCCCCGCCGCCCGGCGCCGGCATACGCGGGTGGTGCTGCAGCGCGGAACGCATGTTGGGCGTGCCCATGACGCCGACGCGTCCACTCAGCGGTCCGTTTTGCATCGCCTGCAATGTGCCGTCGTATTACTGTCATCCAAGTCTCGGAAAGCAATTTCTTGGAAAATTATAGTATCGACTGCTTAATATTTTATACATATCGACACTGGAAATTTCAAATGTCGTAAAGGACAGGGATACAATGTCCTTTACGACATTTGAAATTTCCAGTATTGAAATTTCCAATATCGATATTTTTTGTCTAAAATTCACAATACCAGTTTTTTTTATTTAAACATGCATTTGCTTATGGAAATGTTTGGACAACACAATAGTTTCTGTGTCACTATTTTGGATAGTTTCTTTTTTAATAACTCTGTTTGCTGTCGCGCAGTCGGGTAAAAATAACGTGAACGTGAATTAGACTGCGGCCGGTTCGCGCATGATCAACGGTTTCTAGTAAAATGGCAAATATACTCGATGTCGGGCGTAGTAGCTAGCAGACGGGGCGCTTCGATACACGGCGGCAGACCGGGCCGAAATATTCGCTGCCCATCTGGAGCGTCAATTCACGCCAAACCCAACGGATGACCACGACCATGTCACAACAGTCGAACAACCTTGGAGAGTACTTCAAAACGCCGGTAGCTCCTGATGAAGACCCAATCTTTGTCTCCCCGGGCCAAGTACTGAGGGCAATCAGACGAACCAAGCCAAAAAGAAGGCTCCCAGTGCGGACGGAATAACGAACGCCGCACTCCGCCACCTGCCACCGAAAACGGTGGCGGCACTAGCCCGCCTCTACAATGGCATACTCCGCACCGGCGCCTTCCCCTCCTGCTGGAAGCTGGGGCAGGTCAACATGTTGCCCAAGCCCTGGAAGAACATACTGAAGCCGTAAAGCTACCGGCCAATCACACTCCTGCCCACCACCTCCGAGGTGTACGAGTCGCTCCTGTTGCGCCACCTAACACCTCATATGACGCCTCGCCCGGAACAGTTTGGGTTTCGGGCTGGGCACAGCACGACGCTCCAGCTGTCGAGGGTACTGCACATCCTCACGGCGGCCGTGAACAAGAGGGAGTACGCCGCAGCAGTATTCCTCACCATGAAAAAGGCATTCGACCGGTACCCTAATTGCGTAACTTATTTTCGTAAACAATTATGCCTAATTTGTTTCATTTTGACAGATCAACAACATTCATTGCGTTATTTACGTTGTTGAGCAGATGATTTTTTTTTCCAACTTTAAGCAATGGATTAGCAATCTGTTTCAAATCGAAACAAATTGTGGTTGTATTGTATTACGCAATTAGGGTACAGGTCTAGCACGCCGGCCTAATCTATAAGCTCACACTCACCACAGCGCCCCGTCGCTTGATACAGGTGGTTTCCTCCTTCCTACAGGATAGGTCCATCAAGGTCTCGGTGGAGAACGAGCTCTCCAACGCACGCCCCATCACCGCGGGGGTGCCACAGGGAAGCTGTGTCTCGCCTGCGTTGTACTCTGTGTACACCGACGAACACAGCGAAACTCGCGATGTACGCTGATGACACCACGTACATCACCACTTTACCGTCGGGTGACCACGCAGCCTTAAAGATGCAGCGCGCCCTGGACGACCTCCCCGACTGGCTCAGTAAGTAAAAACAGTTGATAAACGCAGGTAAGTCGCAGGCGATCATCGTCACGGCACGCGGTCGGACGCACCCACCGAGCCTTGAGCTCATGGGGACCGAAATCAAGTGGACCAAGACCGCCAAGTACCCGGGTGTCACACTCGACAGCCGGCTCTCTATGGGCCCGCACGTCTTCAACACCGTAGCGCGGGTAAAGGTAACACAACACCTCCGCCTGGTACTCTCGTCACGCCTCCCATTGCGAGTCAAGCTGGGTATCTACAAGACCTACACGCGACCGCAAAATACCTACGCCGTCCCGGCTTGCCTCGCCCTCACGGCCGAGACTCACAAAAAGAAGCAAAACATCGTGCTGCGTCAAATAACAAAAGCGCCTCGGTTCATGAGGAAATCTGTAATTCACAGGGACCTGCGTGTCGAGAGCATCGAAGATTTCTGCACCAACCTGGTGCGGAGGATGTTCGCGCGTGCCGACGTCTCTGAATTGCACCACATCAGAGACATAGCACCCCGGCACGCACGCCCATCGGACTACAAGCGCTTCCCGCGCGACATTATCGCAGACGTTGCGCAACAACAACCACCGGATTGACCCTTCTGAGTAAGTCGCCCTCAGTCTACACGCGACTTACCCATGACAATTAGAACTGCACACTCGCTACATGACACTAGCCGCGAGCAAAGCGACTTAGGTTAATATAGGCGCCATGCGCGCGGCTCACACACACGACTCCACACTCGCAGAAAAACCCAAAATAAGTACCACACGAGCGACGTACACGCATCTCAAGTCGCTCGACACACTACAACGCCCCGCGCCCTGTAGCGCTACTGGCTAGATCCGGTTTACGCTATAGGGGCGGGGAAGATTCCCACTGTAGGGAGCGCCAACCAAAACTGACGCCTTCGTTGCTAGATCGGTCCTTGCTGGGCCTTCCCTAGGAAACTATAGATCTCACCCGGCAGGGACCTGGTCGCACGGGCGTAATGAAACACTTCGGGCGCTGCTACAGGTACACCCCATAAACACACCCAAAGCGTTGAGGGGAGGTAAACCCCTCGATGAGTAGGTGTGCATTAAAGCACTCCCCCCCCCCCCCCCCTCCTAGGAGGGGGAGGAAAACCCAGTGACCGGCCCTCGCTACCGAGAGTCAAGAGAAAAATTCCTCGGACAAGGGGCCAAAAAGCCCCCAAACCGACTCTTCGCACCCCCTAGGGAACGCAGAGACGACTACGACGAGTGGCCAGCAGAGTCTAGTGATTTGATTCAAAATAATTATCTTTTGCAAAGGGTAATATTTAACTGATCCTTCAAATACTTTTTGACGACTTTCTAATGACGTACGCTTTTTAAAATTAATGACCCTCTTAATACTTCTTGGGCTTCTAATGATTAATTTTAATAAATGAGCCTCTGTTTACTTTTTGGCCTTTTTCAGTTTGTCGCAGTAACTAAGCTAGCTAGCTAGCTAGCTAACAACGGGTTAGGTTAGAACTGTGACCAACCACGCGCAAGTGTTCAATAATATTTTTAGGAAAGGAAATGGGAAATATTTGAGGTTTGATTAAATACATGCCTTTTTCAAATCATCATGATGCAAGAAAACAGAATTTGAACTCACTTGAGCATGCGGATGGTGAGGCGGCGTCCCGTGATGGTTGGCGCCCATGAGCGTGGGCAACTGCTTGTTCACGCTGTTGATGATCCCGCTCCCGAGCATCCCAGCGCCCGTCATATTACTATTCGTCACTATCATGTTCCCGCCGACATTAGTCACGTTCATTCCTCCTTGGATAGAACTCATCGGCATTGTGGAGTGCAGCTGATTTGGATGACTCGTATTTGGCATTAGTTGTGGGTGCATGCCACCCATGAGGTCCTTTGATACAGACACGTTTGGAGGTGACTGTAGGTTTGGACTCTTACTACCTAAATTACTCAATCCTAATGGATTGTTGTGGCTTACTAAGCCTTTGTTGCCCTGTGAAAAGACCAATACACGACATACACTATTAATATGGCCTTTTAATAAATTGCTTAATTATTATTTCAAATAATTTTCTAAAATCCTATTGTACACAGAAATTAATACAGGGTGGCAGGGAAATCGACGCAAAAATTGTGTAACCATGGATTCAGTATAGATAGTGCAATCCACGAAGACGCGCCCCGCTCCGCTCCGCTCCGTACTAAAGTTCAGCTTACAGTACAGTAATCGCGGAGTGGGGCGCCTCTTCGTGGATTGCACAATCTATATATACATGATTCTGAACCGACCAGCGTTTAAATTTTCAGTAAAAAAAAAAAAACTGCTGTTTCATAGAAAAGTGCAATATGCGGTCATAATGTATGGAACAGCAGTTTTTTATTATTATTTTTTAATAACCGACGAAATATTTCAACACAGGGTGGTTCAGAATCATGTACTGAAACCATGGTAAAAGTTTTCTCGTCGATGTCCCTGCCACCCTGTATACATTATAAATTACAAATCAATCAATACAATGTTATGAAATGATAAACACAAAATAGTATGGATTACATCTTTTTTAACATCGCCTGTATTCCTCAAAGGGATAGAAAGGGAATCATTTTTTGAATAGAGGCCCTATTTATAAAAAGCAATCTTAATTTGAACTAGAAAATAATTAACAATAATAAGTATATTTTTAGCTTTTGCAGAATACTTCTAAATTACAAAGTAGACAAATAGCTTTTATTTAAAATTAAAACCATGTGGAATTTAATTGCAGCAGCAGTAAAAAAAAAAATATTAAAAAAAAAACATGGTTTATTATTTTTTTGCCTCCATATTTTTATGAGTACTCTGCACTGTATTAGCTTGATTTGACAAAATTGGATTTAATTGTCTTATTGACTGAATTTTTAAACTAGATAATTATTATCTTTTCTTAAATGTTTACAAAATTATCAGAATAAAAAATAGAATATAAAATTAAAAAAGACAATTCCATCAGTCCCAGGTACTCACTTGTTGTATAAGGTGATTGTTGATTTGCCTGTGCATAACAGCCGTCGGGTCATCCCCGTTGAGCTGTTGCTGTTGGGACATTTGTCCCCCAGGACCTGGACCCTGGGCAGGGGGTTTGGGGCCCGTGACCCCGGGCTGTTCCCCCCAAGCACCTCCCATCAACTCATCCGGGAGGTCCTTTTCGAGGTCGAACATGTCAAGGTTAGAGAACCCATCTGCGGAAACAAAAAAGTGGGACAAGATTTTAGTAACATCAGGGTCAAGTTTACCATTTTGTACAAGACACAAATTCGATAGTATTAAAGTTTTGTTTTTATGAAATCTAACAGATTTAAAAATAAGGAGAGAAAAAGTCTGCATTTTATACAATATATTTTTTTCCAAAAATGAAAAATATTTTATCTACAATGACAAGATCATTGTAGCTAAAATATATATATATATAAAAGTTAAGTTAAGTTTATATATAAGAGTAAAAAATGTTTTAGACATATTTGTCTCTTACACTATGGGAAACTGAAATGAAACTAGTGTATTAATTTAAGTGTTTGGGTAAAATGAGAAACTCTTCTTTACAATATACAAATAAATAAAATAAAAGTGTCTTTTGTAATGTCAAAATAACAGCTTTTTACTAAATGCATATGAAAGTATGTAGGGTAAGTTTTTAACCAGTATGCAAACTTTAACACGTGACTTTACTTATCATTATGAACAACTTTTACTATGGGACCAAACCTGAAATCACGAATAAAAAATCAGAAAAATCATGTTTGCATAACTCGCACATTTAAGTTTGCATAACTCGTCAAAATGTAGGGAACAGCTGATTTTTTTTTCACGATTTCAAGTTTGATCCCATAGTAAAAGTTGTTCATAATGATGAGTAAAGTCATGTGTTAAAGTTTGCGCACTGGTTAAAAACTTACCCTGTATGTATATGGTACTTATAACTAAAAAAATCAATTTGATTTTTTTTTTGTCTCCGTTTGTTAAGGCTAATCTCCGAACAACTGGACTGATTTTGACTGGACTTTTACTGGCAGATAAAATAATTAGGGTCCACGCGGGCGAAGCCGAGGGCAGCAGCTAGTTATAGTGTGGTTTTACAAAAAATGTTTGGTTTTACAATTTAGAAAAATATAGTTCTGAAAAATGTATCTACTTTATTCCATCTATGGTGTATATGGACTATGTTGTTTTTTTGATTTGTGATTCTTATGTAATTCCAGCGAAAAGATGCACTTCCAACATTTTAATTACTATAATGTTGTATGTTCTCAATTCAGAAAAGTGTTTTTCGCATAATGAATGTATAATTTCCATTTTTGGGATACAGTAAAATGGATTTGCAACTTTTTTGTGTTTTACTTCTTTTGCTGCTTTGATCTTTTTAATTGTGTATTTCTTCTACTTCTAAAAATAAATTGGGGAAATTTGTACATATTACTAAGTCACTGAAACAAATTAGCAATTTATTTGCGGCCGATTCCTATAATTTATGGACCATTATTAGTTAATATTAAGACTCTTGTATCTTTACAAATAATGACGCAAAAACCTCCTAGCTTTGCATAGTAGACCCTCCCTAATGGAAGCAGCTATCTCAGGTAAAATTAGCTTACGTATCTATATTATATGCTCAGTTTGGCAGAAAAAAATACTACCATTCATATGTTAAACAATTCGTTTTTGTTTATGAACCGAGTATTAGTCTTTCTTTTGGTACATATGACCTTTATTTTAGAGTAAAACAGTCCTATTATTTTTTTGTGGTTTTGTTTATTTTGATCTTTTTAATTGTGTATTTCTTATAATTCTAATAAAATTGGGGAAAATTGTACCATTCAAACACTGTACTATGATACTGAAACACATAGGAAATTTATTTGGACTACAATTAAAAAGTTGATTTATGACAGCAATCCTATACTTAATAAACAATAACTTAAAATTAAATAATAAAGAAACAGAAAAATATATATTTTGTAATGTAACATAAACGTAATATGGCAAAACTAATACAGAAAATGATAGCAACAGTACATGAATTTAAGATAACTAGAATTTACTTATCCATTATAAAGTTTTGGTTTAAGTATTTTTACATGCTACTAAATAACTTTCTGTTTATACTAATGAGAACTATATTTATAAGTATTATTATCCTTTCATTACAATTAAAATACAAAAGTTTTAAAACAATTCAGAATTACATCATTGAAAATTCAAGGTAATTCAGTGTGCAATATGGTTTGATATGAAATTTGGCTATTTTTACATACAATTACTTTTAAATTGTAGAATATGTTTGGTTTTAATATTATGGCCTTGCACTTTATTTTGTCAGCATGCAAAAAAGAGGTTATGTTCTTATCAATTTACACAACATTCAATAAAACATTACATGTGGATATACAATCAAATGTGGCATTCTATCTACATTTTTTCAGTTTGGATGAAAAAATATGTTATGTTACCAAAACATAATGTGGGTCACCAATACTATTTGTATGTCAGGCAATGTTTTGAATTAATAACCAATATTTCTAAAATAATTTGAACATTTTTTTAACTATTTGCTGCTATTCTATAAATATTTTGTAATGTTTTGTTCCCATATTCTACAAAACATATTTTTACTTGACTTGCTTGTCAAAGGAAACCTAAGTTAAAAAACAAGAACTTAATCTAACAATACTAAAATAATAATATATTTTGTAAAAATATGTACTCATAGATAAAATCTAATAAATAATTGCTTAATATTACAAAATGTACACCCTAAAACAATGTCATGAAAGTTGCATTTTGCTCATTATAATAAATGAAATAACAGAAACACATTAGAATTTTATAAAACAATGTCACAAAACATCGATTAAAACTAATATTTTCTCATTTCATGAGCTAATACACAATAATACGACGCAAAACTTGCGAGGCGCTAACAAGAATGAAGGCAAAATGTCAAAAATCAAAGAAAGATAATATGACAGAACACTGTTCCGACACTTTGCAAACTCCGTGTAAAACAATAAAATACTCACCCGCGGAGTCCGAGGGACCCTGAAAAGGGTCCCGGATCATCTTAGGCCGCTTGTTAGGCGGCTCATCGGCCATGGCTCTGTTTACTAAACGTAAGCCGTCGTGAATATTTCGGCCCGCCGATTTAAAAAACACTTTTATGTCTTATATCTTCAAGAAATAACATTTTAGAGCGATTTGTCATTCATCATAATGTAATTCACCCACATCGCGATCGTTCGATGTCCTTCGCACCATTGAAGGCACATATTATAATTTCTCACTCAAGTATTCGCCATTACAAAGCTCCGAATCGAAGAGCTACACAGACCCTCTCACCATCTTCCGTCGGAACTAGCACAATAAATGAAAACAATATCACCAGATTTTAGCTACTTTATAGAACTTATTTACGCTATCGAATAACACGATTTCACTTAACACTTTAAAATACACGGAATGGTAAAGTTTATGATAAAATGATGTAAGAAAAAACAGAAAATTTACACGACAAATTCCGAAATTCTTCTCAGTCTCTCCAGCGCAAAATGGCGGCTGTTGATGAAAACTTTTTCTACGCTTGTCAGAAAATGTCGGCCTATATAGAGTATAGAAAAGCGCTCTGATTGGTCCGCGCATACCACGTGACTGCCGGAAATAGCGATTTGACGCAGGATCGGTCCGATTATTCTGACGTCAAGGCGTACAAAGCCGAACATAGCCGAAGAAATCCGAAGATGTTTTTTCCATGTAAAAGCATATTTTACGTACAAAACTATTCAAGTTATGTTGTTTTAGAATACAACTAGCTAAATAAAGTTAAGATCTAACTGTTCTATGAAATACATGACATTTTTAACGCGCACACACGATAAAAAAAATGATTTAGATGTAAATTTTTGAATATTCCCTCCAAATCGGGAGTGGCCATCATCAATACGACGTGTCTCTAGACTGTCTATGATATAGAGACGACCATAGACCATTTAGTTTTACTTTTTATTTTTTATTTGGGCTGTGGCCGTTTTGCGTGGATGTGACGCTTAATTTCCCCCAAATTGTTATTTTCATGTTTTGTTCTTTCTTTGCGTCATGTTTACCGCAAATAAACGTATTTTCTTTCTAACTAATTAGCCAAAAATTCAACAAATAGTTTTGTTGCTAAGTTTTGTTGTGGTATTTTCAGTTCTATAATATTTCAATAAATTCCCTTAATTCATATTAGAAGAAACTTGATCAATATTCAGCACCACGCTACAATCTGCTTAGGGGACAGACTTTAAATAAAATATATATATTTGAACAGTCAACTGCACATCAATGAAAACCATTGGTGTAAACACTTCCACTACAAACATTTGTACTTGTTGCTACAACATAAAGGCACTGTCAAATTGTTACCACTGATGTGCTTGTACCTACAATGTGCTGAAAAAAGTGGGTAGAAATAATCCAGAGAAAAGGGGTGACTTATAGTAAATGGTAAAAATTAAAAATAGTCAAAAGACATCAGAAAACTTTTTCCCATAGTTTTTTTAAATGTTAAAATTCTTGGAAATGTATTATTTCCATTGTAATTTCAACCGATTACAACAAACTTGTCGTTTTTTGTGGGTAAACAAGTTTTGTATTTTTAACCGACTTCAAAAAAGGAGGAGTTTACGACTGTACAAGTTTTTATTTTTTTCATGTAGATGCCAATTGCAAAGTAATGGTACTATTGTATAGGAATTTGTGTGGGGTATGTACAGACGCCAGCACATCAAGTTACCCGAAACTGTCAAATTTTCCCAATCAACTTTGAACCTTACGTTTCAGTGATAAAGTTGAAAATCTATTAAATAAATTTGACAGATTGTAGTAGCTTGAAGTGCTGGCGTCTGTACTTAGAGTATATACCACATGTTGTGTTATATACTCCAAGTTAGAGTACTTATTTTATACTTTAAGGGTATGTACAGACGCCAGCACATCAAGCTACTACAATCTGTCAAATTGATTTAATAGATTTTCAACTTTATTGTTGATACATAAGGTTCAAAGTTGATTGGGAAAATTTGACAGTTTCGGGTAGCTTGATGTGCTAGCGTCTGTACTATAATTAGAAAGTGAAAAACCAGTGTTTCTTAATTGCAAAATAAAAAAAAACCTCGATGAACACATACCATGCAATTTTTACTATGAAACACAATAAATGTGTTATTTATATCATTGCTAATGTAACTATTGAATTCTCATCATCTGTTACGATGCGTCATTGAGGTGGATAACAATTAAAATTATATTGTGTCTCGTTACTGACAGTTGAAACGTTAACAATGATAGTGAAAATAAGTTGCTTGCTTTGAACGAGTGGAAGTATAGGTCTATAATCTACGATTCAAAAACCTGACATACTACTCTAACCATGACTAACCAATTTCTTGCCTACAATCAGATTATTTGACCGTCATCTACCAACCACACATCTAGAGCAATCCAATAGGTCCACACTTGGTAGCTCTACGATTAATAAAGCCGAGATCCTGTGCCCACCTTTCTGCTTCATCATCAGGCTATGTTCACTAAGTCAACTAGGTACTCGATATTTGTGCTGTACGTTGTTGAGGAGTTGGTTATCCAGATTTTCCTGGCTGCAGCATCAGATTACCACATAATTGCAGTGTTCTTAAAATATGATAGTATACCAAATTTCAATCTATCATCAATCAAATAAATTATCATTGCATGGCTCAGGCTGAGGTCCCGAAAAGATCTTCACAATAGGCTGAACGGATTTTCATGAAACATAGCTAAAAACCATCCCGATTAGACCAACATTTTAAAATAACAAAAATCGCATTATAATGATACCACCTGCTGGGGAGCTACGATTCCACAGACGGACAAACTGATAACAGCCCTCTATAAACGTCGGGGTTAGTTAAAAACTTTATTAAAACAGAAAAGTAAAAAAAAAAAATATATATACAAGAAACGTCTTTTTTTTGGCGTTCTTTTGCAAAATATTGTACGGTGGTACGGAACCTTTGTGTGCGACTCGCACTTGGCCGGTTTTTTTTAAATTGGTTTTGATATTTCCCGTGAGTCAAGAGATAATAGCAACTATTATCCGTGGCAATTTAAAAAATTTCTCCATTGGTAGATAAATGGTAATCTTCTTTGCAAAAAAGTTTAATTATTTTTAGATTGACGGTTTCAACAAAATTAAATCTCTTTTAGTTTTTATAGTTATTCAGTCATTCCTCTTGTCTCTATTTAATGTTACCTATTAATTTATTATGTTTAATTTTTTGGGGATTTACATCATGAAAAGCAAAAACAAGTCATTTTCTACACTCAAAAATAATATTTTTGTCTACTATATGGTACATACTAATTCCATGGATTTTTGATGTAACCTAGAAAAAATATCTTTTTTTTCTCATTTGATACATGGATACGGATCTTCTCCAAGAATACACCTACGGATACACCCTAATTTGCCAATCGATAAAATATTGGAGGGAAATAGAAATTGTGGTTTACTTGTACTTACTCAATTGAAATAAATTTCGTAGTCAATCGATAAAAATCCTATTTAAATTTCCTAGAGGGTAGATATAATGGCGCATTTTTTTAAAATGAATCCCGACATATCATCTTTGGTAGGTACACAGGTAATCTTTATGACTTATCTGCAATGTATAACCCTTAATTTTACAAAGCTAAAAGTCCCAACGCTAAAAAGGTACAGAAATAAAACTGGTTATAATAAATTGTATCAACAATATTCATTTAGTTAATCTATTCAGAATTAATTTCAGATGACTATTTAGATTTACATTTCTTTCAGAGGTCTTATACCCAAAATCTCTAATCCAGTTTTAACAACTGTTCTAGCACAATGAAAAACAAGTAATCTTTGTGCTGCTAGATCAGGGCTAACATCCTTCACTCTAACTTCATTAAACATTCTGTTAACATGTCTTGCTAGGCGGAATAAATAATTAACAAGAATACAAGCTTCATATTCTTCTAATGACTTTTGAAGAATATTTTCAAATCTGGCTAATTCGGCAATAACATTGCCTATGACTTCTTCAGACAAGTGATTAGGGTCACAGGTGTCAGGTAAAGACACACCGCAGTTGTGTTCCAGGCTCCAAAGTCTGCAATGAAGATACTGTAGTTTGATAGCACTATCGCCTTCAGTTTGGAGCGCTCTGTCCCAACTAAATGTGTAGTCTTTTTGCCGTCTCTGCTTCAAATCATTAATTAAAACTGCTGAAGTGCCCAATATGTCACATGTCTCTTCGTTCATTGCTCCAGTTCTGGTATCTGCAAAAGACAAATTAGTTGTATGATAGAGTTAGAAAAATTGTTGACCATAAACCAAAAGTAATTGAACAAATTGAAGTTAGAAATGTCATGCCTCCCATGGTATTGTATTAGATTGTCAATCACATCAGCTTCACATATTAAGTCATTAATGCCTGCTTTCAGGGGTCACTTAGTGTGTTGGTGAAAATGGGAATTAATCTTTCAAACTAAAATCAGTAATGATCTTGTTAGACAAACTAAATCTGTTGCTGTTCCCTGCATATAGTATTAACACAAAATGGACATTACTCTTTGATAGAAGCTGTTTATCATGAATTTTCCTCTTGGCTTCGTCCAGGATATCATTCAAGAATACTACATTTCCAGTTCTGGTGCTCATTCCTTTTAGTCTTCCAAACTTGATGTGTTCACAGCCATCGGAACATTTCTGGTCAATTTGTTTGACAACTTGAAATACAGCTGCAAAATGATCTGTTTGCGCATTATCTACTACATACAGCATTTTATCAAATGCATATTTCTTGTATCTGTCTAACAAAGCAGCAATGTCTCTAGATAGATAAAGAGTTGAATTATCACTTTTCAATACCGTCACATCTTTATTATTTATCTTTGTAGTTTTCCTTCCCAATTCATCAGTTTGAAGAATGTTCTGTTTTTCTAATAAATCCATAACAGGTTTAATGGCACCACCATTGTAATCTGATTCCCAGTGGTAAGCATCAAACTGTATTCCAAGCCTTTGATATACTTTTTCTAATTCGGTTACAGTTACTTTACGGATATTTTTCCAGTTTTCTAAACTACTTCTGCCTTGTTCTATATCTGAAAAGTACTTTCTGGCTTCTTTTTGTACTCCGTCATCTTTTGAGGCTAATTTGTTAGCATAGACATAAACATCATACAATGTTTTGATTGGATCATTCTGCAAATCCTTGAAATCAATATTCTTTGATTTTAGGCCATATTGGAGCAACCCAAACTGTGTACCCCAGTCTCCTAAGTAATTAAGTCTAGTAACTTTATTGTCAAAGTATGTATTGATATTTGCAATAAAGTTTCCTATAATTGTAGATCTTAAATGACCAGCATGGAAAGGTTTAGCAATATTTGGTGAACTGAAGTCTATTACTATTTTCTTTGGTTTCACTTGCGGTCTTGGTTCGGGTGACTTAAAACCTTCTAGTATATTCTGTATAAATGTATTTCTTTCTACATAAAAAGATAAGTCTTTACTTTTGTTTAGATTTTGTCCAGTATCCTGATAACTTGGTTCTGTTATATTTAGGATACTAACAGTGTATTTATTTTCATTATGTTTATAAAAAATGTTCACATTTTTCAGGTTTCTTATGATACTGCTTCTATCGACATTGCGTGGAAGCATCTGCAATACATAAAGAAGTAATGAACTGTGGCTATTTATTGTACTTTCAGTTTTATGATTAAAATTATTAATAGATTTTTAACATGTTGGTATGACAAACCAGACAAACCTTATCAAGTAACATAATTTTGGATTTCATTCCGCTTTACAGTCTAATTCTGGTTAGTAATTACAGTTCTGCACAATAGAAAGTTGTAGTTTAAATTTATTTTATTTTAGAAAGTTGATGGACAACCTGCCGAACATGAGAGTGACATTACTGACATTTAGTTTGACACAAGTAATGTTGCCAGTTGCCAACTTGATATCTCTTGCCTAGTTGCTATCGGTAAAAAAACCTATAAAATTTTTATTGACGTGAGACACACACGGGGTGGGGCGGAGGAGGGGCCATACTACGAGCCATTATTGTTCCAGTTTGAGAGAGAGATGGAGCTCCATCTATCTCTGTATAGCTGCTCTTGCAGTATAGCTACAGCATAAATAGCAGTGTTCCATTTTCACAGCGGAACAATAATGGCTGTAATACGTCACAGTCAGGCCCAGACCGGCTGTTGTTATGGCGGGTGACGCGGCCAACGGCCAACAACCAACATCCAAACGTTTTAAAGAATATTTTTTGACGTGACAACGTCTTATAAATTGGTTTGCCGGGTGACACTTCAAGAAACTGCGTTACGCTCCGCTCACGTTATGCGCTCACAATGAGAGCGAGTGAGAGGCACGCGTGCATGGTTAGCCCGCCTAAGAGCGAGAGAGACAGACATAAAAAGTGAAAGGCACGCGTCCCTTCCACTCGAGCACAGTTAGCCCGCCTAAGAGCGAGAGAGACAGAGCGAGAGAGAGAGAGTGAGAGAGATAGGCATACACACCGGTTCATGTGTATAAATAAATGTTTTAAATTGTTACTATTATTTCATCCTTCTTCCTACTATACGAATGAATATTCACATTAAAATTATTTTACCACTCAAAGTCGTTGTCACGTAAAACTTTCGCCCGTATACCGACTTTACAGGCAACCAATTTTTTTTATTTCTTTATGAAATTTGAACATATTGTTTTTGATTAGGTATGCCATATAAATCGGATTACATAATAATGAAAAAAAAATCGTCGAATGCATAACCTCCTCTTTTTTAAGTCGGTTAAACTTTAACATGGGAAGGGTGGATCGCCGAAAAGCAACAATGTAGGATATCTCGAAAATGTTAGCACCCCCCCCGCCTCGTAGATATAATTTAGGTTTTGTTTTAGACATTCATACAGAAATAGGAAAAAGGATTTACTTTGTTGAGTCTTTGCCTTCAACTTCATACTGCTTCTTGAACCTATTTGACTTGTTTAGTTGTTTGGGATTTGATTAAAAAATACTCCTCAAGACTTGGGACCTTGGCCCCCACGACGCGACCGGGGGCAGGGGTGGACCACCCCTGCCACCCCCATTATTCGGTAGTCCGCCTATCGGTACGCTATAGGTAAATGGTAAAACATGCAGCTATTTTCTTATTTATAAAGCCTGTATTGTTCAGTCATGTTTCTACAAAATAAATGGATCTATAAATGTATAAAGCACTTTTATGTACAGACGCTAGCACATCAAGCTACCCGAAACTGTCAAATTTTCCCAATCAACTTTGAACCTCATTTTCCAGCAATAAAGTTGAAAATCTATTATATAAATTTGACAAATTGTAGTAGCTTGATGTGCTGGCGTCTGTACTACGTACTCCTACTCCTACTACAAAATAGTAGGTAGGTATTTACAATTTTCACTTAGTTTTCAACAACTGGCAACCCTAAAGTCAATCAAAAATATATAATTAATAAATAAATATAATTTTTAATTGAATTTGTCAAGCAATTTTTGTTTATAATATTTTAAAACACACAAAAATACATAGGTACTTAACAAAAATATTTTAGAAGACAAAACAAAACCATGAAACACAATCATTTCGATCAGAAATTCGGGAACGTTCATTTTGATCAGTTGCCAAGCAACGATATGGCATGGAAATAACAACAACAAGAAACAACAAAAATGTATTTTTGTCGAATTCCCGTATCAATAATAATTTTATAACTGTACCTGTGGCTTTAAACTCCATCAAATTAAATGCTTTGATTGGAGGATACAAAAACTGCACAAAATGACTACCCCTAAAGTAAGTAACTTTATTTCTAATAAGATTAGCTGTCTTACACACCAAATTATTTGTGAACAATTTTTGAGATGTTATCAACTACTCAGTCAAAAATTTCATATAGCTTTCATGCTTATTTCGGAAATATGCTAGGCCCGTATTACAGAACCTCACTCAACACTCTAGCATTACTTAAAACTATTTAGTTTCAACCAATCAAAAAGGCCATAAAGGAGTTGTTAAGTAATGCTTGAGTTTTGATTGAGGTTCTGTAATACGGGCCTCAGGGTTTATGACCCTTCACGATACAATTTGTTGAATTTCCTTGCCCTCTTCATCATTATCTTGCCCATAGCCATATATTATTATGTACCAACCCTACCCCAATTTATTTGTGGTCAGACTAGCGTGTCTTCTTTTATACTTCTCTATGAGCTGTTATTTCTGTAGTCACCCATTTTCTAGCCAATTTGTTGCCATATTATTATCCCTAAAACATAAGTTAAAAAACATTTACCAAAATGTTTCCAGTTGCTTTACACTATAGAACAGCCCCATGGGATGGGTGAGCTGTATTTTCTGTGGCAAAAGGGCGAGTCACACTCATTGCTGGCCACAACTGGAACAGATGCTACGGTGGCCATACATGACAGAACTGGCCAGCTCATGGAAAGAATGAAGCTGCAAGGGTGAGATTTTAATTATAAATTTAATACAAACTTGACTGTACTTTCTTATATTTGATACTGAGAACTGGCTTGTTCGAAGAATTATTGTAGCATAGAAATCAAAAGTTAAATCTAATGTTTTTTGTCAATTTACTGTATATATAATATGTATTTGGGTAGACTGATTTCAACTTATTTCTTGAATATCTTTATAATTTGATACAACACCCCAAATACCGTTCGCATACTGTGTTACAGTGTTTTTGCTTGGAAAGAGTAGCATGCCAAGCATCTTGGTGAGAAAAATTGTTACAATATTGAAAAACATGATAATAAACTGTTTCAGTCTCTGCGCTGGCATGGAATGGGACCAGGATGGTGACTACTTAGCAATCATCACTCCTAACAGTAACACGGTATTGTTATGGGAATGCCATGCCAACAAGCGCATTAATATAGAGACAGGGCTCCGTGAATCACCCTCGTGCATTGCATGGGCTTACGGAGAGCCATTGTTGGCAGTTGGAACACAGAAAGGAAATCTGGCGCTGTATAACCATCATACAACTAAGTATGTATATTTTCTACAAAATTAATATTATTATTTTATTTTATACAGGTTTAATTTAGAGATAAGGAAAGGAACAGACACTTCAGCTCTTAAAAAAAAAAAATTGTGCTAACTAAATGTTATTTATTTAAGCCATTAATATCCAGTAATTAGAACACTTAATTTCCGAAAAATACTACCTAGGTACTGAAACTGAATTCTCACATCACATCACACATCTCTGTTTATGGTTAATCATTTAATTCAGAATAAATTTAGGTACATGACTATGTTGGTAAATTATCTATTTATTACCGTTAATTACAATTGCGATATTTAATATTATAAAGGGTATCCCCAGATCCGTGGACGGTATTCCAGTGCCTCACAACTGGGAAATTTACCCTTTCCTATATTCAGAAGGCTATTGGTGCTGCCCCGCACACGGCGCATCAGGGAGGCCACTCTTTTTCGTACTATTTATTGCCCTAAAGCAGTCCGTGTTTTCAATAAAAAAAAAACAATAGTTTAAGTAGTTCACAATCTTTCATAATACATATTTCATTTAAACAACCCTTAATTTTCAGGAGAATACCAATAATAGGTAAACACACAAAGAAAATCACATGTGCAGAATGGAACAAGGACAGTATTCTAGTGTTAGCTTCGGAAGACAAGAGTTTGTCCATCAACAACTCTGATGGTGACACATTGAGAATGATATCTCTGAGAGATGCACCCAATGATCTGCAGTTCTCTGAGATGAAGACTGATCAGAGAGTGGCTGGGGAGAATACTGTAAGCTTTTGTACATAACATCATGCCTGTGTTGTTGAATGGTTGGGCAGAGGTGTATAGTACCGATACCCACATAAAACAACACAATAACATAAAACGCAAAATACAACAACATAAAACGCACAACACAACAACATAAAACGCACAACACAACAACATAAAACGCACAACACAACAACAATACAAAACACACACAACAAAATTAAGTTAAATAGGTATGGTATACTCCAATGGTTTGCTGCACGGATTTAGAGATCTGTAGTTTGTTTCAATGAATACTCACGACATTGTTACGGTGAAGTGTGACTTGATGTCACACTGTGCCACTTACGCCAATATGATGCAACTTGAGTCCAATAGAGTTTGCACTATGAAATAAATGGTTTAGGACCATTAAAAGTAACTCATATTTTCAGTTTTCCCTAATTTAATACGCGTTATAGATTAGGGCGCATAACTCGATATGGATGTACCATCTAAGAAACCCATACCTATACACCGTAAGGACTATTTCTGCTTGCAGCGCTCGGCCACTATATTAACGGTTATCTACGAAAAAAAAAGGGTCGTGTGCACGGGATTTTGTTTTCAAATTGCTTAGTTATAGGTTTCTTCGATGGTACTTTAGAGCTGAGCTGCCATAGTAACTATTGTTTGTATGGAAGTGCTCTACACATCTAACAATGAGGCGTTAGTGTGCGATAAAAAAAAGGCACCAGTTGCCCATACATTTCAGGCTAAGCCCTTTCATCAAAATTCGTTCAGCCATTTTAGCGTGAAAACAAACAAAAACCGGCCAAGTGCGTGTCGGACTACGCACAATGAAGGGTTCCGTAGTTGGGATGAATTTATCCCAAATACAAACTTAGCATTGTAGTTGAAAAACATGTTCTCTTATACATTCCAACTGCAAATGTAAGTTTGTATGCACAATATTGAGAGATTTAACATGTTATTTTTAGATCATATACTTCTTATAGGGTTTTTTGTAATCTTTGAGTAAAGAACCATTCTCTGTATTTTTTTCAAAACGTTAGGCTTACCTAGTAGTTTCGGAGATAAGGGAAGATATTTATTTTAAAATTAAAAAAAATATATATTTTAAGATCCTCGTAACAAGCCCTTTCATTTGATATGTCACACGATACAGATTGAAAAACTTTTTTTAATTTTCTTATTTGCCCCCAAAAGTGACCCCATATTCAAAATTCATTTATTTACGTTACACGTCCGTGTTTAGGTCACAGAAATACATGTGAGTACCAAATTTCAACTTAATCGGTCCATTAGATTCGGAGCAAATTGTCTGTGACAGACGGACAAACAGACAGACAGGCCAACAGACCAACAGACAGACACACGAGTGATCCTATAAGGATTCCGATTTTTCCTTTTGAGGTTCGGAACCCTAACAAACAATCAACCAAATAAGGTCACTTTCGCACTATGATATTAGTTAGGATTGATTCAGAATATATGTTGGTGTCATGCTTCTGACAGTTTTCATGACCAAATTTAAAAAGTATTTAAGTCATCTAGTACCAAGAGATCTCAATATCCCAAAGTAGTTAATTTTTTTTTTTTTTTTTTTAAGAAGACTTTGCCCCACACTAGGAATTTCTCCTGTATTGTGAGTGCGTTTACAAACATTTAAACTTACATAAACAGCCAGACTCGGAAAAACTACTTGTAGGTCATACAAATATTTGTTCCGAGCGGGAATCGAACCCGCGACACGCAGCGCAGCAGTCAATCGCTTAACCACTGCGCCAACCGTGCCGTCAAAAATTAAATTGTTTCTTCTCCTTAGATGTTAGTTCCCTTTCTAAATCAAATTCTATCTCTTTTCCAGATAAGCCTAGTAGTCGGCAAAAGAACACTATACTTATACAACCTCCTGAACCCTGAAAATCCCATAGAGCTAGCATTTCAACAGCGCTACGGCTCCATAGTCTCATACAAATGGTATGGAGATGGGTATATTCTTATAGGATTCAGTGCTGGTTTTATCATAGCCATATCCACCCATATCAAGGAGGTTGGTGAAGAGTTGTTCCAGGTGAAGAATCATAAGGAAAGTCTGACTGATGTAGCGGTTTGTAATGGACTGGCGGCTTCCTGTGGTGACGGACAGTGAGTTGTTAGGAATTCTGTATATTTTTTATGTTAGAATCAAACAACGAGCTGGGTTAACGGGGTTTTTATTTTCCTTTTCTGTCAAAAAAAAAAACAGTAAAACTTGAACAAAATCGCCTTGGTGAATGAAAAATACTTGTATACAACATTGAAGTGAAGAACAGTGAAGGGTGGGCGTTTTGAGGGACTGTCATGTAATTTTGACGTTCGAAAAGTGCTGATTCTCAGCCTAGTTTGAATAAATGACTTATCATTCTTTTTTTTTGAATTGGTCCGTAATCTTATCTAAACAAAGTGCACAAACGCGTTTACAAAAAAAAAAAACTTCCAAAACATTGATCCGTAACCTAATATAAAGAAAGAGCACAATCGCGTTTACAAAAAAAGGTGTCGTCATAGTGTCGCGAAATCAATGGTTTAGTAAAAATTCCCAACGCGCCTAAAGAAGTTTTCACTTCAATAATCAAATGGCTGACTGGGAACAAATTTTTGTTACGCAAGGGACATACACAAATGGCGAGTGGTGCGGGCGTGGCGACGGTATGGCGCGGGCGTTGCGCCGCTCGTTTTATATTTCATACAAAATGTATAGGAACGACGTGGCGCGGAACATACACACAAGAGGCGTGGCGCGTGCGAGGCGACGGCGACGGTGCGGCGCGGGCGTTGTGTGTGTTCCGCGCCACGTCGTTCCTACACATTTTGTATGAAATATGAAACGGCCGGCGCAACACCCGCGCCATATCAACGCCACGCCCGCGCCTCGCTCGCGCCCGTCGCCCCTCGCCACTGGTGTATGTCCCGCGCCTTAGGCAACAATGTTCAGTATTCTGTAAAAGGCTGGGTTCTAAGTAAAATAGTTTAAAATTACAAGAAGTTTTCTAGTCTTGCGGTAAAAATTCTGGGTTACCCTTCAACCGATTTGTGAAGCAGTTTTGCTGAAAGTAAAAAAAAACGGCTTTGGAGAGTTTATCCGCCATGTTTCAAAGTAAACATTTCATGTATCATACATCTCCATGACCTAGCTGACTACCTACCTCGTTGGTCTAGTGGTTGCAAGTGCTACTGCTGAGTATGAGGTCCTAGCTTCGATTCCCAGATCGGGCAAAGTGTTGTTGTTTTGTGAGAAAAAGATATGCATCCCTGATGTCACGTGTTCGCGGCAGCACCAACAGTATTCTCGGTGTGTTCGCAGATCGGTGGGATTCCCCGATGTCGCGGAGGTGGATGCAGCTCCACGCTGAATTTTAATTTTATGTTAATCTGTATTGTCCCTACTAACACAAGATGTAATCAAATGGACTCTGTCTGAAATAAAAGTATTCTATGCTATTCTATTGTATTGGCTTTTCATATCAGGAATTTCTCAGTCAATTCAAAATATTTTATTTCACATAAACCTACAAGGGCACTTATGAAACGTCAGACGCTAGGTGCACGGTTCCATTGGTCGCTTCCTATGGAGAACAGCTAGCAAGAAACACCACGGTTACTCTTTTATAAATAAATGGTTTCTACAATGTTTCAAATTAGCAGCACTGAATCCGCATTTGTGCCAGGTTGATGGCAAAAGGCTCGCCTCCTATTACATGGGATTTAAATATAACTGGCGAAATGTGGATGAACCTGTACACCTGTGTATAGTACCGGTACGGATTACAGGTGTGATGTTATCCTATATACATCTTAATATATATAAATCTCGTGTCACAATGTTTGTCCTCAATGGACTCCTAAACCACTTAACCGATTATAATAAAATTTGCACACCATGTGCAGTTCGATCCAACTTGAGAGATAGGATAGGTAGGGTAGGTAGGGTAGGTAGGGTAGGTAGGGTAGGTAGGGTAGGTAGGGTAGGTAGGTAGGGTAGGTAGGGTAGGTATGGTAGGTAGGGTAGGTAGGGTAGGTAGGGTAGGTAGGGTAGGTAGGGTAGGTAGGGTAGGTAGGGTAGGTAGAGTAGGTAGTTAAGAAAAGTACTAAGTGCTACCCGTGTGAAACCGGGGCGGGCAGCTAGTATATTATATATCTTGCATATTCTCAGATACCAATCATCTTCAATTTCAGATTAAAACTAATCGCAATATGGAACAACGGCGAGGTATCAGGGTCAGTAATGCCCACAGGCGGTGCCGAGCGTTGCGCGTGGAGTTCAGACGGACGTCTGCTCGCGACGGCCGGCCGCGCGTATCTGAACGTCTACGTGACAGCCCTACCGCCATTGTATGCGGCGTACGGCACCAGGGTCATCACACTCACTAGTCTCACTGAAGCGACTGTGTATCAGTGTATTGCTGTTGGAGATGAGCCGGAACCTGTTAATAAATGTAAGTTTTAATTTTGATTAGAACGTGACACAGCCCGGCTACTGTTGAACATGGTCGTCCAAAAAAAAAAACAGTGGTACTCCGGGAGTGCCGACAGAAGTGAAAACTTGAACAAGATTGCCTTGGTGGAAGAAAACTACTTGTACAGAACATTGGTCCGTAACCTTATCTAAATAAAGAGCACAATCGCGTTTACAAAAATGAGGTGTCGGTAACGGTGTCGCGAGTTCAATTGTTTTTTCCCATCTTCAAAATGCCCAAGGCGCCTAAAGAAGTTTTCACTTCAAAAACTTCATTTAGAAGCGAAACTGGGCGTATCGTACGCCCCGATGCTGAAAGCTTAAATGAAGAAGAGCCTTCCTTTGCAAAGATATTAAATCAGGTGTCTCAAAATTATACGTGTGAGGATGCTCATGTGTAACTGTGTTATTAGCATGTAGATTTTATCATTGAAATACACAATACTCTTCCCGAAATTCCTAGTGGAGCCAACAGCCTTAGCGCTACCAACCGAACTAAGCGTAGGTTCTGACGTATGCTGCGCTAGTGGCGCGATAGCGTGGTTCTATCCGCGAGCGGGCTGCAGGCAGTACCCGGCGCCTATTGGCGTCATCACTATGTTACTGCGCTGTTCATAATGTGACGCAGCTTTAGAAAATTATGCCTTTAAAGGACTTGTTACACTAGAGACGTTCTGCGTCTTGCGGTCCAGTCAAATCGAACGCTGCCCGCACCCTATGTGAACATAGGTCAGGGCAACCGGTCAGCGATTCGGGCATGGCAAACGGTCAGCGATCTGACGGGTAGGGCAAACAGCGGCCATTTTATATTTGATTGCGTGTAGTGGTGGACAGTTTTGTTGTAGTTTCAATTGAGGAGAATGATTACCCAGGAAGAAGTTTTTTTTCATTAAAATTTTTCATAAAAGTGAACAGCCCGGACCACCGCCCGTTGCCGGCCGCCCGCTGCCCGCTGCCGCGCTGCCCACCTGCCCGCAACCGGGCAGCATTTCGGCGTCCCTCCCTGTCCCTTGTGCTCGCACAGTCAGCTCGTAATTACATAAAATATATATAAAATGCAAATGATGTTCACATAGGGTGCGGGCAGCGTTCGAGTTGACCGGACCGCAGGACGCAGAACGCCTCAGCGTGACAAATCCTTGATTATTTTTTTCACACCGACATGCGGCAATGTTTTACATACAAATCAGATTATTATGATCTTTTTTGAAGGCGGTTTTTTGAATAGTATCTGTTACTCTTTACTTCACATTGGGTTTGTGTCATCAAGATTTTTTTCACTTTGAAATTCCCAGCGGAACCAACAGCACTAGCTACCTACACGCTACCAACTGAACCAAGCGTGATAGCGCTAGGTGGTTCTCACGTGTGTTGCGCCAGTGGCGCGCTGGCGTGGTTCTATCCGCTGGCAGGCGGCGCCGCGGCGCGCAGGCAGTACCCGGCGCTTATTGACGTCATCACGCTGGCCGGGGAGTATGCTGCTGCGCTGTTTCAGGGACGGGCTATGTTGCATGCGGTGAGTATAGACAGAATAAAATCAAATTCGGTAATAGGCATGATGCCTGGGTCAAAATAAAAGAAATTCTATTCAGTCCGTCAGTCAGATAATAAAAAAAAAACTTAGATAAAACGTATTAAAGTGGGGGTCGCTACGTCTACGTCACAAGTAAGTATAAAATCTACATACTCGTGACGTCATGGCACATTTTAACTCAATGTATCGCCATAATCTTTTGATAACGTAAAAAAAGAAAAAAATACATGTCCAATATTTTTTAATAATCTGACGGACAAAAAATAAATTTTTAGTCGTCATCCTTATTATGTTCGCAGACAGTTATCACTGTGTCCTGCCACAGTAAGTGGCATACAAATATTACAAAAATAGTGAATATACGTATGCTCCTCTATAGTATGATTTTTTCAATATTTTAGTTGTTAGTAGCACAAGCAGGCGGCCCACCTGATGGTCATCTCATATTAATTAAGACATGCGAGGTCTGCTATAACAAAAGAATGTGAAGTTCTTGTAGCTCGATTTAAAACCATTATTTCGGCTTGTATAATCAGCCTATAATGTTCCCACTGCTGGGACACAGGCCTCCTCTCTGTGAGAGGGAGTTGGCCGTAATCCACCACGCGGGCCCAGTGCGGGTTGGTAGATGTCACAGACATCGAAGTTTTTGGTTCTCGGACATGCCGGTTTCCTCACGATGTTTTCCTTCACCTTTTTGAGAGCAGTGGTGATGAAATGATTTACACAAAGTAAAGCGCCTGTCAGGGTTCGAACCTACGACTTACAACTCGTAAGCCGCGGCCGTTACCACTGTGTCACCACTGCTCTATTTAGGCTTAATATGTTATAACTTTTACTGGGTATCAGGTTCAACAAATACCACCATTTTTAAGGTTCCGTACCCAAAGGGTAAAACGGAACCCTATTACTAAAACTCCGCTGTCCGTCCGTCTGTCTGTCTGTCCGTCTGTCACCAGGCTGTATCTCATGAACCGTGATAGACAGTTGAAATTTTCACAGATGATGTATTTCTATTGCCGCTACAACAACAAATACTAAAAAACAGAATAAAATACATATTTAAAGGGGCTCCCATACAACAGACATGATTTTGTTGCCGTTTTTATATATAATGGTACGGAACTCTTCGTGCGCGAGTCCGACTCGCACTTGGCCGGTTTTAATATTCAGGTTGTATTTATAGCTTCCCATATTCTGAAGAACCTGACTAAAACGATTTTCAAGGGTTTAAGAAGTTACTTTACGTTTCTTTCTTATTTTCTGCAATTAGATCGATCAAGTGGACCCGGCGCATCCGGAGAAGGAAGCCATATTGTTTCCAGAGCCACACATGCAGGGAGCTAAGATCGTTGACATACACCTTACTAGCGACTTCTTTATATTCGTCACTGATGTAAGTACCATCTAATTGTTATTGTTTAGTTCACAATACTAATTAATCTCAATCTATTCTCATCTGTTTAGCTTTTGACTCGGCTGCGGCGAAGCCAAAAGGAGGGTTATGTGTTTTTCCCAGTATTTTACATCGAGTTACTGCCTTTGGGACCTCAACTACTAAAATTGATTTAAATCCATATTTTGCTAAAATAATCTCGACTGATGCTCTTATTGCAATAAGTAAATACTGTTAATTTTTTTGTTTAGAAGCGACTTCAGAGTATAAACGGATCTATGATAATAGGGATGACGACAAAAAAAAAGTGGTGGCACTCCGGGAGTGCCGACAGAAGTGAAAACTTGAACAAAATCGCTTTGGTGGAAGAAAAATATTTGTATAGAACATTGGTCCGTAACCTTATCTAAATAAAGAGCACAATAAGTAAAAATACTTGCATAGAACATTGATTCGTAACGTAATATAAATAAAGAGCACAATCGCGTTTACAAAAATGAGGTGTCGTCATGGTATCGCGAAATCAATGGTAGTCCCATCTCAAAAAGGCTCAACGCGCCTAAAAAAGTTTTCACTTAAAAATTGTCCGTCATGTAGATTATTAAAAAATATTGGAAACGTATTTTTTATTTTTTTACTCACTTGTGACGTAGCGACCCCCACTCCCCAACTTAATGCGTTTTATCTAAGTAATTTTTTATTAATATGGCAAAAAATACGTGTCTAATATTTTTTTATTAAATAACTGACGGCTTAAATAGTAGAATTTCTTTTTTTTTGATCCAAGTATCACCCCTGTACGGAACCGTACATTACTCTACCGACATACGCGCCGTGCATTCTGCACACACAGCATTTGTACCTATTATTGCAAATAATATGTAAAAATATATTTCAATAAATCAGTGTTTAACGAACATTCAAAGCGGTCGGTTTTATTTCATCATCCCAATAGAATTGCCGCGTCATCAAGTGTAGGGATCCCCTACAATCAGGGCCGGCCCGTTTATATAGGCGAACTAGGCGACGGCCTAGGGCGCTCGTATTAGGGGGGCGGCAATCGGCGGCATCGAAATTAAAAAATAATACTGTACATTAATTTTTATTTACCTACAACTTGAAAATACTCCCAATCTTTTACCAATTTTTATACCAAAATGCGCTCATGGACATTTACGAAACCATCGGTACGGAAATCAAAAACGAGTTTAGTTGATAGCCTCAACTCGCTCCATTGCTAAAAAAATAGCGATTTCAAATTTATTACTTCTCTTGTTGTATGTTATAGTTTTGACTATTATAGTTTGACCGCGATTGTTGTACCGATCGCGCCTGAGAAATATTTCTCGACGGCATGTAAAGCCAAGTCAGAGGCCCATTGGCGGCTTTAAAACTCTGACACCAGGCTAGTCACTAACCAAACGAAAAAGAAAGAACATAGTTTTATTTTGTCACGAATTTTCTTAAAAGGGCGCCGTTCCAGCCTTTCGCCTAGGGCGCCAGGAATTCTCGGGCCGGCGCTGCCTACAATCCCTATTAGTAGCGGAGGTAAGCGGCCAAAAGAACCATGAGCTCGATTTTGGTGAAAACTTTAATAGCAATATTAGTTCTATGCAAAAGCTCCTAGTTTACCAGTTTTGTTTTATCCCTGCCACCCCCAGCAAGGCCACATCGAGTACTTCGGCGTAGAGGAGTGGCGCACGTGCGCGCGCTACCGGCACGTGTGCGGCGTGCGCGGCGTGTACTGCGACATCGGCGGCGCGCGCGCGTGCGTGGCCGACGAGCGGCGCCGCGTGCACGTGTACTGCCCCGCCGCTGACGACGTGTGCGCGCTCACCAGGACTGCTACTGGTGACGTCAGGTAACATGTCTGTCTGGAATTCTGGACACCTTCATTATTTCGAATCGTGCACTTGGTCGCAAAGGCCAACTAACCGGTTTCTATAGGTTACCTGGTCGGTGCGACCACTGGTCGTGGTCGTGGCCGTCTGGTGCGCCAGATCCCTAAGGCATATTTATACGGTAATTGCCTAGGTAAAAAATAAATTCCATTTAGTCCATCTTTCAGATAATAAAAAAATATTAGACACGTATTTTTTGCTTTATCATATTAATCAAAAATAACTTAGAACACACGCATTAAAGTTTGGGATTGAGGGCTCGCTAAGTCACAACGCAGTATTGAATCTAGCAAGGCGTGACGTCATGCCAAATTTTAACTCAATGTATCGCTGTAATCTTTTGATTACGTCAAAAAGAAAAAATACGTGTTCAATATTTTTTTATAATTTACAAGACGGACAATTTTGTTTAATTTTGGACACAGGCCTATAATTACACTTAGTATTTTTATTCTGTTTTGTTTGGCTGCAAGTCTTCCAATAGATGTATGGCTAGATAGTTATCAAAAACATATTTGTTATCTTTCGGAAAGTGGGGCTCTTGTGTTATTTAAGACTAAGAAATATAAAAAAATTTAAACTTTGAAAATCTTTTACTACCGCACGCTAATATTGCCATTAAATTGAGCCAGGCGAATTACTAAACGAATCTTTGATTTTACTTTTGAAGAACTGACCTGAGTCAAAATAAATGATTAATGTATTGATTTTAACAATTTATCGATTAATTTGATCATACCGAATTTAGTCATACCGAATCGATAAAACCATTGAAATTGAATATCAGGGTTAATGTTTAGACGGGGTCCGCTAAGGCTGATGCCTGCCAGGGTTGCGGGAAAGTCCGAAAGGGATACCGTGGCCCCTAGCAACATACAGGCAACTGAAGGAACACGGGTGGGTTTTAGTCACTAAGAGTCTGACACGCCCTCCGCTCCGCGCAGAGCGGGAGAAGTTATTTGATAATTTCCCACCCAAAAAATAGGGTTAGTGTTTAGACCAACTTATTTCTTGAATGTTAATTCCAAATCCTAACCATTAACTTCCAAAATCTCCATTTCCAGGGGCATAATCTGGGACATCTGCCTCTCCGACCGCAACGTGTTCATAATTTACACGGACGAGGCGATAGAGACGTACTACTACTCCGCGAACTCTATCAACGGCTCGCACGTAGATCTAGTGCGCACGACGCCGGTCATGCCCGGGCATGTGCCGCTCATACTGTTCTCTGGAGACGTTTACTGCTACGCTAATGGAGGGTCGTAAGTTATTTCACGTTATTACAGATATTTTTAGTGAGTTTTCTATATTTGGAGTCTCTCAAAGACACGAGTACTGTAGAGGAGACAAATCAGGAGACGTAGGGTAGGTTGCTTCTAGCTACGTGGAGGGACGATCTTTGTAAGGTGGCTGGTAGCAGCTGGATGAAAGAAGCCGAGGATCTAGTAAAATGCCGTTCGATTGGAGAGGCCCATCGAAAAATAATTTTAAAAGGGGGCGGGGGGGTGTCTATGTAATTTTTTTTTTTTTCAATATGTTTTATTTTATGAACTTACACATGTGTTTAAAAAAAACACTTAAAAAAAAAAATGTTTTGACCTCCTTTTTTTTTGCATAGTAGACAAATTTTAATAAAAATGTTAGTTAATCCGATAAAATAACTCATAAGCTTTTAGAAATAATAAACAAAATCCAAATGGAGCCAATAACATTGGAGATATGGCAAACACTACTCAAAACATAAAAAATGTTATAACATGAAAAACATTAAAGATAGCCCCCCCAAAGTTATTTTTCGATCATTTTTCATGAATATTCAGAAAAATACGGGCGGGCACATGCCGATGGGTGACATTGTATATATGTCCGGCAGTGGACTGCTATCGGTTGATGAAGTGTTTCTGAGCCAAAATTGCAAGGCCTGGGGATGTAAAGAGCCGTGTTCATAATCTACACGGACGAGGCGTTAGTGACGTACTACTATTTCGCGAATTCCATCAACGGCTCGCACGTAGTTCTAGTGCCCGGGTATGTACCGCTTATTCGACGATGAAGACTACTGCTCCGGTAATGGAGGGTCGTAAGTGTTTTAGAATATTTTTAAGAGTTTTCTACATAATGCTTGGAGTCTCTTTTAGTCATCGAACCTGAAATGAGGTGATCTGACAAAGAACCAAAGTAGTTGACATAACCCACAGTATAAGCAAGCTGAAGTAGCAATAAGTCGGCCATATTAGCCATAGAACCGATGGCGATGAAATGTAGGGTAGGACGAGGAGCGACGTTAGGCAGGAGCGTGGTGGCTGGTTGCATCGCCAATGGCAAAACAAAATGATAGAGGAAAAAAAATTGAAAATGGAATGGAAAATCTCAGTCCCCAAACATAATTGTCATACAAAAACCATCTTAACTTCTTGTAAATAAGGTTCAATATTCTCCAAAGAGTAATATGGCGTTGACTCCCACAACACGAGCGGTCTAGCTGACGCTGATACAGAGAAACGTCTAGCGAATCAACGACAACATATTGAAAAGTTGATGGCTTTGAGAAGTAGATCTATCTCCAGACATATATTTGTTCAACAATTTCGAATTTTATGCTATCCAAATAAGGTCTTATTTCCTCCATAGGGTAATAAAAGTGGCTTTAGACTCCCATAACACGAGCGGTCTAGCCGACGCTGACACAGAGAAACGTCTAGCGAACCAACGCCGCCATATTGAAAAGCTGTTGGCTTTGAGACGGTTCAGTGAAGCTTGGCTGTTCTGTGATGCGGTGGATGAAGTGGATCTATGGAGGAAGATGGGAGAAGCTGCTATAGCGGAGCTGAATGTGGAGTTTGGTGAGTTTTATGTTATCCAATAAGTCATCACTTACTGCACTTCGAAACTCTGCATGCAGATTTTTAAGAACAGAGGAAAAATTTCTACTCTCGGGAGTAATTATGTGCAGAATTCATGGAAACAGTTTGCACATCGATGTCCCTTACACCTAGATATGACAATTTGCAGCGATTCGTGTTTACACGCGGCTGAGCGATGTCGCGATGGTCTGGGCGTTGGAAGACGCTTCACATATTGAGGATTTGTCCATATTGTGGTGAGTTTTATTTATCACTTTTTGTTAGATATTATTTAGATTTTTGTCATGTAAATGTATAATCTACTCATATCAGTGTCAGAGTCGTCTGGACTCTGGCCCATTCGGAATCAGCGTTGAGTTGGTGACGGAAGAGACTTGCATTTTTGTTTGAATACATTTAGCATAAGCTTGTTCACACAATATTGTCCAGGGCCGTCATGTTTTGGAGAATTTTCTGACTTAAAAAAAATAAAAACAGTGGCACTCCGGGAGTGCCAACAGAAGTGAAAATTTGAACAAGATCGCCTTGGTGGAAGAAAAATACTTGTATAGAACATTGGTCCGTAACCTTATCTAAATAAAGAGCACAAACGCGTTTACAAAAAAAAAAAACTTCCAAAATCTTTAAAGTAAAAATGCTTGCATAGAACATTGATCCGTAACGTAATATAAATAGAGGGCACAATCGCGTTTACAAAAATGTCTAAAGAAGTTTTCACTTTAAAAAATAATGCTTCGGACGGCTTCATACCCGGAAGACCCTATCCATGATCTGTGTAGCTGAATAAAGTTTATCATACACATGTTTATCTCAGTGGCATGCTCTGCGCATGCCTATGTAAAGGCGAGGCGGCAGCTCGCTGGCTAGAGAGCTCCTCCGCCGGAGCCCTGCACGCCCTGGAGCTGCACGCGGCGCGCGGCGAGTGGGCGCGCGCGGCCGACATCGCGGCCGTGAGCTGTCCCGCCAAGGCGCCCGCCATCACGCTGCACAGGGCACAGCACTTGGAGCTCACGTACGTACTTCCTAGAAGAGCCTACTCCTTCTTTACATTGGTCTAACGCCTTTAATATGAAATTAGACGATCCTAAATACTAAACAGTTGACTACACTGGAAGAATCTGAATCATTCTCTAACTTGAACAGACAGCTGTGCTGCTGGGGAGTTTGTTGCGCCACTTCTTCTTCCCAGCTAAAGGCACTAGGAAGTGGTGAAGGGAGGGCGTTTTTGGGGGACTGTCTTATGTAATTTTGACGTTCGAAAAGTGCTGATTCTCAGCCTAGTTTGAATAAATGACTTTTGAATTTTTTTGAATTTTGGAAGTAGGAGTCACCAGATTGATTGTAATAGGTATGAGTTTGGGATATAAGCTCTGCCAATTTTCCCCAAAAATGTATTATAGAAATCTGTGTTATTGACTGTATGAAATCGAAAGTAGACAGACTGTGATTCTTTTTATTAAGATACACAAACAGGCAGCTTAACAACCTATTTATCAGATATTTGGGTATGATGATTGCTTGATCTAGAATCTAGACAAAATCAAACTGGTAACTAGTATTTAATTGTATAATTTTAAACATTCTGTGATTACTTCCTCACACTTTGGTGCCGATTCCCTTGTTCACAAACTAAACTAAATTTAAGTTCAGTGCATCTTTTTCTTTCTATTTCATTAAGAAAAGGACAGAAGATAAATTTTAGTTTAGTCCTGTCAAATTAATCATCGCTTGACGTAAATTGACGTAATTTTAGTAGGCAAGTTTTTAGTCACGTCTAAACTTGTACGGAGTAGTGACTAAACTAAAATTTATAATCTGTCCTTTTTTTAATGAAATAGACAGAAAAAGATGCACTGAACTTAAATTTAGTTTAGTTTGTGAACAAGGGAATCGGCACCAGTGACTTATTAACTGTACAATTTTAGGAAAATCGTCTACTTTTACTATGTTTGTAAATATGTGAGCATCATGATATCTATCACATAATTTATTTATCTGTCGTTGCTTCATTTTTAATTATTTTTATTCCTATTCTAGGTACGTCTTCTCCACATATATTATAATTATTTAGTTAATGTATACAAAATATTATTAGACATTTAAAAAAAGTAACGATGGAGTTTCTTGCCTATTCTTCTCCGTAGGAAAACTACCTTTTGACTAAAATCATTTTTTTTTTTTTTGCAAATTTTGACGTTCAAAAGTGCCTTATAAGGGCCTATTTGAAATAAATGATTTGACTTTAACTTTGATCGTCTAATAAACTTATTATTACACTTTACAGTACTGAATAATCTTTCTTTTCTTATAGGGCAGATTACCACGAAGCCTTAACAAACTACGAAAAAAGCCTCATAACAGAAAACACAGACGACATCAAAATCAAAGAACACAACGACAAATGTGAAGCAGGGATCGCACGAATGGCAATACGATGCGGTGACGTCATGAGAGGCGTAACAACCGCTATGAAACATTCACACGATATCATGTTAGTTAAAGAATGTGCACAACTGCTAGAGGAAGAGAAACAATATAGCCATGCAGCAGCTTTATATGACCATGCAGGGAATACAGAAAAAGCCGCATCGCTGTACATCAAACTCAAATCCTGGCTCAAAGTTGAAGCTCTACTCCCAAAGATCAACTCTCCAAGCATACACATACAGTACGCAAAAGCTAAAGAAGCTGAAGGCAGATACCACGACGCTTTAAAGTCTTACCTAAAAGCTCAAGACTACGAAGCTGCCATACGTCTAAATCTCGACAAACTAGACGATATAGATGAAGCTGTTAATCTTGTTCAAGAAACAAAATCAATACAAGGCGCGAAAATGGTCGCTAACTATTTCCAAAATAGTGATGATCCTACATCAGCTATCAAGTTCTTAGTAATGTCCTTGTGTTATGATGAGGCTTTTCAACTGGCAAGGAAGAATGGAAAGCTACATTTGTATGGAGAAATACTGATACAGACTTCTCAAGCAAGACCTGAAGATTTCAAAAGTTTAGCGTTACATTTTGAAGGGGAGAAGAATCATTTGCTTGCGGGCAAGTTTTATTTCCATGCGGGGGAATACAGTAAGGCGATGTCGCATTTGTTGAGGAGTGGGGGGTCGGAAGAGGATGAAAGTGAGGCGATTAGTATTGCTATTGATGCGGCTGCAGCTAGTGATGACGAGAGATTGACTAGGAGGTAAGGGGTGATTCTATTTTTGTAGTACCTACAACATTTTATTGTACTCCATAGGTTGTTGCATTTTTCGGTCAAATCTTGCAAGCAAATTTCGGACATTATCCTCTTGGTTTATTTTGCTGCGACTTGGTATACTTGTTTCGTTCCGATGACAATAACATTTTTCGCTTATGGTTACATTTTTAGAGTTCCGTAGTCAAGTGTCCCCCACCCCCTCTCAGCTAAATGGTTGGTTCTGCATATGTGTAAAAATTTACAGCAGTAGTACATATAAGGAAATTAAAAGGAAAACTATCACAGCTAAGTAGGCTTACCGAGTGTATCTTATCGATCAGCTTAAATTTGCAGTTGAAAAAACATGTGTTTATCAACTACACTGTTAAGTTTGTTCTTGGAATAAATTCATCCCATCTACGGCACCCTTCATTATGTGTGGTCCGACACGCACTCGGCCGGTTATTATTAATTATTAGTTCCAATGCCATGTCCAAACGCAGCAAGACAGCTCATAATTTGTGAAATAGCTTTAAGGTTAGGCTAAAATAATGTAAACCTGAACGTTTATGAAGCAGCTAAGCGATTTAATGGATGTCTCTTAATTTTAATTACAGATTAATAGAGTTTCTACTGGGTGAGACAGATGGTACGCCGAGAGAGCCTCGACATTTGTTCCGGCTGTATATGGCCAAGAGACAGTTTGCTGAGGCTGCTAAAACTGCGGTGAGAATAATAATAAATATAGTCTGGCAAACGAAAGTAGACGCTCGAATTATTTGCAAAGTTTTTATATGGCAATGCTATACTAATGTCATGGAGTGTTGTTGGTGTCTTGTTGTGATCTTGATACAACATTTACTAACTCAAAAATAACAAAACAGTGACTCTAATGAATCTTTTCACATGGAAGTTTTAGATTCAGATTTTGATTATGGTAGTGAATATTAACCAAAATTATTATTGAATATTGTTTTTTTTAAATCAAATTGCTGCATAATACATAAAGTCGTATTTTTATTCAGATTTTTCGAAATGTCAAGAAACGTCTCTTTGATTTGGAACATAATATATACAATATTAAAAGTCAGAGCTTTGGGTTCGAACTCGAGACCTATGACTTGGCAGTCCGACGTTCCCACCACTAGGTTATCACTGCTCTATTGCCTGGTAAGTTCTGGTAAACTTTCCGGCAAATAACTTCATTTTAATTTACAGGTTATAATAGCTGGAGCCGAATGTCGAGCCGGCAAGTACCGCGAGGCTCGCGACGTGGTCCGCGCTATGTGCGTGTCTCTGCGCGCGTCACGTATGCCTGTACCGAGGGACATGAGGCATGCCATCGCGTTACTGCACAGCTATATACTGGTCAGTTATCTATTTAATTGAAAGGCCTACCTGACTCTGGAACAGGGTCCAAACTATCCAGAGGCCACAGACATGTGAATTATTTTCACTTTAAAATGTGCACTAGATTGACCGCTTTGAACCGTCACCATATTTTTGGAACGAAGTTCTATAACGCGGCTTGTATACTTTCAGAAATTTCACGCTAAACAGTCTTAATACTTGCGTCTGTCTTCTTCTAATTCAAAGAGAAGGAAAGAGAGAGAGAGAGAGAGAACGCCGGTAGAAAAATAAAAGAAAAGAGTAAAATGATTAGTGTCGTGGGATAAAATTGTACACATCGGCCCGAGTACACTGCATGCCGGAGAGAGAGAAAGTGTGAATTTAGTCAAAATGAAAATCCAAGATGGCGGCGCTGAAAATTTTCATATTTTTCATCATGGGTATCGTTTTCATGGTTTTCAACGGTGTTAAAGCCGATATTAAGGTCGAAATGTAAATCCAAGGTGGCGGCTGCGAAAGTTTTCAAATTTATCGTCATGAGTGTCGTTTTCATAGTTTTCGAGGGTGCTAAAGCCGATAGTGAGGTCAAAATGTAAATCCAAGATGGCGGCTGCAAACATTTTGTTTTTGTTTTTAATCATACGTGAGAAAGAACTTCGTTCCTGACGGGGGTCCCCAACCGCACACTTTTTTTTTTGTATTACTTAAGTTCAGTGAAACTAAACGTTAACAATTTTTTATTGTGTAATTCGTAGGTACGCACACACGTGAAACGTGGTCGTCACGACTTGGCCGCTAGACTTCTGTTACGCACGGCCGCTGACGTCACATTCTTTCCGACTCCACAACGTAAGTTCGAACTTCACATTGACTCAAGTAATGTGTTTATTTCAGAAAAAATTATGCTGCCATCTTATAAAATCCCATTTAATTGCTTAATAGAAGGTTTTATATAAGATGAACAATATTTTGATTTAAAAGAGTGTCCGTGGAGTTTCTTACCCGTTCTTCTCCATAGGTACTTACTACGCTTTGGAATGGGCAACTAGCTTCATTTTTCTGTCTGACCGACCCCTTGACAATTCAAAAGTACCTGTAATTGGTTTATTTGAAATAAATGCTTTGATTTGAGTTGAGTTTGAGATGAAAATGTTTTTATAGACGAGAAAAAAAGGCTTAATAATAATATTATAATAATCACTTTATTATCAGGCAACTAAGGCCCATAAATAGAATACACAAAATAATTTTATACAATAATAAACTAATACATATTATAGTTATTTATGCAACTGTTGTTTAATACCTAATTATAACAGTTGCATACAATTACTTTATCTACACCCATGTTATGAATCCTCTATAAAAGTTTCTGAAACCATTGGGTGTTTGTAATTCGAGATCAAGAATAAAGAAATTCCCACGAAATTCAGTACAACTGCACGTATGTATGTCGCCTGCAGCAGCACATCACACACACACGCGTGCAGCGGGTGCTGCTTGAACGTTGAAACGAGTTGCGTAATGAAATTTAGTACAACATTGTAACACTCATTGGGATGATGTAATGGTTACTATGACACTGGCTGTTTTAATGTTGGCCATAAGCTAAGCTGTATCTGAAACTTTTATAGCATGGGTGTAGATAAAAAACTTTATACAACTATGACTTTACACGTAATGTTGACGGCGTCGTGTATCGCTGCGTGGTGTCGCGTAAACGTCCTCGGAAACGTCGATATACGACACCTTTCGGCCAAAAGTCCTCTTTCAGGTTTAGTCGATGATTACAGATCAAGTGTCGATATTGACATCGACGGTCATCGAGTGCAGTCGCGCTGGGTTGAAGCACCAGGCTTACCACTGGGCTAGAGTTTTAATGCAGCCAGAATATCGCTCACAGGTATTAAGTTTATGTCTTACTTCCATATTCTTACAGTATTTTTGTTATTTGTTTTGATTTTTTATGGTTTTTACAACATTTAACGCTGATAATAATTCATACCCTGCATATCTGATATAAACATTCTGCATTTTTGTAGCTAGACGTATTATGGTAATTCCAGTCCAGTGACTTATCGACGAATTTAAAAGTAAATCGTGCTTAGCGGAAACATTAAGTAAAAAGATCACAGTGGTGACGGAAGTAAGCACGGACGTAATAAAATCGCGGCGAGATTTTATCGCTCACTGGATTTTCAACTCTCGGTGTTGAACCGAGCGTTGAGAATTCAACAGAGTGCATCCCAGCGCGTCGAAAAAACACTGTTGGATTTTCAACTCTCTGTGCTAAGCAGAGCGTTGAAAATCCAATATACGAAAAAATCCCGCCGCGATTTTATTATGTCCGTGCGTACGTCGGCTTACTGGTACTTATATTATAAAAGTCCTCCTAGTTTAAGCCCAGTTGCACATGCTGAAACTGTCAAATTTTCCCAATCAACTTTGAACCTTACACTTCAGCGATAAAGTTGAAAATCTGTTAAATAAATTTGACAGATTGTAGTAGCTTGAAGTGCTGGTGTCTATATAATAATTGTAAATAGGTTTACGTCTTGAACAAATAATAGTACATTACTGCCGCGGTCTATAATGACTACTTTGCTGGTCGCGCTGATGATGACCGACAGCGCAGCTCCAGGCCGATACAGCGCGGTAAGCGTGCAGCACTTGATGGACGAGCTGAGATAAAGGCCGAGGCCGTAGGTCGAGGCCTTTACAGCGAGGACAGCAAGGGCTGCAATGATGGCCAAGCTGGAAGGCCTAGAGCGTAGCTAGGCTAGCTCGAGGCAATCATAGCGTGACCAGCGAAGCAGTCATAGTGGGCCAAGGCTTGTATAGTGCTTTACTCAAAAATGCAAGTTGAAATACGCAAGAAAAACATTTTCGGATAAAATAAAAATAAAATTTTCGCTGAACTGCGCTTTTGTTACTTCTTTGTGTTTTTTTTTTACAATGGTAGTTGGAACTATACAGCCAAATATGGAATAAAATCTTTTTGTACCTATCTCTATAAATACAAACAGCTGTGTTTTAAATAAAATCTTTTTACTCAAAAATGTATGTAATGTGGTCATTATTTTAACAACCTTGTTTGAGCAAAGTCGACCTTGCCGTTCTGTTTCAAGGAGCGGCCGGCAAAGTTTTGCTGGTCGCTCTAACAGGCCGGCAAAAGGCAGAAGTAACAAAAGCGCGGTTCAGCGAAAATTTTATTTTTATTTAGTGACTTTTTTGTGTATTAAATGAAGAAATAATACAGCAGTCAAACACTGCATTAAAATTATCGCAAACTATTAGTAATATCAAACCGGGAAAGTCGGTGTTGAATTTTAGTAACTGTACTTTTCATAATTGTCATTTTAATTAAATTTCTAGTTAATTAATATATATTTTATTGAAATTACTTGCTGGTTTTATTTAGATTAGGTACTTGCATTTTTGAGTAAAGCACTATAAAAGCCTTGGCCCACTATGACTGCTTCGCTGGTCACGCTATGATTGCCTCGAGCTAGCCTAGCTACGCTCTAGGCCTTCCAGCTTGGCCATCATTGCAGCCCTTGTTGTCCTCGCTGTAAAGGCCTCGACCTACGGCCTCGGCCTTTATCTCAGCTCGTCCATCAAGTGCTGCACGCTGACCGCGCTGTGTCGGCCTGGAGCTGCGCTACGCTGCGCTACGCTGCGCTATGCTGCGCTGTCGGCCATCATCAGCGCGACCAGCAAAGTAGTCATTATAGACCGCGGCAGTAATGTACTATTGGATTTAATTTTTAAAACGTTGAAACGTCAAAATAGCGGCCAGCAATGTTTTGCCGGCCTGTTAGAGCGACCAGCAAAATTTTGCCGGCCGCTCCTTGAAACAGAACGGCAAGGTCGACTTTGCTCAAACAAGGTTGTCAAAATAATGACCACATTACATGCATTTTTGAGTAAATATAGTTTATTAGTTTATTGCGGGCTGAATCACGGGCTTTAGGCCAGCCTCCTTTTGGATGCATTAGCGTTTGTTCGATTTTTATTTGTGTGAATATGTACGAATGTTCCCGGTCTTGCAAACCTCAACCTGTGGCTGCTGCCTTTGATTACTTTCGCACTGAGCACGAGAATTGTGCGATAATGCGAGTGTAATCTTGCGAAATCGACAAAACTTTTTCTGTCTCTGGTCAAAAATTTAGAAGTGTTATATACAAAACAATTTTGGATCAAAATAGTTAGATTAATATTTACTCATTCTCTCTCCCTCTCTCCTTCTCTGTTCTTTGCATGCCTGTCTTTGTTTAAGTTCACTACTAACTACTTTTCTATTTTAGTAGCTTAGAATAGCGCACTGTTAGATATAGCTTTTAATATGTTGTGGAAAATGTCGTAGGTTATACATTTGTAACTCTCGTATATTTATAACTTAGTTTAAGATTTTAATGTATAACTGTTTATTTTCCCGAACAAATAAAATTAAATGAAATAAAAAAACTTGCGATGCCATGCATATAAAACGTACTAAATCAATCTGCCTAGCCTTTTCCCAACTATGTTGGGGTCGGCTTCCTGATGCAGTTGAATACCAGTATTTTACATCGAGCGACTGCCTATCTGACCTCCACAACCCAGTTACTGGGTAATACGATAGTCCTTGCCTGTTGGTAAGACTGGTTGTCAGACTTTTGGGCTTCTGATGACCCGTAACGACTGTCAAAGGTCCACGAATTACAGCCGGGACCAACGGCTTAACGAGCTTTCCGAGGCACGGAGGAGTTTCGGTATGTAAAGATGGTCACCTATCCACGGACCAACCCCGGCAAGCGTAGCTTAACCTGATGGATCGACCCATGCGGCTGTTTATTACTTAGCCACGAGCTCCTCGAAAAAAGCTCGGGCTCATAGAAAACGTACGTGTGGCACTATTTTCTCACCACGGACTACTTCCTTCCACCAGATCGATCCCAAATACGTGAAGAAGATAGAGAGTGTAGTCCGTCACGGCGCCCGCGACACCCCCCCCGCCTCGCCCGCGGCGCCGTGTCCGCACTGCGGGAGCGAGCTGCCGGTCGCAGACCTCACCTGTGCGCGCTGCGAAGTAGACGTGCCTTTCTGCTTAGCTACGGTAAGTACAAACCATAAACTAGAGCTAGAAGCAGAAACAGAAACCTTATGAGGGGCTTTGTGAGTTGTTCCTGATGGGAAGTCACCCTACCTTCCCATCAGGTGTTAGTCCAGCGTAAACCTTCGTGAAACGTATACGGAGCCTAGACTATATTCGTGTTAACGTCAAGACGTCGACTACGACGCTGAATATAAACTCAGTGCGAAGACAAGAAGTTACACGTCCATACAAGAAGAAAACATCCATACATAAATAACTTGTTATTTATATTGCAGGGTCTCCATATAGTAAAAGATGATCTAACTGCGTGCCCAGAATGCGACTTTCCAGCTATCCTCACTGAATTTGTCGAGTAAGTACAGTTACTACAAAAAATAACTGAAACCCCTTATAATAAATGTAGTATACAGTGTAGTATCAGGAGAACTAAGGTAACCGACATAGCCCGAAGAATTGCCATACTTAAGTGGGCAGGGCACGTTGCTCGCAGGTGACCGATGTGGACCGATGGCCGTCCCTCACGCAGATCATCGGTGAGATTAGTTGGTCGCACTAATCTCCTAAATTTATTAATTAAACTCATTAAACCAGTTGTAAACAGTGGCACGAGACGGGCCTTTATCGTGAAAGGCCAATCGAAGTCTATCATAACTTTCTTGTTGACTTACATGACATCGAAAGTCATAAAATATCATTGTACGAAAATTTTCTCGCGTTAAATTCATGTGACACAGACAATTTTCAATTTGCCGCCAAATCTTAAACAAAATGACAAATGAATAAAATACATACACAAATAATATTGGCAAAGAGTTCCATTTTAAAAATTTGAACTGTTTTTTTTTATTATATCGTGTACAAGTGGCCAGTTCTAAAAAACTTTCAGTGTCGCCCTCGTAAAGGCTGCAGGAATCCGCTGGATGTGAGAAGCACAAGAGCGTCGATGTGGTGACGCTTGGGGGAGGTCTATGTCCAGCAGTGGACGTCTTTCGGCTGAAATGTTTATGATGAAGATACAATGTAGCAGTTAGAAATTTCTAATCTTCATAAGTAACAAAATAAATTTGTTTTCGTACAGGATTCTTCAAGAAGAAGGCAAGTGTCCAATGTGCGGTGAAAACGTCGATTACCGTCGGCTCGTCAAGATCGACGATGTTGCTGCCTACATGGACTTTAACACTACAGAATAGAGTTTAAATTTGTATGTGTACAAATTCATTTTAGCTGAATGTCTTCAGGTTCGAACAGCCTTTTTTTATAGGATACCTTAATGTCTGCAGAGTATTTTATTGAAAATGTAGTTTACAAACAATTGTGCAATATTGTTGCCAACAATAATGCCCGCAACATCAAATGCTATTGGAAACAATGTTTAAGACCCTTCTCTAGCAGTAAGACAAGAAGTCATAAACGTGAATAAGTATTTTGCATTGATTGGAATCTATAAAATTTCTTCTTCAACACGTGTATAACACACGAGGTCGTTTTAAACAATCGATTCCACAACACAACACGTTTTATCAAACCAAGCCTTAAACTGAACTAAATAAAGTTCAAATTCCTTCGTTCCGTCCATTAAAACACGTAATTGTAAACTAAACTGTAACGTAAAAGAAATAAAGTTGATATTCCTTCGTTCCGTCCATTAGCGATAAGTTTCGAAATCCCGCCGCTATCTTCAAGGTTAGTTAATTTGATTATATTCTTCACAAACGCCTTGAGATAACATTTTGAGGATTGTTTTATTGTTGTTGTATGTGATAATGTAATTAAGTAATCGTCCGTCCAATTTACGGTAATTAATGCTAGTTTGCGTCCGCGGTCCTTTAGCGGTTAAATAGAATGAGATTTTTTGTGCAAGTGTGTTTCTAGGTTGCACAATATGCAATGAATATTGTATTTCACTACTATCCAAAATATATATGTGAATCATACTTATTTTAAAAATGTTACAAAAAAAGACAATTTGTGAAAAAAAAGAACCGTGGAAAAATGGAAAAGTTTTACGCTTTTGAATTTATTCTGTTATCCTTGTCAAGCAAAACGCTCATTGTATTGAATGACACGAAGTTACCATGGCGTTCCTGTGTTGTGACGTCAGATCACAGAAGTGCTGTCTCTGTCTAGCATAGACTTTAAAACGCACACGACTTCGCCATTTCTTTAGATATTTAAAAAAATACTATGTCTTTATTTTTCTGTAGGTTCTGAAAAATTAAAAATAAACATTCAAATACCCAATTGTATTATGCAACAGAATTTGGTTTTATTGGCGACTAGTACCATTTTATACAATTTAAGGATCATTTTCATTGGTCGATAGGGCTCGTATCGTTGTATGGAGATTTTTGTAACGCATGCCTTAAGACTCGTATTCGGGGATCCGATTATTAGTCGATAGCGAACGATTGCGGTATACGGAGAACCTGCACCGCACGTTTGGCAGTTGCTTTAAAGGCTCATTTTCATTGGGTTTGTCAGCACACGCTTTTTAGCCCTGGTCAAGCAAAAGATAAAATAGGGATGAAGACAAACATTTTTTTTTGTCCTTCGGGTAGATTATTAAAGAATATTGGACACGTGTTTTTTATTTTTTTACGTTAACAAAAGATTACGGCGATATATTGAGTTAAAATGTGCCATGACGTCACGATTATATAGATTTTACGTAGCGACCCCCACTCCCCAACTTTAACGAAGTAATTTTTTATTAATATGATAAAGCAAAAAATACACGTCTAATATTTTTCTATTATCTGACTGACGGACTAAATTGAATTTCTTTTTTTTTTTGGTCCAGGCATCATCCCTTTTGTCAAACTTTTATTGTATGAATACGAGGCTTTTGACTACTTTGTGTGTATTTTATGTAGTTTTTTTTTATAATGTGCGTTTTGTTTGTGCAGAATAAACAATTTTTCTTTCTTTTACCGACCGATGAATTTCATTGGTCGCTACGCCGGCTACGGGGATTCGCCGCAGACGATGTACCGACCGCGTTATCGACTTATGACTTTCTTTAGTCATTACCCTATGTGCGGGGAATCCCCGCATGCTGTATATCGACCAAATTATCGAGTAATGAAAATAAGCCATTAAAGAATTTCGTAGATGATACTGAAAATAAAGTGGAAATGTGTATGTTCAAAATGTATTTTTCTGTATTTCACTTTTTTGTATGTTCTGTGTATTATCTTATTTATGTAATGTTAAGAAAATAAAACTTCAAAAAATAAGTGATGAAACATTTAATTTTTCATTTGAAAGTATACCAAGTTGTAGTTACACGTCCGATACTGAGATTCAAATGAAACGCGAAACACAATTGTATTATACAAAACCACAGCACGTTGGGATCTGTCGCTTATTTAACTACCCTCATAATGTTAATTCAGGAATATTTTATTATCAAAATAATTGGATGGTGCTACGGTCTGAAGAAGTTTGAATGAGGGTACAGTGAAATTTTCAGATTTTACATAACATTTTGAAATAGGTCAAGCATTTTGATGTATGTACAAAGTATTTTCAGGTGGGTCTTTAACAAATGCATTTGAATATTTTCCTACGAGATTTATTTTACAAAAGTATGTAACGGAATTCTAAAGGAATTCAAAAAAAATGTTTGAGTATGAGCATTGAAATTTCGACTTTAAGTGCAGTGAAATAAGCAACAGTTCCAACGCGCCGCCCCCTCTTACCGACCGATACTCTACAATCAAGTATTGCCCTAATTATTACCACTACCTATCTATGCCTTAAGTAGACAATACATTTATACAACTTAAAATAATGACAAGACGATTATAACGAAAAATAATACAAACTTTAATAAACAAATTAATTGATTGTGCTAATAATACATGTGGAGGCTATAGTCGGCTATATGCGACTTACTATTTTAAAATTCAGCTAAAATTCAGCTAATTTTAACATTGATCGCCTCCTGTTTCCTTACCCCATTAAAGATAAATCTAACATTTCTTTATCTGGTAAATAGTTTCTAGTGTTTGGGTGTCGTGAAACAGGGAGCTTAACTTTCGGTAAAAATTCTATTGCTACTAACAAACAATATAAAACTTAACGTCAATGAACATAAGATCCAAATTGGCTTCTCGTATTAGGCTGATCGTTATTTAGGTAGTGTTTGCAACTTGTGTTACTTATTGATTAACCGGAAAAATGGAATGTTTTTCCTCAGTACATTCTGTCATACATTGATAGGTATTATTATAAATATCAGGTAAGATTTCGATACACCTCATAATGGGGCTTTAATAATATAATAAATCTTTCTTCCCTTTTCATAAAAGCAAAAGGGTTAGTAATTTTAAACATAAGTGAGAGTTCATTCTTTCAGTAATTAATTTTTATAAGATAATTTCGAAGTCACAATTACAATTCTTGCAAAAATGATATCTAAAGTACAATAGAATAAGATACAAAATCGATTAATGAAATATAAAAATTGGTGTTACACTCTCTTTGCGATATAAACTATATCTAAATGACGCACGGATGTATTTCGATTAGTATAAAATCTTTACAATATCATGGAACGGATGAAACGCTAGTGAGTTTGGTTCAAGCGCTAGTCTTCTATGAGAACACTTTCAATTAAAATAATCGCCTTTGCGGCCATTGAAACATAATAATTCAATAATATGTTGTCAAAAGAGTGGACCATCTCGACGTACAATTGGACGAATAATGAAAACAATAAAATTATAACGAGCGATCGGAACAGCACAATATGTTCCATAAATATGTATATCAACGTTCATAAATACGAGTGTTTAATAAATAATCTGCTTTTTTTAAATATATAATATGTTGGCCGGATACTTTTGTATTTACGCGTCTGGTCCACTCTTTTAACTCGAAAATAGCTCTTGTAAAATATTTACAGATATATACTATAAAAATATATTAAAATCATAGACACGATGGCACTTGGTTGCGTTGTAAAAGGGTTGAACATAGGAATTAAGACTTAAATAAATTTGCTACAACGAACAGAATAAAACCGCTACGTCGGGATATAACAGTTAAGTAATTACCAATAATAATGATTCGTGAAACGCATGTTAATACTAGCTTAATAAGGGAATGTATAAAAATTAGTTTCAACTATGTCAATGTTAACTCCTCAACAATAAATACTATAAATCTTTGGTTTCATTTAGTCGCTCGATTACAAAACGTTTCTCGTTCATCGCGCCGACCGGCGAGGCGCGGCCGACGACATACGGGTTAAGCCTACGACGAGGGTACGAAAAGTGAAGATTTATTATCTAGGGTTCATAAGACCGATTCCGTCGAGCGGGGCTCGCGGACTTCCGGAGGCGCCGAGGCGAACGTAATACAACATACAGAGCCGCGACAACGGTGTCGGTGTGGGACGAGTCGCGCCCAGGAGGAAGTCTCGCTCGCCTGCAGCACTACTGCAGGTGCGCCAGGCGCTTGGGCAGCGCCGCCACCACGCGCACGCGGTCGCTGAACTGCGGCGGCGGCGCCAGCACCGGCGCGTGCTCGGGCGCGGGGCCCGGCTCCTCGGGCGGCGGCGGCAGCTGCGCCAGCAGCACGGCGGCGCGGCCGCGGCGGCCCGGCGCCTTGTCGATGTCCACGCCCAGCCGCTCCGCCGCCGAGCGCCCGCGCGCCGAGCCCGCGCTGCCCCGCAGTAGTGCGGCGGTGGCGCGCTTGCGGGTCAGCGAGTTGTGTCGCTGCATGGGCGGCGGGGGCGGCGCCAGACTCTCACTAGACGAGTGCACCGGCTCCGTACTGATGACGTCATTGGACGACTTCACGGTGACCGAAGAGCAGAAGGACACCTTATCCCGACGGGGAGGAGGCCGCGCCTGCGCCTCCTGGTCGGACGACACGCCCGACGATGAGTTGTCGCCGTCGTCTCGCTCCACGCCCAACTCGTCACCGCAAGACTTCGAAGATTTGAGACGAGTGCGAATCTTCTGGATCTCGTCCACTGAGAAGGAATGCTGCATAGAACTTGAACCCGAGCTACTGCCACTGGAAATGTATAAACAACTTCGTTAGTTACCTATATAATTATCTACCTAATTTCCAAAATAAATTCAATAAAAAATCCATTAATCAAATACGTATTAATTTCACATATATACCAACATCACCCACAAAAGACAAAATATTATTACTATAAACAAATATTCGTTAAATAAAAATGACAAAAAGTTAATCACTGTATACCCTGTGTGTGTATAATGCACTCTACTTTCTATCTTAATAGAGAGAAAATTACACTGATATGCAATTTTTTTTTCAACCTTTTTGTACTATTTTGTATATACCCCAACCATCAGTCACCACATGTGATTTTCTTTTTATTTCATTGAAAAATTACCTGTATTTTTATTATATTAATTTCGTTCTCTTGGAATGTTTCTTTTACTAATTTAAAATTGCAAAACAATGCACAAAAATGTAATGATTTTCTTAAAAAAATGTAATGATTTTAAACAAAGTAGGACATGTGAATGTGTCGAGACAATAATGGGTTTTTTATGTGATAGTGACTGTTTACAAACACATAAGCGCTTTCCCAGCGACACGTAATCCATTGACAATTGAAACTATACCTTATTTGTTAAGAATCAAAGCTCAAAATTAAATATTTATTCCGCGTCATTCTCAAATATCGTTGCGTATATTGGTATCCTGAAAATGTTAAAGTTTATTAGGACATGCATTGTTTCGTGCTCTTTGTTAACAATATTTTGAAGAACCTACGCCACAGGGTTGTTACGATTGTCAGAAAGAATATAAACAATTAAAGTAATTAGAATAACAAAATTTTGCTTATGAAGATATTGTGTTTAATAATATTATAAACAACAGAAAACCTCACAAGAAACAGCCAATTAACTCCTAATTTGGCACCACCAATATTTGCCCAAACAAATTTGACGTTCAACCCAAATAAACTGAACAGTATGCCCTACATCTCAAGACTCACCTAGCGTTGCTGTTGGCGCTTGTTTCGGCAACTGCAGCGGGTTCGCCTTTGGGCTTAGCATCCACTTCATCGTCAGATTCCGACATACTGTAGTCTGGCTCAGGGATTGGCGGAGCTGGAGTTGAATTCTGGAAATTTCAAGTATGAAGTTAGCAAGCAACGTTGATCAAGTTAGTTTAATGTTATACTGTAAGGAAACAACATAGATTTTCAATTTGTACCTATTCTGACTTCCCCGTTCCAGCTTGAGTAGTCGAGTCGTATTTCTCAGGCCTCTTTTGTAGGTATTATCAACAATGTCCAAACTAGTGATCAATGAATGATACACCTTGGTGACTCGTGACCAAAATTTGACATACGCTAGTACAACTTTATGTGTGTAATATTTTTCTGTAATTTATTACCTGTCTAACGAAGCCCTTATGCGTGTTGAAGGGCTGTGCATACTGATTGCCGGGCTCGTCCGCTGACTGAGGCCGGTTGGGGCCCGCCCACGACCGCAATGATGTCGCTTTACGACTCTGTAACGTAAAGACGTGATTTTTGAGAATTTTACGAAGAAAAAGCTTAAGCCATGTATAAAGGAAAGCCAGTTTTTGAAATAAGAACTGATCAAAATACATTTTTGGACTTTTGCGTCGACCATCCACGAGGGCGCACGTGTGCTGCGATGCGTTTTGACCACTGTTGTCGTATTTATTTCTAGTTGTGTGTAGTGTCATGGGTTGATTTTAATGATAGTGAATGGTTTAAAGTGTTTCAAGGGACTAACTGCCTGCCGAATGACCCAGTTCAAGCGACATAGATTGAACCCGTGCAAGCTAATCTGGTGAGATCTTTCTATATCTTTCAGGGCACTGCTGAAAAAGTCCGCTTAAAGTCATGAGTGGATCTCATTATAAATAAAGCATATAAGATGTATACATGTTATATGCTTCATTTACAATTTGTTCGACTAACTATAAACTATAATACGTGTGTGTCAATTATAATAATATTCACATACTATTATTATATGCACAGACATATAAATAATAGTGCAGTGCTTCAGTGTTTCAAAATTGTTTGTTTTATGAGTGCTCATTCAATTTTTCGACATTTCGGGTCTCGAGTGTGAGTCCCGGTATCTATAACCCAACCAACATTCCTTTAGATATTTTGCTTTGGGTCAAGGTGTACCAAGTGAGACATCATTGTATTTAAAAAAAGGCGACGCGACAGTGCGACACCTAGTCGGGTATTTTTTGTCGGGGTGTAGTGTTATTAATTATTTGATCTGAATACTGTGCATAACTTTGAATTATAATATTTGCAATCGCGTCAACCTGAGAACAGGACATGACTTACTTCGACAATGAAATCTATTTTTGGATGGACACGGCTGAAGACCAATATAAGATTAAGAAGACTGCTAGCGAGATTTACAAGAAACCTGAAATGGACCTCAGGCGAAGACATTGGAAACAGCAAAAAGGAGATGAAGCTAAAGCTAAACCTGACGCTGATCGCGTCAGCGTCAGCTGAAGCTGACCGGTGAAGCTGGAGCTGAACCAACCTGGCGGCGACGTCATAAAAAGATGCTCATCCATAGATAAATATCATCCGTATCTCCACTATTCCATTGCCTACTCTAGGATGCATATGCGGTACGGCTCGCAAATCCTTCCATATCCTAAGGGCACGTCTTCCCTACCATTACAACGGCCCCCGGCCCCGGTCCTTAGCATGAGGAACGGATAGCATGAGACTCCAGGGGCTAGTGAAAATTTTGGGAGTTCATTCGATTGATCGAGTCTGGTTAAACCACGCTGGGGTCGGTGCATTTAATTAATTTAAAAAACAAAGTACAGTTCTATAGACAAAACTGACAACTTATTTTTGAATATAATACAGAGTATTCTATCTATAGTGAAGTCAAAATGAAAATCCAAGATGGTGGCTGCGAAAATTTTGTTTTTGTTTTAAATCACACATACGAAGAAATTTTGTTCTAGCAACCGCACACTTTTTACTGGGTATTTGGGTAGGTACCTATATTTAAAGTAGACATGTTACTTACGTTGTGGTCGTTGTCTTTGCAGCTGGGCCGGTAGGCCACGCTGTCCAGGTCCCTGGGCGACGCGTACAGCTTGGCCTGGTCGGCCGGCCGGAACGTGGACGCGGGCAGCGCGCCCGGCGGGGGCGGCGGGGGGTGCGCCGGGGGGGGCACGCGCCCGGGGGCTGGGGGGGGGGAATATTATATAGTAGTGCACACGACGCATACCAGCTGCTAGCTGTTAACTCCATTTTCAACTTTCTCCTAAAGTTGTTCTCATACTGCGTCCTAACATCCTAACTAATATTATACATGCGAAAGTGAGTTTGTTTGTTACGCTTTCACGAAAAAATTCCATCCAAATCCGTTTAGCTGTTTACAACAAACAAACAAACTCACTTTTCGGGATCGAGACTGTATATGCGGGTGAAACAGCGGGGCGCAGCTAGTATTCATATAAACGAAAATGCTACGATCGCACACTCGCAGACGGTCATTTTCGGTTATGACCCGGCTTTAAACTTTGAAACGACATCGTCGGCAGACAAACGAAAAAATACCCTGGGATAAGGCCGTATTATGAAGTATTAATGTTTCCAGTGCCAGAAAAACGAAGCTTTACATCATGATCGATAGCACTATCCCTTTTTTTCTCAACGGAATCATGATGGCATCAATACTTCATAACGTACAAAGCACACGTCAATGGATGGCTTCCACGCCATCGTCAGACAGAAGTCTGCCTCTTTGCTCTGTAGACTGCCGGAAAAGCTCCAACTCCTTCTTGAAGACCATAGCGGGAGGTACGATTCTCCTTTGTAAGGTGATGTTGTTCGGGGATGCATTTCGAACAACGGCCTTGTTTCCAAATAGATACTAAGTTTACTAACATAGGTATATGTTATCTTTTTGTTTACTAACCTATATGGATGTTGCTTATCCGAAATAAAGTTTTTTTTAAAGTTGGGCGTTTTTGAGACCCGATTAAACCATTAATTTCGCGACACCATGACGACACCTCATTTTTGTAAACGCGATTGTGCTCTTTATTTATATTAGATTACGGACCAATGTTCTATGCAAGTATTTTTACTTTTAAAACACGATTATGCTCTTTAGTTATATTAGATTACGGACCAATGTTCTATGCAAGTATTTTTACTTTTAAAACGCGATTGTGCTCTTTATTTATATTAGATTACGGACCAATGTTCTATGCAAGTATTTTTACTTTTAAAACGCGATTATGCTCTTTATTTATATTTCGCTACGGATCAATGTTCTATGCAAGTACCTATTTTTACTTTAAAAATTTTGTAAACGCGATTGTGCTCTTTATTTAGATAAGGTTACGGACCAATGTTCTATGCAAGTATTTTTACTTTAAAGATTTTGTAAACGCGATTATGCTCTTTATTTAGATAAGGTTACGGACCAATGTTCTACACAAGTATTTTTTTTCCACCAAGGCGATCTTGTTCAAGTTTTCACTTCTGTCGGCACTCCCGGAGTGCCACCACTTTTAATTTTTTAATTTATTTATAATAATGCTCCCGATAGCATTATCCGACAAAAACCTATGAACATTTTGTTTCTTGGCGTACAGGACACACTAATGCGGTGAAGCGTGGTTGTTTTAAGGTCAATTCATACCGTGCACATCTTCGCTGGAGCGCGTTCGCGGTGGGTGGGCGGTATGTTCAGCTGCTAAGTCAGGCGTCGAGTGGAAGTCACGACGTAACGTGCTGCTACTAGATTTGCTCCATAGCTGTAGACAAGAAAAGGGAAACTCAAAACCATGGATCACAAATCCAATAAAAAGCGACCCTTCTTCATTTCGTGTGGTTAGTGACTAACCTGGTGTCAGAGTTTTAAACCCGCACATGGGCCCTGCCCTTAGCTTCAGATGCCGTCGAGAAATATCTCTCAGGTATGTCGGTTTCCTCATGATGTTTTCCTTCATCGTTTTTAAAGCAATTGATAATTATACAATACACACTTGAATCCGAAAAGTCAGTCAGTCTCAAGTCATAGGACTTGGCAGTCTGACAGTCCCACCACTAGGCTATCACTGCTTTAAAAAAGCAACCCTAAAATAGCAGTTCGCAGGCTTGTCTAATATCGAATCATAATAAGTTGCACAAGCTTAGGTAATCACTTTATCTTCAGAATGAGTTTTTGTGATGGACTTTAGGAGAAAAACCCGTCGGCCGACCCGTCGTTCGATATGAGATCGATTTAGAAGAAAAACTTAAAATTTCCTAGTTTTTTACTCGACTGTACACGGTGACAGCAAAGACAGGATATTTTTTTTTTGCCATTATTGTCCCACTGCTGGGCAAAGGCCTCTCTACTCTCTTTCCATCTCTCTCTGTCCAGAGCTACCAGACAAAGACAGGGTTATATTTTGGAAAAAGTTTCTGGTCCTACGCCCTTTTTGCAAAAAATACGTATTATAAGTCTATCAACACCAGCCGTTCAGAGATGCTTGTCTATACCTTGCCACGTGACCTCTTCATCTCAGCGACGGACGCGTACACTCGATTAGGAGCACGCGCAGGAGAGTAGGGAGGCGAGTTCGAACCGCCCTGGAACGCTGAGCGAGTCATCATCGCGTTGTTGCCTAGGCTGTAATGTAACGACATTGATTTTAATGAACGACTGTTTTGAAATAACACATGTTAGTAATGAGAAGTTTTTATTTAACGAGCTATCTGAAGATATTTCCTCCATACTTTGTGGAACGAACTTATTAGACCTCATGGAGTCACGTTATTTTAAAGTTATTTCCGGAAAAGTCCTATAGTTTGACCGGGACCGCTAATCCGCGCCTTAGGTATGTACGTGGCGAGACGGGGGGCAGTGCTCATTCGTCAACGCTCACGGCGCGCCGCGTCCCGCCCGCCGCTCGTTTGTCAACGCTGACCCTCGCCTCGCATTCCTAAAGCGCGGAACAGCGGTCTCCCCGGTCAAACTATAGTTCAATATAACGTCATTCTAAATGCCTATCCAGTACATGATGAATACTTACATGGTATCAGCATCAGCCTGTCTCTGGAACAGCTCTTCGAGTTCGGCGGCAGTGATGCGGCTTGAAGCAGGTCGCGCACGGATAGACGCCGTGCGAGGCGCCACTGGCGTTCCCGATACTGGCGTGCCACCTGGTAAGGTAAAGCCTATATGAAGCTGGATTATAGTGAAATTTTTAAAAAGTGGGCTAACACCGCGACGAGACAAGACTAGACTCCAGATAATTGACAAAAATGAAATAATAGAGGGAGGGAGGGCCTAGATCAATCGTTAGTCTCACTTAGCCTACACGCAAAGGCACGCAAATCGAACGACACAAATTAGAAGCTTCAATGCGGCAACGTTAGATACTAGTGACCTATCACTTGTCTATCGGTCAAGTGCGAATTGCAACTAACCAATTTTAGAGAAAGAACAATGCAATTGTGCTTATCTTTCAGATCTATATCTATAGTCATATTATAAAGAGGTAAAATTTGTTTGTAGGGGGTAATCTCCGGAACTACCGTCTGATTTGAAAAAATCTTTTTGCATTGAATATCCCAATTCTTGAGGAAAGTTATAGGTATCACGCTACGAACCCTAGCCGAGGGAAAAGAAAAAACTCAGAAAAAACGCGCGAAACCGAACTACATAATAGTGTGGGTGGGCGATGGGATGTGACGCGGTGTCAAACTTCACGCGGAGGAAGTCGCGGGCAGAAGCTAGTAGATTATAAAAAAGGATACTAACTGTTACTGCCGCCCGGCAACTGCACCGATTCAGCTGATGAAGACTTGCCCGCAACGCTCAAAGGTTCACAACTCTCTTCCTTTTCACCACCGTTCTCTGAAATGCCAAATTCCACCTTATAAACAAGAAAATATAAATCAAAACAATGTGTCAATGCCTGAAGACAGCTCGGCTAGTTTTGGATGCAGATAAAGCCCCACCGTGTACATCGGTACACGGCTAGTACATTACTATTTTTATTGCTAAATAATGGCTTATATCATCTGTGGGCTGTTTCACTCTATGGCCTGACGGATATTCTTAAAAAAATGACAGCTAAGTCCGAGAAATACCGAAAGTGACATAAGGCGTGCGTCAATGTCAAACCGCGGGGCTTGAACGTTAAAACGTTTAATTTTTTTATTTCTATGAAACCATCAAGGATTTTTCAAACAATATTTTATTTGCGGCGTATTCTTGGTTCTTTCTAGCTTAGAAATTGGGTAAGGTAGGTACTTACCAAGTCCAGCGACCATAGACTTGGCCCTCGCTCGTCCCACGCTCAGCGTCGTGCGTGGATCGCGACGTGGAGGCGCGGGCGCAGGCGCTCGACCTAAAGAAAAAGAGATATTCGTTATTTTGACATTCAATTGAAATATATTTTTAACGTGCTTGTCAGTGATCCTAAGATTTCCAAGACAATCTGTTTTTATCCGTGAGAACCTGTAGGCTCTGTGTTATTTAACTGTTGTACCTGTTGGTGGAATTTCGAAATGTTTATGATTGGAATCGATTACAAACATAATATATTTGTAATCGTATAAGAGAAACATCCGATTCATTAACAATTCGCTTCAATAAAATGAACTACATATATACCTATATGAAATTTACCTCCAGCTCCCTTCCTGGGCAAGGTAGCGGCGTAAGGGCGACCTGAACTTGAGAGTTGGTTCTGAGATTTGCTTGTGGGTACCGTACACGTGTTGTTCTCGTTGTTACCTGACAAAAAGACGGGTTTAAATACAGTTTTACGTATTAAATAAAAATTTGCCCTTAAGAGCGTTTATACAGAAAATGGGCAACGTCGCAAATGGTTGTCAAATATTTGGCTGTTTTGATTAACTTTGCAATATTACTGTATGGAAATAAGAAATATGGCTAACTAGTGAACTAAAATTTTGATTATGAAATGCAATGATTGATATCGTAACACTGAATATTTAGTTTTATATGTAAAAAAGTGTTTGGTAACTTTCCAAATACCTTACACCTAAAACGGTTACAACATCAAATTCAGTGTTATAACACGCCATTAGTGTAGTTAGTACATACAGTGATGTTACTCCATTTCTATACGTTTGTTTTTCTTTTTTGTATATTTGCATCTTGTTTTTATTTACTTTCATGTAATTTTTCATAATTTAATTGTGCTTATGTGTGTCTTTTGTCTGCACTGAATAATTTTGTCATTTATCTAAGTATCTATCTATAATTGCAATTCATTACTAATATTCTAGTTTACTAGTTAGCCATATTTTTTATTTCCATACAGTAATATTGCCAAATTAATTAAAACAGGTAAATGACGACGTTGCCAACTTTTCCCCCAAGAGCCTCGGATCTGGCATTAAGATACTACTGGAAAATATTTCCAAATTAAACATTTCAGGAATGGGCATGGCATTTAAGGCTACTATTTCTGGTCGGTTCTATCTTTAAATTCGTCTGACTGACTTCACCAAAATCTGTAACGCGTGCGGCCTCAAGAAGTAAGCGCTTACAACAGCTAGAGTGACCACTACCATAAAAGAAGCGATATCCGGTCAGATCAATCTGGCGCAGGTTCATCTCTTCAAGAAGATAAGATTAAAAAAAATAACTCACCATTGTGATTGTTCAACGAGACAACAGTCATGGAGACGAGGGCCCCAGAGCTGCGGATCAGCTCCACCACGTGCTCGTGCGACGCACACGACACGTCCTCGCCGTTTATCTGTATAGAAGTGAGAGAGACAGCAGATGAGATATAGGAGACAGACGGAACAGACAAACATCAATGAAAAATACATAGAAGAAAGTGTGTATGACGAACATTACAAATTACCGGAGAACGAAGTATCGGTGGATGGCTAAAAATATTTAATAAGAAAAAGATACCGCGTGAGGAGATGGGCGCACAGATGTAATATACGAGCTTAGTCGAGCTGCTCAAGACGAAATGAAAACTTTCGAAGTTAAACATTTCTATAAAGAGAGATTCAAGGAATGGTCCAAAGTATACAAAATTGTAAAACATTAGAAGAAATAGAAACGCAAGTAGGTATAAGGAAGAACCTAATTAATTGAAGAGTTTAAATAGTTTTGCCAGAAATAATTTTCGTTGTTATTTTCACAAAACAAATCTCACATAAATCACAATTACTTTTCTATAGCTGAGGAGCACGGCCATGTTGGCCATATGTATATTCGCCAGTCAAGACTTGAATGAAACGTTTTCGGCGGAAACTAATGTTTGCGTATCCACGATATGTTTGTTTGTATGTTTTGTAAAAACAACGAAACAAGAAAATGTTTATTTTCTGAATAGTTTACCTAATGGCGTTGTTTGTTAAAGAGTAGTAAATATTTGGAGTTCTAATGTGCTTAAACACGCGTCATTTGCGTCCACATAATAGCTGCATAATGTCATGAAGGAATTCTCGAAGAAATTATTGAAAACTAGGTTTTGCTCGCGGTTTCGCCCGCGTGGACGTCGGAATTGTCCCACGGAAACGTACCTACTACCGGGATAAAAATTATCCTATGTTTTAATCCAGGTTCTGAACTATCTGTGTACCATCTTAATCCATTCATCCGTTTTTTCGTGATTGAGTAACAAACATCAAAACACACAAACTTTCTCATTTATAAAAAAAAAAACAGTGGCACTCCGTGTCACTGTTTACGGGTGCCGACAGAAGTAAAAACTCAAACAGGAAAATATTGTACAGGAAGGACTTTTAATGAGGTGTCGGTAACGGTAACAGTGTCGCCAGTTCAATTGTTTTTCACATCTCAAAAATGCCCAACGCGCCTAACGAAGTTTTCACTTCAATATTAGTAGAATAGTAGGATTCACAATCGGCCAGAATGACAGAGGTTGAAGAAAAAGATAGCTTCGCGGTCTTTTAAATTATTTCGTGGGATACGTCACAGCAGCGACAATGGTTGTGAAAGATCAGTCTACATTTTTGTCATCTTCTCTGTGGTCTGCTGTGATTCTTCGTATGATACGCACAGGCAAGCAATTTTCTTTTTTTAGAATATCGTTAAATTAAAGTTAAACTTTAAATAATAATCAATCTGCCTATCTTTTTCCCAACTATGTTGGGGTCGGCTTCCAGTCTAACCGGACGCAGCTGAATACCAGTATATTACATGGAGCGACTGCCTAACTGGCCCCCACAATCAAGAAAGAAAGAAATCATTTATTTGCTGATAATGTAGGTATACATATAAGTTGTATAGTTTGTAAATTGTCCCGATATATTTTGCCTTACGGCATGAAAAATATTAGATTAGAATTTAATAATATAATTACAACCATTACAATTATTATTAACACTAGTCAGAATTTAATAGGCAGGTACAGATCAGTCTAAAAAAAATTATGAATAAAATATAAGTCTCTCGCATAACATCAATGAAGAATATAAATGTCGTAATGTGTATGGTCTTTTGCTTAATGTCAAAATGTATAATGTCAAAATAGTCCAAAACATTAACAACAATCACAAATAATAATATAGATAATGTCATTATGTGCATGTAGGTAATGTAATGTCAATATCTGTAATGTCAAATTATGTTTAACGTCGACAAAGACAAGTTACTGAGACTTTCGGGCTTCTGACGACATGTAACGAGCTTTCCGAGGCACGGAGGGGTTTTGGTATGTAAACCCATCACACCCATCACGGATCAATCGCGGAAAGCGTAGCTTGATCGATCGACACGTGCGGCTGTTATTACTTAGCCACAAACCCCTTAAAGAAAGTTAACTTTTAAATAACGATATATTAATCCAACTTTCTGAGGTTCTACAGTAAGTTATGGAAGTAGCCAAGTAGCTTACATAAGACCACTATGTTTGAGGTCCATGATAACGTTTAATAGTTTTACCAAAAAAAACAGTAGCACTCCGGGAGTGCCGGCAGAAGTGAAAACTTGAACAAGATCGCCTTGGTGGAAGAAAAATACTTGTATAGAACATTGGTCCGTTTATATAGAACATTGAACCTTATCTAAATAAAGAACACAATCGCCTTTATAAAGTCAGGTGACGGTAACGGTGTCTTGAGTTCAATTGTTTTTTCCCATCTCAAAAATGCCCAACGCGCCTAAAGAAGTTTTCACTTCAAAAATCTGCTCTTAAAACAAAGTTAGTTTGTTGGCACTTACCGCCACAAGAAAGTCTCCCTTCCTCAGACCCGCGCGGTCTGCCACGCCCCCCGCATCGACGTCATCCAGGTACTGCAGCGCGGGGCAGCGCTCTGAAGGCCGCAGCTCCATGAGCGGGGACGAGGCCTTGGCACCGCGCAGCACGAAGCCGAAGCCTCGCCGAGCGCGGTGCAGCACCACCGTGCGGGTCTCCATGTTGCCATACCTGGGAATACTCAATTATATTAGAGGATCATCAGCCATACCACAATTACAAAAGGGATGAAGCGTGGGTAAAAAAAAACAATCTGATAATAAAAAAATATTAGACACGGATTTTTTGCTTTATCATATTAATTAAAAATTACTTAGATAAAACGCATTAAAGTTGGGGAGTGTTACGCCACAACTGAACTAAACTGACGGGGTCCGCTAGGGTCGATGCCTGCCGGGGTTGCGGAAAAGTCCGAAAGGGTTACCGCGGCTCCTAGCAACATACAGGCCACTGAAGGAATACGGGTGGGTTTTGATCAGTACGAGTCTGATACGCCCTCCCGCTCCAATTCTTTTGATTAAGCACTTCCTATACAAATCAAAGTTTGTGATGAGAGAAAAAAAAGTGTTTTGAAAACTTGGGATATTCAACAAGTTTGTGGTCCAGAAGAAACTGTTAGAAGCGCGTAGACTTAAGATTTTTTGAATAACTACTTTGACTTTCATGTACGGAGAGCAGTATAGATTGGATATCAGTTTGATTCAATACGTGAAATATACGTAAATATTATGTAGCTGATGCATAATACTGACCCAAACAAAAGTGCCCAAAAGTACGTTGGCCATTTCAATTTCATCGTTAACAGCGCAACGCAAAGATCTAAGATAGAAAATGCTGGCTTACATCTTTTCTAGTTTTAAATATAGCTCTGCGAATTCCTTATTATAAATCCCCATGACTATTAGATATTCTGTGCCACCAAGCAATTAAAAATTTAACCCTACTGGGTGACACTAATCAGGCCTCGAAATATTGACACTTTTTCATTAAATAACCTTTTTTAAACCACTGAGAGATCATGTCAATTTTAAAACGAATGAAACACTAAAACAGAACCGGTAGTCGATCAAATTTCACACAGACTAGCATGATACTAGTTCCTACATTGTCACTCTCACTTGTCAACACGAAGCCGACCTTTGCTGACTGATCGACATCATGTGCAAATGTTATTTTGTTAGCAATGTTTGAAGCATTGTCCATTGTTGGCCTGTTTGTATATTATGATGTCACTGTCTGCATCTGTTTTCATTGGTCTTAAAGCTATTTAGGCAGGCTATATCAACAATCTATTATACATTGTAACAGCGAATCAATTTTCACGCCTCTATTTTTTTATATCCGGATAGCTCATGACCTAGCGGTGCTGTAAAGACTATCAATTAAAAATCTTTAAAAAAATAAACACGAAATTTCGCGGGAATTGTGGTAGATCCAACAAAAATATGGGCCAGGCTGATGATGAGTAAGTTTCGTTATCTTTTTGGTCTCAACTTTGCCCCAAATATCTGGCTTACCTATTTACCATCTACTATCTAGTAAAGGAACCGCGGAAGAGGGGGGCAGAGGGGGCCTAATGCCCCCCTAAAATCAAACGGGGGAGACCCCTCCAATTTTATTAGTTGGTAAAGGCTTCTCTGTGCTATCCTTCACAGAGCTTTGTTTTTTCTTAAATTAAAAAGTGCTTGTATTTAATAAAAATTGTCGGAGAGAGCAGAGCATTAAATATTTTGATGAGGCTTTTTTTTTCAAGTAGAAAGGTTAGTAGTCTTGCTCCTCACCGTGCCAGCTACAATTATGTCGTGTGAAAGGTCGCTGAGTGCCCTCCGACGCATCAGAACATTCCTTCACTATCAATGAAGCGGAGAAAACTAACCTATCTAGAGGAGATTGAAGGAAAGGGGTGATCAAATAAGTTTGCCCCCCGTCATGGAGTACCTCTGCGGTCCCTAATCTAGTACAGGTATAGCATAATCAGCCTAATGTTCCCACAGCTGGGACACAGACCTCCTCTCTGTGAGAGGGAGTGGGCCGTAATCCACCACGCGGGCCCAGTGCGGGTTGGTAGATGTCACATGTCTTCGAATTTTTCGTTCTAGGACATGCCTGTTTACTCACGATGTTTTCGTTCACCGTTTTGAGAGCAGTGGTGATGAAATAATTTACACAAAGTAAAGCGCCTGTCAGGTTTCGAACCTACGACCTACAACTCGTAAGTCGCGGCCGTTACCACTGGGCCACCACTGCAGTAGAACACGTGTGCAATGGGAATACTTACGATTTTTTAATCCTAGGCGCAGTGGCACTGTAAGTCTTGCTGAGAGCCATCTCCCGTCGGCCTGTGACCCGGGAGTGGTGGATTGGTCCTGACGCTAACACCTGCAAATTATGGTAAGATTAGTTTCTTTGTCATTCTGGCGGACAATCTGTTCAAGCTCAGGAGTAGGGTTGTAAGACAGTGGTGCCGATTCCCTTGTTCACAAACTAAACTAAATTTAAGTTCAGTGCATCTTTTTCTTTCTATTTCATTAAGAAAAGGACAGTAGATAAATTTTAGTTTAGTCCTGTCAAATTAATCGGCGCTTGACGTAAATTGACGTAATTTTAGTACGCAAGTTTTTAATCACGTCTAAACTTGTATGGAGTAGTGACAGGCGCTGTGTGTGTTAATGATTTGGAAAAAATATATGTTAAATTAGAGCATTTTCTAAATAACTTAATATATGAATATTTTAGATTATGTTTATATTACATACTGAAATTAATTTGTAAAGTTATGTCTAACGCGGATAAAAAACTGAGGATCACGCAAAATCTATCAAGCGTATTTTTCTGAATCCTTCACCATTTTAAAGATAACTTAATTATTGATTTTTAAGTATACGTGTTTTATTAAAATACCTTTTGTTTTATGTATAATAAATTAATAATGCGTCTAATTTGGGACAGCGTTCCTTGATGGGCGAGTCTTATAACTGGCTGGACATACGACGCGTTGCGTGAGCTTAGTAAAGAACATGCAAGCTAACCACTCAAGGTCACTGGCATATATCTGCGTCTTAAGGTTAGGTCAGCAAATTCTCTTTGAAAGAAAGCAGCAGACCTTTCTAGCAATTTCAATATGATTCTTGGTCTAATTTTAAAACTGTGTATTCGGTGAATAAAAAACAAAATTACATTTCAAATTGACTTACTCCTCTTTTGAATTTTTAAGTCTACTACCAATTCTGGATGCTCAGATTTTGTTACTTTGATAAGGATTTGGTTGAGTTCTTTTTTTGGGAAGTCTTAATCTTGGACATACCTGATGTAGATGCTGTGTGTTCTGTCGAAGGCGTACTTCTTGAACGCACTGCATGGGGAACAGTCCACTGGCTCCAGAGCCCCGAACTGTGCCTTCCAGTAGACCATCGTCTGTGGCTCCCGTAACTGTTAGTTTTAGGATAACGTTTTAATATCCAAAAGGATAGTATATAGAAATCTTTATCGTTAAAGGAATTTGGGTCTAAAAACTCAGAATTCTACAAGATTTCGTTTAGACAACCAAAATATAGTTTTCTTAAGTTTGAAATTGGTTTTCACAGTTTTAAAACTGTTCACCTAGGAACCATGTTTGTTATGAATTTGGAACTCTCAGCTCCTTAAATTTAGTCACAATCGTGCTAATGAATGAATTCAGTTACTCACATTGTTTTCAGTTACAGTGCAACCAATGATATTTTATTATTGATGTTTTAGTGTATATGAGGACAAATGACATTAATAATGGTTTGTAAGTACTGTATGGGAACCAAGTGCGATGCCTGATTTTAAAGGACTTATTCGAGAATACACCTAGGTTCAACTTAAATATTAATGTGAACTTCGAAATAGAAGTAAACTTAAGGGGCTCGAAGGTTAAGCTACGCTTGTCGAGGTCGGTCCGTAGATGGGTGGCCATCTATTACATATCGAGACCTCTCCGTGTCTCGGAAAGCACGCTAAGCCGTTGGTCCCAGCTGTCATCTTTGACAGTCGTTACGGGTAGTCGGTACCGTGAAAGTCTGATATCCAGTCTTGCCATTGTGGAGGTAAGATAGGCAGTGGCTCCACGTAAATACTGGTATTCAGCTGCATCCGGTTAGACTGGAAGCCGACCCTAACATAGTTGAGAATAGATGATGATAGATGTCCTCGAACTTTCATAAAAGAAGTTTGGAAAAATATCGTGCGATAGTCTCTCCAGTGTCGACGCACATAAGCGTTGTGTTATCATGAGGCTGCAGACAACAATCGTAGATACAATACGTCAGATGTGTGCGTCTGTAGTGTCCGAGATTCCTTCGATTTTTATTAACCTGATTGACGTTACCTTTTTTAGCCAAGGAGCACCGTAAGAGGTTCGGTTGTGATATCTAATACTGTACCTTTCAAGTTGTCAGTCTTTTGTGTCCGGTCTGGGCAGCTTCCTAAGACTTATAGCATATGTACCGAGCGTCACACGTGTGTTTCAATAGTGTTGACACTGTACCTTCAACAATATCTCCCTGGTTGAGGCGCACGTGACCAGGAGTCGCGCCATCATAAGGCTGCAGACACACGACAGTGGCGCCGCCGTGCAGAGAGCAGGTCGTGTCGGAGTTACTGGTGCCGACGCCGCTAGAGTCCGATATGATGTCGCTGGTATCGCCCGCGCTTTTATCTGTTGGGGTTAGTGTCGCTCAACGGTCAGTCGGGTTTTAAATCGATGTCATATTGTCTTTCGTATGTACACTTTGGGTCAAAAATTGGGATCTTTTGTTTCTGTGAGCTTCAAGGGGGACGAAGTGGGTTAATAACAGTGTACTGTGTTAGGTTTAGTGCCAACTTTACAGTGATGGACACTCGAATCGTTGGATACGGGGACTTAAAGCGTGTAGTGTTATGAACAGAAAACACTAAATACAAGTTTTGGACTTTACAGAACAAGTTGTTAAAAAAGTTGGTTCTGAGTTGGTGTCTGAGCGGGAGAAGATATTATTTTAATTACCTTAAAATTAGGACTGCGTTAAAATTAACCGTATTTCACTAAAAACACAATTTTCGTACATCCTAGGTCTAAAAGGGGTATAAGTGGAAAAATCATAATTTTGTCGTAAAAGGAAGCGAAGAAGCGTTCGATGGGTAACTACATGACATAAAGGCACATAGAACATGCAACGAAGTGGACGGGCGATGTCAGTGCATGGTGATGGTTGTCAGTCCTCATGGAGGCCGTGGTGCCGTGTCCGCAACCTTAGACCACGCGGTGGAATGTAACGGTGTAGATACGACTGCTATAGTTTGACCGATATCGTTGTACGGCGCTTTAGGTATGTGCGCGGTGAGACGGGGGGCAGTGCAGGGCGCTCATTAGTCAACGTTCACGGCGTCTCACCGCTTACTCGTCAACGCAGCCCTCCGCCTCACCGCGCATTCCTAAGGCCCGGTACAGTCGTCTCGGTCAAACTATAGGTGGGTTGTGCAGATACGTTAGCTGGTTACTTTGATACTCCAACACTTGAATTCACCGTGTGTGATTGGTGCTAGTTTGGTTTACAGGTCTTTGCTGAGTATAGTGGTCGTATCTACGTCTGTAACATTATCTTCCAACGCAACTCAACCTCCTCAATTTTACCTGTGAGTATACTGGCATCGTCCTCGTGGCTGGGATGGCTGGCGTCACTAATGCTGGAGGACGCCGAGGAGAACGGTCTCTCAAGACTGCAGGGCTCGGCCGGCTGGCGCCGCAGCAGCGCGTCTAGTTCGGCCGGGATACGAGTGGACGACGCCAGGGACGACCTGTCCCCCGCCGCCCACCACCCCCCCCACGCCGCAGAGCGTCGCTTCGGATTGTACCGAGGAGGACCACGGAACGGCACTGAAATATTTTATTTAGCAACCGAACAAACTAATAAAGGAATCGTGCGTCAAACAAATATCAAGAACATAATCAAACAACAAATTATCTGACGAACACAAGTTTTTTATATAAAAAAATAATAGTGCGGTAAAATATTCGGTAATAATATTTGAGGTGTTAAATATTCGGAATATAAATATATATTTTTAAACCCTTTACATATTAGTGTTTGTTGGTATATAATCTAGGTTCGGTTAGTGATATTTTCATATATTAGCGTAGGTATTCAAAAATACAACCATCACCATTATGATATTAAGCAATGGAATAGATTAGATAGATCGGATGACGCATGCAATAATAATAATTATAAAATATTTACACAGATACTACTTAATATAAATAGTATGGTGTGTCATTTTGTATAGGTAATATGTATTGCGGTAAACATACTAAAGCGTTGCATATAAAATATTTAAATTTTGGATTTTTGATAACGTGGATTCTTAAATCTAACACAACGAACTTTATGGGTTAGGTACGACTGACCCTGTTGGATATAAAATGGAAATGTATCAGTATTTTCTATTAATTTAATATTTGATTTTTACATTATTTGCATTATAATATCATCGATTAGATAATAAGGGCGCAATTTTTTTCTAAATTCAACATGTGCTCTCATTTTAGGCTAATAACTTTGTAAGAATCCATGTAAATAATAACGATTTAAGAATCCATGTATAAACACATAAGGCGTATATAAAGCTCCAATCAAAGCCATGCAGTACACAACCGGGGCTGGACTCACCGACTTCTTCTACTTTGTAGTTCTTGATCACTTCTGCCAGATCTAAGTTGCCTGCTATTACTGCCACCTGGGGATTTTAGATATTTAAATAAAAATGAGTAAACGTTTTCAGTGGATTTATGAGCCAAAGAGGGCCAGACCACCTTTTTACCTACTTCCGAAGATCAAATTTGATGTTTGTCTCTTGCCTACTGAAAACACCCTATACTCCATTTAAAATAAGATTAGACATTTAAATAAACCTTTTTTACAGTCCGTTCAACCGATTTTAACTTCTATTGTGTTGGTGGTATGACAAATTAATTGCAGCTGCAGTAAACAGTTGGTATTGTAACCACTTTTTTGCTTTTAATGCCATCCTTATGCCTACGGTATAGAAGTCAAAATCGGTTGAACGGACTGTAAAAAGGTTTGTTTAAATGACTAATGTTATTTCAAATAGAGTATAACTATGACATTCTTTCTTATACACTGGATACTTTTTGACAAAGTAGTCTGTATGTTAACTTGACTAATAGTGCCTGAAAAGTCTAAAATTAGGGTTTTCTGAAATGACGTCCAATAGAAGGCAGCACTGAGACGTCAGGTCCGAGCATCTGTCAAATGTGTCAAAGCGAACGAGTGAGAGAGAGAAACTAATGATGAACGTCATCATGTATTTTATATTCATTGTCGAAATAGAAGACCTCTTGTCAAAGTGGCGCCAACTAGTGCCATCAATTTTCATAAAAATCCTCATTCCGAAGAATTTCGGCTGTTTTAGACACTATTGGTCAAGTTCAAAAGGTGTTTGATTTCTATTGAAAACACCTGTTGTACAGTACCGACCAAAAGTCCATGAGCAATCTCACAAAGCAATAGACTGACGCTTCGGTTTGACTTACGACCTTCTTCTATAAGTTGTTACAATACTGTAGACACGCACATTACACACACACACTCACTTTCTCTGCAACCAATGACTAGTTCAATAATCATCATTCGTTTTTAGTTTCATTCGTCTTGTTCACATAAATATTAAAGTTTAGCAGGTAGACCACAAAAAACTAAGTAAATTATTTCGATTTCTGTGGGGTAGATGCAGTTTGTTACGAGTATTTAATTAATAGAACTTTTTTGGTTCGTGGATAATATTGGTGACGAGTATTTAGCGCAGTGTTGTGGTTATTATTATCAAAAAGCAGGCATAAAATATATTGAAGAGATCAGATCAGATCAGAGAATATTATTGCGCTGCGTAAAAGTGAAGTGAATATCTAATGAAACCGGACTAAGTGTGAGTGTTATCATTTATATAATTCATATTTTACTAAACATAAATCTTAATCAAGGGTATTGTTGATAGAACAGAGGTATTGTTGAGACAGAAGATGCCTTTAAAGTTTTAAATTCACTGTGAGGTTTAATTCAATTAGTGAATAATAAATAATAAGGTATTATGTGTAATAAAAACAATGTTTTTCTTTGTTCTAGAGAAATACTGTGAGGGTTAAGAGATATGAGGAAGGGGCTTATTATCGAGTAGCAGCGACGTCAAATGGTGAATGAAACAAATGGTTTCATACCAACGAGATATTTTGCTGAATTATTAAAAACACGTCATTATGAACCGTTCGCCGTGCACTCTGAAGGCTTGCATCACTGAAGACCAGCTAGAAAACCGTTTTTGACCTTAAAATATTGACCGTACCAACTTAATAAACAACAGATTCGTTATTGCATGAATTTATGGTAACGAATTTTTTAAGCACGTTTCAATAGGGTGTTTGTCGTATTTCTTGCAGATATACCGAAATTGTTTAATATTATTTTAGTAATAGTATTATTTTAGGATTAAAATTTGAGGTTTAGTTTCAATCTTCTTTTCGTAAAGAAAATGAATACTTAAGCTTTAACCTCAATAACAACCAATATTTACTAAAGTCAAATAAAATGTAAAATAATTAATACAAATAAAATATAAACAAACTGCCCATATTTAACCTTAAAATTACCTATTCTGTAAGTAGTTTTTTACATTTTAAGTAGTCTAATATTCTTATTTATTACTTAATTACTTCGACCATGATCAAAGCTTAATGTTTATGGTGAAAAAATCCATTAAAAATTTAAAATATTTCATAATTTAAATATGTCAAAATAATACAAACTACTTCTAGTTTCTTGACATCTATTTCACATCTTATTCAGCTGAAGTAGTAATGATAAATAATTGTAGCAGTGTGTTAACTTATGTAAAATAAATATAACGAATAAACATATTTTTTTAATTTTGTTATCATATATCACGCATTTTTTATTCTAAAACCTTTATTGCAATAACAACATAAAAAAGCAGCAATATTTAAAAAATATTATTATCGAAAACAAAAATAATAATATTTGCAAAAAACCGCACTGTGTTTTACGAGATTAGAACCTGAGGCAGTTTGAATTCCATACCAACGCTTAACGCTTTCTGCTATCTGCACTTGTTAAGTTACTATCGAATTTTAGCAATGCCATTAACTGGTCAAGTTCACGCGCATAGTGCGTGTGTGCTAGCATGTTTAAAGCGACGGAAATATATTGTTGTTTCGTGTAGAACAAAACTGCGTTATCTGTGGTGTGTGTATCGTGTTGCTTACACATACAAATGTACGAGCTATACCGCGTGTTCACAGCAATATGACTCTTAGCGTGCTCATGCACTTTTGAGCGCTTACTGTACCTTTCAACTGGAAAGTCAAAACATTAAACCTTTATTACCTGATAAGGCGTCTGGTTCGCGAAGTTCAACGCCTCCTTATCGCAGCCCCTGAACAACAGCTGGCGTGTGCAGGAGTCTTGTGCGTTGACAGCGCACACGTGGAGCGGCGTGTTGCCGGACGCGTTGCGACTGTTCATATCAGCCCCGTAGAAGAGGAGGTGGTCTAAATGCTGGACTAGACCGTTACGACAGGCCTGGAAAATGAAGAAGGTAAGAATTAAGACGAGGTTCTGATACAGACACCATTGTGGTAGTTGGACATAAGAATAAGGTGCACACTGTTGTACAGGTTTTCTTTACGTATCAAGATCACAAGGAATGATGAGTAAGGTCTCTAAGGATAACGCCGATTCCTCGTGGAGGCGATCGGCGGTGGTGATCTCTCGCGTCCGGCCCTGGTCCAGGCCATGGTACGAAGCGAGAGGGCATGGGAGGCTGTCACCTCCTACTGCGAAGCAGTAATGCTTGCGAAGGAGGAGGCGGAACGTGTGAGGGAGAGGCTATCACTGCTATTATATTTCTAGTACAAAAGTGCTTATACTGGAACCGGTGCTAAAACGACATCGAATGGTAAAGAAAAAAAAAATAATAATATATAAAAATATTTTCATAAACCCACCTGATGCACCTCCTGCCACCCCTGCAGATCAGTAGCTCCAATTGTCGCATGATCATGTAACAGGGTCTCACACAGCAGCGGGTCAGTTTTATTCGTGACCGAAAGATATAGCGGCGTTAATCCCTTTCCATCTTTATAATTAGGTGATGCTCCGAGTTCTAGCAGCGTCTTCACAGCTTCTAGAGAGTTCTTCTCGATAGCCCTGTGCATGGCTGTGCTGCCGTCTTTGGTCCTGTAGTCTAGTAGTGCTCCGCCGTTCACGAGGGCTATCAGAACTTTCCCTGGTGTCTTTAGGCCTGCTGCGATTGTAAGGGGTGTCTCTGTAATGAAAAAAATGTTTGGGTTAGTTTCAATTCTAGGGATTTTATTGAAATGATTTTATTTTCTGTAAATAGCTTTGTACAAACACTTTACACGTCAATAATATTGGGATTATTCATGTAATATACTACTAGCTGCGCCTCGCGGTTTCACCCGCAGTCCTAACCCAGGTCATGGTCTACTCATGAGCCAAATTCCAAATACGTTCAGCCATTTTTGCGTGAAAGCGTAACAAACTCACTATCACATTTATAGTTAGGATATTGATAGGGGAAGAGTTCTTTATGGAACTGTACCTTAATTGCGTAACTTATTTTCGTAAACGATTATGACTAATTTGTTTCATTTTGACAGTTCAACAACATTCATTGCATTATTTACGTTGTTGAGCAAAATTCAAAATTCAAAAGTCATTTATTCAAACTAGGCTGAGAATCAGCACTTTTCTAAGGTCAAAATTATATAAGATAGTCCCCCAAAACGCCCACCCTGCAGCAGATTTTTTGTCCAACTTATGAAGCAATGGATTAGCAATCAGTTTCAAATCGAAACAAATTGTGATTAATCGTGTATTACGCAATTAGGGTACTGGATGATATGATTCCTAAATTCAAAATTGATTGAGAGGCGAAAAATTGGTAGCAACCTGAAACTAAATCAGATTCGTCAAAGCTGAAAAGCTATTTGTATTTTGAACACGTAGCATATTTAGCTGGTCCAAATCGATTATACAGTACGCATTTCTTCCACCAATTAAAACTTTTCAAAATCTTTTCTACGCTTAAAAGACTTAAGTCATTTTCCGAATTTAACACACCTATATGACGTTGGTTAAGACAATGACCAGTTTTATTCCGTCCATTGAGTTTTAAGGTAAAGAATGGGACATTTAAATGACAAATGATATATTAGTTGTTCGACAGGAACAAATAATTCAACTCGCTTCAAGGACTGGCGACGTTTATCGCAGATTATACACGGCTCGGTTGATACGCCTCTCTTACAATAGCCAAGGCGTGTTCAGACGTTCGTAGCAGCCTTGAATTGAATGGCCTGAGATGGTTTTGGAAGTATTTGTTACGATATGATAAATTGGACTGAGATTTTGTTAAGGAATTCTCATTTGGACACGAGTTACGCTAGTTGAACGAAATTGCCGTAAAATAAGCGCCAGACGCTTATTTTACGGCAATTTCGTTCAACTATTTTTCAAAGATTTCAATGACGACTGCGCCCCGCGGTTTTAACCGCATAAGTCTCGATCCCGGGGAAATATCGGGATACAAAGTATTTTATGTCCTAACCCAGGTCATGATCTACCCATGTGCTAAATTTCATCAAAATCCGTTCATCCGTTTTAGCGTGAAGTCGTAACAAACAAACAAACTCACTTTTGCATTTATAATATTATAAAATTAGGATTTTTAAACCAGTTACTATGCTACAATAATATATTATGCTTGTGCACGTCAACAGTGCAACACACGTGCAACTCTTGAAGATTGAAATTACGATTCCTTGGTCATCATCATCTTCATCTCAGCCAAAACACGTCCACTGCTGGACATAGTTCTCCCCCAAGGGACCCCTTTCACTATAGCTAACAAATGACTAACTTACTTACTGTACTAAAAACTGACGTTTGAAAGACACTTTTAAATATTTCCTGGATTTATAAAAAAAAAAAAAAAAAATAATAAATAAAAAAAAAAAAAAAAAATAGCTTTTAACTCCGGAACTTTTTAAGCAGACGCAGCCGCGGGCACAGCTGGTCTGTTTCATAAACATAAGTACCTACGACTACGTACACTAGACGACTTAAATGTAGAGCAGCGTTTGTCCTTTCAGAACAACTTGCCTGGAATAGGTAACTGTGCCTCCGACTCAAATTTACGTAATAATAACTGTCTCATAACGATTTATGTAAGGGCACTTCTAAGGTTTAGCCTTTGTGACGTCATAAAGGCAGCTCACAATAGAGCTAACACTAATTAGTTCTATTGAAATGTCTAGACTGAAAAGACGTAAATGATCAAAGAACTTTACTGTTTCTTGGAACAAATGAGCGTCGCCTAGCTTCCGAAGAAAGTTCTCTAGGCTATTTCGGGATACAATAACGTCAACAAGATGGGCAGTATTTTTCTTCTGTCTGGTGTTGATTTTAAACAATTATGGTTCTTTTGGAGGTGGGAATCTTTGGGAATTAACGCCCGGTTCTGGAACGAAAATTAGCTAACAAATTGTCAGGCACTCGTAAACTGCTGTGATTGGAACTATCAACAGCCAATCGAATTTTTTTTTTTTTTAGGTAGGGTTTCTCGTAGTTGACCTCTGAGATCATGACTACTTAACCGGGCTTTCCTGTGGGTGCCTTAGGCTACTACACTTAAAAACTCCAGCCAGGGTTTATTCAACTATGCTAATTAAAACTAGGTGAACGCTCGCTAAGGGCACCCCCTGTGGGGTACGAACCTCGGCTTAGGGCGGACATTAAAGATGGGACGGGCTGGACGGATCATTTGACTTGCGTTACTTTGACACGTGAAAATTTTCGTTCCAAAAACCGTCATTGTTGGTGGGCAGAAAAATCTACGAATTTTGAAAGCTTGCTACACGTTGTGAGCACGATATCTTTAAAGTAACATAGAGATATCGTCCATCTTTCTAAAACGTTTCCCTATCCACTTTTTTCGTTAACCATACCTAGTTTGTAACTGTATATGCACACCCTTAATACTATTTTAGGTACACGCAGAACAATGGTAGATAAGAATCAGTATGTAAATGAGTGTGGCCATAAATATATCAGGCTGTGTTGCCAACTTGGCAAGAGAATGTCCGAGCCATTCATGGCTGATCCTAAGTGGATGAATGGGCTTAATATCTGATCTCGGATGTAAGAGGTCAGGTTGGACTGAAAAGGTGTGAAGTAATGGAATTAAATGATGTTATGAGCGGAACGGATGAGTTCCGAAACAACTCGAGAGCAAGCGATAAGCTTTGTTTTGGTAAGGGCGTTTATTGTTTTATTGTATAACTTTTATCAGCATGATCAAGCACTATGCGGCGTCCTTGTGGGCAACTTCAGTGCAGTATTAGAGAACTCCTCCGAAAGAAAACCAGCGTTGTTTTTAAAGTAGGAGTAAGAGTTTTTGCTTTTTACGTCGTCTAGAAAGAAGGCAAGGGTGTAGAGAAATATGGATTAATTTCTCTAGTTGTTAAGTCCTATGCCTCGTGCTATTTAAAATCTATTCTAGTCTATGTTAAAAGTTAAATCTCTTACCGCCAGTCTCCTGACAATGGAAGTTGGGATCGAGTCCCTTGGCGCACGCCTTGGTGATCTTGTCGATCTGCGCATGCGTTACGTGTTCAAGGAATCGCCGCAGGTTTGCGCGGGAGTGCAGCGCCTTCAGCGTCTTCTCGTCAAGCTTCAGCATTTTGTAGACCCGCCGCTTGTATTTTAACTGAAATTTTATGATTCGTTGGTTAGTATTGAAAATAAATATATTAAAAGATACAAGGATTCGTTACTAGGTGGCAGGCCTGATCCAAGTTTTCACCGAGTTAAAGAACATTCGCAGTGTCGAAGTAAAATTTTGACAAAAGGCTTGGCAGTTGATTAGAGCAGCAAGTGCCTTGAGGCACTATGAAGATTTTTTTGTATTCTAGCAAATAAACCCTAGGAAGCTATTAAGAGGAAGAAGACTAAGTTAAGCAGAAAAACAGGTCGATTTGACGATACGACGACAGACGATTTTGACATTACATTCGAAATTTAAGCTCTAATAAGTGCAAGGAATTTGTGTGTATCAATGCCATCCGGTTTTGATAAAATTCACCCTCATTTTCGGTGATAAATCATCGGTAAGGAGTTTCAAGAATTGTAACATTATTTCAATTATATCGATGTTTTGGAGACGGCAATTTTTTAATTATTTAAATACGGTATAAACTTCACTTCGAGACCAAGATTACCAAAATTTTACGTGCCATTGCTTTAAAACTATATATTTTTAGGGATAGCACAGCAAATTCACATATTGTATGAGACTATGTTGAAAGTATAAATAGTTAATAACTAGCTGTCTACTTTGGGGCTTACAAGCAAATAATACTTTGTAACCTAGCTGTAGATAATATTATTTTAAGCTACTCATGCTGTCTCATCCAGTGTTTAACCTATGTCCTTGCTTACAGTATTACCTATTAATCTGTTTTCTTTTCTACATTACCTCAAGATATCCAATAGGTCCGTTGAAGGGGTAGTCTCCGAGGCGGCGCTCCTCGTCCAGGAACTTGCCGGCCTTGCCGTTGACTGGCGGGCAGAACAAACCATAGTTGAAGCTCTCCTTCAACTCCTGGAAACAAAGAGATGAAGCACATTAGTTATGGTAATAAAATAATTAAGAGATTCTGTCAAAGGAACGGGAAATTATGACAAAAAGAAGCCCATTATTAATTACTTTTTGGGAACTATAACAACTCTTGTCCAGCAATGTACTGCTATGGTTGTCGTGTAGATGATAGTAACAACCTCAAGGTTCTTATAAGTTCATGTGTTATGCTACGTAAGGTCAATTTAAGTTTGAAACGTGGATTATTTTCTAATGTATCAATGAGGTAGAATGCAACCGTCATTCAGGTCTAGTGTCTTACCGGAATACCAACCTCATCTAGTTTTAATTAATAAACTACTTAGATGAGATAATTATAATTATATAAATTATTTATATTAATAATTATTAATAAACATAATTAATTTATGTTTCATAAGTAAGTGTTTTTTGAAGTGAAAACGTTGGGCATTTTTGAGATGGAAAAAAACAATTGAACTCGCTACATCGTTACCGACATCCTCATTTTTGTAAACGCGATGGTGCTCTTTATTTATATTAAATTACGGATCAATGTTCTATACAAGTATTTTTACTTTAAAGGTTTTGGAAGTATTTTAATTGTAAACGCGATTGTGCTCTTTATTTAGATAAGGTTACGGACCAATGTTCTAATAAGCATTTTTCTTCCACCAAGGCGATCTTGTTCAAGTTTTCATTTCTGACGGCACTCCCGGAGTGTCACCACTTTTTTACCATTAAACCGGATAAAAAAAGTTTGTATTTAGATTTTCTAATACAATGTAGCCATCTTATAATAAATATTTTTTTCAAAGTTCCACTCTTGGTTTCTACGGGAATCTGTTGAAAGTTTTATGTAAAGTAAACTAAGTCGATGGAAATCGCTAGTGTCGTCAATACAAATGTAATACATCAGATAAGGCAGTCTCGCATGTCTATACCCGCTTAGGGACACACCTATCATTGGGAAGTCGATAGAAGCGACCTTGACATCGACCGTAATACCAGTATCACCCCTTTGGGGGTTAGAAATGAGGCCATTTACATGTTGCTCGCTTCGTACATATTTGTATATGGAACATAAATTAATTAGAGCTTGAAAGGCTCTAATAAATTTATGGCCGCTTTGAAAAAAATTGAGTGTACTAGAACGTGATGAAAATAAAACAAGCGTGGTGTTATGTCACATTACGTTAAAAAGCTCTCTACATATTTCCATAAAACGAACATTTTGTTCACCATTTTGTTCATCACCTGTATTACCCAAATCAATGATTTGATTAGTTAAAAACCATCATGTGTCTCATTTATTTTATCAGATGAGTCTGACTTCTATGAGCAATTTATTAACTTCTTTATTTGGGTGTGCATAGTTGTGTGTTTTTGAAGTGAAAACTTCTTTAGGCGCGTTGGGCATTTTTGAAATAGAAAAAGACAATTGAACTCGCGACACTGTTACCGACATCTCATTAGCGCCAGTATAATAACATCTTTAGGATGATGTTGGGCTGCCTCGTTTCTGTAGTGCATCGGGGATGTTTGTTCAGTATCGCACTGGCTTTCATGCCGTCATCCGCAAGAAAACTGTATCCCTGATCTGCAGAATGCGTGGCAGCTGCAACGGAATTCTGAAGACTGTAGCGGATAGGATCTCTTCTCCGTTATGGAGATCCTTTGTTAAGAGGGTTATTTGAATTGTATTTAATATGTTAATTAAAATTTTTGTGAACTGTATGGATTCAGTTATCAGATTTTTATTATTTTATTATAAAAGTATTTCCTGCACAGTAAAATTGTTCAAGTTTTCACTTCTGTCGGCACTCCCGGAGTGCCACTGTTTTTTTATTTTTATAAGTAAGATGGATATCTTACTTACTTAATCAAAGGCTATTGAATAAGTAATGTCATTCATCAAATTAGAATCTCTTCTCTTTCACAATTTCTTCAAACACAACTGAAAAAATGCTCTAAGTAAGTAATAAATATACCACGTTATAATCTATTTTAAACCATAATGCATTTGCAAAAGTTTTTAACTCAACCCGAATTCCATTACAATACTCCCAGGTAACAAATCAAAATCACCTGTCTTAACTATAATACATAAACTATATTCTTAAATCATTTGAAGAAAATTAATAGTGCATAGGATAGAGAGATAATCGAATAGTTACTGAAGTCCGTGGTGGAGTATCAATAACAATTACAATGTAAACAACTTAACATAATAATTATGTTTTTTATATTGATCGGTAATTAAAGGTAGGTAGATAGGTGCAGGCGAGAGCTGAATGAGCCAGCAATGAATTTATGACTGCACTTTTTAAAGGCACTTTAATTTTGTTTATTGTAGTTTTGGTAAATAAAAAATTACATAAAAAGCAAGTTCAAAAACTAAAACCCGACTACTAAATAATCACGCTCTAAAAAGTATGAAACAAGAAAAAAATTCAGACAGAAACCAAGACATAGATACAAAAATGGTTAAGATAAAGCCGTGGGTGGTCGCATGCCATTATAATTTTGTAGGTTTACTTAGACAATATGATATATATACATATTTGTAATGTGCTCGTCAAGCCCTTTCATTTGATACTCAACATGGCACAATAAAAAAAATTTGTTCAGGACTTTATGTCCTAAGGACCAGTGGACGATCAAGACGCTTCCAATGATATCTCATTTGTCAAATTATGATCAGTAGTTTAGAAGTTATGAGGTAACAGATGAACATACCGGTCAAAATCATAACCCTCCTTTTTGCTTTGCCGTAGTCGGGTAAAAATGCATGGTTATTAACAAGTTTGGCAGTAAAAACTGAGCAGTAAACTAAATAAAAATGAGTCAAAACAAATTTTTAAATGGGTAATTAAATAAATATTAAGCAGTAAAATGGCTGAACGCAGTACGTGTGGGCAGTAAAAAAATCGGAATTAGTCGGTATAAAATCTAACTTGGAAGTAGTTGTAGCGTTTAAGTAGCGGTTGGTCACAGTTCTAAACTGACCCATTTGCTCAGGGTGCTTTAGTTACAGCGACCAATCAAATTCGGCTCGTGCGTGGTTGGTCACAGTTCTATGAACTGCCGAACTATGGCTCATTCCAACTTTTTTACTGATCATTCAATTATTACACTACTTTTTTTAAAGTATTTTTTGTACTGACATTGTAGGATGAAATACCTAACAGACCAATTTTCTTTTTATTATTTCTGTTCTTGTTTTACTGTCACACTTATTTAAAAATCATTTATTTTTAAATAACTATTTAAATAACGGTTGTAAAAATGTTTATACCTTTTTAAATACTAGAGCAGAATTGAAACAGACTGCACTAACGGCATCTTCACAAAGTAACTTTCGACACTTTTAAAATGCTATTTCGTAATGTATATGTCGGATCCGGTCATTAGTACGGACACGAAACGAATCACAAGCGCGCCACTGGTGACATCAAGTGATCTACCCACACCAGAAGGCCACGGCGAGGAGGCATTCAGCCTCTGGTCGCATCGGAGAGAAGACGTCGCGGAACTGTTCTCGATTCGTGGTGCTCAGTTATTGTGTTAGTTGTAATTTGTGATCATTGTGTTAATTGGTGATTTTAATAAACGCCGTCGCACCCGGTGTGTGTATAATTTAGCTAGTGTGATTCATTTGATAGTAAATTATAATGTGATCTGAACTGCAAACTGTTTTTCTATTGCGCATTAACTAACACTACCCACACTACGCTCACAGTAGTTAAAATATCGCTAATAATAACGAAAGTCACATACCCGTCTCCGACATATATAATAAAGAAAATAATAAACATTTCTCTAGAAGCAGAAATTCAGAATTAAATGGAAATTGTCAACTGAATTCAGGCGAATGCTTTTATTCCGAAGCAATATCAACGGCTCCAGAGAATCGGAATTAATTCCAGCAAATCCTGCAAGAGACGAGACGCGTAAATTATATTTCCAATTAAATAATAACGACTCTAAGGTACAAAAAGGACACCCATTTCAAGCTAATAACGATCTTTAAAACCGTCAAAAGGTTTCTAACAACTGCACTCAATCATAGACAAAGTTAATTACAAACGCTAATGTCTCGACTCTCGACTCAATTCAGTCTATGGTGGTGTTTATGACGGTATAACTGGCCAGTTATGCGGCTATGTTAGGCCACAGGCCGTGTGTTTAATGATCTCTCGTTTTGCACGCGGCACGCGATTTACATCAAAAGGATGGACCGACTGACTGAACCTATTGGAGGTGCAAAAAATGATGTCTGAGTGGTGATGATTATAAATGATAGCTATTCATATGTTACGAGAGTTATGCAGATTTGGGAAGGGTTTCGGCTAAGAATTTACATAGAAATATAAGAAAAAAATGAGATGAATGATTCGATAAATGAAAAGAGTCCACATTGTCGATAAATTATTATCACGATAACCAAAATTTTGAGTCGAACATATAGTTACACTTCCCCAAATTGAATAAAACCCAATTTGTCACAAACCCCACAAACAAGCGAAAAATAAATTTTTTGGAAAAATTATAACAAGCTTTCAGTCCAGGCAAACAAATCACAGGCTTGACTGGCTCCACTAACGACGCAAGATATATTAGCAGAGACACCAGGATTGATAGAGTAATGCCAGTCGGAACTGATTGCTGCAAAACTGCAGGTCAGACTGATACCAGGTTTATAAATGAACTGAACCAAGTTATTTATGGTCCACAAGATGATAATGCTGTTTCTAATTACGCTGGTATTTAGTTTAGATTGAGATATCTTACATTTTGAATTTTGGTTTGAACTGGTTGGTCGTAAATTCTGAGTTTGTGAAGCTTTTATTGTATTTGATTGGATTTTGCTGAATTGAATGACGTTGTTGTAATTGAAAAAGAACTTGAAATTAAAGTTTCCGAAACTATTTATTACTGCATTGGTAATAGTAGGAACTCAATTTTAAATTCGATATACGTTTTTAGCAAATGCTAAATTGCATTGAAGAATACAATTGGCTTGAAATGATTCCATTTCTTTTCTCATTCTCGCTTGTAGAACTAATTCATTTCCAGTTCACAATAAAAACGCTGCAATCCAGTGATGGATTGCACTTTTTTCTGGCACACAGTGTACACAGAACTAGTTAAGCCACTGTTTGTGTTTGGAATACAATGCAGTGCAGATTAACAGGCATGATATATCGCTGAAGCGTCTAACGTAATAAGATTGGTATAGCTTATGGCTACAGAGGATTCACACAGCGCAAAGTTAAGAAATTGTTCCAACATGAACATGTTAATATGATCGTTGTGCAGAGTTGAGTAAATAGTCAAGAATGGAGATATTTTTCTTTGAAACAGCAGAGCGACGAGATAATAATAATAATATATGTAATATAAGACGTTTATTTTCTCTACACAAGTTATGTACTTAATGCTAGTATTTGACAATAGTGCACGAACAAGGAGCTAACTTTGTGAGAGACTGGTGCCTGAAGTAGGTTAGATAAAAACCTGTATTACAGGTCACCAGGGCCCTCCCGCGGCTAGATGCCTGTGATATGGACCATGATGACAAAGTATACTTAACTAACGTTGAATTAAGAACATTAATAAAATAAAAATTAAAAATACAAAAAGAGTTAGTGGAAATACCAGTGTGTGTGAGTAGTTAGTTAGATAGTTATTACGTAAATACGTACGTACGGATGCCAGCATTATTTAATTGGTTTCCCTCTTTTCTTAGTTATTTAGATCCAATTAATGCAGCTCATGGCTAAATACTAACAGCCGCTCGGGTCGATCTGTCAGGTTAAGCTACGCTTGCCGGGGTGGTCCGTGGATGGGTGACCATTTCTACATACCGAGACTCCTCCGTGCCTCGGAAAGCACGTTAAGCCGTTGGTCCCGGCTGTCATTCGTGGATCTTTGACAGTCGTTACGGGTCGTCAGAAGCCCGAAAGTCTGACAACCAGTCTTACCAAGGGGTATCGTATTACCCAGTTACTGGGTTGTGGAGGTCAGATAGGTAGTCGCTCCATGTAAAATACTGGTATTCAACTGCATCCGGTTAGACTGGAAGCCGACCCCAATATAGTTGGGAAAAGGCTAGGCAGATTGTTTTTTTTTTAATGCAGCTGTCTACACATCAGGGGCACTTTTGGCAGTCTGATCACCTACCACCAACGCTAATTGGTAGAGCTATTCTTGTATAACTCATATCGACTCTCATCTATACTGTAATATAATATATATATTAATTAATATTAATAATTATAAAGAGGTAAAATTTGTTTGTTTGTAAGTTTGTAGAGGGTAATCTCTGGAACTACCAGTCAGATTTGTTTTTTTTTTTTGCATTTTCTAGCCCAATTCTTGAGGAAGGTTATAGGCTCGTGGATGAAGTCGCGGACAGAAGCTAGTTTCTAATAAGTAGACAAGAACATTTTCTTGAAAAGTTTTATTATGCTGTTCGTAGTACACACGGCTACACATCAAGCTATACACATCCAGTATAAACTGGATTTGTATAGCTTGATGTGTACCTACGTAAGTTCCAAGGAGTTGTAAACTACGTAAGTTATGTTGAAGCTCACACTTAGCTAATATTTAGTGAATGACGTCTTGTGTATAGCAATGTTCAGAACTCGTTGCTTGCTACTGAGTAGGTTAACAGGCAGCCTGATTTCTCCTAGTTTTACCAGCTAAACGTGACGATAAAGTGTTAAAACTTACAATGTTTCTCTAATGCCGGGGCCGCATCTGCGTCTATCGTGACGAAGCTTCGCACGATAAAATGATACACGCAGATGTGACCAACCATTATCGGTTATCATCGCGATAGTTTGAGCTCCGTAGCGCTTATCGCCCGGGCGGTACATAGTAAGCGTGGCGCGTGGTCGGACTAGCGTTGGTCATTTTGACTGTTGTTTCCGGACTGCGTAGACGCTCTGTCGAAATAATGGAGAGCCATCTTGGATTATTACACGATAGTTCATTAAAATTATGAAGCCGCTAACGTGACCACCGCATTAGCGCGATAACTTTTTAGCGAGCAAAATCTCAATTCAAAGCATTTGTTTCAATTAAACCACTTACTGGCACTTTTGAATTGTCAAGGAATCGGTCAGTCAGAAATATGAAGCTAGTTGCCCACTCCAAAGCGTAGTAGGTACAGGCACAGGTTACTAAATAGTTTGGTACAGGTCTAACGGTGGTACTCGTACTTGACCGCATTTTTTATTTTTACAGACCGAACCACAGATATAGATATACCTAGATAACGCAAGAATAACTACTTCGCGTGCCATTTTCGTGCCCAGCTTACGTACAATAATCGTAAGCTGCCACTTTCGCGCTCAGTCTGCATCGGTGCCACGCTTGTCGGAAGTTAGTAAAAAATATGAAAATGGTTAATTAGGCTGTTATAAATTGTAAAAACTGTGCAAATGCGAGGAGAAAAAATAAAAGAAACGTTTCCTAGTGCTTGTGACGTCATAGTAGGTAGTCAAAAAATGGCACGCTTAGTTTTCATAAAGATCGTGATACTTGCGTTATCTAGGTCTATCTATATCTGTGGACCGAACCTTAGCCAGGTTACCTCAACTTAAGTCACTTTTCTTTAGCACTAAGCTCTGTTTCTCCAACCTTTCCTAATAAGTTGGGATTACAGAACTAACCAAAATTCTATATTAACAAAAAACTTGGTCGAAAAAAGTCGGTGGATAAAAACGAAAATACAAAACCCAATACACTGATTTCCGAAATTAAAGTTAAGGCTTGTGCAGACCAGCGCGACACGCGACGCGACACAAAGGCACCGCCCGTCGCGCGACGAGCGGTGCCTTTGTGTCACGGGACAAGTCACGCTGGTCTGCACAAGCCTTTATTTTTCACTTTGCAGTATTTTTTTTTGGAAGTCGGTTGTTTTTTTTTGTAAAAAGTTTTTATTTTTCACTTTTTAGTTGTGTTACCTACCCCACCCACACACAGTCGAATACCACTACCTGCTAAATCCATTTCCATTTCCAAATAAAGATTGGTTTTACAATATACCAAAAGATTTTTCGGGCGCAGAATTTAGAGGGAATCTTGTAATACCGTTCGACACCGTATTCGAGTAATATTGGCCAAGTGTGGTGGAAATATCGGAAAATACCGGTCTGACGTCACGGACAGGTATTCAGCAAGGCTTATAAGGCGAAAGAGGCGCAATATCTTTTAAGATTAAAAATGTTTTTTTAATATTTGAGTTCTAAAGAAATTGCTGTTATGTAGTGTATCGGAGCGATGAAATTGGCTCTTTTATTTGGTATTCATTTTCTAGTCAATTCGGCTCTTAGTTTGGAAAATTCTTATAAAAAAAAGAAATTGCTGATATTTAGATGTTTTGGAGCGATGAAATTGGCTCTTTTATTTGGTAATAATTTTCTAGTCAATTCAGCTCTTAGTTGGGAAAATTGATGTCAAAAAGGAAACTGAATTTTTGCTGAAATCAATAGAGTATGATTTCAGGGGATGTTTTGAAATCCATCAATAAAATATTGACTTTTTAGAACCTCAACATTTGAGACAAACATAATTTGGTTATGACTTATTTGTATCAAATCTGTATTTCATTGTCTTGTATGCACATTGCACAGTCATTTCAGTTAAAAAAAAAAACACAGTGGCACTCCGACAGTGCCGACACAAATGAAAACTTGAACAAGATCGCCTTGTTGGAAGAAAAATACTTGTATAGAACATTGGTCCGTAACCTTATCTAAATAAAGAGCACAATCGCGTTTACAAAAAAAAAAAATACTTCCATAACTTTTAAAGTAAAAATACTTGCGTAGAACATTGATCCGTAACGTAATATAAATAAAGAGAACAAACACGTTTACAAAAATGAGGTGTCGCGAGTTCAATTGTTTTTTCCCATCTCAAAAATGCCCAACGCGCCTAAAGAAGTTTTCACTTCAAAAATCCCCAGCATTCCTTCGTATGGTAATTCAACGCACATCATCACTATAAATAAGCTATCCTTGATTTTATCAGTAGCAGATTAAATATGGACATTAACTAGCCAATATTGGTCAGAATTAACTCCCTATCTTACACAGATAACTGAGGATTAAGCCAGATATCGGTTTAACGAGAGATTAGATATGAAAAGTGAAAAATAATCCTTATGTAGATACCGATTTATCTTTATTTACTATTTGTAGTAGCGAATCTTGTCGTTATAAGCCGATGGTAAATAGTTCGGTTTAAATTAAATATTGGTATTTACTTTCTTTGCATTACAACTTAGGTTCTTCTTTTCGTGTGGTTAGTGACTAACCTAGTGTCAGTTTTAAAGCCGCCCATGGGGCCTTTTTTTTTTTGGGTGGTAATTATCAAATAATTTCTCCCGCTCTGGGTAGAGCGGGAGGGCGTATCAGACTCTTACTGACTAAAACCCACCCGTGTTCCTTCGGTTGCCCTGTTGCCAGGGGCCACGATGTCCCTTTCGGCCCTTATTCGCAGCCCCGGCAGGCATTGGCCCTAGCGGACCCCGTCAATTCTGCTGACATCTCTTTGAGGCGCGCGTGGAACACAACGCGCCGTCGACCCGGGCCTGGTCCCTGACTTGTCTTCACATGCCGTCGTAAAATATCTCTCAGGTATGCCGGTTTCCTCACGATGTTTTCCTTCACCGTTTTTGAAGCAATTGATAATTATACAATACGAACATGAATCCGAAAAGTCAGAGGTGCGTGTCTTGGGTTTGGACTCGAGACCTATGACTTGGCAGTCCGACGGTCACACCACTAGGCTATCACTGACCACAACAACAACTTAGCTGATATAGGTAGGTATGACTTTCAACGGTTTGGTTGGTATATTGGCGTGTGCTAGCTGACATTACGGCCAAGAATTTATCATTTAAATTATGTTTTGTGTTGCATAATGTAAATTATTTTGTTAACTATTGCATAGAATAATTTTCTTCTAACTTGAACAGAAAGCTATGCTGCTGGGGAGTTTGTTGCGCCACTTCTTCCCAGCTAAAACACTAGGAAGTGGTGAAGGGGGACAGTCTCATGAAATTTTGACGTTCAAAAAGTGCTGATTCTCAGCCTAGTTTGAATAAATGATTTGAATATTTAATTTGAATATGAACGCGCATTTAAAAGATTAAATTAAATATCTTGTTCATTATGCCAGTATCCTGGACTCCTAGATAAGCCTGATCAGTCTACAGCATAATGCAGTACCTACGACTTTAGCCTTTAAAGACATAGTCAACAATAGAATTCCCAACCAAAATTCCTTACCCCATTGAAATCTAGCCACAAATGAAGACCCGGATTTTCACACATAGCAAGCAATATCTTACTTCTAATTTATGATCTATTTACTAGTTCCGTTAGATAGATAAAAGTCTATAGAATAGTACTAAGGCTTCAGAAATGAGCTGTACATTGGACAATACGCTTAAAATTCATTGTATAATTTAGAGTAGGTTTACTGCCTACTGTACTGACAGATCGTAGGTGTTCCCGCTACTTGTTAATTGTATAGGGTTGGCATCTTGGCATTGGCACGCTGTAATGTTGCGTTTGCGTCATGAGGGCGCCATTAGCGCCACTCCTTTAAAAAAATATTATCTCGTGACTAAGAAGGAATTATGAATAACGGCTAGTAAGGACGCTCGGTAAGTGTGTCTAGAATTTTCTAATGTCTTTTATAAAGTTTCATATTGAGACACGAAGCAACAAAATACGATCTAGAGGAATGTGGCCGCTTTTCTTTAGATCGAATTTTAAGTTAAGTTAGTCTTTCTTTCTTCTTTCTTTCTTTCTAACAAGCTCATTTACCTATCGCGATTTATTGCAATCGACGTCTTTTCAGTTCGTCGGCCTGTGTAATGTAATTTCGTCATAAAATATTGAACAAAATAAATACAAACTTTTCATCATCATCATCATCATTTCAGCCGAAAGACGTCCACTGCTGAACATAGGCCTCCCCCAAGCACCTCCACTTCGACCGATTCTGTGCTTTCCGCATCCAGCGGATTCCTGCGGCCTTCACAAGGTCATCGGTCCATCTTGTGGGAGGCCTTCCAACGCTACGTCTTCCGGGCTTATTCCACTATTCCCCCCTGAGAGAATCCCCCTCAGGGGGGAAAACTGGACTCTAATGTAAAAACAGTCCAGAAAGTCCCCTTTTCATTTTGAGTTATTCCACTATTCCCCCCTGAGAGAATCTTCCTCAGGGGGGAAAACTGAACCCTAATGTAAAAAAATCCAGAAATCCCCCTTTTCATTTTGGATTATTCCACTTTTCCCCCTTATTTTTATTTTTGATTTATACGCTATTAAAGTAAAAAAAGTGATTAGGTAAAATGCAATAAACAAAAAAAAACGACAGTATAATTAATGAGTCTTATTTTTCACAGAATTTTTTTATACATAATAAAATGTGATGAAGAGTAAAAACAATCACAAACAAACAGCGATAAGGTAAATCGGTCAATATTAGTAAAAATAATAATTAAAACAGTTTAAACAAAGTAGTTTAGCATACACCCCCCCCTGAACATCACATATTTCAATATGTAACAATTATCAAGTTTTTCGGCAATTTGCAGAAAGTAACAATGAAGTACAAAGATAAAGAGTATATATTTTATTGTTGTACGTATACGTACAACAATCAAAAGAACTCATAAAATAAATCATAATAGGTAATGCACCGAGAGTAAAACAATCATTATTATTAATTTTTTAAGTTTGACTGAGCTGACTGTACCAAATTCAAGTTGTTAGTATTCGTTCGCAAATTAATTATTAGAGAAGTATCCGTTCGGTAGACTGCCTCGTTGGTCTAGCAGTAGCGAAGGCTCACGTTATGGAGGAGGGAAGCCGGAGCAGCAAAAAAAAAAAAAAATCTGTTTCTACCAATCCCGAACTCATCAAACAGCTACGAATATGTTTTAAAAACCCTATATTCTACGAGTATAAACAACTACAATCTATGAAAAGTAAACACGGGAACAATACATTTTATTCAATTTACGACTGCCAGTCACTCATTGATATTTATCGTAAAGGGAAACATTAAAATGTTTGAACGAACCATCGCGGCGTTTGTAATTTATAGTCACATCTGGGCGAGCACGTATTTTCAAAACTTAACCTTGAAAAGCATGTTTCTTCACAAAGTAATTGTCAAACGACATTCTAAAACTATGAATGCCGCCATCCTAATAAGATCGTACTAATTATTTTCAAATCTACTCTAAATAAGTAATTTCAGCTTATCGTCGATTTTAGTAAAAATAATAATGAAAACAGTTTAAACAAAGTAGGTACCTATCTAGAAAAACTAAAGTATTTAGCATACCCCTCTGAAAGTTTCCCTTAATAACATCACATAAATATAACAATTATCAAGTTTTTCGGCAATTTGCAGAAAGTAAAAATGAAGTACAAAGATAAAGAGAAAATGTTAAATAAAACAATCATTTGTAGACGACAACACGGTTGACTAGTAATTAGACAGTTTACGAATACTTATTAAAAAAAAAACATTATTAGGTATACGTACAACAATAAAAAAACAATGTAAGTAATGCTAATAACAATCAAAAATACTAACAATTCAAAGTAAAATAAATCAAAGTAGGTCACCGAGAGTAAAACAACCATTATAATTTTTTAGGTTCATTTGACTGAGCTGACTGTACCAAATTCAAGTTGTAAGTATTCTTTCGCACATTAAATTTAATTATATAAAGAGTGGTATCCGTTCGGAATATAAAATAAATATAACTTGAAACAAATACCAGTGGTATTAGAACGGAATAAGTCAAAATGTTCCCAAGCTCGCTTCGCTCGCTCGTTCTAGGTTATCTAAGTAAAATATCCACCGGCGTCCGCGGTAAATATTTTGGCAACCAGCACCGGCGAACAAATCGACGCCCAGCGCCGGTAGCAGAGGCACTCCTTAAATTTTAAAGACCTCAGTGGGGATTTCTGGACGTTGGTTTTTCAGATTCCAGTTTTCCCCCCTAAGGGGGATTATCAGGGGGGAATTCCAGACTTTTTTTTTTTAGAGTCCAGTTTTCCCCCTTAGGGTGCACTTTCAGGGGGGATTTGTGGAATAAGTATTTTTTTCGATTCCAGTTTTCCCCCCTAAGGGGGATTTTCAGGGGGGATTTCTAGACTTTTTTTTATAAATTCCACTTTTCCCCCTTAGGGGGGATTTCAGGGGGGATTTCGGGAATAAGCCGTCTTCCGGTACGCGGTCGCCACTCCAGAACCTTTCGGCCCCATCGGCCTCGGCATCTTTCGAAATTAAAGTTATTTTTCACTTTGTAGTGTTTTTTGGAAGTCGGTTGATTTTTTTTGTAAAAGTTATTTTTCACTTTTTAGTTGTGGTACCTACCCCATACAAATTCGAAAACCACTACCTGCTATGTAAATAACAGTGACAGGAATTTATCATCCACATACTAAGTGGGAAAAGTACGTATTATTGAAACTCAAAAACTATCGAGACAAAGTTAATAAAATTTATATGGGACCATCTCAAAAGCATACCCTTTCAAACAAAAAAAAAAAAAATTCAAAATCGGTTCACAATTGACGGAAAAATCTGTGGACACATACGCGACGAACATATAACCTACTCCTTTTTAGAAGTCGGTTAAAAGACTGATCACTTTTAGTAGGTACCTAATGGATTAATCTAACTTAAGGAATCATTACGATTAATTTAGTTATGTAACTAATAAATCGTTTACGTTACTGCAGTTTCCAAAGGGAACTATGAACACTTCATTTGTACGAGTAGTCTCCATCTCAACGTCTTCAACATCGTAATTAACATAAACGAAAGTACAAAGCTGAATCAAACCTCTCGACAACATCACAATTAAACCTTAATACCGGCTCCACACTATCGTCCAACAGTCCAACTCTTCGTCCAACCTTCCACGTGCATGTTTGACGATGTTACGACAGTCTGTTTTCATCGATCGTGAGTTGGGACAGACTGGAGCCGGCATAAAAATTACATCTCAACAATGTTTCACAATTCTCCTCCACTTCTCTGCGACAACCCTGTCAGTCACACACGCGACAATTAAACCACGTTTTAGCATACAATAGAGTTGTCTACAACTCCACAGTTCGGTTTGTAGGTCATTGGATTGATTGCTTGTTAGTGTTACATGTTGTTGCTTGCGTATCAGTATATATCTATCTTTCTTCTTAATATATATAAATTACGTGTCACGTTGTTTGTCCGCGATGGACTCCTAAACTACTTAACCGATTTTAATCAAATTTGCACACCGTGTGCAGTTTGATCCAACTTGAAAGATAGGATAGCTTACATCTTAATTTATAGGTAGGGTAGGTAGGTGCGCCGTAGATAAGTACTAAATGCTACCCGTGTGAAACCGGGGCGGGCAGCTAGTCCTAATAATATAATAAAGTTGAAGAGTTTGTTTGTTTGAATGCGCTAAACTAAAAACTAAAAACAGTGGCCGATACCACTAAGCTACCACTGTTCTAGTAGTCTTCTATAAAATCAATCCGCCTAGCCTTTTCCCAACTATGATGGGTCAGCTTCCAGTCTAACCGGATGCAGCTGAATACCAGTATTTTACATGGAGTGACTGCCTATCTGATCTCCACAACCCAGTAACTAGGTAATACGATACTCCTTGCTAAAGACTGGTTGTTGGACTTTCGGGCTTCTGACGACCCGTAACGACTGTCAAAGATCCACGAATGATAACCGGAACTAACGGCTTCACTTGCTTTCCGAGGCACGGAGGGGTCTCAGTATGTAGAAATGGTCACCCATTTACGAACAAACCCCGGCAAGCTTAACTTGATGGATCGACCCGTGCGGTTGTTAGTACTTAGCCACGAGCTCCTCCCTCTCTAGTAGTCTTCTCCTGCCAATTTACTGACGTCATCTTCAAGCCTTTCAATTCTTCGTCATAGTTTCCTTAGAACCACAAGTCACAACCATTCAATAATTAGTCCCGGTAGCCGCTTTATCACAAGAGAACGTGACTGCCACTGTATCATCAGAATGCTAAACACTAAGTTTAGTACTTGCCAGCTAATAGTAATACATTGTGTTACGTTGTACCTATTATTAGTATACTTATACGTAAGTTGAGGTATTAAGATATATATCATGAGGTTGAATAGCTGTTGCAGGTGAGGAAGGAGGAAAAATTCTGTTGTTTTTGGTACCGTAGTTGGCGTTTCATTTCGATGAGGCGACTAGAATCAATGCTATTTTTTGTAAATTTTGACGTTCAAAAGTGCCTTTTATGTGCCTAATTGAAATAAATTATTGACGTGATAACGTCGATAAATCGATCAACGCCGGCTGCACGCACGAAAAAGTGTCACGTTCCGCCTGAGCCGAGCGTGCAAGCGAGAGCGCGTAACAAGCGATAGAGAGGCACGATCGGCCTAGCGTTCGGCTTGTGACGTTTTCACGTAAAATTATCGTCGGTAAACCGAATTTACAGACAAACAATTTTTTTAATAAAAAAAAGGCGCCAGTTTTTTTACTTTGACTTTGATATATTATGTACTTACAGTGATTTAGGGGGGAGCATCCTTTATCAAAGGTGACATTGAGGGTTTTACTACGTTGGTGTATATCGGAAGTACAGCCAGAAGTGACAATGGTGATATAGCATTCCGTAGAAGGCCAAAAACACTACAAATCATGGTTGAAGAGCCAACAGTATCTCTATGCAAAGTGGGTCTTGGCTTAGCAATGAATCAGGAAACCATTAACATGAAGATCCACCCAATTAGAATGAAAACTAAAAACATTTCCTCTATTCACGAGTAGAGGTTGCATCTAAAGACAGCATAAACCATCCCTGTCAGCCGAGAATTATCTTCACCCCGGAAAGGCAACAGAATACCAACATATGTTACGAACTACGATATAATAGTGACATGGGGCGTTTATTAAAGTTTCGAAGCGCAAATGGGGCCATTCGGAGTAGTGGAAGCAATCAGTTTATAGCGGTCAGCTCGAAGTTATTGATGTGCGGCCTGCGCCGAGTTGACGGGCCCGAACCGACCGTGCAGCGTTTAGATTTGATAGCCACTTGAGCTAGTAGCTTGCTGTCTTAAAGAGAGCGTGAAAAAATAATCAAATTCATAAGTACCGCAAGTTTTCATGATGCATAAGGATATTTTTAGCTCATCTCCATTTACCAGCAAACTTCAGGAGTTTATTTGCAGTTTGCAAGTAAATGGGTTCGCCGTAAAATTGCATGGCACACTTAAGCTCCTATTCTACATGCTTTGCTAGGAGCTTGGATGAAATTGTATCCTTAATGAGATATTCCCACGCTTCGTGTATGAGGGTGTGAGACCACACGTATTGATAAGTCTTGGCGGAAACGAGTCTTTTGTTCAACAGTTCCGTTTACGGCTTTTGTCTTTTAAAATACATCCCTTTCGTGTGACTGGTATTACCTAGTTGTTATTTTATAAAGAAGGAGTTTATGTTAAAGTGATGATATCAAATAATTGAAATTTCAAATGATGAAATGATATGAGTCACATCATAAGCTAATTCGTTTATCATAAGCACCTGATACACGATGTAAAGTTTGTTAGTTTAGTTACTCATTTTGGCATTTTATAATGACACACTTTATTACTATTAGTCAACTAAGAGTCTTAATCTAGCATAAACAGAGCATGAATCATTAAAATATCAAACTACTTCAAAAATTCTTGACAATCGACTTGAACCAGCTACTATCCCATCTAAACGAAGCTCCAACACAGCCTAAGTGGATCATTGGTCAGCTGATAGATGTGTTTTGTCACATCGGCGCGAGCCATGGATTCCACGGTGTTGCTCAAACCACGCCGTGATTATGGGTCAATTTGTACCACGCACTAAACTTCTTGGTCTTAGGGTATCTAAGTTATGTAACTATGGATAACACATGTAAGAAGTCAGACGTTATTCATTATTTTGAAATTGAAAGTGATTTTATGACTTTCTCTGCATCAAAAAGGCTTTGAGAGCGTTTATTCTGAAAGTGGGGAACGTCGCAAATAGATGTCAAATATTTCGCTGTTTTGATTAATTTGGAAAAATTACTGTATGGAAACATGAAATGTGGCTAACTAGTTCCCTAGAATATTAATTATGAATTGCAATTATAACACTGAATTTGATGTTGTAATAATTTTAGGTGTAAAAAGCCATTTGGAAAGATTCCAAATACTTTTTTTACATCTAAAACTAAATATTCGGTATTACGATATTAATTATTGCATTTCATTATTAACATTCTAGGGAACTAGTTAGCCAAATTTCTTATTTCTATACAGAAATATTGCAAAACTAATCAAAACAGGTAAATACTTGACAGCTATTTACGACGTTGCCAACTTTTAGGATAAAACCTCTTAAATTCACACAAATTCTGTGACCGATTTTTTTCTATTTGCATCGCATGCACGTCCATTTACGAGGTATCCATAAATATCTTGTTCACCGCATACTTTTGAAATGAATGAGCATTTTCCATCAATGAACGCCACATCCGCGTGGATGCATAGATAGAGAAAGTTGCGTGATGAATCAGATGTGGTAATGTACTATCGATGCGCATGTACCTACGCATGTGAGAGTTTCCATGGGGCATGTGGCTCAAACCGGCCTGGAGTGAATTGAGATTGTTTTGTGATACTATTGTGTTCTACTTATCTTATGCATTATGCTAGTGACGCCCCTGCTTCGCACGGATGCAATGACGACATGACAAATCATCGATATTTGTGTGATATTTTTAAGTTAGATATTTATGTCGGATCCGGTCATTAGTACGGACACGAAACGAATCGCAAGCGCGCCACTGGCGACATCAAGGGAGATCTATCTACACCAAAAAAGGCGCGCTTCTACAGAGTCGTGATGTTTTAAGGCCAAGGCGAGGAGGACATTCAACCTCTGGTCGCATTGAAGTCGAGACGTCGCGGAACTGTTCTGGTGGACTGGATTCGTGGTGCTCAGTTATTGTGTTAGTTGTAATTTTTGATCATTTTGTTAATTGGTGATTTTAATAAACGCCGTCGCACCCGGTGTGTGTAAAAATTAGCTAGTGTGATTCATTTGATAGTAAATTATAATGTGATCTGAACTGCAAACTGTTTTTCTATTGCGCATTAACCAAAGTGTTGGTGACCCACACTACGCCCACAGTAGTTAAAATATCGCTGATAATAACGAGAGTCACATACCCGTCTCCGACATATATGTATTATAGGTAGGTACATAAACCATCCATTCTCTAAATTATGATGAAAATCGCACCATAATTCATTGTGAAGTATTTGACGTCCAAAAGTGCCTTTTATGTGCTTAATTTAAATAAATTATTTGACTTAAGACAGATCTAAAAACTATAAAAATCTAAGCGGTCACAAGGACAGACACGAAAAGTGACGTTTTATTGGTACTTATCATATTACTTTATCATTATAATTATGATATTATTATATGATATCATCATTATGTCTTAGGTGTTGTCTGGTATGGGGTTTGCGGGGAATTATGACATCAGACAAGTATCGAGACTGCGTTACAATTTTATGATTACAGATGTGGTGACGCCTAAAAAAAGGCATTTGATTGACCCTAATTCTTCTCCCATACGCAGTGGTGGCGCAGTGGTAACAGCCGCGACTTACGATTAGGTCGTAAGTTCGAACCCAGGCAGGCGCTTTACTTAGTGTAAATAATTTCATCACCACTGCTCCCAAAGCGGTGAAGGAAAACATCGTGAGGAAACCGACATGCCCTAGAACCAAAAATTCAAAGACTTGTGACATCTACCAACCCGCACTGGGCCCGCGTGGTAAATTACAGCCGACTCCCCTCTCAAAGAAAGGAGGCCTGTGTCCCAGCAGTGGGAACATTATAGGCTGATTATGCTTTTCCCATACATTTCTTTAGGAGGTTACGCAACTGGAGCATTTGAAAAAGAATGTGTTTTTGTTGCCCCTTCGTGTCAAAAACGGATACAAAATTAAGAGAAAGTAAATACAAACTTCAGTGTGTTAGTAAAACACATTATAATTCTATGGATCGCGTGCTAACGTTTCTTTACCAAAATTAAATCAATGATGTGCTTGAATCACCACGCTTTTATACGGATTATAAGAATACTCTGCAATTAATGCTTCTTTAAGATATTTATTTACACCCATCTTCGACAATGGTGCCGATTCCCTTGTTCACAAACTAAACTAAATTTAAGTTCGGTGCATCTTTTTCTTTCTATACAGAAGATAAATTTTAGTTTAGTCCTGTCAAATTAATCAGCGCCTGTCACTACTCCATACAAGTTTAGACGTGATTAAAAACTTGCCTACTAAAATTACGTCAATTAAGGTCAAGCGCTGATTAATTTGACAGGACTAAACTAAAATTTATCTTCTGTCCTTTTCTTAATGAAATAGAAAGAAAAAGATGCACTGAACTTAAATTTAGTTTAGTTTGTGAACAAGGGAATTGGCACCAGTAGCCTTTATTCTACATTCTAAAACAAAAAACATAATCAGCCATGTTCTCACTGCTGGGACACAGGCTTCCCCTCTGTGAGAGGGAGTGGCCGTTATCCACCACGCGGGCCCAGTGCGGGTTGGTAGATGTCACGTCTTCGAATTTTTGGTTCTAGGACATGCCGGTTTCCTCACGATGTTTTCCTTGACCGTTTTGACAGCAGTGGTGATCAAATAATTTCAATCAATCTGCCTAGCCTTTTCCCAACTATGTTGGGGTCGGATTCCAGTCCAACCGGATGCAGTTGAATACCAGTATTTTACATGGAGCGACTGCCTATCTGACCTCTACAACCCAGTAACTGGGTAGTACGATACCCCTGGTAAAATTGTCAGACTTTCGAGGTTCTGACGACCCGTAACGACTGTTAAAGATCCACGAAAGACAGACGGGACCAACGGCTTAACGTGCTTTCCGAGACACGGAGGAGTCTAGATATGTAAAGATGGTCACCCATCCATGGACCAACCCCGGCAAGCGTAGCTTAACCTGATAGATCGACCCATGCGGCTGTTATTACTTAGCCGCGAGCTCCTCTCTGTGAGGTGATGAAATAATTTACACAAAGTAAAGCACCTTTCAGGGTTCAAATTAACTTACGACCTTTATACAAAATGTCCCTGTCAAAGCAATCAGGAAAAGTTTACAACTTAGATATTTAAGTAAACCTTTCATCCTACTTAACGTCACTATAAAGTAAAACGGAGGAACGGGCGCCTGTAAACGGTTAATGGAATACCATACTTAGGTATTACAATGTATGGGCCACGACACTCTGATAGGGGTTCCATATTAGGGAGTTATTTTAGGACAGAATTTAAATTAGGTTTGTTTGTATTTAAGAGGCTTGTTTTTTGTACTACATAACATAACATCACGCCTGTAATCCCCGAAGGGTTAGGCAGAGGTAAACCCATATAACACCCACATTTCGCCAGTTATGTTTAAGTCCCATGTAATAGGGGGTGAGCCTATTGCCATCAACCTGGCACAAATCCAGACTCCGGGCTGCTACTGAGAAATTCCAGATGGAAAAACCCAATAACACTTTTCCCGACCCGGGAATCGAACCCAGGACCTCATACTCAACAGTAGCGAGACAGTCACTAGTCATTAGTTTTTTGTACTAAGGTGGGGTTATTAAAGCGTGCTTTGGTTTAATCTATACTAATATTATAAAGGGGTAAAATTTGTTTGTTTGTATGTAGGGGGTAATCTCCGGAACTACCAAACGGATTTGAAAAAATCTTCTTGCATTGGCTAGCCCAATTCTTGAGGATTGTTATAGGCTCGCGGACGAAGTTGCGGGCAGAAGCTAGTTTAGGATATTTATATGAGAGACACAAGTGATAATTAACCTTCCTTCATCTTCATTACGATTATTAACTAAATTTTAAAGTAAATAAGCTTTCTTATTCCTAATTAAAATACGTATACAAAATAACGTTTTTGTGACATTATTTCTATGTGCATCATCTTGTCAAAGATTACAAGAAAAACCTTTTTAGGTTAATTTAAAAACAACATTAGTTTTTGTTCTTGTGCTCTACTGTTTACGGAAGAATACGTTAAATATGTTAATTACTTCGTTAGGTACTTAACGTGTACTTACTGCGCAGTATGTAGATGATTTTTATTAGATCATCATTGTCTTGTGTAACCATCTTAGTATTTTATTTTCCGTAACGAGATGATAACAGAAAAACTCATAATCACATCCTGAAAGGAGACTAGGCGAATTTGTATGGGACCAATACAGTTTCACGGTTTGCGGTTTCGGGTTTTTTTGTGTAGGGACATCTCATATAGGCACACCCTTGTGCAAAGGGGTATCAAAATCTGATCCGACAATTTTGAGAAAAAATACTTTTATAATATACTAGTATGACGAGATTAACACAAGTTAGTTAGAATACAATTCATGAAAAATAAACGATGTTTGTTTTAAATAATATTGCAACTTTAGACGCTTCACATTCCTATAAAGTTGATTTTATTTAGAGTTCTTTTTTAACTAGTACAGAATACAGGTGATCTTTTCCACTAAAGTTAAGTAATGTATTGTATTGCATAATTTCTGCTTATTACCAACTAGTGGAAAAATTATCTGTAACACTGATTTTGGAACAATAAAACTTATAATTTAAATATTATTATTTAAAGTTAACAGCTGTATAAATAAACCTTTGATTTTTCTAATAAAAATTGCAAACCTACAAAACCCTTTATAACTACAGACATAATTACGTTACCCTCCATAATATAAATACAACCTAACGGTTAATTTAATTTCAAGCAATCCTAATTCACGACAGTCTCTCTAAGTGCATTCGCGTGGTAACCCTAATTGCTTTGGGTCGTAACAGGCAAATAATAACAATAACGGTCTAGCGGTCTGCGCCGGCGCATGGCATCGCATCGCCTAGATTTGATAACCATCGTGATGTTCGATTTGCACGAGCTCAATTGTTTTGTAGCTGAAACTGTTGTTTATTTTATTAATTTATTTATTATGGCACTCCAACGGCTAGATAACAAAAACATTTACAGAGAGCATATCATATTAAAACTTACAAACTACAGCGAACTTGTCACTCAAAGGTGTGCACAGCACTGACATAGTTTGCCTATATAATTAAAGTGATAATAAAAATAACAATAAAATCAATAAGTTAATAATAAATTCAAATAAATTAATAATAATAAGATCAAATAAATCAATAAAATACAATCAATTAATGAAATTAATAATAGGAATTATAGAATTAAACATGAATCAATTGTCAGGTTAGGAGTTAGCAATCCACAAGTTGCTGTAATAGATGTTTGCGAAATTGAGCCAGCGTGTTGGAGAAGATGTTATACAGGGTGTCAGGAACATCGACGCTAAAACTGAAACCATGGATTCAGTACATGATTCTGCACGCCCCTGCGTTGAAATTTTTCGTCGGTTATTAAAAAATAAATCTGCTGTTCCATACATTTTGACCGCGTAGGTATTGCACTTTTCTATGAAACAGCAGATTATTTTTTTTAATAACCGACGAAAAATTTCAACGCAGTGGTGTTCAGAATCATGTACTGAATCCATGGTTTCAGTTTTCGCGTCGATGTCCCTGCCACCCCGTATATTCTGGCATGATCTTCAGTCGTAAATGTTAAGTGCTGGACATTAGCGTCCTAATGTTTCTACGGGAATAGGTACTGTAATAATAAACGTGCCTGTCAAATTGATTGGTGATCGTAGCAAAGGAACAATCGACTGCATGTCCGTGATAATACTTCCACCTTGAGCTGATCTAACGTATTCCGAAGTTACACTAGAATAAGAGGACAGCTTACACTGGATTTGTTACAAAATGATATGCCTATACCTACTTTTGAGGGTTCCGTATCTCAAAAGAAAAAAAACGGAATCCTTATAGGATCACTTCGCTGTCGCGCAGAAATAAGTACTGCCCTACTTACTGGGATTTATTCAGAACTGCCATTAACTCCAAGGTTTCAATCATTCGAGTGCAAAAAATAAAACTATCGCCATTGATAGTCACAAGTAGGTTGTATTGTCCAAGTTAATAGCATTTACAACGGGGAAATCTCGGTCACAATTCAGTACCTACTAAAGTCATAATTGATATCTGACCCTCAGGGCTGTGTTTAACTGGGCGACTGTGATAGTGTTACAAGTTTTTGAGTTCCTATTATCAAGTCAAATTATTCATAGGAGACTGGAATATTTAGGAAAAGAAATGTAATCTAGTTAACTAGATTATACTTCTATATCTAATTATTCTAGACTCTAACTGGATTAAACTGAATGGATTGAAGAGGTTGAAAAAAGGTATATATGACGCCAATATTCTTTCGCTTCGTGAAACAATACGATATCAGAAACTTATTGATGAGATAAATAAAGAAAACAAAAAATGGTTGCAAAAGAGACACATCGGTAATTAAATGGATTTCTAAAAATCCCTCAAACTCAAAGCATTTATTTCAATTAAACCATTTACAGGCACTTTTGAATTGTCAAGGAATCGGTCAGTCAGAAATAGGTATGAAGCTAGTTGCCCATTCCAAAGCGTAGTGGAGAAGAACGGGCAAGAAACTCCACGGACACTCTTTTATATAAAAAAATTATACAAAATATTGGTTACATCATTCATGTTGAAATTATACACGTGAGAACAATGTAGAAAGACGTGCACGTTAGAAGCGTCCGTAATAAAAAGATAAAACAAAGAACAACTCAAAAAAATTAAATAAATTAAAAATAAGCCCTGGCAGCTAAGAGATGACCAGAACTAGATCTAGTCTAAGAGATGACCCTACGGAATGTGTCCTTGATCGAATAGGTCAATATCAGAATCATCATCATCATCAGCCTATATCAGTCCTCTGCTGGATATAGGCCTCTCCAATTGCACGCCATTCAGCTCGATTCTCGGCAACTCTCATCCAGCTGCTGCCAGCCACCCTGCGAAGATCGTCACTCCACCTAGCCTGAGGGCGTCCTACCTTACGTTTGCCAATTCGCGATCTCCACTCAAGAACACGTGTACCCCAACGGTCATCGGTTCTACGGCTGATATGGCCGGCCCACTGCCACTTCAGCTTGCTAATTCTGTGAGCTATGTCGATAACTTTGGTTCTATTCAATTCAAATTCAATTTCAAAATGTCCAACGACAATTATTTTTCAGAACTATTTATTTTTCCGCGTAATTTTCAGTTTCCATAAAGCTTTTCCAACTAAAAGCTTTCAAAGCTTATTAGTGTGTCTATCAACAAAGGTACGAGCTTTTAACTTTTTATTTAGATATTATTGGACACTATTGGATTAGAACCTTCGATCAACAATGTTGGTATTGTTGATCGAAGATTAGAACAGAATATATTTTATCCGGGTAGGCCAAACAATACCAGCCGCACGGTCGATCGAAGGTTAAGCTACGTTTGCCGCGGTCGGTTCATGGATGGGTGACCATCTATTACATATTGTCGGTCTCGGCTGTTATACGTAGATCTTTGACATTCGTTACGGGTAGTCAGAAGCCCGAAAGTCAGACAACCAGTCTTACCAAGGTCTATCGTGTTACCCAGTAAATGGGTTGTGGAAGTCAGATAGGCACTCCGTGTAAAATACTGGTATTCAGTTGTATCCGGTTAGACTGGAAGCCGACCCCAACATAGTTGGGAAGAGGCTAAACAGGCACAGTATTTCTATTTTCTCAATGTTCCTCGGGAATCATCGCATTTCCGAATACAAACGAATGCTAATTTCCATGTCCATCAATTATTAGATTTATCTTGTATAATAATTTGAAATCAGAACTAAGTACTTCAATGTTGTTTTTTTTTTATTTTCGTGTGAACTATATAGAGCTGTAAAACTATTTTCCTATCTGTCGTGCCTGCGACTGTAGCAGCTTTCCTTAATTTTTTTAATAAATTACATTAAGTTAAAAGAGTACTAACAACTCTATATACTTCCAAGTCGATTGAGAGCGTCTGGTCTGCACCAAGTGCAAAGCTTGCGGACGGTGAGCAATGGGTAGCTCGCCGTCCGATAAGGACCAAGCCCGGGTCGACGGCGCGTTGTGTTCCACGCGCGCCTCAAGGAGATGTCAGCAGAAATGACGGGGTCCGCTAGGGCCAATGCCTGCCGGGGCTGCGAATATGGGCCGAAAGGGACATCGTGGCCTCCGGCAACAGGGCAAGCGAAGGAACACGGGTGGGTAAGTGCAAAGGGCAACTGATAGAAATCCGACGACTGACGAAACACAAGGTTTGCTGAGGGACATTAAGAACATATTTGTACCATATATATTTTATCCGGGTACTTAGACGCTCTCCCAGGAAGTAAGTAAAACTGCGGTTGAACTAACTATCACAAACGTAACGAACGATACTTACAAACAAAGTCCAATTAAAAAGAACAGTGTTAAATATTCATCGCATTAGCCCAAAAGAGCCAGCAGGTCCCTTCGCCACAGGATAACTAATTAAGTCTTCCCGCCGCTAGGGGTCTGAAACTTTTAACTAGCAGTAACTAGCTTCATAGAGAAATTTATTAGTATTGGTGTACTGAGAATACTTATAATTTGTACTCTTTGGCTTTTGTCTGGAATTGTCTATGAGGGTCGTGAGGACGTTGGACTCTGAAAAAGGTTTATATTAACTGCTATTAAGTTTACTTTAGTATTTCAAAAAGAGCTTTTTCAAACAATATAATAAAGAAAAGTATCAGTAAATATTTAGAATGGAGAGCAATAATTTTAAATTCAAAACTAAACTGAGGGAATTAGGTAGGTGGTGGCCTTGCGGAAATCCATTAAACATTACAATAGACGTTGATATATTTAGTAACCTGTTCCACTTAACTATTCCTAAAGAGCCATAAAAAAACCCTGTAAAAATCGACACGTGTTTTTTTACCACTTAACGAGGCATCCTCAGGATGACGATTGACTTGTCGCAAACCCAAACAGGGCGTGTTGCGACAAGTCAATCGTCATCCATCTTAGGCGGCGCGGCGATTCGATAATTGGACAAAAATTTATATGAACTTATTTTACGGCGCCCTTCGCGTCCAATACAATAACGCATTCAGGGTGCTGATGGGGTTGCCTCGATACTGCAGCGCATCAGGGATGTTTGCTGAAGCACGCGTTGACTGCTTCTACACTGTGATGCGGAAGCGGTGCGCATCCCTGGTTAGTAGGGTGCGGGGCAGCACCAACAGCATCCTGTCTATGATAGCAAGCAGGCTAGATTGTGCGTTTGTGAACCACTGCTGCAAGGTACCTATCGGCTGGGCCTGTCACCTTGCAGCAGTGATGTCACAAATTGTTTCTGTGTTTAATTGTTTCTGTCTTAATGTTTTGTCACAAATTGTTTCTGTGTTAATGTTTTACTAACGTATTTTATAAGTTACTAACACTATGAGTCTTGATTTATTGAATAAAAATTATTAATTATTATTATTTCACTATACATTTTTGTCCAATTATCGAATCGCCGCGTCGTGTTTAGGCACATTTCGTTATATGAGAGAGAAGAAAGATATAACTCTCTCTGTTTCTCACACTAAATATCTCTAAGTCTTTATTTTTTAAGCAGTTTCACTTCTATCACGAGTAAGGTGTGCACGCGCAATTTTTTTATTGATCTGTGTCTATAATTGTGTAAATCAATTTTAATAATGCCGCCTTTATTTTCTTTATGCAACAATATTCTTTTGTCTTTACTGTTTTTACAAAAGATACCGTAACAAATCGTAAAATATCCACTAAACGTAGGTCTCCTATAGATCGGTAGACTACGAATCCAGTGCGTGACGAAAGAAAAGAATAGTGACTGTGCTTGATTGCTTTTTATTTTTATAGTCTTGCGTGAGAGAATGTTAAGGAACAACGGAACGGACACAATACGAAACTGGTGATAGAGGGAAGAAACACCTGTCCCACCGCACGAGGAAGCGACTAGTTATCAACGATTTTCTCTCTCAAGAAACGTACAAATAATAATTGTAAATCCCGTGTGAGTAAAAGAGATACCTACATAATATTAATAGTTCACTGCTCACTGTTCACACTGCAGGCGAGTAGATGCTCGTTTGTCGCAGTGATAAGAGCTATCAAAGAGAGTACTCGCTCAGCGATGCTCGCTTGGCGGGCAGAAAACTCGATGAGAGACTAAGGCAGTTGCCCCACCGCTGGCGATTAACGAGTAGTGAGTAGAACTAGCAACTGAAAACGATTTGGCGAGCAGCGAGTGTCCGAGGAGTGCGACAGTTAATTACTCGCACCACTCGCTCGAGGCAAAATTACTGCTGTTTGGTCTCTCGGCGTGAGTTCTGACCGCCAAGCGAGCATCGCTGAGCAAGTATCGCAGAGCGAGTATTATCTTTAATAGCTCTTGTCGCTCAGCGACAAACTAGTGGAAAGAGTCCTCGCCGGCGGTGTGAACAGTCAGCGATCAACTATTAATATATGCATCTCTTTTGTTTACACGGAATGTATATCTATTGTACGTTTCTTGAGCGAGAAAATAGCCGATAGTTAATCGCTTCCTCACTTAGTGGGACAACTGCCTCATGCTTGGTACACACGGCTACACATCAAGCTATACATTACCAGTATAAGCTGACCTCGCATTGTGCGGAAATCCTATACAATGCGAGATCAACATAAACTGGAAAAGTATAGCTTGATGTGTAGCCGTGTGTATATACTTAAACCAGCCAGTAATCTCTTGTCGCCGTAGCGCACTCGCTGCTCGTCAATTCGTTTTTAGTTGCTAGTTCTACTCGCTTCTCGTTAATCGCCGGCAGTGGGCCAGGTGCCCTAGTAATACGATATTCTTTGGCTTATAGAACTGAGTAAATCAAAAAGGATTTGTGTTTGGTGCCACACAAAATCTGTTGGTGCAAAAGTATAAATCCAGAATAAGGAAAATAGCATAAAGAAATATGGTCGACCTCGTAATCACTAATCGCATCACAACTTTTGACAACGATTCCTAGTTTTTTTTTTTACTTAATAGTGTTGAAACTCTCTGTGTCATAGACATTGAACTTTATGGTGACAAAGAAATTATGAGATCGACTAAAGGTAGATACATTATTTGTAAATTCCTACTAAGAGAAAGCCATCTAACCCTGGTTAATAAGTCTACAGATTGGGACAGTTTTGCCCTTGATCTAAATAATATTATCGACCTAAAAACTCCTTTGCAAAATCAGGATCAGCTGAACTCGGAAGTAAACAAATATGTTGTTAATATCCAACAATGTGCATGGAACAATACGCCACAGTTAAAACGTAAATATAAGGGACATATCTATCCCAAAGAAATTGTGAATTTACTATCTGAGAAAAGAAAGCAAAGAAAGCGGTGGCAGCAAACGAGGTGCCCCCGGGATAAAACATTACTAAATAATCTAACTAAACGATTAAAAAGGAAAATTCTACAATTTGAGGATGAATGTCTGAATGCTAACCTTGTGCAGCTAACCAACGACCAATCCACGGATTTCTCTCTTTGGAAAGCGACAAGAAAACTAAAAAGGCCGATTATGCAAGTACCGCCCATTAGAAACAGCGACGGAAAATGGGCAATAAGCAATGAACAAAAAGCGCTTAGGTTTGCCCAATACTTAGAAGACACTTTTCAACCCAATGAGAGCTCCATAGACATACTTGAGAGTGAAAAGTTATCACAAAGTCAAAGAATTCGACTTGTGACTCCTAAAGAAGTTCTGAGAGAAATTCAAACCAACATTAGCTCAAAGAAATCCCCGGGTTACGACCTCATAACAGGAGAAATTTTAAAACACCTCCCGCGTAAAGCCATAGTAAAGCTGACCAGACTTATAAATGCTGCATTTATGCTAAAATATGTACCTGAGCCATGGAAGGTTGCTGAAGTCATTATGATTGCGAAGCCTGGGAAACCACCCCATGAAGCATCATCATATAGACCCATTTCCCTGTTGCCCGTATTATCGAAGCTATTTGAAAAACTGTTATTAAAACGGTTGAAACCAATAATAGAAGAAAAAGACCTAATACCAAACCATCAATTTGGCTTCAGGGAAAAACACTCTACAATAGACCAGGTACACAGAATAACTGACATTATTGAAAAAACACTCGAAAACAAGCAAGTCTGCGTCACCGTATTCCTAGATGTTGCGCAAGCTTTTGATAAAGTTTGGCATGAGGGTCTGGTATTTAAACTCAGACGCATGCTACCTCCAGAATTTGCAGACATTCTAGAATCATATATAAGTAACAGAATGTTTAGAATAAGGCAAGAGGACGCATATTCCGAGCTAAAAACTATAAAAGCCGGGGTACCACAAGGAAGTGTGTTAGGCCCAATCCTGTACCTGCTATACACTTGCGATATCCCTGAGCTGGAAAACAACACCATTGCGACCTTTGCAGATGACACTGCTATTATGGCTACCGGATCAAGCCACAAAGAAGCAGTCGAAAAAGTTCAACTAGCTGTGAACAAAGTTTATGACTGGACACAAAAGTGGAAGATCAAACTGAATGAATCAAAATCAATTCATATTGATTTCACTAATAAACACTGCGATTACCACCCAATCTATATAAATGGCATGCAAGTGCCTTATGCTAATACAGCCAAATACCTTGGCATAACTCTTGACGCGAAACTGCGTTGGAAATCTCATGTCAAAAAGAAAAGACAGGAACTAAACATACGTTATAAAAGTATGTATTGGTTACTCGGAAGGAAATCTTGCCTATCAATACATAATAAACTTATAATATACAAGCATATTCTTATGCCAATTTGGACGTATGGCATCCAACTTTGGGGCTGTACTAAACAAAGCAACGTCAAAATAATTCAAAAATTCCAAAACAAAGTACTCAGGGATGTTGTAAATGCACCATGGTATATTAGAAATGACGACCTCCACCGTGACCTTAAAATGGAACTCGTCACCACCATCATCCAAAAATTTGCTGAAGCCCACGAACACAGACTCCACCGACATGTGAATGTCGAGGCAATACAGCTGCTAGACAACACGGACATAGTGCGTAGGTTAAAGAGAACTAAACCATTTGAGTTAGTGTAGTGTGTAAATAGTGAATTAATAAATAGTAACAATGTTGTGCTATACATATAACACAAGAACAAAGTGTTTTACCAATTATCAGACCCTAAGAAAGTGCTACGAAATTGACCTTGTGTAAGAGTGCAAATTGACACTATTCTTAGATATAACATAATCTATCTCGTAAAATATTAAGTTAGAATTAAATTGCTTATTAGTCTATTAGGCTAGATTGTAATCAATTACTAAGAACGTCAATTCTTATTAATACAGAAAAAAAAATTATTTGTAAATAGAAACATTTAATCAAATCAAAACTATTTACAATAATTAAAGTTTTGCAACATGTACCGAAGTGGCCAAATGCCTAGTGAGAAATGCCACAATTGCTCTGCAGTCGTCCTAATTAAAGGCTAATTAATTAATGTAACTATTAGGTACAGATTCCTGCTTCCTACTGAAAGTTATAATCGTGTGGTTACCCGTATACAATGTGGATGAAATTCATTCGTGAACTGTACGGACTACGGAGAATTCATTTGAATTTGAGTTCCGAATTGAAAATAATTAATTTTCCGTGAAATATCGAAAGTTCTGCGTTCAAATTCATGGACGAGTTTGGACGTGGTTCGGTCAATAATAACAATATGAAGAGTTTTCAGAAGTCTGTGATGTTAAATTGGATACCAGGAAGCAAATTAGAATTAATTTGGGTACAGTGGAAACGGTTCATCAAAATTAAAGGTTTCTAATATTAATGGAACGTTATGAAATCATATCGCAATATTTAGAAAAACCGGTTTTCATTACATGCAGCGTCAAATAACAAATTAATGCAATATAGGAGCGGAGGACTACAGAATTTGCGCAAATATACATCGACAATAGCACCTAATTAACCTTGAAGAACACCAAATAAAATAATATCTTAATTACGAATCGATTAAACACCAAAACTCTGCGTGTGGCCGATCAATCTTGCATAATTTCTTGGCGAATTTCATCCAATGATTGATCTACTCGCCGCCTGATTCGACACTTTACAAACGGATCGCATTACAATGTTTGTGACGAGCGGCCATTGGCAAAGATGGCGTCTATTGCAAAAGAAAACCGGTTTCACAAACTTCGACCAAATTGGTCGGAGAATTGATTTGACTTTCTATGTAGGACGAAAGGTGTGTTCTGATGAGCTGGTTGAGAAAAAGATTGTTTATTTACAATTTGAGTGAGTTGAATGCGGCTCAAATACTGTAAGCAGTAACTACAGTTTTGAGCCGTTTGGGGTTGAAATGCTCGGGTCATGGCGATCGAGTGCGCGTCTCCTTTCGACACTTCACGTTATGAACGTTATCAGAGGGCTGGCTTGTTGGGCTTGCGGACGGTGAGCAATGGGTAGCTCGCCGTCCGGTAAGGACCAAGCCCGGGTCGACGGCGCGTTGTGTTCCACGCGCGCCTCAAAGAGATGTCAGCAGAATTGACGGGGTCTGTTAGGGCCAATGCCTGCCGGGGGTTCGAAGAAAACCGATAGGGAAATCGTGGCCCCCGGCAACAGGGCAACCGAAGGTACACGGGTGGGTTTTAGTCAGTAAGAGTCTGACACGCCCTCCCGCTCCACCCAGAGCGGGAGAAGTTATTTGATAATTTCCCACCCAAAAAAAAAAAAAAAAAAAAAAAAAAAGGGCTGGCTTGTTCATTGGCCAAATAATTAGCATTGCCATTCAATGTGGCAATGCTGCCAGTCTGGGCACGTTTCCGGTTGACAGCAATACGGTCGACGTCTTGTTTTTGTATAGTAAGTTTTTAATTTGGTATTACCTAGTGTAAACGGTTAGTTGTTGTTATAATTATTTTGCTTCTAGTAGAGCCTGGTAACTTTGCCACTAACCATTTCTGAAGAACAAGCGCCTAAACGTCGTGAAACAGGAGTCTCTTCATAAACGCTAATGTATAGTAGTTATAAGACATTGCCATAAATACAACGCTTGTTATACAAATTGGTGTTGCCATTTTCTCTCGACATGCAACATATGTCCTCAGTCAGGAACTACACAGTAACTTTGCCCACTTAAGGCTCCCACAGAGAAGCGATTCTGGTAGAAAATTTATATGAAAACTTCACGGAAATTGTTTTACAGGTGTCTATTTGGTAAAATTAAAGCTTAAATGACACATAGATTGGAAATATTAATTAGAAAAGTCCTCATAGATGTCTATACATATTTTAGACTCTCGCTTCTTTAATACGATAAACATGCAGTCATCCAAAGGATCCTAAAGCTCCATAAAAGGGACATCATTAGGCACACACGTCATGCGAATAAATCTCATTAAGGCGACGATAACCGACTTCTAATGATTTTATACAGAAGATTACGTGTCTAAACGAGTAGTGTTAATGACTTGGAAAAAATATATGTTAAATTAGACCATTTTCTTAAAAACTTATTACAGGAATATTTTGGATTATGTTTATATTACATAGTGAAATTAATTTGTAAAGTTATGTCTAACGCGAATAAAAAACTGAGAATCACGCAAAATCTATCAAGCGTATTTTTCTAAACCCTTCACTATTTTAAAGATAATTTAATTATTGATATTTTAGTATACGTGTTTTATTAAAATATGTTTTGTTTTATGTATAACAAATTAAAAATGCGTCTAATTTGGGACAGTGCTCCTTGATGGGCGAGTCCTATTACTGACTGGACGTACGACGCGTTGCATGAGCTCAGCAGAACACGCAAGCTAACCACTCAAGGTCACAGGCATATATCTGCGTCTTAATTTACATATTTGTGAGTAAATGAGGATACAGCCGGTATATTTTGTAAAAATTTCACCTTGTTATTTTAGGTCTTAGCTTGAAGTGAGCTGTCATTCCACCCTGATAGGGATTGGCAGCTCATTTCACCTAAGTTTTCACGGCAGCCGATGTATTCTGTGAAAATCTCTATACGAAGAATATACCAGCTGTATCCTCAAAATCTCACACAGGTGTCTGACATAAAAATAACGTTACATCAAGTGACCGAGCAATAATATGGTGGAGGTACGTTTAGTTGTAATTGCTCGAAAGTTTTACTATCGATACCACGACCGACCTCTATAAATCAGAAAGTTATTTCGTTATATTTTAGTGTGCTTAATGAAATTCTATGGGTTTTAGTGCGTTTTGTATTTAAAGAATAAATCATTACTGCTGTTACAGGCGTGTATTTATAAAATAATCATGATAGAAAGTGTTCGGACGACGTTGTGTTTAGCTTTTGGTACACACGGCTACACATCAAGCTATACATTTCACTATTGAGAGCTGAAGACGATGTAATAAATCATCTTCACCGTTCAACATTTTTATCGAACCTTCAAACTATAATTACAATGTCAAACCAAAGACGAAATAGCAGAAAAATTAAAAAAAATACGCGAATATCAATTACAGTGTCGGAATGCAAATTGGTACGAAAAAAATAATTCACGGTGCATCGTCGCGGTCCGATGTAATGGCATCATGCATGGGTAATAAATGATAATCAGGCCCTGGGGACGAACTGGGTACAGCGACCTATGTGACTGGATGTGGTTAGGGACATGTGGCGATAATGATGATAATCATGTAATATGTGATAATTTGTGGTCTTGATGGATGTTTACTGTATGATTTTGGTAATAAATATGTCATGTGTTGAGGCGGTATTATTGTTTACCTATTTCAATAACAGACAATGAAATGCAATGTCGACAGACTGCTTTCATCAAAATGCAGAAGAAATTGTTTTTAAGTTTTTTTTTTACTAAAAGGACAAGAAATGCAAGGAAAATCCAGACTTTCGATTTAATTTGTCGACTATCTACCTTGCTTTATAGAAAATATAGTATTCTTACCACAAATATCGACCTGCACATCTAAAATTACACACACAAGTATTGAAATACTGTCTAAAACACCATTCGTCGGCAGCTGCTCTCCGGCTGTTTGTAAGTATTGTTCCCACTTTATTTAACATCAAAAACCCTACCGCATCCAGTCACCCCTAAATCTATGCACTGCCTTGTCACGCGCTCATGTCTGCCCGATCCAAGATTGCAGAGATGGTCACTCAACGTCCGCACCTCGGGGCAAAGCTGGTACCATTAGGCTATTACCTATCGACCATGTATTTGTAGACCACTAGAGACCGCTGAAATTACCGGAGTTTAGGCTTTTATGTAGTAAAAAAAGGTTTTATTTTTCACGACTGTGTGGAAATGTATGGGAACAGCACTGTTCTTTAGGTAATGAGAATAAAAACTAACTCGAGATGCCTTTAAGCTACCATAGATGGTCAGTTCTGCTACCATCAGCTTGCACTGACTGGACAGGTCCATTCTAATCTGTGTGGTTCTTTCCTCAAAATACCATTTCAGACACTAATCTACATGGTCCTCATATGGCCTAATTGCGTAATACAACACAATCACAATTTGTTTCGATTTGAAACAGATTTCTAATCCATTGCTTCATAAGTTGGAAAAAAAAATCTGTTCAACAACGTAAATAACGCAATGAATGTTGTTGAAATGTCAAAATGAAACAAATTTCGCGAAATTGTTTACGAAAATGAGTTACGCAATTAGGGTACAGGATTATGTTTGGACTTTAAAAGAGACTGCGACCTCTCGAGTTTGTTTCGGCCTTTCTTCTCAGAGTAGTCAGATAGGAAACGACCTCATCTAGCTTATTTTTAATATTTCTTAATATGACGTGTAAAAGTGATTCCGATATCCTATTTACAGAATAATCAATTTCATTTAAGATCGTCTGATATGAAAAAAATCAGTACTACTATCGTGTCAGGCTTACAGCTTCTAGAACGTACTATTAGAAGCAAATTGTTGAAACCGAAAAGTCTCATTGATTCTTGTCTGGTTCACGCATTTGGACAGACCGATCGAATCGGATTTGTCTGTTCAGATTGATTTATACATATATATATGTACAAGCCGAGCGCTCAATGGCTTTCCCATCAACAAAAATTACTAACTTCTATATAAAATTTGATCCGTCCTTAGTGCTCACCCTCGAAAAGGGTCATCGAAACGATCAATTGCAATTGTCAATTTTTACGTGATTGATACACATTGCTGCGCAAATTGATCGTCTACCAAATTCAATTGAAGCGATTGACAATATTACTACAATACAAATCGATGGCAATTGATCGTTTCGGAGACCCCATACTACAAAAATAACTCTTGTGCAAAAATGCTTCTAGGCCCAGTCTCTATAGGCTGTCAGTGAATTTAAGTTTTTATTAAGAAGATTAATAAGTGATGCCTACCAAAATGTTGAACACCTTTTATAACTCATCCATACCATCTTACCTCCAAAACAAATGACAAATGGTTACCGAGAATCGAATACACAATCGATTCCCATTCGCACCACATAATCGATTCCAATAATAGCATCAAGCTGATGATTAGCACTGTATTGTACAAGTGAGCACATACGCACCGCGGTTTGACAAATGAACGTTCATACACGCGGACAGGCAGACTGTGGATGTTAATAATAAATTGTGCTGAAAACAACCAATGTTCGCGTTGTGTGTGTGGTGGATGCAAGCTATGAGCGACATTGGTTGTAATTATTGTGATAGGATTGTTGTGGCGGGTGTAAATGTAAAGGCTGATTATTTAAATAATAAGAAATGATAATTTTTACAAGTGCACTGTTTGATTCTGGGACCAGTGTAATCGCAAAGAAGCCACATTATTTCAAAGTAAGCCCGTGTAAGTAATTAGTAAGCCCGTGATTTCAAAGTTATATAATAGTTGTAATAGATCGTATTAACTATTTTAAATAGAAACAATGTTAGTGCCTATTTTTCACAAATTATCCATTTGAGAAGCCTATTTAAAATGTATAATTATTTTAAAATAAAAAACGTTTTAACAACAATTTATTTATTTAACCATTTATGCACACACATAAACATACAAGAAAAAGAAACAGAAAAATACGTACAAAGGCAAATGTGACTACAGAATTTGAGATTTTGGCGGATTTTTTTTTCAGTAAATCGCTACCGCTTCACTTCCAAAGTACCTCACCACATCTATCTACAGCTAATTGTATAACAGAATTAACTATGAACGGAATGTTAATTTATGCACATATAATTAAATAACATTGCTTTACTGTTTGTTTATCGAAGTGTATAAACTTTACCGAGATTATTTTATGACCATAGGATTATGTTAAGTTAATAAAAGTGCCAGATGTTTATCAAGACAGTGGTTAACGACCTCTGGTTATGGACCCTCGATGTATGTGACGTCAGTTAATGAGAAATTGTTAATTTTGCATAATATACGACTTATTAATGCTGCGTCTAAAGATGGGTGCATAATGTTGCAACACGCATTGTAACTAAGGTCTATTTATAATATAACCTTGTTTCCAATTGATGTTATTTCCATTTAAACAAACATCAACTTTACGCAAGTGTAAATAAAGTTGACCAGCTGACCAGCACTGTTGAAAAAGTCATAAAAAATATGAAGTTTGTAGCGCAAACTGAACCTTAGATATGTGTAGGTATTAAAGTTGTTTTTCCTAAAATTTGTGTTTGTTTACATGTTCGGCAAACAAATTGCGAACGCAGATTCGTCGTGCAACAAAGTTTGTTGTATGGACTGTGATGCGGAAGTATAATTTGATTGTCCGATATAGTCTTAAGAGCGGATTTCACAAATGAAAATGAAAAAAAGAAAGAAAGAAAAATATTTTATTTGGGACACGCACGGGAAATACAGACATTAATAAAACATGAAATAAATAAAAATAAGAAAGGAGCATTTTAAACTAACAAAAAAATTGTAACGACCTGTGCGAGGCCAAAAAGGTCCACATCTCAGAATAATGCTGCGATATTTTAATAAATACCGCGGCGCTGGTATTCGTGGTGAACGTAATCAGCACTTCTAAACCGCGTTCAAGAGCTGTCAATGTCAAAAATCCACAACAATTTTGACACTGACAGCTGTTGAACGCAGTTTAGATGTGCTGAACGCGTTCAGTTTCATTGGTGAAATTCGCGCTAAATGTGTGTTATAATTATAAATATGATGTACTTTTTTCCCCTCTTGAATTGGTACGTACATACTATACAGAAAATAGTTCAAGCTGTGGTGGAAAGTCCTTAAACTATCAAACCGGTCGACACAACCTTTACATGTTGGCCTGAATTACATGCCCACAATGTGTATTACCTACAATTCACAATAGCTTAACACAATAACCTATTACTTCAACTAAGGGGCGGTATAGAACAGCCCTGCGTCAAACCACAATGTCGTATTGTGTAGACACGGACTTACAATAATATCCATAATGTCCATGGTACATTACACCAATAGCTACATAAAGGTGGGTACTGACCGGTGTTACGGGTCGTAGTCCCAAAATCCGTATAACATACTCGTTTCGAACTCTTTGCTCGCCCGCGCTCCAGATTCTAAACACAATAAGAAATCGACGCGTGTGGCACGTGTGCTCGTGACGGCTTGTCACGGGCGTACTGACTGAACCGCGTAACACTCAAAGGGATTCGCCAAAAAACCGACAGCGGGCGGAGCACTCGAAACGAGCAACGAGCGGCTCGCTGATCGCGTGTTCACGCTCGTTTCCACGTACTGACCGCACGAATGCTCGCTTTGTAACATGTTACATTACACCCCGTACCACACCGATCAGTACCCACCTTTACACGTTGTAGATACACACGTAGACGGCATCTAAGGACGAAATATCGCCTGTAATTCGAAGCCTTACTAGGTTCAATTAATGTGTAATTTCATGGTATTTATGTTATAAATATTTCCACATTATCTTGCCGATCTGGTAAGAAAAACTGCCGTCACCCGAGTGCCTTCCCACGCGAGTAATCGGAATTAATCGAGGGAAACTGATTACTTAATAGTAACGTAGGTGATTCACTTGCGACGTTGTAATCCATAATAATGTCATTGCGAAATTAATGTCAAGCGTTTGATGTCAATATGTTCTGGTTACGATATATTTACTTTAATAACTGTTATCATCAACATTCAACAGTAAGTTCTGTTTGGAAGCAAAATATCTGTGTGATGAACCGTTGAAATCATAGATATATATCTATAATAGTTTAAAAAAAAACAGTGGCACTCCAGGAGTGCCGACAGAAGTGAAAACTTGAGAAAAAATCGGCAGTCTTTTACTCCACGCACTGCGGTAGTCAACGCGTTGCATTCTTTCACTCCACGGTGTCGGTAACAGGTCGCGAAATCAATGGATTAGTCCCATCTCAAAAATGCCCAACACGCCTGAAGAAGTTTTCACTTCAATAATACATCTATGGCTGAAATGATGGCTGACGGATGTGTAGAGTTTGTGAGTTTTTATGAGGAAGTCTTCCGTAACGTATAAACGCGTTAAAAAAAATACATGTTTTAGAGGTTATGAGGCACTGAGTGTAAAGTTCACTCATCCTCCATACAAAAGGAAGGATCCTCCGATCAGACATTTTTGTGTCTAGTGGGTTACTGCCCGAAGATTGATGTCGGGACATTGTACACACGGCTACACATCAAGCTATACATTTCCATTATAAGCTGACCTCGCATTGTACGGAAATCTTATACAATACGAGATCAGCAGAAACTGGAAATGTATAGCTTGATATGTAGCCGTGTGTACTAGGGCTGATCAAAAAGTAATTATAATCGGTTATTTTTATTTTTGCTCGGCGCCTATGTGTCCGAGCGTGATGTTAAATAGCCTGTAGCCTTCCTCAAGAATTAGGCTACTAAATGCAAAAATATTTTTTTAAATCCGACTGGTAGTTCCAGAGATTACCACGTTCAAACATCTTACAAAAAAACTCTTCACCTTTATTATTAGTATAGAAAATATGAACCGATTATCATTACTTTTTGATCAGCCTCGTATATGTATATGCTGGTTGCGCGGTAAATTCTGTTTGCGCGATGCAGGATTTGTACGTGTCATTAGTCAGATTTTTAAATTTTTATTTATTATTATTAATTACAACGGTTATACACCAGTAACAGTAACTAATTAATTTCAAACTATTATATAAATTACAATTTCATCTTGATTGGTAGGTACAGTATTAATATGAAATAAAAACAACAAAAAAGAAAAGAAAAAAATACGTTTCGTTAGGTTACAAATTATTAGGCAAATATTTACATACAATGACTTTCACAAAATCTCTAGCACAATAACGTGGTTTACATGTGCTGATATAGATGCCGCCACAATATAAATGAATTCTGATATTTTTATGGCTGTTCATACACACGGCTACACGTCAACCTATACATCTCGCATTGCATAGGATTTCCGTACAATGCGAGGTCAGCTTATACTGGAAAGGTATAGCTTGGTGTGTGGCCGTGTGTACCACAACCGACCCCATAAATTCAGAAAAAAATAAACAGGCCATGTAGGTACTTTTTCTCTTGGTGCTAAAATTTTACGAGTCTGCTCATCCTAGGCTAGTACATAATATATAATCTTTTAAGTCAAAGACCGCAGATTATCATAAAGCTATGGTAATCTCGTATATTCAGGTCCGAGATTGTGTTATCTGGTTACCTTATAAGGCATAGTAGGTATTCCGATGACTTACCGCGAGGAAAATTAATGGAATAATTAATTAATTTGTAGGCGCCGTTCTAAGTATAGAGATAGATTGGATAATTCTGGAGTCTAAATTAAGGAGAATAGGTAGGAATTAAGTGGAATACGTTTTAACCGACGTACGCACGGACGTAATAAAATCGCAGCGGTATTTTATCGCGCATTTGATTTTCAGTTTTCGGTGTTAAGCCCAAAAACAAACTAAACATTGTAGTTTAAAAATATGTTCTCCCATACCGAGATATACGTTACGGTCAATTCTCCAACTGCAAATGTAAGATTGTAATCATTAAAAAAAAATTGTATGATAAAACTACAAATTAACGATTTTCGGACTTTTTCCTTTACATGTGCTGTGAGACCTTGCTTCCTGAGGTCAACGGGAAGTACCCTGTAGGTTTTTTGCGAGTATCAAATATGTCGCATATATGGCCTTATTTTTTTATTGCGTTGACTTAGAGGTTTGATTTTTTAGAGCTCCAAGGGACTAACAGATGACATGACAGACTGACGGATGGACAGTGAAGTGACACTATAAGGGTTCCGTACCTCAAAAGGAAAAAACTGAAAAATAATTCCATAAATAAAACCAGAGAAATGTAACCACAAAATAATTGTAATAAATGCCACATAAATAAACCTTAATGGAACACAAAACAAATAGCCTCAGATAAAAGTCACCTTCCACAATCCACTACCTAGAAACACTACATCTAGTTCACAAATGCCATCTTTCTTCTGGAAACAGGAAAAGATCAAAAATAAAAGGCACGAGTCCAACAAATCTGCACCAGGAAGTACCATCGTGACAAGAGGGACAATTTCACTAAGAGGTGCGCGGGCGCATCCCGGTGAAACAAACGAGGGTTCGCTAGCGCCGCGAGCGCGCACAATGCATTGGCTGTGCAACTATTGGTCACTCACTCGAATAGTTTATTGGTGACTGGTTTTGGTATTGTTGTTTGGTTTGGTTGGTCGAGTTTTGAGTACTGTTCTGAATTCTATTCACAACACACAATTTAGGCCTTTCATATACCTATAAAGATGTCAACTCTGTATATAATCATAATCCGTTTATTTTCAGACAAAGTCCATTACATAAAAATTTAATTAAAACACAAACTTGACATAAAATCACACATAGGTACACAATAATATAATACTCAAACATTCAAAACAAAAAAAAAATACATACACAAACATGTCATTCAAATCAAATCAAATATAAAATACATACAAATGTCATAAAAAAAAAATATATATATATGATCGAACTAGAATGTAAGGCTTAAGGCTTGTGCAGACCAGCGCGACACGCGACGCGACACAAAGGCACCGCCCGTCGCGCGACGAGCGGTGCCTTTGTGTCGCGTCGAGTGTCGCGCTGGTCTGCACAAGCCTTTAATTGATTGATTCAATAGCTCAGAAACAGAAGTATGTAGTTATGATTAAAACTGCAACATCAATCAAAAGTGATGACAATCTTCTTATGCGTCCTATCGATGATTCCATTTATATACCTGTTTTAAATTCGACCAGAATTGGGCCACTTCCACAGCGTGACAAACATGTTTTCTATCCACCATAGTTGTTGTTTTCCGTATCCATATACCTAATGAAGAAGCACTTCCTAATTACAAGCTCGTTTGTTTAACATCAGCGTCTAATTGAAGCACACTTAATTAATTAACTGCTAAAGTAGAAGCAGCACTGGCAACATTACTCGTTTAATTAAACTTGCAACTTCCTAAAATTCTCGGAACAAGATCTCAAAGGATATTTCAAAGAACTGGTACTTTTATCATTCAGACGGTGAAAAATAATAATAAATACTAAGTAGAACTGAAAAACCAGTAAATAACATACATAACATAACGCCTTGTTTCTCCAAAGGCTTGGGCAGAGGACATCCACATTTCGCAAGTTATATGTTTAAGTCCCATGTAATAGGGGAACGAGCATAATTGCCATCAACAGGGCACAAATCCAGACTCCGGGCTGCTACTGTAAAATTCCAGATAGAAAAACCCAATAAAAACCATGAATTTTCAGCTCTCAGGCTATACAAGGAAAATGAAAGGGTACGCGCTATTAACAGGTAAGTTAGTTGCTCGTTCCAAAAGTGATATGGTTCCTATGGACAAGAACGGAGAAGCAACTACATGGTTGCTGGTTACATTGCTTTCGTGTCTAAAAACAAAATTTATGTGAGAACTGCAATTCATTAACCGACTTCCAAAAAGGAGGACGCGTATGTTTGTTTTTTTTTTTTTTTTTTTTTATGTATGTCCACCGATTTCTCCGTCATTTGTGGACCGATTTTGAAAATTCTTTTTTTGTTTGAAAGGGTAGGCTCCCAAATTGGTCCCATATAAATTTTATTAACTTTACTTGGGTAGTTTTTGAGTTAGCTTCAAAATACGTATTTTTTTCCCACTTAGTATGTAGATGATATGATAAGTTCTTGACACTGGTAGCAGGTAGTGGTATTCGAATGTGTGTGGGGTAGGTACCACAACTAAAAAGTGAAAAATAAAAACTTTTTACAAAAAAAAACAACCGACTTCCAAAAAAAACACTACAAAGTGAAAAATAACTTTAATTTCGGAAGTCGGTGGCAAAAAACGAAAACACAAAACCTAAGACACCGACTTCCGAAATTAAAGTTATTTTTCACTTTGTAGTGTTTTTTTTGGAAGTCGGTTGTTTTTTTTTTACCTTTTATACTACTTGTTTATGAAGTGAGAATCGAGAGAGATGATAATAGTGAAGTGGCAGTCGTGATATGTCCCAAGATTAGTCGTGATTTGTGAGCGGTGCCCACTGGGCTGTACTGAACTTCAGACGTCCAATATATAAAAATATATAGGTCTAGAAGGTATCACGAATGTATATCAGATGGAGAAGATATCAGTCTATCGGACTAGTAATCCATAAATTGTAAGGGTGGTATCATTTCTGTAGTGATACAGCCTACTTAGGACAGAATTTAGCAATCAATCCTAACAAATATTATAAAATACGAAAGTGATTTTGTTTGTTACATTTTCACGCTAAAACGGCTGAACGGATTTGGATTAAATTTGGCACACAGATAGACTATGACTTGGGTAAGGACATAAGCTACTTTTACATTCTGGATCGCAAACGAACTCACGGACAACAGCTAGTGCTTTATAAAATGAACTCCGGGCACAGATTTTACTCATCAAATTAAGTAAGAATAGTGAAAATATTTAGAGAAATATTAATTTGAAAAGGTGATATCTTTCGCTAGTCCAGTTACTGACTTAATAGGCTAAACGGTCGATCACACTATCGATTCAGGAATCCAACCAACTTAGATCCAACAAGACACGACTCTCCATAACTGCTTGGGAAATCTACATCGTATACTCAACGTTGCGTGGCTATATCAATTGGGACATTCTCGCAACAACAGCTGATTTCTATTGTTTTTTCATCTGCAGGCTTCTACGTTGGGATCTGGTTCTGAATAGGCGGATGGATGACGTAACATACGTGATCACATGCGTTTCTGTCATTATTTCATGATTTGTCGTGATTTATTTGTAGTCTTACTTGCTTTTTTTGCTTTAGTGTCTCAAGACTGTGTGTGATAACTACGATGGATGGTAACATGACGGGAAATGTAAGAATAATGCGAAGCCGAAGTTTTGGACCATCAAGATCTAAAATACAGTCGTGCGGCACGAAGAAGAAGCAGAGGGAATAATCATTTACTTTTTGATATTGATTGTTGATAATCATAGCCGATGTTTGGATACTGAAGATTTGGAAAAACATGTAAAAAAAGATGCCTCGGCATCTAGACAATTCTTCTACACTAATATTATAAAGAGAAAAGATTTGTATTTTTGTTTGTAATGAATAAACTCAAAAACTACTGGACTGATTTTAAAAATTGTTTCACCAGTAGAATGCTATATGATCACTGAGTAACATACATAACATATATAATTTACAAAAATATCACACGAGCTAAGCCGCTGGGGGAAGCTAGTGAGTTAATATTTTTTATATATTTTTAAATTATAGCATTAAGGAATACTTTGAATATAAGTCTTAAGCAAAACGTCTGATCTCATTCTTAACTCATGTAACACCTTTGCATACCATGTTTTATGCAAATAAATAAAACAAACGTAGATGACTACGCAATATTGACACAAAGTAATTAGTAAAGTAAGCCAACATAATCATACTTCTTTAATTTTACTACACATGTAAAAAAATAATTGGATAGATACATGCACAGATAGATACAGGAGATAATTTGGAGGCGAAGAGCAATTGGATAGCTATTTGTCAAGAGTATCCGTAACGATCCTGGATTGGAACGAAGCTTCGGGGAATTTGCCTATCGTTCGTTTTACGTGAGGTTAATCCATCTTTTAAACTCGGATTTAGTCAAATGGAAAACCATGGATTTGACAGTCGCCTAGCTTTGTATCAGAGATCAGCTGTAGGTAATATCTAAAGCAGTAGGTATGTTTCAAATCTTCAATTTGTTTATTAAAATTAGCAGCGAATAAAAGATAATGAACACTAAAGCTCGCCGTATCCACGCTCCTATAAAAATAATTATTTCCAAACGACTCTTGGGCTTTATCCCGTTAAGTCTATTACAAGGGTCTGTTTTACCATCAAACCGATTGTTATCACATTTACTTTCAATTTAACCATCGTTTGGTGCAGTAACAGCATAGTTAGCGATAACATCGTCACGGACGATGTCACATGGCCGATCAGCGGATACCACCAATTATTTCATTAGAGCCTATTACTGTGGCCCGGTGGCGCAATTAACTAAATTATTGTGAATAACTTTCTCTTGTTTTAGTTGGTTTGTTTTGTTATAAATATCAGTTTTATAGGATATGTTGTCCTTGAAGTTTGGGTTAGAACTGAATTCTCTGTTTGTTAAAATAATGTTATAACATTATTTACATTTCGTGTCGTAAATAGTTTTTCCCTACTCGTAGCTCTAAGTAAATAGTCAATTTAGATAAAAAAGAAACAAACAAGTCTAGGATGTTTGTCTTATGATTCGTTGACGACAATTTGGAGTTTTTTGTGTCTATTTCACGATCATAACACTTTGTAAATTGATGGGATTGTTATGTCAACTTAGATAGAATACAATAGGGATGATGCTTGGGTCAAAAAAGTAAAAAACTTTAGTCCATCAATCACATAATAAAAAAATATTAGACACGTATTTTTTGCTTTATCTTATTAATAAAAAATTACTTAGATAAAATACATTAAAGTTGGGGTGTGGGGGTCACTACGTCACAAGTAAGTATAAAATCTACATACTAGTGACGTCATGGCATATTTTTAGTCAATGTATCGCCGTAATCTTTTGACAATGTAAAAAAAAGAGAAAATACGTGTCCAATATTTTTAATAAACTAGCTGACGGACTAAAAAAATTTTGGTCATGAATTTCTATGAATACCTAAATGTATTTACTGCCTCTGACATCATTACATAAAACAAAGAATAACAAGATTAAAAACAATACTAGAATCCCGTTTCTCTTAAACACTAACTCCTTTAACCCCTACCCCATTTACCCCCCTTTATTTCCCCCATAACTCTTCAATATGTTCGCTCTTCACCTTCAGAGTTCCAGACCAGTCCAGCGGAATAATGAGGGGACATAAAGAGAAGCATAAGCAAATACATCGGCCATTCCTCGAGACATCTTGGACGCTGGCCAAATAACAAATATGCAGAGATTGCGGACATAATTTCTACATATGTCTGCAATATAAATATATACAATGTGGAGACAATAATACATTTATTATCATAAATGGAAACACTGGAAATACTAATGAATAAGAGTTTTTTGGAATTATCAAAAAAAAATCCTAGCATCGATCAAAAAGGGTTTATGAAGTGAAAATTTCTTTAGGCGCGTTGGGCATTTTTGAGATGGGAAAAACAATTTAACTCGCGACACCGTTACCGACACCTCATTTTTGTAAACGCGATTGTGCTCTTTATTGATATTAAATTACGGATCAATGTTCTATGCAAGTATTTTTACTTAAAAAGGTTTTGGATTTTTTTTTAATTGTTCAAGTTTTCACTTGCCACTGTTTTTTTTTATTGTTTCTAATGAACTAAACTGATGGTCCGACTATGGGTTTTGCCAATTTTTGACTAGCTATAATGACTAAACTATTGGATTTGATGCAATTTTCATGTGCAGATTGGGAACGGCATTATACAGTATGTTAACTAATGAAGCGCGTTCCCGTTAACCCGCAATAGCATCCATACATGCTTAAACAAATATTACCTACCATTCAAATAAAATGTTTTTTTTTTAATAATATTTTTTTACATAAAAAATTAAATTAATACGCAAAAGAAACACTGTACACGCGCACTTGTCTTTTAAGGCGAAAGCATTAGGGTAGCCCGATGTTTTTTGCAATTTGCAGGTCAGTATCAGGTTGTATGTAGATCTAAATATGATTCACGGCCGTATCAAATATTTGTTTATAGAATTATAATCATAAAAATCATCAATACAACTATCTAAGTTCATACAATCCTATTGAATGAGTATTTCATGAAATCATGACATTTTAGGATTATTCTAACATAAGGAGTAGTTGAAGCTCATTCTATAATGATTATAATTCTGTATATGCCATATTTTTGTTATGGGCATCCCCCTTAACGTGGAAGGACAAGTGCGACAAGTGCTTCTTTTTGAAAGGTAATATTTTTTTTTGCAAGTATGGACGCTATACTATTACGGAAACAGACAACAGACAGCGGTGGCAGGGACATCGACGCGAAAATTGTTACCATGGATTCAGTACATGGTTCTGAACCCCCCCTGCGTTGAAATTTTGGTCGGTTATTTAAACAAAATCTGCTGTTTCATAGGAAAGAGCAATACCTACGCGGTCAAAATGTATGGAACTGCAGATTTAAAAAAAATAACCGACGAAAAATTTAAACGCAGGCTGGTTCAGAATTATGTACTGAATACATGGTAACAGTTTTCGCGTCGATGTCCCTACCACTCTGTATACGCAGTTTAAGTTTGTCGTACCTTGTTTATAGATGCAGCAATATCTGCCCTTTTATAGTATTACTGCACTTATAAATTTTTATTTGAGAGTGAAACCGTATAATGGATCAGATAAATCCACGATAAATCGGTCTACATTTTAATATTCCACAAGCCGAGTGCTTATCGAATATGAATTGGCTTCTTCAAATATTACAGTTTATGACTCACTTAGGTCACGTACAATTTTTATTGCTTTCATCCTTTTCAATGAGACATTAAAGTTTGCACTTCAAACCATAAAAAATACATTTCTAAGTCCTTGACTTTTACTTCGAAAGGGCCTCGTAAATTCACAAAAATCAATCATTGCCTAGCCTTTTCCCAACTATGTTGGGGTCGGCTTTCAGTCTAACCAAATGCAGCTGAATACAATTATTTTACATGAAACGATTGCCTATCTGACCTTCACAACCCAGTTACTGGGTAACACGATACTCCTTGGTAAGACGGGTTGTCAGAATTTTGGGCTTCTGACTACCCGTAACGACTGTCAAAGATGTACAAATTGACAGGCGGTACCAACGGCTTAACGTGCTTTCAGAGGCACGGAAGGGTTTCGGTATGTAATGGTCACCCATCCACGGACCGACCTCGGCAAGCGTTGCTGAACCTTGAAGATCGACCCGTGCGGTTGTTATTATTTAGTCACAAGCTCTCGTAAATTCACAAAAATAAAAGAAATAGTATAAAGTCCCAAAAGTTGTTAATTAATCCGATCCAGCCTGTCCCTTGCTGTCCTCCACCAGCGACGTCCTAAGCCGAGGTCCGTACCCCACAGGGGGGCCCTTAGCGTGTAGTCGCTTAGTTTCTAAGTTTTATGCCCTGGCTGGAGGCCTTAATTTATTGAGGCAGCTACAGGAAAGTCCGGTGAAGCAGCCGACAACCTCCTAGGTTGACCTGCAAGACGACTTTACAAAAAAAAAAAAAAACAGTAGTAGGCAACTTGCCGTGTTAGAAGTCAGAGATATTGTGAGAGCACCGGTTAATGGCGCTGTCAACATGCGATTTATGTCTTTATTGTGCGTCTGCAATAAATAACTTGGTCGTACTATATTTAACATTATGTTGTAAATCAAAATGTAATTGGCTGTCCTGAAATCATTGTTAGGTAGGGTAAATATTATGTAGTAGATTGGGGATACGTAGTTTTATTGTTTTGTATTGTAAGGTCTTCGGTGGCCAATAAATAAAAAAGGCATATTTTTTTTTTTTTTTACTTAAATAAATAACTCATAAAAACTAACAATACTAACCTACTTTAAGCACCATTGTTACTAACACTGAAATACTAACAAAAATATGGACCTTATAGCCTGAAGTAAAATTTTTTTTTTTCAATTTCTTTCGCTAATAAAATTAAGGTTGCAATATTGAATCCTGAATTTAGAAATTCAAGTAGTGCAAAGATTTAAAAAAAGAACGTGTTTTGTTCAATTATTAACATAATTATAGTAAAATAGCAAACAGTAACTTGTATTCAATCACTGATAAAGATAACCTTTCCAATTTAAAAACTGTCAAAATAGAATCACCAAAATACTTAGATAGCAACAAAAACTTAAATTAATATCTCATAGTTGAAGTAACAATGAGACATTACCTCTCTCACTAATTCTCATAACTCCATACTTTCCATTTTATATAACAGAGCGAACAAAGCTTTTCAACCCGTTTTGAAGCGCATTCAAAACGTGAAATATTATTAAAACTAGCAACTAGTTCAACAGTTCACCTGAGTGAAAAGTTTTTGTGGGAACTGCCGACAGTTCTATCATATGGGTGAGATCGACCGTCAGTTGTGTAATATGTTTTTGTAAAATAATTTTAAGTTTTATTTCACTGATCTAAATTGTATGCGTCACTTCCGATTTTCATTTGAAATTACAAAAATGGAACAGCTCCTTTAAAACTGCGTTCATTTGTTTCTTGCTTTCGTATAACTACACTAATTGATTTATTTCTGTACGGATTTTAATTTATGAAACCAAATTAGGTGCATTTTATGTTATTTACAAGCATTTATTTTTTTGGTTCGGTGTCCATTTCTTGAATTTCTACCAAGGAACTTTTTGGTAACTGCTTGGAATCTCGTTCAATTCAATGTCAAATTAGATTGCTAATTTTGTCTTGACTTCTTCAGTTACAATTTAAATAATATTACATGGAATCTTTCACACCTAACCATCAATACCATCATAATATTATATCCCTTTACCAGTACTAGCATAATCAGCCTATAATGTTCCCACTGCTGGGACATAGGCCTCTCGGTGAGAGGGAGTGGGCCGGAATCCACGCGGACCCAGTGCGGATTGGTAGATGTCACATGTCTTATAATTTTTGGTTCTAGTACTAATAACGCCCAAATTCCGCAAAACATCACCACTATATTATCATAACAGTGTTGATACTAATGAGCGGGAACATTGTAACTATTGTGAACATCCTCCAATTTAGCAGCTCCGTGTAACCCGAACGTGAGAGTGTAAATACCCGGCGGATATGAGGTGTCACGGGGCCCGCTCGCGAACCCCGCTGTACAAATTGGGTGTCAAAATGTTTAGATAAGATAATTTGGACAATTTGTGTTGTAGGTGATAAAGTATGGTACGGTAGTGTTTTGTTTATCTGGAATGTGTTGTAAATGTTGTAATGTATCGTTGTTCTGATTAGGCATTGATTGTGGATGTCTTTCAAGTATGATGGCCTAGATTTTTGAAGTGAAAACTTCTTTAGGCGCGTTGGGCATTTTTGAGATGGGAAAATACAATTGAACTCGCGACACCGTTACCGACACCTCATTTTTGTAAACGCGGTTGTCCTCTTTATTTATATTACGTTACGGATCAATGTTCTGTGCAAGCATTTTTACTTTAAAGGTTTTAGAAGTAGTTTTTCTTGTAAAAGGGATTGTGCTGTTTATTTAGATAAGGTTACGGACCAATGTTCTATACAAGTATTTTTCTTCCAGCAAGGCGATCTTGTTCAAGTTTTCACTGCTGTCGGCACTCACGGAGTGACACTGTTTTTTTTTCTATACACATGTTTGGAGAGACGAAAATATTTAATTCAGAATTTCTAGTCGAAGACAGTTTATTCTGTAATCTGTTGGGAACAGTAGGTATAAGAAAAGAAATTGAAATCAGAACTTGATACAAAAGGGGGAAAATGACAAATATTATCTCATTCAAGAAAATACAGAATTTATGACAGGTTGATAAATTATTTTTTTATTGTGTTACTCATAATCCAATTTTTTATGAAGATAATTTACTACCTATAAAGTAGTTGAGTTTTTATCATTTTATAGATGCGTAAAATGCGTAAGAACAATAAACTAGAAACTACTGATAGTAGCCGTTTAGTAATTTGTCTAACAGTATCTTATCAAAGGACAAAATATATGACCTTATTAATTTAAAACATTGCGTGAACATTAAAAACAAATGACTAGCCAAATCACAAACATCGTCTATTTTCTATTCTAGGCTTCGTCGTCTTCCAGGCCTTCTGCAAAGGTTTCTTCACTTACTCGAATAACAATCGATATTCACCCGAGTATTCGATTTGAAATAAAGTTTTATTTGGCGCCGGGATATCGCGGTAGTGGAATCTATCGGCCGTTATCGATACCCGGCATCGGAACAGGCGGCATCTAGCGGGCATTGGCGTGAATCAGATGGAGTGCGTCTTTCCATTACTGAACAATCGTTATAGATAACTGGAGACCGAGATCGGAGTACGGTTCGGTGTCGGCCTGCATTATTTACTTTGATAAAGTAACATAGTTGCTGAAGTAGAACTTTGTTTATAGCGATTTTGAAGAGACACGACAATTAATCAGTGTTATAAATGGTGGTGTCTCTTCTGTTCAGACTTCAGACAAATTGTTCGCATTATACGAGTAATATTTTAAACATAAAATATGAATAGGTGATGACGAAGATGAAGGCCCTTTAAAAAATAGAAAACGAGCAACATGCAATGAAGACAATGAATGAAACAGAGGGCTAAAGAAAATGAAAAATATTAGGAAAAGGTGAGCGATCAGATAAATGAAGGAGTTCAGATAAGATCCTAATGTAATAATAAGACGGAGTGAGGAAAATAACAAGAAACAGGAAGGCAATATAGAAAAGGAAGCTGTATATCGAACAGTGAGTATAGCTAGTTAACTACATAATAATCAAATGATTAATTAATACACTGCCGATATCTTCACAATCAGTAAACGTTGTTTCAGTACACAAACTGAACATTACGTATTGAATATTCAAAAATAAAACAACAACCTGAAATTTACGCAGATAAAGTTTTACGTAACGTTCGTTAGCCATCATATTACTGTTTTTGTGAACAGCGGATCGGAATGAAAACATAATTGAATGGCTTTTATTCGGAAACATCCCGATATGAAACGATTTATTTGCCGATATTATTTGAATATGAAATTGTAATTTCCATGTTTACCTGTTTTGTTGGAGCTTTAACAATGTTCCGTTGTTTTGTTAGTTTTTGGTTATTGGCTGTTCTCTAATTAGTGATTTAAATTGATTTATGAAGTGGTTAGTGATCAATTGGTTGTTATTCGTCCAGGTTCTGTTGTTCTAGAATGATATTCATGGAGTGATTTTTCACATCTCTGACATCAAGTCTCAAATTTACAAAATAAATAGCAAGTCATAAAACTCGAAGTTAAAAAGAAAAGAAGTAATTCTATCAAGGAAACAAAACGAATCACCAAACGATCCCTGGTGAAAGAAAAGTATATAACACTGACAAGAACACAGTACTAGAAAGAAACGAATAATATTGTAATAGAGAATTAAAGTTCATTGTGTATATTTACGTGTTTCTACAGTTGATTTGCTAACATATTAAATTACTATGATGAATAACATGATTACTGACTAACAATACCTGTTCGCACGTGATTATTGCAAATTGTGATCCCTTGAACTTTTTGAACCCTTATATCATATAATTCTATATTAAAGCTATTGTAAATTAACGCTATTGCAGCATTACCTTTACAGTTTTAGAAATAAAGTTCAGATTACTTGCACAATGTTGAAGCTGTTCTCTTTAATTCGGAATGCACAGTATGTTTGATCAATAGATCACCACTCATTACTCTACTGCCCAACTTGTTGCGAAGTCGATAATCATATGCTGCACGGCATACGCCAATGTTGGATGAGAATCTTGCCTTGTTATAGATTGGCCGATATTACCAATAGTTTGGCAAACCTTGCTTATATTATTCCATACATCCCCTGCATAACTACTACTTATATGAAAAAAAAGTACAAGTACCTAATTATTTTGTCAAATGCAATTCGATAGTCAGCAGATGAAATTAAGTAAATATTTGCCAAAACGTTTCACTATTTTTCATAGATTTCTTCAAAACTCAAGAGCAGGAGAAACCAAAAGAAAAGTCGTAGGTATTTTATAATAAATTATAAAACTAAACACATGGACATCACATGGACATCATGGTCATGGGCTATTACATGGGACTTAAACATAACTGGCGAAATGTCCGTACCTGCTACAGGGACACCTCTGTCCAACCTTTGGGGGAAACAAGGCGTGATGTTATGTTATAAATCTAAAAGATACTGCTTTTAGATGTATTAAAAGGTCTTATCAATGAAATGCATTCTCATTCCAACAATTTGTTCAAACATTTGATCCAAAGTTAAGTCCAATCCGCTGGAGAGGCTCGATTGCATAATGCACAAGTAATAGTAGGTAAGTATGAAACTTCTCTTGGGTAATACGGTCTCGTTTAATCATAAGCCCGCACTTGTAATCGCCTTTAAAGACATATTGGTTATATTTGCCTCTGTGTAGCTAATATAAACGAAACTTGTTGTTTGTGACCCTTTTTCATGTGATAAAGAACAAGTAATGTGATAAAACGATATTGTAATTTTTAAAAAGGAACATAAAATAAAAGAAAACCGGTTTTTATTTATCGTTTTGACCGAAAACTGGTGCATTCACCTTAAGGTGCTCTCTCACCGCGAGCATTCGCCTGTAGTGTAACAGTTCAGATTCGAGCATTACATCAGTGAGGGAGAAGAACCGAGCATTACAAAGCGCATTGTCTGTAATATTTTGATACAACGTAATGCTCAATATCGAATTTGAAATGTTACATTACAAGCTAATGCTCGTCAGTCAGGGAGGCAGTATTGTAACATAATGCTCCAAGTCGAATCTGAAATGTTACATTACAAGATAATGCTCGTCAGTCAGGGAGGCAGTATTGTAACATAATGCTCCAAGTCGAATCTGAAATGTTATATTACAAGCGAATGCTCGTCAGTCAGGGAGGCAGTATTGTTACATAATGCTCCAAGTCGAATCTGAAATGTTACATTACAAGCGAATGCTCGTCAGTCAGGGAGGCAGTATTGTAACATAATGCTCCAAGTCGAATCTGAAATGTTACATTACAAGCTAATGCTCGTCAGTCAGGGAGGCAGTATTGTAACATAACGCTCCAAGTCGAATCTGACATGTTACATTACAAACGAATTCTTCCGGTGAGGGAGCACCTTTATGTTTTCAAATTGAAAGTGTAATTGAGCCAAATTAAGGTGAAGAATTTGATAACAATTAATTAATAACATCGCCTTTTCAAGAATTCAAAGTACTTATTGATGATTTATGTATTGTGTTAAAGCCGTCACAGACGTAGCTATAATATATTTTAATGTAAGTCATAGCTGCAGACGGAGCTATAATATATATTTCTAGTACATCACAAAAACTACGCAATTTTTTTTTTTTCGGTTGGTCATCTCATATCTGGTCTCTATCGACCGTGGCTATTGAACCGGGCAATCCTGTGGATGCATTAAGCTGCTACACTTATTGCATCCAGCCAGGGCACACATATAAACTAAGCTAAAAGCTTAGGACAAACGTTCGCTAAGGGCACCCCCTGCGGGGTACGGGCCTCGGCTTAGGGCGTTATCCGGAGGGAGGACATCAAGGATGGGACGGGCTGGATCAAAGTTTTGATCATGATTATTAGTCGGGGAATTACTACGCAAAAAAAAAGTATAGTAATATATATTATAGCTACGTTTGTGATAGGCTTCATAGATAGTGCAATCCACGAAGACGCGCCCCACTCCGCTCCACGCCGTACTAGAGTTCAGCTTACAGTACAGTAATCGCGGAGTGGGGCGCGTCTTCCTGGATTGCACTATCTATACTAAGTATAATAATTTAATGAAAGTAATCCTGAAAGTCGTTGGTCATGTGGTTACAAGCGCTACTGCTGAGCATGAGGTCCTGGGTTCGATTCCCGGGTCGGGCAAAGTGTTATTGGGTTTTTCCATCAGGAATTTCTCTGTAGCAACCCGGAGTCTGGATTTGTGCCCGGTTGATGGCAATAGGCTCGCGCCTTATTACATGGGACTTAAACATAACTGGCGAAATGTGGGTGTACTATAGGTACACCTCTGCCTGACCCCTCGGAGATTACATGCGTGATGTTATGTTATGTAATCATGGATTCAGCATAACGTTTCATTTCAATTTCGCAGTAAGTTAATTATTTAATTGAATACCACGTCCGCATTCGCTAAATAATTTAGCGGATTGAGTTCCAGGATCATTTATCACAATTTCATTTAAAATGTATTCAACAACAATTTATGTTCAATAATACAACTAGAACCGGTTCTAACGCCACAAAACAACTCACTCACAATTAAATTAGAAATAATTCCAATAATTTTCTTATTTACTGAATCCTGTTTAATAAGAGAAAACTTAGTCTGGACGAATATGCATTTTATTTACATTAATTAATGTTTATTTTTGGTCGAAATCTGAATGCTACTGTGTCAATTTGGGACAGGTCTCGTAGCAAGCGATTTATAAATGGGTTATTCATTAAACTTGTGTCGTAGTGTTGTTACTACTGCTTAAAAAACTACCCAAGCAAAGTTAGTAAAATGTGTATGGGACACCGCGCAAGCTTCCTCTACGAAATAAAAAAGAATTTTCAAAATCAGTTCACAATTGACGAAAATAAAAACATACAGACGAACATACAACCTGCTCCTTCTTTGAAGTCTGTTAAAAAAGGGATTGTTTGCTTGTTTCCTTTTTTAAATGAAAACTCTTACACATATATAACAGACGAACCATATATGTATTTCACACATACAATTTTTTTCTTATTGGAGTCAGTTTGTTTATACTTACTTCAAATATATTTTGCAACTATGTTATCTGTTAGATTCCTTTAAGAGACCGACAAGAAACCAGTGACAGTGATTACTATTCTATCTTTCTTTACACTCGACGTCTTGCTGTGCATGAATTCATAAAATACTTCCCGGGGGGCCGGGCTCTGCTAACCACGAAAGGAAAATGACCGATACATATTTATTTTTACTTAATACGGCATCTCATAGACATTCAGGGTGCACGCTTCAAATACTTATCGTGTCTAGCTCGTGCTACGGCTGCTCAGTAAGGTTTTTCGTCCCGTAATGACAAAATATGTAAGCAATACATGGATATCAATGACTTTATTTCCCTATTTTGGTAACGTATTTTTTTAACATTCATTGTCAAAATTTATTTTTGAAGTTTAAAATTGTTCGTGTCGAGCCTTAACAAAAATATTTGGGGTCGATTTCCAGCAAAAACTGATGCAGTTTATTAAGAAAAAGATATCAAAAATAAATTTTATATTCGACAGGTTCGTGGCTCACGCTTGCGTAGACGTATCCCACACTTGTGACTTAAGACTCCTGGCTAGGTTAGCGAGAGACACAGCGGACAGCGCATATCTGTGTCCGCTGTGTCTCCCGCTAGCCGCTAACACAAGAGCTTCACCTTTACATAATACAATTAAGTTACAATATTTGCGTTTGGCGCCGCTCCTCGTTGAATTGATTGGCTAGATCTGTCATGGCGTCGCAGATACGAATCGGCAGTCCAGACTAGAGGAAGTGTAGGGCTATAAATAAGTTAAGAAATTCAATAAAAGATAACATTATCTATTAAAGGATGTTGTTTTACTAATGATGTTGATAGATATCATCAAGGAAATGAGTGTTTTAGGTAAAAGTTAGAGGCCTATCTGTTAAGCCTTGTAGTTTTTGATAATTATTTGTTAATACGATAATAATCTTTACGTGTTTACAACTTCACTAGCTACTTTTATGTAGTTTATGTTAGGTAGTGCGTACTTACAGATAATTAGTTTCAAATAAAGTGATTATCTACATATTATTATAAGGCTTTCACTGGGCACTGAATCAATGATCAACTGCGCTATATCTTTATATACTTTATCTTTGCCATAGTCAGAAATAAAAGTCAGTAGATATCGAGCTTCTGTTTCCGCAGTTTTGACACTGAAAACTGTGTTGATACAGAAAGAAGTGTCGTAGTAAAACTTTTACTCGACTCCGGCTAAGCCAAAAAGACGAGTATATACAATGTGTCCCAGGGATAAGTGACCGCCCGGCGTTTTTTGAATATTTGTACAAAATTATTAATAATTACATTTATATTTGTGACTTAGCGGCTTTAGTTTTTTTTTTTGATTTTTTTTGTAAAGACGCGTGACGTGCTGCAGTTTTTTTACGATATTTCCTAAGTTTGTTCATCTTTCATTTTTTTTTACTGACTAGCCGACATCATAGTTTATCAATTAAAATCATTAAACATAACTAAAATGTAGTAAAACATTTATTAAATAAAAAACAAAATTAAAATTCGAAGAAAAAAAAACTCTTCTTTTCAGTTTCTTCAAAATAAATCTAAAAAATGCCAAAGCCGCTAAGTCACAAATATAAATGTAATTATTAATAATTTTGTACAAATATTCAAAAAACGCCGGGCGGTCACTTATCCCTGGGACACATTGTATATATCAACAGACCGTAAGAGACATCGAAAAAAAAAATCTGCTGTTCCATACAATTCGACCATGTAGGTCGAACCACTTTTGTATGAAACAGCAGATTTTGTTTTTATTACTGGCGAAAATTATACCACTACCTATTTTATACCGCGTACTACGACTGAATAAAAATAAATAAAAATCATACTAGCACTTTTATTAGCATCAGTACTTAGCTATACATGTAGTTAGATATATACGAACCGGGCGAGTTCGAACTGGGGATGAGTACGGACGAAGCCCTAGAATCATGTACTAAATACATGGTAACAGTATACGCGTTATTACACCCTGTATTTTATAGTTTAGCCTAATATAACATAACATCACTCCTGTATTCCCCGAACACCACATTCCCCACATTTCGCCAGTTATGTTTAAGTCCCATGTAATAGGGGGCGAGCCTATTGCCATCAACCGGGCACTAATCCAGACTCCGGGCTGACGCTGAAAAATTCCAGATGTAATAAAAACTTTTTACAAAAAAAAAAAACTACCGACTTCCAAAAAAAACACTACAAAGTGAAAAATAACTTTAATTTCGGAAGTCGGTGTCTTGGGTTTTGTGTTTTCGTTTTTTGCCACCGACTTCCGAAATTAAAGTAATTTTTCACTTTGTAGTGTTTTTTTTGGAAGTCGGTAGTTTTTTTTTGTAAAAAGTTTTTATTTTTCACTTTTTAGTTGTGGTACCTACCCCACACACATTCGAATACCACTACCTACTACCAGTGTCAGGAACTTATCATATCATCTACATACTAAGTGGGAAAAAAATACGTATTTTGTAGCTAACTCAAAAGCTACCCAAGCAAAGTTAATAAAATTTATATGGGACCAATTTGGGAGCATACCCTTTCAAATAAAAAAAAAAAAAAAAAATCAAAATCGGTCCTCAAATAACGGAGAAATCGGTGGACATACATAAAAAAAAAAAACCAAAAAAAAAAAAACAAACTTACGCGTCGAACATATAACCTCCTCCTTTTTGGAAGTCGGTTAAAAACCAAATAACACCGACCCGGGAATCGAAGACCTCATGCTCAGCAGTAGTGCTAGACCAATGAGGCAGTCAGCACCATAATTCATTCTAGAGACAAGTGACAAGTAGAGTCACGCTATGCATAACTTGCTAATAAAATAGAGGGAACAAAGACCCTTTCGCTTTCCCTGCCTTTCTCCAAAGCCTTATGTTAATGGCTCATAATCATATGCGGCGGTATCCTTAGCTCTTAATCAGTTCGCAGATTTATTACAAGCTGTAAATAAGTTTAAGACCGGAAATTATAAATATTATATTTATTACTAGTTGCGCCCCGCGGTTTTACTCGCATAAGTCTCCATCCCGTGGGAATATCGGGATAAAAAGTATCCTATGTCCTAACCCAGGTGATGGTCTGTCCATGTGCCAAATTTCATCCAAATGCGTTTAGCCGTTTTAGCGTGAAAGCGTAACAAACAAATAAACAAACTCTCTTACTCATAGTTAAGATTAGGATACTTACTAACGATTCCTCCCTTTGTATAATATTCGGGTAATGTTGGTCAGTACTTACATTTTTCTTATAGGAGTGTGGGCAAAATACACCCAGCTCCGTCACAGTTAAAACCACTGTAGTTTTGAAGACATTACTTCTCCCTTTACTCAGGCCAAAGCGCATCAAAATCTGTCCCAGGATTATTCAGTTCCGACAATGTTAGGTTAGGCAAAATACACCCAGCTCCGCCACAGTTAAAAGTACAGTAGTTTTGAAGACATTACTTCTTTAACACCAAGACAGATTTTGATGCACTTTGGTATGAGTAAAGGGAGAAGTAATGTCTTCAAAACTACAGTGGTATTAACTGTGGCGGAGCTGGGTGTGTCGCCCATACATTTTTGCCCACTATCCTTTTTCTACACAACGTCTAGATGGCTAGATAATTTTATTCACTAAAGTAGGTAAAGCAGACACATAAACATAGTCAATCTATGAGTTATAATCATAACTTACTTTATATTAACGACAAGTATCATTGAACGTTACATATATTATGTACTATAACTACATAATCAACATTAACATAATTTTAATTTTACAAACCCATTTTCGATACCTTAGCAACTACTTGTAAATAACACAAGGTTATCAAGTTCAACTAAAAACAAGAACTCATTGCAATAAAAACGTTAAAATTCAAGATTAATATGTAAAGTGTGTAGAAAAAACTAATATAGGTAATTAAAGAATGCAAATTAAGATAACCACTGTTCGTCCTCTGCCGTCCTGAATTGAAGACACTTTTAATTAATTGCTATTAATTTCGTTTATTTATTCATCAAACAATTAGAAAAGTATAAAATAGAGCTTTAAATTTTCATACTACAATTTATATTTTTTTTAAATTGAGATAGTAAAAGTACGTGGGTTCGTGGTTTGGGCTCCAGAGAGCAGGATCCTTATAATATTATGTCGAAGAGAACCAGCTTCTACATCAGACCTGGCTTGATCAACCATCCCTCGAAAGTATCAAGTCATGTTTAACGAGCTCATAATTTTATTAATTAACTATTTAATTTTTTCATAAATTGTATGAATTCTATTCTCTCTATATTATAGTTTTACATTGTTAAAATATAATTTACTACTATAACAATGTAGAAATGTAATTTTCGGTCACTGAACATTACCGTTTATGTGGATAAATTGCCCGCAACTCTGGTGGCAATTTGTCTATTAAATTAGAACTTACCTAACTAAATAACACTGTTCGCTAAGCCTTTTCGCTAGATTGCCGCAAATTCACCCCTTTACTAATTTATTTGGAAGTAGAATATAAGCTTAAGTATTTACTGTGGGTGTTGATTTTGAACCTTACATCCTTGATATGAGGTTCAAAATCTAGTCGCAATCCTGTCACAGCGTCAATCAATGTCAAATCCTTGTCAAAAATTTATGTAAATCACAGGTATTTTTGACAAATTGAAACTGAGATCAGAATGTGAACGTTCTTAACAAGTACAATTATAATAGTTAAAATTTTAAAATACCCCGAGACAAATATTTTCTCATTTCTCTTTTCTAGTCCATCACCAGACCCTGTTCACTATCTGTCTATAACCTATTCATTGAGACCGTTCCAATGAGCCCAAACACGATACTTGTGCTGTAAGTTGGTAAGGGAGTTGGGTATCCTGCAAATTCCAGGTGATGCTGCAGCATCAGTTCAAGGTTACATGTTCTTCCAATATTATTGAAGTAACAGAATACCAAATTTCAAATCGATCAGACGTGTGGAAGATACTCACATCCATTCATCAACTAGAAAAGAGCCGATAATCTATAAACGGCTTAACAGATTTTGATAAAATATGTCTAAGAACCATCGCTAGAAAAACTGATTTCATATAAAAAACCGCATTCAAATCGGTTCACCCGTTTAAGAGCTACGGTGCCACAGACAGACACATAGCGGTCAAACTTATAACACCCCTCTTTTTGCTTCGTGGGTTAAAAATATGGGAATTAATTTCTACCTCTTTGCTTAGGTAGGCAATTGTTTTATTCAACATACAAAGCCTCGGACCGCTATCGCTATTAATGCTAAAGTTGTAGTATCACCATTATTTGTAGCTTCTTACCAGCTGTAAACACAAACAAACAGGCTGATCTAGTAAATTAATATGTGATAAGTATTTATTTTCCACATCGTAGCACTTTTCCGACAAACTATATAAGCGGGCGAGTTCGGATTGGGGATGAGTATGGACAAAGCCGATATGTTAGCCTTTCACAAGAATATTGAGGTTTTAGCGACCTGTCTTTTATTTACAGTATTTCATACATAACTAAACACATTTATAGATTTAATACAATACGTGATGGAAGCCATTATTTCTTGTGGTTTGATGACGGAAACTAAAAGAATGGCGGTTTTGCAAGCGGATTCATTGCAGTGTATACCGCAAGAGATTGTGTGTTAACTTACCGATTACGAGATGAAATCGAAAGGGTTTTACCGCATAGGTAAACAAGTTAATTTGATTATGTATACTTGGGTTAACCTATTAGCAAAGATTGAAGTATAGAGGTGTGAGGAAGAGGGTGTAAAGTTCACTCATCCTCCATAGAAAAGGGAAGATTCTCCGACCAGACGGGTGTTGTGTCTGGTGGGCTACTGCTCGACGTTTGATGTCGGGACGTTGTATACACACTCGTCGCGCGGTGAACTCTGCTTGCGCGATGCAGGATTATGCGTGATGTCAGTATGATGCGTAGTTCACATGTGTTCCATGATATAGGATTTCTTAGAGGGGAAATTATAAAGTTATCTCAAAACTTGAATAAAACGCAAAGCCATAAACTCGCCCCCTATGACAAGGAACTAAAATATAACTGGCGAAATGTGGCTTGCTATAGAAGAAACGCATATCTGTACGTAGGTACAGATATGCGTTTCTTCGTATATGGAACATAGAACGTATATGGAACGTAGATATGCGTTTCGTACAGTGTAGACTGTAAGTACTGTTTTGGCTTACAGCGCTCGGCCGCTATATTGACGCTTACCTACTAAAAAAAAGGGTCGTTTGCATGGGATTTTGTTTTCAAAGTTGTTAGATATGGGTTACCCCAATAGTACACTTCTGCCTATCCCTTAAAGTATTACAGACGTGATGTTATGTTATGTGTTATATTGAGTAAAAGAAAATATTTTCCTTGTGATCCCTGAAGGAACACATTATTTACTCATAGCGAATGCTTTAAAAGGCCTCCTTTGTACCTTTTAAAAGAAGCAATTACTTAAGAAATAGCTGTCAGAGGTACTTACTAAATAAAAAGTAAAAGCTAAACTCCTAAAAACTGAAAAATGAGGTACTCTATTATGTACAAACATTTTATTAAAATGTTAAAATGTCAGAAACGTTCATCAATTAACTTTTAAGAAACGAGATGTCAACTTGTCCCGCGTAAGAAGCGAAACTAAACGTGGTTGGGTAAACATCGAGTTAAAATTTTTTCCATCGACTGTACATATTTTTTATTGAAGAAATCCGCTAAATTAATGTTTGATATCGCCGTCCCCGGAGAATAAAATCACATACATAACATAACAACACGCCTTGTTTCCCCGAAGGGTTGGGCAGAGGTGTCCCTGTAGCAGGTACACCCACATTTCGCCAGTTATGTTTTAAGTCCCATGTAATAGGGGCGAACCTATTGATAAAATCGTAATCGTAAAAACTAAATTTTACAGGAAAAATTAAAAACAGTTTTTGTGAATATCTTATTAACTAATATACATAGGGGAATTGTTCAAACACCAAAAGAAAAGTGATTTTTTACAATATACCTTAAAATCTCGTAACTTCCGAAATAACGTAGGAAATGTATGAAAAAAATTGACAGAGTGTAATCGGACCTCTAAATATCAAATAAGTATGCAATAAAGTTAAAACTGTCATAATAGCACATTACCATTTTATTCGCCGAGGACGGTAATATATTCTGTTTGTTTTTATACCATGCATTGTGAGTTCAGGGAAAGAAGCAATAGTTTATGTATGGGGAGTTTGTTGCGCCACTTCTTCCCAGCTAAAGCACTAGGAAGTGGCGAAGGGTGGGCGTTTTGGACTGTCTTATGTAATTTTGCCGTTTGAAAAGTGCTGATTCTTAGCCTAGTTTGAATAACTGACTTTTGAATTTTGATATGGGTTCGCTTGCTGTAGGGAACTTGTCGCAAACCTAGGATGTTTGTGTGTTTTTTTTTAAGTTATTGACCTACTAACAACTTTCAGAACTTTTCGCTATGAATCAGATTCCCTTACTCCACACAAAGTTCAGGTAAACAAGCATGAACTGTTCATTAGTTAATTAGAGCATTGCCCTGTTAAACACTTCCCAATGTTTATATTATTCACCTTTAGTGTGGACAGACAACTAACATTCCTCTTCTCAAATAAATATCATGGAAATTGGCCTAAAAATATCTCGCTTTTACAAAGAAATGTTTCCTTGGATTTATGTAGGTACCTTCTATGTAACGAGCCGATTCGATGGCGTGAAAGAGATGCTCAGTCTTCGATCCCTCGAGGAAAGAGGTCAAGTGATGAAGTGTTACCTATCTACAGTTGCCGTATACATTGTGAGTGTTTATAATGTGCACATATCGAAATGAGGGAATCTATGCTTAATTTTATCGACGGATTTTTTTTACAAAAAAAAAATAAAAAATTAACAAAAAAAGTTGTAACATAAGTTTTAAACTAAATGATCTATTGTGATGAAACCAACTCCATAATGATTGGAAGTAATTAGGCGTCCACATAAACTGAAAATTGTGAGAAAAAAACTACCCTCAATTGAAAATAAATATGTTTTTTTTTTTCATAATTTTTTACAATTATCGTAAAATTTCTCAATAAGACGCCAAACAAAAAGACTCACACTGTACATTTCGCATAGTCTGTTCAAAAAGTATTTGGTGAAAATGTAAACAAATGAATCAGAAAAGTACCTACCTGTGGATGCCAATTTATACCTTACAAATTGAGTGCTTTGATTTGATTATTTGAATATCCTGAAATTCTAATTTCAAATTACCTTGAAGATGTTTTTTATTTGACAATAATTTTCGTCGATGATTTTAAGTAACAATTTAACAATGTTATTCAAACAATAATTGTTGGAAAAAGTGGCGAGATATAAAGTTGAAACCTTCTAAATACAGATGAATGTGTTACTATGTGTATGTGTGTATGTGTTATTGTCTTTCGACCTAATTTGTACACCAGCCATGTTGAGCCAAAAAATACCTTGTTACATCTATAATAAGCATCATACCATGTATATTATCTACACATGTTTTTGCAAATAAATGAATCTGAATCTGAATCCTTCGGCGAGTTATAGTGTAAGAATTTAACCTGTTCACTGTACAGGGTTTGTTTACACTTTCATCAAAATACTTTTGAAATAGACAATAGTTATTTTATTTTGCAACGTAGGTATTCAATTTTCTTTGAGCATATCTAAGAAAATGAAATGTCGTCGCTGTACTTATTGCAGACAGCTTTTTCGAATAAGGGTTGTTGGCGTAACGTACCTATAAAAATTGTAAGTCCCAGGTATACTTTTCTTTCATCGTTATGGCTGATCGAATGTCACTTTGTCTGGGCCAATTTTGGTTAACTTAATAAACACTTATCATTATCACATTTTGTTCGGTCCTATCAACAACCTTAACTCCAAACAGCCTCAAGTTAACAATCACAAAGATGATTACATCATACAAAGGTCAGGTCTGAACTCCTCTGTTATCTAGGGCCCAATCTCTATGACCTATTACATTGGTTGGATCATCAAGCAGTAAAAGCGCTTTCTCCAAGCGAAGTGGGTTTCTGTGTTGCGCTGTACAGTTCGTTTATATAATAATAATGTCTGATCGTATAATGACTGGTGATGATCGAATTGCTGTAAAAATTACGAATAATTCTCTTGCTTTGTGGAACTGGGTCGTCGCGGGTCATTTGTTTCTGTTCGTATGCTTGAATTTTCTTTTGCTTTTTGGTGATAATAAGTTCTATTGCATATTTGGGTGTCCGTTGAGAGTTAAGGCGCTGGTCCACCGCGGCGCACGCTGTGCACGGGCACGCGGCGCATTTTAGCTGCGTGTGTTCGTTTGTTTGACAACGTGGGTCTACGATTCCACTGCAGCACACACTATACACGAATATTAACCACCACGTCCCACCTCCCGCAGTGCAGCTACGCAGACGCACGCTTCCGTGTACTGCGTGCATAGCGTTGACAGCGTTGAGCTGCGTGGGCACCTTATTCGAGCAAGCCACGCGTGTAGCAATGATGTCATTAATCTTGTATTCGTGCGTAGCGTGTTCGTGGGTTGCAATGGACGTTATCACATACATTTTCTTGCAAAGCGAAGCTAGACACACGTGCGTAGCGCCTCCGTGCGCAGCGGTGGGGCTCCGCCTTTAATTGTATTTGACCCTGCATGTGTTTCCATATCCTCAGATATTTTACTTTTTATCTTCTATTAAATTAATACAGCGGACAATTATGCACAGCCATAACTATTGAAGATATAAACATGAGAAACATTATATAGCACTAGAACTGAGTACTTTTTTTCGAAAAGATTACGTATCTAATCTAAGACGGAGGCAATAGCCACTTAGCCAATGGTTAGATATTTCCAAATGTCTGTAAGTGAAGTTAGACATTACCTATTGGTAGTCTATAGATTGTCACTTTTTAGTAAGGTAACTACGTCCCTATAACTTGGTATCTAAGAAAAGACGTGACGCCTCAATAATAGCACGATAGGACGATAAGGTGTGAAGGTATTTGAACATAAAGAGGTGCCAAGTAACCCGACGTATTTAGAATAAAAAACATTATTTCATTTCAAACTGTTTAAAATACCTACGTGTTTTGAAACAACTTGTTTATTTTATGCCAACCCTGGTTACGCAATTACCCCGCAGGATTTCAGAATCAGAAGGAAATCGATACTTGTGATTAAATAAACTTATAAATGTTATAAGCACATACCTTCCTATTGTAACCAATATGGCCGACGCAGGCTGTATGTTTAGCGTCTTTACCATAAACAGCACCCACAGAAAAGTCACAGGTTACTAAATAAACAATGTTTAACCTAATCGATTACTTGTACAACAAATTGAAGGTGTCCGTTTCACAATACAATGACTATATAAAGGAATATGGGTCGCCTACACGTGGTGGTTAAACTTAAAATACATTTTCTAGTACCTAAATGAATGCCTAAATAGAAGCGCGCTGTTGCGTTTTGAAATCTCTGCGCTGAGTCGAACGTTGAAAATCTAATAGTGCGTTTTTATTTACCTCTAAGTGTCGCATAATGTTAGTGAAAACGGGCATAGTTATGCTTGCAGCGGAATTATGATCCAATAATAAGGCAATAACAGTAAATGTAGGTAAGTGCTAACGAGCGGTTAGTCGCTAATCGAGTTACAGTGTTAATGTAAACGGTTTAGTGTTTATGGTGTAATCAAATTAGGGTTTAGAGGCAGTTTTTTTTGCACAACCGCGGGTTTTGATTTGTTTGAATTTGTGATTTTGATAGTAAGTATGTCTTGAGGAATAGCAAACATTATTATTTCAGCCGAAAGACGTCCACTGCTGGACATAGGCCCCCCTAAGCATCGTATGGGCTTAAATTTTTCGTATGCCGTAATTACAGAAACCCTTGGTAATAAGGACGTGAACGTGACGTAGGTACGTGGATCTACTCGAAACACAATCCTGGCTCGATAACGAGGTGCCAGCAGTTGTTGCAGCTGTGCACGTACTTTTAAATACCCCGATTATTAATCATGATCTAAACTTTGATCCAGCCCGTCCCATCTTTGATGTCCTCCCCCCAGCGACGCCCTAAGCCGAGGTTCGTACCCCACAGGGGGTACCCTTAGCGAGCGCTCGCTTAATATATAAACTTAGTTTTTAAAGCCGCTGGCTGGAGGCTTTGAGTATAGTAGCTTAAGGCAGCCACAGGAAAGCCTGGTTAAGTAGTTATGATCTCAGAGGTCAACTACGAGATGACCTACCTAAAAAAGCGAAATACAATAGCGTGACATAGGATCCACGCGCAACAAAATAGTTTTGTGTTTCCACGTTCCTACGTCACGTTCATGTTCTTATTACAAAGGGTTAATAAGGACTAAATTATGCGATGCTTTAATGATTAATTTGCAGTTTATACGATAACTCATTTTAATTGACATTTTAATTACTTACCTACTGATTATAGCTTATGAAACTAGGTTCAATTTTTAATAATTAATTCCCGTCCTAACAAGTTTTTTTTGGATATTTCCCTTTCCTATTTCCCCTGTCTTCATAGTTATTTTCAGACGATTTAATACATACAACTGAAGTGTAAATTGACGGTCTATTACAGCTATTGCGTTAACTGTTCCTGTGCAATGTGATAATTAGTGGATACTATTGTTTTTCACCAACGAGACTGTTGCGTCCATGATTTCAGGATTTTACTATTTATGTATGTCCACCGATTTCTCTGCCAATTATGGATTGATTTTGAAAATTATTTTTTTGTTTGAAAGGCTCTCAAAGTGGTTCCACACTTTGAGAGCACAACTAGGGAATGCAATCCGGACTATCCGTAATCCGAAAAATCCGGATATCCGCACATTTTTATCAGACTTCCAAATCCGGATTTGAAAATCGAATCCGGATTTTTTGAATAATAAGAAATTGTAACAAAAAAATCAAAACGACCCAGTTCGCTGTTCGCGCGTCTCGCGAGTGTCGAGTCTATCGGCTCTGCGCAGAGGCGGCGTAAGGCGCGGGCGACGTGGGCCACCGCCTGTGGCCTCGCGGACGAGGGGCCCTGCACCTCGGAAGGTTTATGAGGATCAGCGGTATCGAATATCATAGTGCGAAATCGGTAGAGCTGCCCACTAAAATCTGTATATTTGTACCCAAAATCGGTATATGACAAAAAAATACAATATCCAATCAAATTCGTTTATTTGTTTAATAATTTGGCAAGGAGTCTATTTGTCTTTATTTTTGTTCTTCAGAGTTTCTTTTAATTTTAACCTATTAATTATTTTACTGACGTTACTCAGCACGCGAGTCAAAGACTGATTATTTTAATAAAAATAAGTACATATTATGGCAATATCACCATAATTATGGTATTTAATGATGATAGTTTTAATAATTCCAAATAAAAAAATAAAATAAAAATTCATAAGCGCTACTACTGAGCATGAGGTCCTGGGTTCGATTTCCGGGTCGGGCAAAGTGTTATTGGGTTTTTCTGTCTGGAATTTCCCAGTAGCAGCTCGGAGTCTGGATTTGTGTCCGGTTGATGGCAATAGGCTCGCCCCTTATTACATGGGACTTAAAACATAACTGGCGAAATGTGGATGTACCTGCTACAGGGTCACCTCTGCCCTACCCTTCGGGGAAACAAGGCGTTATGTTATGTTTTTCATGTTTAAAAATTCATTTGATTTGATTTTCATGTGCTTTTATTTTAATTATTATTAATATTTACACAAAGGAGACGGAAACGATTACATACACTCTTGGGCCTGAATGTAACGAGATGAAAATGGTGTGAATTTATAGATTCAAACATACATTGGTGTATTGCAGTGACTAGTTGCTATCCCACAATTCACACAGCGATCCACAGTTTCAACAATTTCCAATCCACAAAGCGGCGGTAAAATCCAAAATAATAATTCCAAGTCAATCATGTGAGCGATCTTCGGTGTCCAGTGAGAAAGCAAGGGTCGTACAAGGTAGGCAGGGTCAGAATCCGTAAAAATCAAAGCAGTGGTCGTTAAAAAAGAAAAATAATTGGGAAAGCACTCAAAACACATCGGAAAACACGAAATAAGTGACAGCTGTCTAGTAGGGGTGGGCGTTGCGACAACGAACCGTTTACAAAAACCGTTTTGTGATGATGAAATCATTTTACGTCCTGGGTTCAACTTCAAACAGTCTTCATTGCACAAACCAGTCTTCGAATTACTTGGTGCAATTTTTACATCTAAGAAAATACAGTCGGGTACAATGATTCAACTATCTATCACACTCGTAAAACAGTCCTTCCAATAAAAAGTGAACTCTGAAATGAAATACAGTCAGTAATGTATTACCAGTTGTCAATGCTGTCGTTCGTGATGCGAAAAAACCATTTCATACATTTCAAATCGTTGATAGTTTTAAGAAACTACGCTCGACGAAAACGCAATTCTATTCAATGTTGGATAAGTTTCGTCCTTTAACCGTTTTCTGCAACCGTTTTCGTCGTTGGGAAAACGGTTTCGGCCGTCAAAAATTCGAGAACGACCCACCACTAATGTCTAGTGTCAAATTTTCAATGTCAGTCAGCTCATACCGGTGCAGAATATGCACTGCCAGTGACATAGGCAAAAAAATAAAACTGATTTTACTTGATATGAAATTGATAATCATTATTTTGGTTTTTCAGTAATTAATGATGTTTTATTTAAATTAAATGCACTATATTGTATAAAAGTATTTATAGTTCATTTAATTAATTACATTACCCAGTGCTACCTAGTGGGTAGGTGTTCTTTTTGTAGTTGTGTAATCGATTACTTTAATCGATAATCTCACGAAAACTATCTTTATCATATTTCTCCGCTTCCAGACTTAAGAATCGAGCAGATTTTTGATATTCAAGGATAAAAATATGACAAATTTTTTGATCATATCTCAACTTATTACATTTGGGCCCAACATTTTCCATCTCCTTTATTAAACATCATATTAACAAACTAAAATGGGTAGATTTGTTATTTTTTATGAAAAATTCGTAAAATCCGGATAATCCGGATTGAACCAAAAATCCGTTCTTTAAAATCCGGATTTTAATCCAGAACGGATTTGCATTCCCTAAGCACAACCCTTTAAAAAAAACAGATTTTTAAATTTTAAATTTAAATTTTATTAACTTTGCTTGACTAGTTTTTGAGTTGGGTTTAATAATACGTATTATTTTCCCACTTAGTATATGGACAATATGATAAGTTCCTGTCACTGTTATTTACATAGCAAGTAGTGGTATTCGAATTTGAGTGGGGTGGGTACCACAATTAAACACTGAAAAATAAAAACGTTTGTTATCCTTTAATTTACCAAAGTCACAATCAGAATTCGAACAAAAACTCAAGCAAAGTTATGAAAAGGGGCTCAGTGTATTGTGAAAACTCCTCGAATAGGTTAATGTATGTCGTACACGTAAACTCGTTTGTTTTGCGAACCGTACCAAATTAAATTTGCATATAATTCTCCGTTGTTGTTGACGTACGAATTTTCTTTGCGACAGATGTGACTTTAGGGTTTGCAACGAAATAAATTGCTGTTCAGTCTTCAGAGAACGTTCATTATTTTATAAATCTTTAAAGGCTAGTTATTTTAACTGAAACCTTAAATTTTTAATGAATGTTAGACTTAGCCTTGACGCAAACGAGCCACCGAGGCAAACAAATGTGAAAAGAAAATAAATAAAAATAAAATATTATTTTTTTGGTATTGTCTTGCGGGTATTTGGAGATATGTAGTTTGGTAGTATTTGTGGCAATTTTTCAGGATTTCTCCACTAGTTTCGACTAGAACGAACTAGTCCGAAGCCTTTACTAATACTAGATTCTAAGTTGTGTGTATACTTACCAAAAGTTTTTTTTTTTGTAACATTTTCAAGAGGTGAACTCGCGAGTTTCGTGAAGTTACATTTAATAAATATAACTCAGATCTCAAAAAAAAAAAAAAAAACTATTGAATTACCTAAATACTCTGTATTATAAATTTTCCTTACGAAAGCTATTGTATGGTAACCCTGGAAACACGTGGCGGTGTTTTCACTCAATAATCGCCTTCGTCGTGAATTAATACGGCATCACATTGTGAATGCTCCACGCTGTGGAATAAATACATTATTTTTGGAAACCAAAATATGAAACAATCTTGTTACTTATGTTTTCAGGTGGTGTTACTTTGAAGCGAGATTTATTGAAGCTCTACTCGAGATGTTTGATTTTTTTAAAGTGAAAACTTCTTTAAGCGCGTTGGGCATTCTTGAGATGGCACTAAACCATTGATTTCGCGACACTAGCTTTTGACCATTAAAAAGACTTCAACGCGTTGATTACCGCGGTGCCGATTTTTCCCTTCTGTCGACATTTTTGATTTTTGAAGTGAAAACTTCTTTAAGCGCGTTGGGCATTCTTGAGATGGGACTAAACCATTGATTTCGCGACACTGTGACGGAATTTACCGACACTGTGGAGTAAAAGACATCAACGCGTTGATTACCGCGGTGCCGATTTTGTTCAAGTTTTCACTTCTGTCAGCACTCCCGTTCTTTTGAAATTTGACATAAGTAGCTAACTGTGTTAGCTTCAAATAAAATACCCGCCAGTTATTTTAATATTACTTTTAATTTTCAGGTTTCAGTATTTCAAGAGTCCTCTAAAAACGCCAGGAATAATTCCAATATTTCATTTATTGTTTGCTCAAGAAGACTGAAGCGCGGTGTTGGTATCTAAGGCTAATTTAGGATTAGGTAAACACAAGGTACCTACGAAAATTCATCAGCAGCCAGTGACATTAACAAAAGGTCAACGAACCTTCACAACCTCTACCACATAGGTACCTATCTATCTCTAAGACAACTTACGTAAAAACGTGCAGTAAATAAACATATGCTACTAAAAGTTTAGAAGGACCTTCCATTAGCACAGGTGCACGTGCCAGAGTTCCATTACGGAACACGTGCTTGTTAATTTTAAACAGAAGTTCGCTTCTACCTGGGACTTAAACAAATGACAAAGAAAAGTGTGGTTTAGTGAGGAATTTGATGAGTTTGTGAAGGTAAAAGGTAAAATGTAGTGATGATATAGCTGGAGTAAAACAAAGAGAAATAAAGAGTACTGTACCATCAAAACAGTAGGTACATAAAATAAATGTTAGGGTCTGTTTTACGGTGTACAAAATATAGACAATATCTACAAGATAAATTCACAGGAGGCAGTCGCTCTATGTAAAATACTGGTATTCAGCTGCATCCGGTTAGACTGGAAGCCGACCCTAACATCGTTGGTTCGCTAGGTAGATGATGATATCAGATAAATTTACAATTAAAAGTTAACAGGGACTGTTCCAGAGGTAGTAGGGGCCATGTTAATACTTTGAGTAATAAGTCAAGGTGTTTGACAAAAGTAGATTAAAAAGGTTGAATAAATAAATTTGAATAATTTGAAATTTATTCGAATTATATAATAAAAAAATATTGACGCATGTCTATGGACAGTTCATTAATAGAGTGTAGGAAAAAAAAATTAACAGTTTTTATGCTAACAACTTTTTGCACCATTTAACAAGATTTACTAAGTACCTGAACTAATACAGTACCTATTTCGTTTGTAAGTCGTAAGAGACATCACACCTACTATAACCTACAAAAAAAAAAAAAATCTATGGATACCATAAATTATGTATCTACAAAAACTTCGGAGCCTACGTGTCACTTAAATACTGACCTTGTTTTTTTACAATAACTGTAATACGCAATTAATTAATAAAACATAAGAAAAATTTAGTCACCCATAATATCAGATGTTTATCAAACAGTAACATACTCAGTTAATGTTATTATAACAGAAAAACATAACAATAGCTTTAACAAAAAGTTGACAGCAATGTGAGAAGCAAAGTTTTTAAACAAATAAAAAAGTTATAAAATTCATACTGAAAAGTATAGCAACATAACTTCAACGTCATGTCTCAAGACTGTATGCTGGCAAGACAAAATACAAGTAGGCATATAACAAAAAAAAATAACCTAGAGGTTTTGTCATGTCATATACGTCATTCTTCTTCGGATATGTCGTTCCATTTTCCAAAATATGAACTTTTGAAGCAAAGCAAATGAGTTTGGATAAATAATTCAAGTCGTTGCGAGTACTTAATTTAATTTGCATTAACTTTTGAACAAATGAAGTCGGCGATGATGACATTTAAACTCGGAGATTGCGTACGTACACGGTTGTTTTTTAATTAAATTAGATTATTATCTTAATCCAAATTAGATGTTTTCACATAAACATATTTGCAAAAACCTGTAAGAAATACAAATTACCTTTAATGATCACTATTTACTTAACATTTTATTGGTTAGAAAAAGTATCTATACCTATAGGTACTCAACAAGTCTTGAAATCACATAAGGAAACATCAATTACCGGCCATTAATGTAATATGACATTAAGTGTTTTGACAGCATCAATTTCAAGATGGCGGATGACATGTGCCACTTGTCAAGGCTGCCGAGATTTCATATCGTGTTGAAGGTATTTTTATTTGGTAATAGTTCTTTGGAATTAGTTTTGTCTGAATCGATTCTTAGTATTATTTTCCGTACCTATAGCAAGAGAGATCGATGCAGATAGCGGCATGATCAGTTGCTAAGATGTATTTTTTTTTCGACAGGCTTGAACTGATTTCGAGATTTATTTAATTGCTGTATGATACAGTTTTTAATTATTTATTTGATTTCAAAGGCCAGTATTTTTACGATTGTATCAAATTAAACTTAAACATTTTAAAGATAATTATTTAGTATACCTAATTCGTATTTCAACATGCCGAAACTTTATTTTGTTTGTAATTTCAGTTTAATCCAATGAGGTTATCTGTCAAGTTTAGCCGCATTCGATATCTTATCAGAGGCTTCAAAGTGAAGTTTTATTACTAAAAAGTAGTACAGACAACAAAGTGAACGAGTAATAAATACTATGTAGTTTCTGAATTATTGGACCAACAACGACCCAATTCTGTAAGCGAATAATGAATTTTGTCGTATTGCTTTCGCAATTGCTGGTTGATCGAAAAAACTACTACGTGAGTTCGATTTTTTGTCTACTTTCGTTTGAGGCACGTGTTAATTTGAGATTTCTGGCACCTCAATGTCATTCGTCACTTCAGTTATCGAATCGAAATTTCTCAGACAGCGTGTAGAAAATTAAGAATCGAGATAGATGAGAAATTGAGAATCGAAAAATTATTTTTAGAAGCATCGAATTGAGACCTAGATTTATAGCCTGTCTTATCCAAACTGTGATCAATTTCGAAAGACGTCACGACTACTTTGAGCGAAAGAAATTTTATAACTTCTAGATTAAGTTTGGGCCCTACTTTGAGAGTTTAGAATCGAATTAAAGTATTCGCTATAGCTAGTGGTATTAGAGATTAATCCGAAGCTTAATATGCATGAAGAATTAAGTGAAACTAGATCACGAAGGCGACGAAATTACAACTTGTTCACACTGGCACCATTTTAATCTTTTGGTTAAACACGTTTCTATGACACTTGCATTAAAGCCTTATTTATTTCGCAAATCTGAAACGGATATGGAAGAGCTACATCGTGACATTATGTGGTCATGTCTGTCAACCTGATTTGTTATGGCTAAGATTGTGTATGATAGAAATTCTGCAATCAATCTTCTTACCTAGCCTTTTCCCAACTATATTGGGGTCGGCTTCCAGTATAACCAGATGCAGCTGAATACCAGTATTTTACATGGAGCGACTGCCTATCTGACCTCCACAACCCAGCAACTGGGTAATACAATACCCCTTGGTAAGACGTTGTCAGACTTTCTAGTTTCTGACGAGTGACAGCCGGGATAGAAATTCTGCAATTTTATTGTTTATTTTTAATAATAATAAATCATTTGGTTGCGTAAAACACATAATATGGTGTTAAATATAATTGCACAAACATGTTTGTGCCATTATATTATATTTTTGTTGGTATATTGGCGAGTGCTAGCTGACTTATGGCAAATAATAAAATTTAATGTTTTGTGTTCCGTAATGTAAATTATTTTGCATACTAATAATATAGGTATGTCACCGTATAATTATGAACTTTGTTAGTTTATCATCGATCGGTATTATTTCCGTTGGATTATAAACTGTCGAAAAATTGTAAACTGTGACAAATCATTTACAATTTAACGCATAACTTTTTGATAGTTTATAATGTATCCATGAAAAACTGACAAGTTGTGAACTGGTAACCAACTTGTTTGCGACGTAACGCACCTTGCGCTAATATTAAATAGCCTGCCTGGCTGCGAGCAACTTGGAAGTAGCGCTCGCCGGCCGCTGCCGCGGCACCGCTCGCTTCGCTCGCTGACGAACAGCGCGCGAGCCGCGCGCGGTTCGTCACAGTTCCCAACCTAACCCATTTCACCCAGTTCACAATTTTTTGACAGTTTATATATTGTTTTATCAAACGAAAATAATACCGATAGATTATAAACTTACGGTTCTCACAATCTTACGGTGACATATATATCAAGTTTCTCTAACTGAACAGACAGCTGTGCTGCTGGGGAGTTTGTTGCGCCATTTCTTCTTCCCAGCTAAAGCACTAGGAAATGGCGAAGGGTGGGCGTTTTGAGGGACTCTCTCATGTAAATTAGAGGTTCGAAAAGTGATGATTGATGATTGTCAGCCTAGTTTGAGTAAATGACTTTTTATTTTGATTTTGATATGTTCAGTTAGGATAAATCATAGCGGGAAAATCTTAGCATTTAGAAAATTGTACAAGACATCAACATTTTTTACTTTTAAACTATAGAAGTTACACTCATTTAACCATCCATTCATACATTTCCAATTTTTTTATGTTATCATATTTATTACGACTGATTTCTTATTATATTTACACTGTCGTTAAGTGAATTTTTTGTTATTATTTCCGAGCGCGTGCGACATTACATAGGACTTGCACTTTGCAATAATCCTGTCGAATATTTCATTGATAAAAATATCAATTTCATGCACTTCACGTGTGTAAGATAACATGTGCATAAAATTAATTGTAATCACGTGAATGAAGTTATCGTTAAACAATCGCGTGAGTTTATGGCCGAGCGCACTTTGTACACGAATTTGTATCGTACGTAAACGTACGACCGTGGGCGTATGAATTGAGTGCGCACACTGTATACGTGTTTCTCTGTCAAATAGGTAGTGTTCCGGTGAAATCGCATTGAACGCACAAAAAATCCCAACAAGTTCTGATTGTTTTCGGACGTCGGAACTATACGTACGACTAAATCGCACTCGCACCCAGTCTGCGCGCTTCCTTTGTACAGACGCCAGCACATCAAGCTACCCGAAACTGTAAAATTTTCCCAATCAATTTTCAACCTTATACTTCAGCGATAAAGTTGAAAATCTATTAAATAAATTTGACAGATTGTAGTAGCTTGATGTGCTGGCGTCTGTACTTGGAAGGTCGGGATCGTTCGTGCGTGTTCGTACGTGTTCGCACGAGAGTAAGCCGACGTTTACACGGACGTAATAAAATCGCGGCGGGATTTTATCGCGCACTGGATTTTCAACTGTCGGTGTTAAGCCGAGCGTTGAGAATCCAATCTCGTCCTGGAACACACTGTTGGATTTTCAAGTCCCGGCGCTAAGCAGAGCGTTGAAAATCCAGCGCACGAAAAAAACGTGGGCTAATTCGTACGAAAACGCTTCAAAGTGTGCGCGGCCTTAATCAGCCATACGAACGGACATACATGCGCGAGCGAGAAAATTTTGTCGAAACGAGGAGAGATGAGTTATTAACGGTCTTATTAAATCTAGTTTCGCCGCGACATAATGCGACGGCAAAATTTTGTCGCGTTAGTCTGAAGGTCTTAGCAGGAATAATTTAAGTAAATTATCGAATTTACAATGGCTGGAGACACTAAGCATGTTATTATTGTGGCAAGGTGAAGACTACCGTCATTATTTATTGTTTTTTTCAACTATTACTTGTGACATGACGTCAAGTTACTGCGTAGGTTGTTAATGGTCAGTCAAACTGACCGTACCAAGGTTGGAAGTAAGATAGGGTTGTAAGATCTAGAAGAAGATATGAAATGCGTGAAAAAAATGTTTTAAAAGGGTTTCATGTCTGGAATAGGTATTAATAGGTCAAGAGAGCGCCCAATGGCGCCACTCCTTTAAAAAAATATTATCTCGTGACTGAGAAGGAATTATGAATAACGGCTAGTAAGGACCCTCGGTAAGTGTGTCTAGAATTCTCTAATACCTTTTATAAAGTTTCATATTGAGAAGCAACAAAATACGATCTAGAGGAACGTGGCCGCTTTTTATAATTCCTTCTCAGTCATGAGATAATATTTTTTTAAAGGAGTGGCCGCTAGTGGACCATTGGGCGCCCTCTTAAGACAAAGTTGCACGATTCGAGACAGTTTGAGTTCCATGGAGTGGGTAGACTTTAAAGGCCTTTGCAGACAGACGCGATGTGACGGTGCGACGAGATTTTAGTAGAACAATTTAGGTACATTAAGTTTTCATAGAATTTGTTCTGCTAGAGTCGCGTCGCGCTTGTCTGCGGGAGCTTAAAGCTTCATGGATACGCAGAGCTAATCTTAAATACATACCTAGTACGATTTTATTTTATACAATATGCAAAAAATAAAATAAAACAAACTTTTCATTTATTAATTGGAAGCTCAGAAAACTTGAACCTAAAACCGCATTATTAGAATTTCCAGATAGTTAACACAATTAAACTAGCTTCAAATTCAATTGTTTACCAACAGGTTTAAACCCACGACCTTCCAACCGGGACTCGACAATTATCTCCAGCACCAAACACTGTTGCAATCTCATTTGAATATTTGATTAAATACAATGCTTTCTAATTAAACTTATTGAAATGGGTCACTAGCACCAATTAACACAACTTATACAACCGGTTGGTTAAAACAAAGCGGTGTAATTTTATAATGATTCATGCGATAATTCCTTTTATTAATTACAGCGGTATGAATTATCATTGTGACGGGATATCTTACGAAATCAGATACAAAGACGGAAATTCTCGGGAAGTTGTGGCTTTAACTTTTGAGGCGAGGCTATAATAGAAGCGGGGGCGGGAGCGGGGGACGTAGAGCTGACACTGAGGCTTAGCGGAAAATGCTTCCTTATAATATAAGTTAACAAAGACTAAGATTCCAGATCTCGTGCATATTTGCCTGAACCCGGGACTACCCAAAAACTAGTATGTCGGCTTCGATCAAAATAATATACATTTGATCGAAGTCTGTAGGCCATAAAAAACTTATACAGCGCGGTAATTAAATCGCTCAGTCACTGCAACAATCAAGCAGTCAATAAATATATTTCGTTTCACATAACATCACGCCTTGTTTCCCCGAAGGGTTGGGCAGAGGTGTCCCTGGCACCTGGCGTGGCGTGGTACACCCACATTTCGCCAGTTATGTTTAAGTCCCATGTAATAGGGGGCGAGCCTATTGCCATCAACCGGGCACAAATCCAGACTCCGAGCTGCTACTGAGAAATTTCAGATAGAAAAACCCAATAACATTTTCTCGACGATCTTCGTCCCAGGACCTTATGCTCAGCAGTAGCGCTTGCGACCACAAGGCCAACGAAGCAGTCATTCATCCCGTCATCTTTCATTTCAACCCGTTATATTTAACAGAGTAGGTGATGCGATAATTAGAGTATAATTTTTATAATTTGTTGTTATGTGTATGTTTTAGGTAGTAAGTAGTGTAATGTAGTCGATGAGGTAGTAAATGTTACATTTTAATTCTTTTTTCTACCGCTATCCGCATTCTTCGAGACTCATATTGCCCGCTACCTCTGCCGCTCCCCGCCTTCTATGGCACCGGTCCCAAGTCAAGTTGTTTCGATGATTTGGTACATTTATCTAGATCAAGACAAATTGAGGTATTGCGTGCCGTGAGTGAAGCAAGATAGTTTGTTAGTCTTGCGTTGAAATGGCTTTAGTTTCCACTGCTGATTGAACTGATGTTTGTTATGGTATCCTTGCGTGCACAATTTCATATTAATGATGCATGTGTGTAATGCTAATGAGCCTGCAATTTGAGCTTTGCGGTTACACAAGGCGGAATATGTGGAGATAATCCAAAAGCAAGCATATTTCCTGTCTTTTCAAAATCTTCAGTCTTTTCATGCTTTGACGATTTCTAGGCTGAATAATAATAATAATAATTGCTTTATTTTCAGGCAACTAAGGCCCATAGACAAAATACAAAAAATAATCTTATAAAATAATATACTAATACCTACATAATATAAAAAACATCTCTTTAAAATCTAGTTACTACGTTGGGTCGGTGACGTAGTCGTGTAAAACTGTAAAACTATACTATTTTTAGTTAGAGTGCCTATTCGAATCTCTTTACCGCTTGGCTCAGCGCAGAAAGTTGAAAATCCTATAGCGCGCTTTTATTTAGTCATTCATTTAGGTGACGCTTTGGTCATTCATTTAGGTGACGCTTTAGTCATTCATTTAGGTGACGCTTTAGTTATTCATTTAGGTGACGCTTTAGTTATTCATAAGTGACGCTTCGTGTTATTGAAACAGAGCATTTTAGTCATAAACTACTAACAGAAAGCGTAAGAGCCTGTTTGTATTTGGAGTTATTTGATTAATCATAATTTTAGTCACGGACGATTAGTCCGGATGGTTTCAGTTTCGGAATGGAGCAAACTCAGCCACTTCATCTCAGTAAACCGTTGCAAAGTATGCTTTGAGCTCGAAACAAACGGCACGTACGCGAAACTGTAGCAGACCCACGGTTGACGTAACTCACGTTTTTGAAGTGAAAACTTCTTTAGGCGCGTTGGGCATTTTTGAGATGGGAAAAAACAATTGAACTCGCGACACCGTTACCGACACCTCATTTTTGTAAACGCGATTGTGCTCTTTATTTAGATAAGGTTACGGACCAATGTTCTATACAAGTATTTTTCTTCCACTAAGGCGATCTTGTCCAAGTTTTCACTTCTGTCGGCACCCCCGGAGTGCCACTGTTTTTGTGGATCTAGTTTACGAGAAATTGTAACCTATTTCCCATACTATACAACTTAAGTAGAACGATAAGAAAATATACATTCCATTATGAAAATTATCTGGCTTCTTAGTAATTAAGACACATAAGTATGTACAGGCAGGTACAGGTTCAGTTAATAGCTAAAGTCAACGGCATTTTCGGTATTTTGTAATTGAATATTAACTGTACGCGACGCAGACACAATAGTTTGAATGCCACTCGACTCGACTCGAGTGTTTTAAGCCTTGATTATTAATTTTTATATTTTTTATTATGATTAAAAACTAGTGGACAATGTAAAATAAATGTCCGAAATAATAATAATTTAAAAATACAATAGAATATCATTTATTTCTGAAACGAAATAATAATAAAATGTAAAATAATTGATGAAACGTTTTAGAAAAATCTGAGCAACTATCTTTTACTTTTTAAATTGACTGTACCTACATTATCAGATAAATTATGTTGATAACATTTAAAAAAGACATTAAAATCCTATAAAAGCGTTGTCAGGCCACAAAGTGCGCGAACAATTTCCTGCTTCATTAAATCGCTATATTTTTGTCCATGATAATTTATTGCTCAACAACAAACTTGTCACCAAAATGAGCATTACAAACAAATTACATACAGTGTCTAAATCGAACTATCTGTAGGTACCTATTGCATAAACATATGAATATGAAACTACATAATAGTGGTTATGTAAAATGCGTAAGGTTGGCATGGCGTGGCGTGAGACTCGTGGCCCATAGTGGCCCATAGTGGGTCGGGTAAGGTTTTGTCACACAGAGAGTGGGATATTATGATGACCTGCGCGACCTATGTGTGTTGTTACATGTAGTTATTATAAGCTAAAGGTAGGTAGGTACTTCGCTAGGTATGTTGGATGATAAGAATTACGTCACACTATAGAAATGTATGCAGTTGTGTTTGGGGTATCCGTTCTACTGTGCCAGAAATGTCAAAAATTTCATAAAATAACCTGTTTTTATTTAGGGCACACAAATAATAAAAAAATATAAAACTTTCAGGGCCGTATGAAAAGTGATAACTGACTTATTTACATTAGATAACAGACACCATAATAAAAAGGATAGCCAAAGCGTAGTCTATGTTGAAAATGATCTTGCGCCTATCAGGTATACAGAAAAAAATCAGCTGTTCCATACATTTTGACCGCGTAGGTATTGCACTTTTTTTATGAAACAGCAGATTTTTTCAACGCAGGGGGGTTCAGACTTCAGAATCATGTACTGAATCCATGGTACCAGTTTTCGCGTCGATATCCCTGCCATCCTGTATATATATGTATATAACAAAATGGTCTTATGGATGAGTGATGAAAACCATGTTTTGTATTTTCTGTAGACTATAAATTCCATCCTATATTACATAAATATGACGATATTTAAAGCTATCAATGAACAAATTATCCATAATTCGGTCATCATGTTGCCAAATATTTATCGCATAGCTTTATCAATTTTAGTTCACGAAACTTCACATCCTGTGTAGCTACAAATTACAATACAAATCATAAGCAATTTCACATAATCATGTATCGTAATTCGTATCTTCAATTCGCTGTAAGTGTGATGAAAGCATAAGGTGATTGTATCGTGGACAAAAGTTGCGACCACTCACGCGCACATATGTTGGTACTTACTTACTAGAGTTGTAATTAATGAAGCGATCAGTTACATTGCATATCTTATATGAGAATCGCTGTACAAAAGAACTTATATAACAGTCGAGGCTTTAAAATTCTTGGAGGGAAATAGGCAGTGGTGTGCATAACATAAAGTAAAAGAGTAACAGTACCTGAGAAAGGGCAGACGATATAGAAGAAGGTAGAGAAAACGTTGGAGTGACGACCTGGAAGTTATAGGAGGAAAATTATGGACTCGGATAGCAGTCGTAGAGAAAAATCAAAGGAAATGGAGGAGGCAAAGGTTTTAAACGATCTGAATAAATGGTGCATTATTAATAACTCTTATGAAGGAGCCTGAAATATTAGTGATTTACCAGGAAATTATTTAAGAAAGAAATAACACAGATCAGCCTTAATAGCTAGAAACAGATAAACAATATCTAATTAGCGTTTAGAACTGAAAAAAAAACCAGTTTCTGTAATTGCATTATTAATTGCTATCAGACAATTAAGGAACTTAAAACAATCAAACTGGGCCGCTGCGGCTAGACAATTAAGTAACAAGAGACCTGTCACAGATTTTGTCGAATTTTCTCGTCCTCATGGTTTCTTTTTTGTGTGAGAGATGTGAGAAAATCCACAATGTATCTTTTGTCACAGCAGCGCGTGCTATAATTTCAGTTTTATCAGTGCGACAAATCATGCAGAACGTTTTATTATAAACATTATGTAGTCAAGCTTATCTTTCCTATTTCCTATGATTGAATGTTACTGGCGCAAGAAGATTTAATATTTGATAGCAAAATGTTTTTTTTTTCTCTATTAAATTACCATAGAAACTGCGATGTTTTTCTTCGATTTCTACCTCGATATGCGAGTAATAAAATACATAGTCGTAGTTCGTAGAAGTTGGATATTGAATAACTATGAAGCCGTTCATTCATAGAATGAAGAGATTGACTTTTTATTTTTTGTAATCTTCGTGAGATTTGGTTTGAATTTCATTTATTTTATTATTTCTTGTATTGCGGATAGGAACGATTATGTTGTTAAAATATTGGTCTTCTTTTATCTTAATGGTGGTGGTGGAGTTCGCGGCAGCTGGAGTAACAACATCACAAAAGTTTCACAGGTCAAACAAAAAAAATATATTGGTCCTCAAATATTTCAAAATGCATAAGTAGTGGTTCTTGGTTTAATCAATTAAGAAACTATAAGGCGTAATAAAGGAACTGTAGATAGACGTATGACAACAACGCTCAGAGATACGACAACAAGCATTGCTTCTGACACACATGGCAAAAATAGAGAGAAATGGAGAAGAAGAAAAATAAGAACCCCATTACCATGTGGTATTAACAAGAGAGAGACAAAAGAAAGGGAGAGTTAGCCCCAGCCTTAAAACTTATGAAGAGACAATCTATTATTGAGCTTTGAAAATATTTATTGTAAGTGACTACCATAGAGCGCGAACACTGTAAATAATGCAAAGTGTCATTGGCATTGTTTTTATATCACACAAATCACCGTAACAAATCCATTAGTGTCGTACGCACGTAAAAGGATACTCTTAATTGATTACGAACGAATCGCGTGCGATCGGACCGCGGTGATTGTACGCGCTGCGTTCGCGCATGCCAAGCGAACTCGATTGCTGATTGGTCAGAATAAACATCTGAATTATGTGGGTTAGTATGTAACTACGATTGATACTCATAAGGCGTTTTGTCAGTTATACTTAGTTCTATCTGCAGTAACATTTATATCTACTAAGTTTGTTTTTGTTGGTTGTATTGGATTGAGGGTATCAAAGTAGCAATTAAACTAATTGGTACCAGGTTAACAGATCGCTCAGAAGTAAGATATTTGTTAATGATATGTGCTTGTTAGACTGGTTTAGCTGTTCTAGAATTGTCGATGTTAGGAGATATAATCCTTTGTGCCTAGCTTAATTTAAATACTGTTTGAACTTTTGTACATTGGTTTAATTTGTGCTCATTTTTTATGAATCGAAAGTGGTTTTGATAGTCAACCATTGGCATCGGGTATTTTCGCAGAAACTACGAAGGTAAAAACAATAATTGGTTTTAATAAAACAGGAAATCCAAATAGAGCAGAAGTAAAGGCTACGGACAAATTGCATATCATTGAGTATGTACAATAATGGACATGTAAGAAAAACCACAATACAATGGGCGAGCACGTGCGTGCGGTTACACAAGGCTGTGCCACAGATTAAATACTTTGCTTGAACAACTGTGTATCACAAGCCACCTGGCGAAGAGAACTTGTTAGACTTTGTATTTGGGAACACTGTGATGTGATTGTGAACACTAGATACGTATTCGGGGAATGTAAAATTGCGCATGGCATAAACGTTAAAGTAACTATTAGACTAAAAGTCTCTACACGCATAATATGTAATGCAGATTTTCCATAATCCGTCGTTAGAGTTACAAGTCCAGAATGGTGTTTCATCACCCTAGACACAATGCGATTCTGGAACTTTAATATTGGAATCCTTTCCATATTAGCAACTTTGTCCCTAATGACGGCTTTTACTGCGCTCATATAACTCGTACATCCAATAAAAAAGTTGGACTTGGAATCACATTTAGCCGGATATTCCCACCCAGCAAACATGAAGCTGTTACAGGAGGCTAATGATAACACTGTTCAATAATTTTTGATGCTAAGCAAAAAGCCTCAATAAATGCCTTCATGTCCAGGTTCATGACATGAAATTGCTTTTGTTGTGGCTTTTCGGAAAGAACTCTCTAAAATGCCTAAAATTTGGACTCAGCTAACGGTCTAGCAGCCCTAACGTCCGAAGATTTGAATGATTTATAAGTCCAGCTGATGCATAGTCTTATTTTACTCGCAGATCAGCTAGAAGTAATGCTGATTTTATGTGTAATCAATTCCGAGGTTAGTGGGTGTGTAGTGCTTAGCCTTTGGTTACAGAGTCCACGCAAATTACCAGGTCTGCTTTCCGTGTTGCGAAATTGCTCGCGAAGAATTCAAAATATGTGAGTGTATAGGAAATTTGTGTGGATTGATCACGATTCTCTCTGTTGCAGTGTAAGTGACACTATTATCTGGATTGTAGAAAGTATTTGTTGAACTGTCTTTGATATTTCTTATAATGTTTGGTTTAGTGGGTTGATATCTTGCATAGTCTTCGATTATTTGATTTAGCAGAGAAAATTCTGCTTTATCATCGTATAAATTACCGAAAACATCAAATCTTTTTCATATAAAACCATTTGAAATTAACTTAACGTTCTAATTTCCTTTAAGATGTTGTACGACTTCAAATAAGCAATCACGATTTCCTTTGGGAGTGTGATTACAAGCTTCAGTAATTATAAAAGCTTAAATTTCAAGAGTTCCTTCATTCATATGTTTGTTAGTACATTACGTATCTATTATTTTATAATTATCGTTTCTTAAAGACAGTGTTTCTTCGGTGTTGATGAGGATCGAACCAAAAATGTTAAGTGCCATATGTTTTACAAGTATGTCGTTTCTAACTGCCGTCATCTCAGTATTAACTTCCACCTTTCTAGCCAAATCATCTATGCAAGTATCTTTTTTATGTTATGCTTTAGTTTCGTTAGTTTCCATACAACTAACTATGTTTGAGTATTCCAGTCAACCAGACGCAAATAAAATAAACATTTTAATCCAACTAACTGGATTCAACAAAAAAGCTCTAAGTTATTTGCGATTCGCCCACACACACCTTCGTACTAGGAATTAAGTCCGTCATGTCTTAAGTTACAGTTAAGTTGCCTAACATGGATATCACGCATTCGCATAAGAGATTAAAGTGACATGGTCGTAAAGTTTGAATTGACGGCCAGCGGGTATAAGGTCCTTGATACTGTCGAATTAAGTACCTAGATGAATTGTTAGAAGAAAAATGTTTTAGGGACTACAGGGAAATTAATTTGTCGATTGTTAAGTTGGTTGTAAGTTACTTAAGTTTAAGTTTTAACTATGGCTGTTATAGTTTGTTAATTGTCCCCAAAAGTTAATTAACTATGGATTTAGGTTTATAAGGTTACGTGAAATACACGGTATTATTATATACTTTTTAAAGCAAGTAGTTAATTAGACCGATGAGTAAGTACTACAGGGTGTTAATTGTAACACCCTATTGACACCTGAGGTATTGACCTCAGCACGCATTTTCTACGGGTTTTGTCGACGGGAGAATAGACAAAATGACAGATTGTGATTGTTTATCTGTCATTTTGTCTATTCTTCCGTCGACAAAACCTGTTTCTATTGTGGTCATGCTAAGCAAGGAGGTACCCTCTTTTTTGTATTGTAACACCTTCTGTAACTATTTGTTTCAACTTCAAATTGTTATTTATATGGCGTTGGTCCTATAAACGATTTGCTATCTATTCAATATTTTGAGATACATAAGCGCAGTGGCAGCGAGTCTCGCAAGTCAAGCGCAATTAGGCAAGCTTTCGACTTGCTTGGCGTATTGGTAACATATTTATGATCTGTTAGACCTATGTTAGTCTTAGTTCGTTATCGTGAACAGCTAGCCTTGTCCATTTATAGTTTATTTCATATCCTATCAAAGTTATCCACCCACGGCTTTGAAGCTCAAACAGTTGCAAGTGGTAAGTAATCATTTTCTTACTTGAGACACGGATGTTATTGCGACCATACATAACTTAAAATCAAAGGTGCAACTATAGTACAACATTTCGCCAGTTAAGTTTAAGTCCCATGTAATAAGGAGCGAGCGAGTTATTCCGACTAGTAAGGTAGGTAACTTGATTTTAAGAAAAATTCAGTAAGTAGATTAACCCCGAAGGAGTGGCCAATTAAGTTTTAATTTTTGATATGTGGCTGCCAAATTTAAATAAAATTAAAACGTTTATTTCCAGATATAGATCCAACTTAAAACAAATACATAGGTATAACAACACAAACATAACGTAATAGATTTTTAGATAAATAGTAAATTATTTATTTATTTTCTTAGAAAAGTGCAATACCTACGCGGTCAAAATATAAAGGCTCTTACAAACAAGCGCGACACGCGACGCGACACAAAGGCACCGCTCGTCGCGCGACCTTGTAAGAGCTTTAATATGGAACAGCAGATTTTTTTTAAAATAACCGACGAAATGTTTAAACGCAGAGGGATTCAGAATCATGTATTGAATCCATGGTAACAGTTTTCGTGCCACCCTGTATAATAAATAACACTAACATAACGTCATAAACTTTTAGTATTTAAATATGTTATAAACAAGTAGCCAAAGAGTGCTGTAAAAATTGACTAAGTTAAGTGAGTTTAAGTTCAACTCGTTGAGTGCCCGAATATGATACATATACATTATATTGCTTGTTACAACAAGCATTGATATTATTCCAAAAAACAATCTACCTAGCCTTTTCCCAACTACGTTGGGGTCGGCTTCCAGTCTAACCGGATGCAGCTGTATACCGGTATTTTACATGGAACAACTGCCTATCTGATCTTCACAACCCAGTTACTAAGTAACACGATACCCTTGGTAAGACTGATTGTCAGACTTGGGCTTCTGACTATCCGTAACGACTGTCAAAGATCTACGAATGACAGCCGGGACCAACGGCGCCACGGACAGGCTTCGATATGTAATGGATGGCCACCCATCCACGAACCGACCGCGGAAAGCGTAGCTTAACCTTTGATCGACCCGAGCGGCTGTTATTATTTAGCCGCGAGCCTCTGATGTTATTCCAATTTGTAACAATAGGCCTGTGTCCAAATTTTATTTTTGTCTTGTAAATTATTAATAAAAAATATTGAACACGTATTTTTCTTGTTTGACGTAATCAAAAGATTACGGCGATACATTCAGTTAAAATGTGGCATGACGTCACGCCTTGCTAGATTTAATACTGCGTTGTGACGTAGCGAGCTCCCACTCCCCAACTTTAATGCGTGTTTTCTAAGTTATTTTTGATTAATATGATAAAGCAAAAATTACGTGTCTAATATTTTTTTATTATCTGAAAGACAGGACTAATTACAATTTCTATTTTTTACCTAGGCAACTACTCTATTGTCAGAATAGCGTTCTTTAATCTATACCCCTTCTATGTGCCTTATTCCAACCACATATATAACATCTCTAACTATCCTACTCCTGTCCACATGTAGTTGGTATGTCCACATGAATCAGAGTTATACTCGTACACTCACTTCAAACAAAGCGATATTAGTATGCAGTGCATGCTAAAGGGATATGCATAACGAAATTCAATAAATATGTTAACGTGCTCACAAAACGCAAACATGCTATAAGCTCTTGTCAGATTTTGATACAACGACGTGTAGCGTGAATTAATTTGGTTGCAGTATTTAGCTTTTTATTATTTCGAAAATAATTTAATTACATCAAATGTTTTGTTAAATCTATATATTTTTGTTTGTTTGAACGCGCTAATCTCTGGAACTACTAGTCATAATTTAAAAATTCTTTTTGCATTTGCTAGCCCAACTCTTGAAATTTTTTTTCGAAAAAAAAAACACTACAACGTGAGAAATAACTTTAGTTTCAGAAGTCGGTGGCAAAAACCGAAAATACAAAACTAAAGACACCGACTTCCGAAATTAAAATTATTTTTCACTTTGTTGTTTATTTTTAAGTTAAATATAAGCTGTGTATATAAATAAATGAAGTTCAGTATGATTTACGTTTGTGTTTTGTTATTTAGAGGGACAGTGTATTGCAGTATTTGCAGTACGGAACAGACTTAATCTAATAGTTGGTCTCTATAGAATAGACGGTGTTAACAGTGAAATTGGATTGTCTGTATGTATGGTCGGAATATAATCTGGGATATTCATGCTGTGTGTGTATTACTATGCTGATCGACAAACATACAGATAGTGATGCAACGAATATGAATACTAATATTCGTATTCGCAGAATACCATCAAACTACCGAATATTTTTATTCGCCGAATACTTTCATGACATTCGTAATTAGTGACTTCCTAGAAATCGCGATAGATATTGCGTTGCAAGATACTGCGAAAATATTTCTCGATAAAACTTACCACAGTGACCTTAGAAAAGCTATTTTCAACAGCAGGAAATATACAGACAGAAAAGAGGAATCGTTAGTTAATTTTAATGATTAAATTACATGTAAATATTTATATTGCCTAGTGTGTTTAATTTCCTTTCACCTTCTTTGACTAATAATTGCGTGCAGCTATGTAAAATCAGGTAGGTATTCGTATTCGGCGAATAGTACAATCGGTATTCGTATTCGTAAAAGTAGTATTCTTTGCATCACTTTACAGTATATATCTATGTCAATAGGCACTATGATTTGTTGTTGTTATTTTACTTACTACTATGGCTGATCGTTTATGAGAATTAACAAAATATTTACTGATCAGACTACCAAAAAAGTGTGGAAGGGCTTGGTAATAAGAACCTGTACATAATATGTACGAGTGTAATATGAGGGGCCCGTGACTAAGTAATAACAACCGCACGGGTCGATCAATCAGGTTAAGCTACGCTTGCCGCGGTCGGTCTGTGGATGGGTGACCATCTTTACATACAAGTCGTTGGTCCCAGCTGGCATTCTTGGATCTTTGACAGTCGTCAGAAACCCAAAAGTTGACAACCGGTCTCACAAAGGGGTATCGTATAACCCAGTAACTGGGTTGTGGAAGTCAGATAGGCAGTCGCTCCATGTAAAATACTGGCATTCAGCAGCATCCGGCTAGACTGGAAGCCGACTGGGAAAAGGCAAAGCACGTTGTGATGACATAATATGTAACCAAAGACATAATATGTAACCAGTATTATGTATCACACAATCAAAAACCAAAGATTGCAACTCACTAACAGTAAATGTTGTAATTGCACTAATAAACTTCAGTTCCCTGCTGTGATTCGAATCAAAACAATTTACAACTGTAATCTTGGCATTGCGAACATTGATTACAATTAAATTGTTTACGATTGTGTGCTATTTTGGTCTCATAATATATCAGTGGTTTCATCTGTTCTAGATTGAGTCAACTAGATACGGTTTAACCGGGGTATCTCGACAATGACCTGAAAGCTTCCTATGCACGGATAAAGATGAGAATTCTTTGTAGGCAAAGGAAAACAAATATACATCGTGATTGAATAGGGTAGTTGGCTAGGTAATAAAAAAAAAAAAAAACTATTTAGTCCGTCTTTCAGATACAAAAAAAATAACAGACACGTATTTTTTGCTTTATCATATTAATAAAAAATAACTTAGAAAACACGCATTAAAGTTGGGGAGTGGGGGCTCGCTACGTCACAACGCAGTATTAAATCTAGCAAGGCGTGACCTCATGCCACATTTTAACTCAATGTATAGCCGTAATCTTTTGATTACGTCAAAAAAAATCATGTTCAATATTTTTTAATAATCTACAAGACAATATTTGGACACAGGACTATTATCCGAAGGAGTATATACAATATTATCCTAATTTGTGAATCAAATTCCAAAAATCATACGGTAGCTTGATCTTCTGCAAAACTTATTCAATAGCATCTGTTTTTAAATCATTATTATCATAAAATACAATAGACGTGGATATATTTAGTAACTTGTTCCGCTTAGCTATTTCTAAAGAGCCATAAAAAACTCCTGAAAGAAATCGACACGTGTTTCACCTCTCAACGAGGCATCCTCAGGATGACGACAACACACACACACACACACACAACACAACACTTTCGAAATTTTACACACATGTGATAAAGGTTTCAGAATGTCAGTATTAGAGAGTTTAGAAATTGTCAAAAATAATACCGGAAACATTACACTGTTGAACGAATTAAATACGAGTATGCCTAGGTCACCTTTGCAGCGATTGTTCGCCCCTTATCGCACTAATAACGGTCGCACTGATAACGGCGACACTATATAAGTGGGTTTCACGGGCGATAAGGCTCAGTCTGCACTCAGCGCTTGGTGTGGCAACACGCCGTGTTCGAGTTCGCAACAAGTCCATCGTCATCCTGAGGATGCCTCGTTGAGAGGTGAAACACGTGTCGATTTCTTTCAGGAGTTTTTTATGGCTCTTTAGAAATAGCTAAGCGGAACAAGTTACTAAATATATCCACGTCTATTGTATTTTATAATGGATTTCCGCAAGGTCACGCCTGAATCAATTAATTACATTATTATCATATCAAATTAGGTACCTGTGATTAGTTGTTATTTTGGTGGGCCAATCAGATCAGCCAAAACGCTATGTGACAGCTTTACGTACTGATTTTCGAGAAACAAAGACGGGTTTTCTTTTAGAAAAAGTAGTTCCTTTCTACGTTTTTTTGTAAATGAAAAGCGAGCCGTCGTCGTCGCTGGGAAATATTCTGAAAGTTTTTATTTATAGCTTTCATAACTTTCCGAGTTGTTAATTTTACTGCCTTTCTTATTTTAAGTTATAGGTTTCTTGTTCACTTTTTCAGTTTTGTTTTGTTTTTTGAAGTACAATAATTATTGGGAATTTATGCCTTCAATGAATTAAAACTTTGTGAGTATTAGTACAATTATTTTAGATTTATTATTTATTACTTATCTATAATTTGTCGTATGTGGAATTCCACAATTTACAGCATTGCAGTGTTGAGTATGACAGCACCAACTTACCTATAAAAGAAAAAGAAGATTTTAGTATGATGGTTCAACAGACATTGTATCTAGAAATAAAAACAGTTGTTAACAATATTCATGCAACATTGAACACTTAAACAAGTTTAAAAAAAAAAACAAAAGTCGCGAATATATTTTTCGAAGTCTTAGCAGACTGCTTTTGTTTCAGATATTAACATTATTAATATGTAATAGGTACTTAATAGCTATAAAAAAAAACTACTTATTTACTTAAGCAATTTCTTGTAAATTTTACCATGCATAAATACATTGAGACCAAATATAAAACATTTAATTGACTGACAACAGTATACATATAGTTTAAAAATTCTACATAACAATTTCCCCATCACAGAAGCAAGTCACATCCAGCAAACGACAAACTTTTCAACACCGGCGAAACTAACGTGGAACTAATTTCATTAATTTGTGCTAATTGTCAAAAAAACGAGCACAATGGCGTATTTACGGCGTTTCCGTTCATTGAGAACAATTCAATGAGTGTAGACTCTGCCTTTTGTCTGGATATTCGTAGAGACAGGTTTTTGTGTAAGTGATTTTTTGTCTGTCTGTCTGACTGTAGCTGGGTGATTGGACTGGAAGTGGACACCTTTGTCACAACAGCACATTATGTTGATGTGAAAATGTACGAGAATTCCAAAATTATTTTCTGTCAAGTCAAATGAGGATACACAAATTCCTGCGTGCGATGATGGAAGACAAAAAAATTTAGTGAATGCAGATGCTATATAAATCTGTTGGTAAGTACTACCTTGATCCTATGTCTAAAAATAAGTCCTTTTTCTCAAATTCGAGCATAATTTTGACAACCTTCTTCGAGATAAATCGAAATTTCTGTACTGGCCGAATAGCTGGTTAGCGCCCGGCGGGTAATTTTTGTATGAAAATCCATATCTGTCGTGTTTAGCGGCCAAATAAATTACTATGAAAACTCATAGCTGTCGTGTTATTTAAAAATAGAACGAACTTTTTATTTCAAAACATGGCAACCAAGGAGGTAACTTATCAAAGATTTTATTTAAATTTCGATTTAGTTTGCAAATAGAGCTGTTTAAAGTAAAGATGAAACAAATGAACATTACTTATGGCGCGTGAAAAATTATCGTTGTTTGTCATTGATTCTGGAATTTATAATTAATTTACTTAGTTTGAATTTCCGGGTATTATTTGAGAAAAGTACTGTACAAGCCTTGGCCGCAACCAGGCATTGATGGACTCACGTATGTCCATAGGTATGGGCATGTGATGCGGCGGAATGAGGAAAATGTCGTGAGGAAAGTTTTGAGTATGAATGTCGATGGCTATAAGAGTAGGGGAAGACCAAAGAAACGATGGATGAACTGTATGAAAGATGATATGGCTAGAAAGGGAGTGACTACCGAGATGACGATTAATAAAGAAGTATGGAAGAACAAGACATGTTGTGAAGACTCCAAATAAATTGGGAAAAAGGGCAGGAAAATGATGATGGAGTCAATACTGTTATAGGAATCGCATTAGAAAACCAATCCCAATCGTAATGGGAAGTTTTCCGAATAAGCACGTGTATACGCCATGTCATAGTCTATGTGACGGGGTCTTTAGATCAAACCATATCCATATACAAACTGGTGCGGCCCAATTTGAACTTTATAAACTTGACCATCGATTGGATATTAGGAACTGTATCCTTTCAAAGTAAACGTAAAAGGTGTTTGACATTTACCTCAATGAAACAAATTAAAATAAAACTAGTTTCTTGGATTGTATCGCCGTTAATAAGGTCCATTTGTACCTGCGACCGTGACCGACTGTAAAGGGCTCGATACATTGGGAAATGTGTCACGATAAATACAGCAGGACAATATTTATTCATGACTTTTATTAAAATGTCAAAACAATATTTTAGTAAATAAAATGAAAGTAGTTTTAAAAACTACTTTCATTTTATTTACTAAAATATTGTTTGAAATATTGTTGTAAAATGTCAAAACAATATTTTAGTAAATAAAATGAAAGTAGTTTTAAAAACTACTTTAATTTTATTTACTAAAATATTGTTTTGACATTTTAATAAAAGTCATGAATAAAATATTATCATTGGCTGTACATTACAATGCTGATATAGGCCACTTACAGAATATTACTTATTTATTGATCTGAACGAAATACTTAGTTATGTAGGCGAGAACATCTAAAGGCGATTCGTGATATTGCGGACGGACGCGAATCAGCCCGCACGGCCAACGAGCACGGACAGCCACGCACCGCACCCCAAGTCTATTCCCACGGTCCGTGATATTGCGGACGGACGCAGACCAGCCCGTTACGATTGGATCCATCTTGTCATTCCGAAATGCAAACTGAAAGAGAAGCTTGCACCACACCTTTGAAGTTACCGACTCTCCGTGGATCGGACGCACCGCAACGGACGTGTCTGCGCTACAATGGACGATACTCTTCCCATGGTGCATGGGTGCAGGCTGGTCCACGTCCGTCCGCAATCCCTTTACACCACCGCCTTAAGCACTTTCGATGTTTTAATGCGACAAGTACAAAGTGTTATAGAACCATTGAACCTTCCAGAAAAAAGCAAGTTTGTTTTTTTAATGATAATGATTATTACATTCAATAAAGTTAATTATATGCTTGAAATTAACCTCAATAGGTGCCATGCTACCAAACATAAAGGGAACTTTAATGAACCCATTAATCAACTCTTCATTAGTCAACGTGGCAAGAGATAACCATTTGCCACCATTATTACCTTCATTCATGAAATAATAATTATATACCCAATAAAACATAAATTATAGAGAGCAGCGGTGGCCCAGTGGTAACGGCTGCGACTTACTAGTTGTAGGTCGTAGGTTCAAACCATGACAGGCACTTTGTGTAAATAATTTCATCACCACTGCTCTCAAAACGGTGAAGGAAAACATCGTGAGGAAACTGGCATGTCCTAGAACCAGAAACATCTACCAACCCGCACAGTAAAAGCATTTTTTAAATACTTAAAAGGATACTTGGCTTATTGTACTTAAAAGGATTGAACTGAAATCAAAAAGAATAAATTAAATCGAATAAAGCAAAGAATAACGTTGTATTTGTTGAGAGTTTTCATAAACTCCTTTGTCTGAAACAAAAGCCTTTCCTATTTAATCATTAAAAACATTCAATTCTTTGTAGCAAAAATGTAAAGCCCTTTTTACTCGCCAGCAATACATTTAAATTAAATATTTAAACATGATTTATATCAGGCACTCTAAAATTTATTCTGCACTATTTTTTAAATGACCTAAGCAATTTTTCATCGCCTGTAAAACGAGATATTTTATTCGCTATTCAGCACAAATTTATGGCCTTTTAACTCTAATTTGAATTGGTAATTTACTCTAAAAGATACTTACTTACCTATATTACAATACCACTATAATATTATAAAGACGTAAAATTGTACGAGGTAATCTCTAGAAGTACTGATCCGATCAGGAGTTAATTATTACTCGAAGAATTGCCAAACTTAAGTGACATTGCTCGCAGAACAGATGGCCGATGGGGCCGAAAGGTTCTGGAGTGGCGACCGCGTACCGGAAGACGTAGCGTTGGAAGGCCTCCCACAAGGTGGACCGATGACCCGGTGAAGGCCGCAGGAATCCGCTGGATACGAGAAGCACAGAACCGGTCGAAGTGGCGGTGCTTGGGGGAGGCCTATGTCCAGCAGTGGACGTCTTTCGGGTGAAATGATGATGATGAGGAAGACGATTACAAATATTATTTTACTGTTAGAAAGCTAAACTATTTCCAACTGCCGGATACGCGGATGAAGTCGCGGGCAGAAGTCTGGGAATAAAATGCAGGAATTGCAACTCGATTTGGCCAGATCGTAAATTCATTTTTAATTTTCACTGGCAGTGCAGTGAGTACATTTGTTAGTGTTTTAGTGCTGAGTCCTCGTGGACTAATCATAATCATTTCAGCAGAAAGACGTCCACTGCTGGACATAGGTCTCCCCCAAGCACTGCCACTTCAACTGGTTCTGTGCTTCCCGCATCCAGCGAATTCCTGCGGCCTTCAAAAGGTCATCGGTTCACCTTGGGGAGGCTTTCCAACTGGAGGTCGCCACTCCAGAACCTTTCGGCCCCATCGGCCATCTGTTCTGCGAGCAATGTGCCTTGCCCACTGCTACAGTTTGGCAATTCTTCGGGCTTGGTCGGTTACCTTAGTTCTCCTGCGGATCTCTTCATTTCTGATTCGATCACGTAGGGAAACTCCAAGCATAGCCCTCTCCATTACCCTTTGGGTGACTTTTAGCCTTGTATAAGGCCCATTGGAGCGACTCCGTTTCAGTGCCATAGATCATCTGGCGACACGCACAAATGGAATTAGTATTATTTTTTATATCTTTATGTTCGAGTAATCTAGGTTCCCTTTGGAATTTTTTATTGAGTTCTAGTTCTAGTAATCAGAAAAGTTTTACTTAATTCCAAGTGATGTAGGACAAAATGATTGATAAGGCTTGATGTTCCACATGTTGTAGATAAAATATTACTTTCTGTATCGTTGCGAAGACTGTAATACGATTTGATAGATCACTAACACTTTCGCTGTGTTACCCCTATTTGTTTTCTCGTCTTTCTGCGCGTTCGTCTTGAACGATCATTTTCATAAATGTAATTCTTCTTTGGTTATTTTCGAAGTAAGAAATAAAAAACAGAAGTGAAAACTTGAACAAGATTGCCTTGGTGGAAGTTAAATACTTGTATAGAACATTGGCCCGTAACCTTATCTAAATAAAGAGCACAATCAGGTTAACAAAAAAAAAAAAACTTGCATAGAACAATACTTCCAAAACCTTTAAAGTAAAAATACTTGCATGGAACATTGATCTGTAACGTAATATAAATAAAGAGCACAATCGCGTTTACAAAACCTTTAAAGTAAAAATACTTGCATAGAACATTGATCCGTAACGTAATATACATAAAGAGCACAATCGCGTTTTTAAAAATGAGGTGTCGTCACAATGTCGCAAAATCAATGGCTTAGTCCCATCTCAAAAATGCCCAACGCGCCTAAAGAAGTCTTCACTTCAAAATGTCACTGCAGATTCTGCTTTTTGATGTGTGAAGATACTAATTCACTGAACCTTTTGTGAATTAAGTAGTTCAAATGCACGTCGAACGTTTGCCATTAAAACTAAACCTCAAGTTAAGCGAAGCAAGTCTAACTCGCGCGACAGCTTTCGCGAAAGCTACCGTCGCGCGAGTTCGCGATCGTCGTTTGTAAGAATTATGAGTATGACGTACAAAGTACAAACGCGACTAGATTGGTCGCGCGAGTACACATCAAGCTATACATTTCAAGTTTATGCTGATCTCGCATTGTGTAGGATTTCCGTACAATGCGAGGTCAGTTTATACTGGAAATGTATAGCTTGATGTGTAGCCGTGTGTACGTCTTATACATTTGAAAGAGTGCAACGATCGCTTACTCGCGCGACGAATAATTTCGGTTAGGAGAGGACGCCTAAACCTATCTATATTACAAGGATCATCATAATCATCTGCAGCCCGTGTCGTCCCATTCTTCTGTGTCATTAGCCTCTTCTATTGTGCTAGTAACGCCTATCACAACTACGGCTTTCCTTCCCTTACCAATATATCGACGGTGGAAATTTCAAAAGTCGTAAGGGATTTTGTATTCCCTGGCCAGAGGTCTTAGTGTCAGTGTGTCCCAAAACATGAAAGTTATTACCGATTATGTCTGATGTAGAAATCACAACACTTATAATTAAAATAATCTAATAATTATATACTAGTGCAAGTGCTTGATCTTCAAAACAAAGGTTAGATTTTAAGGAGCAGTATTATAGGTGGGCTATTATTATGATAATCATTTATGTCCAACACGTAATCTAGTTATAACAATCGGTGTTAAAATTATGATCATTTGTTAAACTTACTGCTTACAACGTGTGATTTGAGGTTTGCGAAACATTGCTAGATGGCAAAACAGGCAGGTGGGGTAAGCCCACGTTCGCACGGACGTAAAAATATCGCGGCGGGATTTTTCGCGGCGCTCTGCTTTTTCGAACAGTCTCCTGAATGTCATTGCGGAGAAATGTGATTGCCCGCTCGTCCATTAATTGTCCAACCTGCATGTTTACTAACATAGTTATTAAGGTTAATGTTTACTACAAATTATGGAAATTTTCTTCTGAAATAAAATGATAATTATTATATTTCGGCGCCGAGAGTTTAAAATCCAACAGTGTGTTTTTTCGACGCGCTGGGGTGTACTGTTGAATTCTCAACGCTCGGCTATACACCGAGAGTTGAAAATCCAGTGCACGATAAAATCCCGTCGCGATATTTTTACGTTCGTGCAAACGTGGGCTTACCCCACCTGCCTGTTCTGCCACCTAGCAATGTTTCGCAAACCTCAAATCACGATTAAATTCAAATCACACGTTGTAAGCAGCAAGTTTAACAAATGATCATAACTTTAACACCGATTGTTATAACTAGATTACGTGTTGGACATAAATGATTGTCATAATAACAGCCCACCTATAATACTGCTCCAGATAATCTAACCTTCGTTTTGAAGTTCAAACACTTGCACTAGTATATAATTATTAGATTATTTTAATTATAAGTGTTGTGATTTCTACATTAGACATAATCAGTAATAACTTTCATGTTTTGGGACACACTGACGTATAGGATGGCCAGCATTAGGTATTGCATAATGTATTTTTACAAAGGATTAACTTCAGAGCCAAATCAAGGGCTTATCCTGTATCGTGAATGTTTTGCGCTGAAGGATTGGCGCCATGGGCATGTTATGTGGAAGAGTGAGGCAAATGTCGCGAGGAATGTTTTGAATATAAATGTGGATAAAATACAATAGACGTAGATATATCGTCGACCGTAGGTTCAATTGAGGTAAGGGACAAAATACGATTTTTCAGGAGAGGCCGACGAAGTTTTTTTTTGGACTAAATCGCCCATAACTTTTTTCTTACTAACCTTTTTCGGGTCTGTTTTTCTTACGTTAGAATTTTTTCATATTCACCATTCGATAGAGCGAAAAATTCTGTACAAAACTGTATACTCAACTCATTTTGGGTATTTTGTCCCTTACCTCAATTGAACCTACGGTCGACGATATAGTATTCGGGTTCGCGACAAGTCAATCGTCATCTTGAGTATGCCTCGTTTAGAGATGAAACACGTGTCGATTTCTTACAGAGTTTTTTATGACTCTTTAGGAATAGTTAAGCGGAATAGGTTACTAAATATATCTACGTCTATTGTATTTTATGATGGATTTTCGCAAGGTCACGCCTGAATCAATTAACTATAAATGTGGATGGCTATAAGAGTAGGAGAATATCATAGAAACGATAGATGGACTGTGTGAAAAGTGATATGGCTAGAAAGGGGGTACCGAGGACTACCGAGATTACGACTAATAGAGAAGTATGGAAGAAAAAGACATGTTGCGTCGACCTCAAATAAATTGGGATAAGAGCAGAAAAACGATGACGATGGCGCCTTCCAATGACCTGAAAATAAAGTCATCATTTTTTTTTTCCAAATTGTATGGTTCACCTTTACTGCTTATGCAAAAGAATACATGTCAATGGTTATGAACTCGTTTGGAATGAATGAATGAATATTTATTTGTTAAACACAGGTACATACATTTGATCTTCAGTAAAAAATCAGTTGACTCTCAGTTGAATTTGAAATTGACAATCCTCTGTTTATTGGTAGAATTAAATGTCATCGTTGGAATAAATGGCTTCATAAAAATCTTTTACAATGAACATTTAATAAATGAAAGGTTTTACTAAATTGTCCTTTTTATTACTATATATGAATAGAAACACCATTTTTTATGTGACTTCTCAACGTAATATCAAATTAAAAATAATGTCTTTTACATATTAATAGAAGCAGCGCAGCGTTACGAGTGTTACGACCTTTTGATGCAATCGGCAAAATAAATGAAATTCAAATTAAGAAATAAGGTTTTATTCATCGTTCTCTCTGGCTGTATAACGCAGGAGATTTATTTAATCTCTGGTTTAAAATGGCGCTGACATTATCAGCGTGACCAAGCCGACGAGGGTAAACGTATCTTTTACCATTCGGCTATTCGGTCTAATAAAATATTAATCTGTTCTGTTTTTAGACTTGCCTATTTAGGATTTGTGTTAAACCATTTCGATTTTAACAATGCAAACACGCTTGATAAAAAAAAATATGTGAGCTTTTTGGCACCATGAACGTTTAAGCCTCAGACCAAATAAAAAACCAAGACAGCGCTGCGAATAATACAGTGAAATATGCCAAAACTACACCTCCGCTTTGTACATACACACACACATTTACAATCAAACTATATCTCATTAAGTGCACACATGTTTACGAAATCGGCCTCACGTCACTGCGCTGTCTTGATTTTTTATTTGGTCTGAGGTTTAAGACCAGGCACTCCAAAGACAATTTCCACGCAAACTCCGCCCCAAGGCACCCCCCATCACTCCAATATGTGCCAAACGCTAACACATCAGTAATAAAGTTGAATATTGCGTGCGCTCTTTGGTCGTGTTCAAGCACGGAACTAAATGTCGTAAGTCTCAATTCTTATTTCGTTTATAACTAAAGTAATAATTGATCTAGAGAAAAAATATCTTATATTTGGATAATAAACTATTTATTTCCTTACTGTCAATAATTATTTTAGACATAAAAGCCGAGTAATCTTGTTTTTGTTTCAAATAATCTTTAAAAAAGACATGATTTTCGAATAAAAAATGGATCCAGCGAAAATGTTCCAATTACGTAACTGTCTTATATTTGGAAAGAAAAAGATCCAATAAATCATATACAATTCCATTTTGATTGTATGCGTGACTTTTTCAGAATATTAATGCAAATTAACATACATAACATACATTTTAGGGAGCCTCCTCTTAAGCGCGTAATTTAGCGTTTAATTACCATTATAATTAACTAGGGCATCAGATAAATTCACAATATTTTTTGTGTAGATAAAACAATAGCCGACTTTCAACAAAACGAATCAAACGATACGCATATCATCAAAATATAACCGTAACAGGTACAACTAATTACTGTCACGAAGGATATACTTATTCGGAAGTAGCAAATTGACGGCCAAAACAACGGTCTATTGTGTAGTAGAAACAAAACACAGTGTGCTAACTGCATAGTCTCACAAATTGACGCTATCGACGATCTACATCTGATAATATGAGGAATTGGACTTTCAATGTGTGGCGAAGGTCGGTATGTACAAATATTTTTGAATTGAAAACTTCTTTGGGCGCGTTGGGCATTTTTGAGATGGGACTAAACCATTGATTTCACGACACTGTAACGCAATTTACCAACACCGTGGAGTGAAAGACATCAACGCGTTGATAACCGAGGCGCCGATTTTTTTGCAAGTTTTCACTTCTGTCGGCTCTCCCGGAGTGCCACTGTTTTTTTATCATGTTGGTGGGACTGGATTCTGTGGAGTCCTTTTACACTTTTTTTGATGTTGATGTCTTTGTAGATTTTTCTATAGGTTTTTTTACTAAAACAGTGAGCTGGACTCTGAGCAGTTAGAACCGTTTGGAGCAAATTTGATCTTGGCGTTCTTAGTAGGTTTTTCTATTGGTATTTATTTTGCTAAAGCAGTGATCAGGACTCTGCGCAGTTAGGACCTTTTGCAGCGGATGTATGATCTTGTCTTACTAAGTAGGTATTTTTTTCGGTATTATTCACTTAAAATGCACTTTTGAACGTCAGAAGGCACTTTTGAACGTCAAAGTGTGAGCAGTGAGGTTTACGTTTAATTAGGGGACCCAGTGAACTGTACTTATGGATTAAGATTACTGTAAGGATTAAGCTTAGATGCGGTTCATAAAAGCCTGTAATAGAAAGTTTGACTTTACTTGCCCTCATAGACTTGTGTAGTTTACGAGGCCCTTAACTAATCAGATAATACTGGTTCAACTCTTTGTATAACAACAAAACAATTTACCTAAGCAATCTATTTACTTAAAGATATAATACTTACTTAATATTCAGGAGAGGTCTACGTTCGGGGTTTGCTAAAGAGCTATGGAACGGAGTATTCTTGGTATTAAACTTGTGGACCGGGGGCTGGACACATCTGCCGCATGTCAGACGATCAATGGGCCAAACTTACGACCCAGTGGGTCCCGCTTAATGGCAGACGTCATCGCGGCAGGCCCAGACGGAAATGGCGGGACGAGCTGGACTACTTTGATAAAGATTGGTCCTTGGCAGCTCTGGATAGAGAGAGGTGGAAAGAGAGTAGGGAGGCCTTTGCCCAGCAGTGGGACAATAATGGTAAAAAAAAAAACTAAACGCGAAAGTAACCGTCTGTCTGTTTTACGCCTAAACCACTAAACCGATATTTATGATATTTGATAGATAGGTAGTTTGAGACCTGGAGAAGGCCATAGGCTTTTCATCCTGGAATTCAAAAATATGAATGATAAAATACACGCAGACGAAGTCGAAGACTAAAGCTAGTTTTCAATAAAGCCTTAATACACAGTACCTAACCTAAAAATGAAAAAAAAAACAGTGGCACTCCGGGAGTGCCGACAGAAGTGAAAACTTGAACAAGATTGCCTTGATTGAAGAAAAATACTTGTATGGAACACTAGCGGACGTCACGCGGTTTCACCAGCGTAGTTCCCGTTCCCGTGGGAGTACGGGGATAAAATATAGCCTATGTTACTCGCTGATAATGTAGCTATCCATTGCTGAAAGAATTTTTCAAATCGGTCCAGTAATTTTTAAGTTTATTCGTTACATATAAAAATAAAAATCTTTCCTCTAATATAATATTAGTATAAATTGGTCCGTAACCTTATCTAAATGAAGAGCACAAAGGCGTATACAAAAAAAAAAAAATACTTCCAAAAACTTTAAAGTAAAAATACTTGCATAGAACATTGATCCGTAACTTAATATAAATAAAGAGCACAATCGCGTTTACAAAATGAGGTGTCGGTAACGTTGTCGCGAGTTCAATTGTTTTTTCCCATCTCAAAAATGCCCAACGCGCCTAAAGAAGTTTTCACTTCAAAAAATCTGTTACTAAGCAATTTAGTGATGGTTTTACTAGAAAAAGTAGCGGTCCCTTAACAAGCCCGGAGCTTATTTCCTGTGCCCTCAATTTGATAGGAATAGAGGTCAGCCATCTTGTTCAGGGTTTTATAGAACGTGTGTAGGTAACCAATGAAGTTTTAAATTTTTCAACGCTGGCAAATATGGTAATATTATATTTTTATGCAAAATTATGATTAGATGGGGCGTCATTTCGCGAATGGTTAAAAGGATTGGGTTAAAGTGGTGATAAAATCATTCCATTCTTTGATGTGACATTTTCTCAGCTTATGCGTTATGCGTTTGGGCAGTAGAATTATCCAGATCGGTCTAATAACCTAGCAGAATTTAAGGTTATTACTAACAGTTCAGGTTTTATTGACATGACATAATTATTATTGATCGCTTATTCAAGGCAATGGCACCTCAAATTTAATCGGAGAGGCAACCGGATGACGAATGGTAATCTGGGTCTTGAAGTGATATAGAACCCCCTGGTACCGTCCGAATGGACCCCAAATGGACGGGGCCGGAGATATGGGGGATGGGGGCAAAAGGTTTTTTTTGACATGGCATTCAAAATTCAATCTGATCTTGATAAAATTCACTCTCATTTTCGGTGATAAATCATCGGTAAGGAGTTTCAAGAACTGTATACATTATTTCAATTATAACGATGTTGGGGTGTGACAACCGGATGGTATTGATACACACAAATTCCATGCACTTATTATACTGCATGTGTATAACCAAGATAGGAGAGAGAGGAGGAGCTTGTGGCTACGTATTAACAGCCGCACGGATCAATCCATCAGGTTAAGCTACGCTTGCCGGGGTTAGTCTGTGGATGGGTGACCATCTTTACATACCGAGACTCCTCCGTGCCTCGGAAAGCACGTTAAGCTGTTGGTCCCGGCTGTCATTCGTGAATCTTTGACAGTCGTTACCCCAAAAGTCTAACAACCAGTCTTACTAAGGTATCGTATTACCCAGTTACTGGGTTGTGGAGGTCAGATAGGTAGTCGCTCCATGTAAAATACTGGTATTCAGCTGCATCCGGTTAGACTGGAAACCGACCCCAAGATAGTTGGGAAAAGGCTAGGCAGATTGATTGTGTATAACCAAGATGTAAAATCTAAACATTTGCACGGCTGAAATGCCGAATATAGTGAAACCTATAGATCTTAAGAACTTATGTTAGCTTCCTATATTCTTGAAAATAAATATATCATTCATTCATTCAACGTAAAAGAACTATACAAGAGCTGTTGCCGGTAGTTTTTCTCGCAGTTTGGAGAGCCCTAGAGGACTACTTACTTCATGTAACCGTATCTAAAGTATTCTATGTTAACACATCCAGGAATAAGATATGGTCCAACTGTGTGCCGAATATCTTTCAAATACATTCAACTGTTTATGCGTGATCGAGGAACAAACATCCGAAAATCTTCACTACATTTATAAAATACTAGCTGACCCAGCAAACTTCGTTCCGCCTAACAGTCAATGAATGTGCATGTTTAGGATTTTAAAATTTCTACCCTACCCACCCTACCTACCCTACCTACCGAGATATCAAAAAAGCCGATCCACACAAAATGTATGAGAACGTGAATTTTCTTCATATTTTTTTTTTTCGTGAGTTTTTCCATATTTTCTCACCGTTTAAACCTTCCCTGGACTACGACCAACATTTCAAAACCAAAATCGGCCCAACCGTTCTCGAGTTTTAGCGAGACTAACGAACAGCAATTGATTTTTATATATATATAGATTAGTTCGAAGTAGGACGGGATACAAGATAGAAAATAGTGTTCATGGTAATAGGTATTACAGCCATATCTACATAGTTCCACCTAATGTTAGTGAGTGGCCTGAAAACCGATGATAACGACGTTTAAGCCCCAGTTTGGAGCCCCCAAACTGTTGTTTAGTCACGTAGCCTAATGTATGTTAGTTTTATTAACATCTTTCTTTTCTCACAAGGCTCTACTGTATCCTAAATAATGTAGAACTACTTTTTGTAATTTGAGTTTGGGTAAGACTGTAATTTAATAAAGATTAAGTCGGAGATTTCAATTAAGGTTTTTAATTAATTGGATCATGTCTTGAATTCTTACGAGTATCTTGGTGTTCTGCACTTCTATTTATAACCAAGCCACATTCTGGTAAAATAATGTAAGTAGTAAAGACATTGACTTCCAAACCGTACCTGAGTAACCTTTTTTGGAACGAAGTTCTTTAACGCGGCTAAAAAGTGTTGATACTTGCTACTGTCTTCTTCTAATTCAAAGAGAAAGAAAGAGAGAGAGAGAACGCCGGCAGAAAAAAATAAAAGCCAAAGAGTAAAGTGATTACAGTGTCGTGGGATAAATTGTACATATCGGTTCGAGTACACTGCATGCCGGAGAGAGAGAGAAAGTATGAATTTGGTCAAAATGAACATCCAAGATAGAAATAGAAGAAATTTTCTAATTTTTCGTCATGGGTGTCGTTTTCATAGTTTTTGAGGGTGCTAAAGCCGACGGTGAGGTCAAAATGTAAACCCAACATGGCGGGTTTGAAAATTGTCAAAGTTTTCATCATGGGTATCGTTTTCATCATGGGTATCGTTTTCATGGTTTTCGAGGGTATTAAAGCCGATAGTGGGGTCAAAATGTAAATCCAAGATGGCGACTGCAAACATTTTATTTTTGTTTTAAATCATACGTGAGAAAGAACGTTGTTCCTGACGGGGGTCCCCCAACCCCCCCTTTTTTATCTTACGGCATAAAAAATAAATAGTCCTCCATACCGAATTTCGGCCATGGCAGCCAATCTCAATGGAGACTAGCCATCTACGTGGGAGATATTATAGTGCACAATTGCCTGCACAGACACTGGCCATCTTACAGTCTTGCACCATAGTAAAAAAAAAAACAACATTCTTTGGCTTGGTAAGTCGTTCCAGTTCATCATGACACGCAAGGCTGTAACCTAGTTGGTCCTCCTATACAAATCTTACTGACAATAAAAGAGCAAATGAATCAAAACCCAATCTACTTTCTCCTCTGTTAAATGGTCCACAATTTTCCGGAGCACACGCTCAAATATTAGGCAAAGGTCGTGTAACTCATCGGGGAACAGTTACGTGTCGCCGAATATATTCGCTAGACATATTGAGCGTCTATGAAAAGATTATGCATAATATTTGCCATATTCGGCTACCAGCGTATCCCGAAAACTTGGAACGAAAACTTTGGCAGCAATATCTGCTTACTTTTTATTCTTAAGACCTATTTTTCTTCGTGTATGAGCTCATGGCTTACTTAGACACCCAAGAATATTAGGCAGACATATTTTTTCGTAAAATTGCTGATATAAGGCACATTTTTTCTTGTTAAAAGAATAAAGTTAGCAAGTTTAAGGGTGTCTTGTGGGTCTCAAAGTTTAGCTGATGTTTTTTGTTGGTGAAAACTACTTCATTATTATGTCCAGAAGGTTTGGTGGACCGTAATTTGAAGTAACTGAACAGAAATTCCTTCGGTTTTCTTACATTGTATTCCACTGTCGTAGAACCTCGATACTCAGAAGTTAATAACGCTAAACGTATTTCGAAGTACTGTTACGTAAACCATTATATTTTCTGCGAAGATAGATCGAAGTCGTATTGTTTACTTGGTTTATATATTGTTCTAGCTACGCTATTGATTCTAATTAACAAGACTAGATTCTATGCGTAAATTAAAACAAGATTATTGTGAAGTATCTTTCAAATCAGTCTTAATTAGAATACTTTTCAAGTAGCACTTGCTACCAAGTCATTAGGTACGTATTTGCTAACAATTACAAGAGTAAAAGCTTAAATATTTGGTTCATTATTTATAATTATGCGGCACTTTCGACCATAATGCCTGCTTAATGAAATTTGGTCGCCGAACGACCCGACAAAGTCACAGCGGACGTTTAGAAGTCAATGAACAACACGATCGCAGTTTGCGAAGGTGATTAGTGTTTTTTTCTTATTTGAGAAGAAATCTTAATAGTTCTGTGCGATATATGAGAGTCGAGAAACCGACCAAATGAGATGTGAGAAATAATGATTAGGAAAAGCTTCATAAGTTCAATAACACCATTTTCTCTTTACGTAATCTTGGTTGGAATTTTTGTAAGATGAATAGCACACTAGAGGTATTTCAATTCTTGGAGCTTGGAAGTAAGGAACTTAACCACGGTGAACACAGCTGCCTTGAAAGATAATTGTAAGTACAAAAGTTTTGCAATTCTTTACAGCTTGGATCCTAGGAGCGTCTATTAAAAATCACCTTGGTGCAAATGTACGCAGACACAGGTAAAGCACCATATGTTCCAGTGATGCAAGGTATTCTCGTACGTAGCGTATGAAAATAAAGATTAAAATTGCTTGTGTAATTTATGCGTACGGTTGGTGTAATTTGAAGTGGGATAGAACGTACCCATGCCACAGATTCGACGTTTTATGAGCAGGTGCGCTGCTGTGCCAGTTTTCAATTTGCAAAATGTCTGCTAAAAATTTAAAGCTAAAGTTTTGAATGGTTTGGACTGCGGTGGGCGGAGTTTCACGACTTGTTTCTAAACAACGAGGTTAAAAACCTGACAAGTACCGATGTGAACTTTTCAATGTCCTTCCTAAGCGCATCATGGCTATAATAGCACTGACCTACGATAATAGAAAAATCGTGAGGAACACTGAATGGTGTGAATTCGCCGACACTTTGATTGACCAAGTGTGATGATCAATATTTGTTTCCTCTGTATATGAGAAGACGAGATCCCCTTTAGTTTAACAATAACTGACTGTTATCTAAAGGTATATACATACAAATAAATACAATTGAAGTGCGTGTTTGTAATGTCAAAATAACAGCTTTTTACTAAATGCATATGGGTATATACGGTGGATACAGAAAAGAAGAAAGAAAGAAAAGAAAAATAAAGAAGAAAGAAAGAAAAGAAAGAAAGAAAGAAAATTGTTTATTCTGCACAAAATAAACGCACATTACACAAAAAAATACATAAATCATACAATATAATATCCTACATTCACCAAAAACCAAAAGCCTCGTATTCAGGTTCGAAAAGTGATAAAAAGTTCAAAAAATTTTGTCTAATTTTGTAACGTTTTTTTTGGAACTGAAAACTTCTTTAGGCGCGTTGAGCACTTTTGAGATGGGACTACACAATTGATTTTGCGACACTGTTATCGACACCAGCTTTTGACCATTAAAAAGACATCAACGCGTGGTACATTATTTCCTGCAAAATAAAATTGTTTAAGTTTTCACTTCTGTCGGCACTCCCGGAGTGCCACTGTTTTTTTATTTATGTCTTTGTTTGCTCCGGCTAATCTCCGAAACGGCTGGGCCGATTTTGACGAGACTTTCACTGGTAGCTAGCTGCTGCTGGAGTAAAGGCTACTTTTATTTTAGAAAAATAATTAGGACTCCTGTAACTCAAAACAGTAACACCGAAGACACTATGCAGACAATATGCAGTGAAGTAAATTAATAAATCTGAAAAGAAAAGCAACAGGTTGTGGCCGCAAACTCGCAATGCAAACCTCTTTTGAGTCGGTACTGAACGGTAGAACGTTTCCCAGCCAGAACAATGTGCTTTCAGAGAAACCACGCCAACAATGCTGAGCAATTTTTCTTTGAACTCCGCTGTTGCTCGAGCAGAAAAAATATGTTGAAAAGGTAATTTGCAAGCGCATGCTTTTATACAGCGACTTGCTGTATAAAAGCTGTGTTATGATGTCAATGGAAGACGTTTTATTTTTTGTTTTTGAGGGAGGGTTTCTTTTTAGCGGTAGAGGTCATACACTATACAGCGGAGATATTGACGTCAGTTGAGTTATGAAGTATCCTTACGTTTGTCGGAAAAGGCGTTAGCCCTCATACTCTCGGGCGATTTTTTTTTAATTACTATCGTGCACGGGATTTTCAACGTACTGCTAAGCGCCAAGAGTTGAATATCCAACAATGTGTTTTTTGTGACGCGCTAGGATGCACTCTGTTGGATTATCTATGCTATGCTTAACACCGAGAGTAAAAAATCCAGTGCACGAAAAAAAATCGCCCGTTTGTACACACGGTTACACATAAAGCTATACATTACCAGTATAAGCTGACCTCGCATTCTAGGAAAATCCTATACAATGCGAGATCAGCATAAACTGGAAATGTATAGCTTGATGTGTAGCCGTGTGTACCTGGGCTTGGTTGGGTTGGGTTGCTTCTAGAAAAAGTCTATGAATCGAGATTGCAGTAATTGAGTTTGTGATACTTGCACTAATTTAGTACTTAGTCCCTATGTTTAGATACTCCAATATTTCTAATCCCCGTTATTGCTAACTATTTAGTGGTATGAGGAACAGGGTGTAAAGTTCACTCATCCACCATAGAAAAGGGAGGATCCTCCGACCAGACGGGTGTTGAGTCTGGCGGGCAACTACCCAACGGTTTGAAGTTGAAATCTTGTATCTATGTCGATCGCTCGGTAAACTCTAATAGCGCGATGCAGGATTTGTGTGACGTCATGTCTATGATGCGTAGTTCGTATGTGGCGGTGTAACCGCGACAACTATTCCTAAGAAATGTTTTGTATTATTATTTAACACAATGTTCCTACCCATTAGCTTCATTTAAATTTTCCCCATTTCCCCAGAAGTCTTCAGTAGCAAGAACTTTGATACATGCTCATATTTCTTCAGTTTTCCCTTTAAGGAATGCTTACAATGCAAATGTTATTATTTGTCACTCGGATAGCCGGATCTTTTCCTTTCAATACTTATTCATGAGCACGCGTGGCTTAGTTTATTATCTTAGAGAGATCGTGAAGTAGGTATTGCGATGACTATGGGCGAATTATCGAGTTTATTCTTAAAAAAGATATGTTGCGTGATGAATTAGAGACGTTTATAGGAAATATCGGGATAAAAAGTATCCTATGTGTTAATTCAGGTTATAAACTATCTGTGTGCCAAATTTTATCCAAATCCGTTCAGTAGTTTTTGCGTGAAAGACTAACAAACATCCATCCATCCACCCATCCTTACAAACTTTCGCGTTTATAATCTTCTTCTATCTATATATATAAAATTCTCGTGTCACAATGTTAGTTGCCATACTCCTCCGAAACGGCTTGATCAATTTTTATGAAATTTCATATGTATATTTGGTAGATCTGAAAATCGGTCGTAATCTAAAAAAAATCATAAATCGTACCCCTAAGTGATAAGGGTGGTCCACCCCAAACATTTATATGGCAAAACAACGTTTGCCAGGTCAGCTAGTATTAATATTAAATTTAAATATAATATATATTATATAACATAATTAGTAGGATTAGCCAGATAAGGCAACACACAACGAAGACGAGAAGGCTATGGGGGAGATATTTGCCCGAGCAGTGGGACAACCAAGGCTGAACAAAATTAGATATAGTAACTAGATTATTGTTACAGAAAAAAGCTAACTTAAGAATGAAACTAAACAAGCAATTACGAAATCACCAATCTGTCTGCTGAGCGTAGCGATGATGAACATTCAGATAGATGTATAAAAGACAACAAACAATCAATACCATGAAATAGGGCCAAGGTCCCCGAAGACCTATCGAAAAAAGAAAACATATTTCTGGGACAACCTATCGCGCAAATATGAACTTGAAAACGAAAAATTAAAGGTAACATAAAATATCATGTGAAAGCACCCGTTGCGCATTGTCATTATAGAAATCGATAAAAGCGTAGGGAAGTGCCATTAAAACTGATCGCTCAAGTAAAATGGAATTGGAAACTTCTATGCAAATAGCTGAGGCAGATTCCTTCAGAAATAGTTTAGAGGAGGAGCTCATTACTGTTTCAGCTAGGATTAATCAAAGCACTTTGAATAGTATATACGTGATCAAGATATTAGGCAAGATAAAAATAGACCTTCAATAAGACTGTGAAAGCAATTTCAACATGGCTTGACAAAGTGTTAGACAAAAAGCATGGGTTTTAAATCGTAAAGCTTAAGGCCGCGCGCACTTTGGATGCGTTTTCGTACGAATTTCCGTTACAGAAAAAAGCTAACTTAAGAATGAAACTAAACAAGCAATTACGAAATCACCAATCTGTCTGCTGAGCGTAGCGATGATGAACATTCAGATAGATGTATAAAAGACAACAAACAATCAATACCATGAAATAGGGCCAAGGTCCCCGAAGACCTATCGAAAAAAGAAAACATATTTCTGGGACAACCTATCGCGCAAATATGAACTTGAAAACGAAAAATTAAAGGTAACATAAAATATCATGTGAAAGCACCCGTTGCGCATTGTCATTATAGAAATCGATAAAAGCGTAGGGAAGTGCCATTAAAACTGATCGCTCAAGTAAAATGGAATTGGAAACTTCTATGCAAATAGCTGAGGCAGATTCCTTCAGAAATAGTTTAGAGGAGGAGCTCATTACTGTTTCAGCTAGGATTAATCAAAGCACTTTGAATAGTATATACGTGATCAAGATATTAGGCAAGATAAAAATAGACCTTCAATAAGACTGTGAAAGCAATTTCAACATGGCTTGACAAAGTGTTAGACAAAAAGCATGGGTTTTAAATCGTAAAGCTTAAGGCCGCGCGCACTTTGGATGCGTTTTCGTACGAATTTCCGTCGTGCGTACACGTACGAATACGCACGAACGATCCCGACCTTCCAAGAATAAAGGGAGCGCGCAGACTGGGTGCGAGTACGACTTAGTCGTACGTATACGTACGTATAGTTCCGACGTCCGATACAATCCGAATTTGTTGTGATTTGTTCTATTTGACGGAGAAAAACGTATCCAGTGTGCGCACTCAATACGTACGACTATGGTCGTACGTGTACGCACGAGTGAAATTCGTACGAAAACGCATCCAAAGTGCGCGCGGCCTAAAACGTCCTATATAAGACAGCATTAACATAACTTACTGCAATAATTAAGGTTTTAGAATTAAAGGTCGTATAAGACCGAATGAGACAGGCCAGTGCTAAAGCGCTGAACTATTTAAAAAAAGAACACGAAAGTAGTCATTAAGTTAGTGGCGGGAATGCTCTCAGTTTTATTGCCAGCACTTAAAATGAAGACACAGTCTAATGTTACCCTCAGTTTTGTTCTCTTTACCCCGTGGTTTAATCTCGAGGCGTTAATCGCTTTTTAAACTTAGATTAAACGGCTGCAGGACAAATTATAACAGCCCAAAAGTTTCGTGTTCCAGGTCGTTGAGGACGTTTTGGGCCAAGTTGAGGTTACTTTGGCACGTGCAAGAGATAGTAGAAAGTCTTGAGTCATTGGCATAATTTCAAAATTTTCCTTGTAGTGCCGTGGTCGAGTTACAATAAAACTTAGACAAAGCCAACTCGGGATTTTTTAAATTTTATTGATGACCCTTAAAACAAAAAAAAAAGATTTTTAATTATGTATTTTCGGAGGTTTTGAGTCCAACGAAATGAGACGAAGGGTCTGCTCATTCCATTGAGTCTTAAACCAACCATGAACTTTTATCCTTCAATGTCCTTGCCATGAAACCAGCACAAAGACTCAACCACTCAGTTTTTCTGCAATACGGAGTACGGAGTAAACCTCCATTAAAGACTGATGCCATGTCAGTAAAACAACAACAGCCATAAAAACCGTTAATGACTTAATGGATGGAGGCTGCATGACCTAAAGCCAGGCAGTGTTTGTGCCGCAGCCTTCCACGTTGTCACTTTGGGCACTCTGCCAAAATGCTCGCTGCAAACTTCTATATTGCATTTTGGCAAGGTAGCTTTTAAACTTTATAAAAACAATTTCCGTGTAAAAGGAGGAAATAAATTGTACATTTTTTTAGAGCTGTTACAAGGGGTCAAAGCTGTGTAAATCAAAATAGAGTACCGTCTACTTGAAAAATTATTTGTTTGTCTCAGTCTGAGTATGAGAGAGAAATATGGGAATGTTTGCGAAAGAAAAACATAAGTAATGATACCTTTATTCAGACAAATAGCATTATCCTTTGTGATTTTAATATTAATGGTCGTCTCGATTTGCTCGACAACCAAGGTCAACGTTGGCGTAATTTGAGTAGCTACTTGATTTGATTACTAGCAATTTCGCTAAAGAAATGTAACTAGTCTCAATATGAATTATGGAAAAATATAACGCAGAAACCAAACTGTCAACTTTAATAACTGAAGCTATAAATAAACCCGAAGGACAGACAGATCCACGAAGACGATTCAGAAAACGTACCAAGGGCAACGAAGGTATGACGCACGGAGTATTCCAATCTGATGTTACAGCAGCCAAATAAATTTTATTGGGCTCACTATACCGAATAAATATTGGCCCAAGTATGTTTGTGGACACCTTAGTGACATAGGTTGAAGAAAAAAGGTTCTTTGATAATCATGTTATTGAACCCTGTGTCCTTGTCGATGTAGGATGAATACCAATGGATTGGAATAAAGTTCTTCAGTTTTTAGTTGGTGTAGGTTGTAAGGATGCGAACTGAATGATAAATGGTTTGATTCTGAGGACAAATGGGGTACGGGAATCGATCGGTTTAGAACGGTTCAATTCACTCATAGTTGGGAGGATTTTTTTAGTAAATGGTTCATTATAAAGATTTTCGTTTTTCTTTACATTTGCCTCTTTAATCTTTTCTCCTTGTTGCATTATGAGGACACATTATTGCATCTATGTGGAACTCATTATCTTGTTAAATTATTTATTTATACTTTGTATGTCAACCGTTAGGTATAGTTTAATCTTCCTTAGCATTATAAGCTCCTATCATTGCATCTATTACATATTTTAGATCTGTAGTGTTGTAATGAGCCGTAGATAATGCATTAATGTTGGCATCATTAATATTCAGCAAGGACGGTATTACAATGCTAACGTAACAAATCAGTAATTTGTCAGTATTGAGCTAGATTGATTTATTGGTCTAATTTAAGGTCAGGTTTAAGACTTTTTATTTATTTGGATTAAATTTTTATAGTCAGATAATCTTAGATCATTATCTATAAGTACATTAAGCATCATTGTTTTAGATACGTCAGATTAGTTCGGTTTTGAATCTATATCTTTACATGCATAAGATTTAACGTTGTTGAAATAGTGCCAGAGGTGATCATTATATCCATATCTATTTTGAGAGCTACAAAAACGTCTAGTTTGTTTTTGTTGGATCCATTCTGAACATGTTTTTTGCAAAAATCGTAACAACCAGAAATTGTTTTATTTAGATATTGGCAGTGGCAGCCATTTTTCACGAGTCGAAAATAAAATAATTATGTTCTAAATCTGCAGTAGGTATTTCACGTTGTAGTGTTAACAATACAGTAATGTGCATATTGCCGGAAGTTGCCAACACACGAGGCTCCGACTACTTCCTAGTAATCCTGTAAGACGATTAGATAAAATTGAGCGAGCCATATTGTCTGTAAACTACCTACACCATCAATCCAAGCTCATACCGATTGGCGGTGCAGTTAACGTAGTAAAATGGCTCCTATTTTAACACATAATGGCGGATTGATGTAAGAAATAGAGCTGGCAACGCTCTCGGATAGCGTTCGAGTGAGAATAGTGGATGGAAGCTATTTAGTTTTACACTACGGAAAGATATGTGGGAAGTTATGGATATAAAACGGGTTGTAGATCAAATGGGTGCTTTGGAGATTTCGTTCATGGATTGTGCATTTATTAGATGCTTTAATGCGACTATAAAAGACGAGAATAAAGTTGAAAATATGCACCCTTCAATAAAATAAGTAGATTATTGTTTCGTCCGGCCCTGAAGAATTTCAAGAAACATGATATGTAGGTAAAAGTCATTGATGATGATCAACTTATGAATATAATTAGCCATATTAAAATTCAGACTGCATAAACTCATTTCAGAAAAAAGGGTTAATAACTCTTTGTTCTAACTTACAATAGAGTTGATCTCACAAATAGGGCTATGGGAGACCTATTTACATTTTTAACACAAAATAATGGACGGTTTCGCGTCCAAAATTTTAATGAAAGCAATTTATTTAAGCTCCACGTTAATTAAAATCGTGTTTCATTCACACAATTAAATAAACGAATAGTAAACGAAATAAATAATTAAAGCAAACCATGTAATTGAGTTCGAATGCTAACAGAATTTAACAAATGCAGTGTTGAAATGTATTTTAGTGGTGAGCTATATTTTCCTTTGGTCGTCTGGTTCTGGCCCTGGCTAAGTTATTAAGGACTTTCCAGCCTCCTGCGTCCTTAGAGATAACTAAGGGATTATGTCACAAAACAGACTACATGTATCAGTTTGTGTAGTTATATTTAATGCTACAGGTACAGTCCACCAAACTGAACAACTTTATCTATAGGACCAACATCGTAATTACGAAAAAAATATCAGCTGTCTCATACAAAACTTCAATACCTCTCTACTCGACCCAAATGTATGGGGCTGCTGATTATTTTTTCGCGATTAAAGTTGTTTGATGGTCTTTAGTGGTATGAGGAATAGGGTGTAAAGTTCACTCATCCACCATAGAAAAGGGAGGATCCTCCGACTAGACGGGTGTTGTGTCTGGCGTGCAACTGCCCGATGGTTTGAAGTCGGAATCTTGTATGTATGTCGATCGCTCGGTAAACTCTAATTGCGCGATGCAGGATTTGCGTAGTTCGTATGTGGCGGTGTAACCGCTACAGATCTGTACACAACCCTTAAATATGACAACACATTTCTAACACATGCTGTATAATTTAACTAATTGTGTCATGAAGATGGATTGTAGCGTCCACCAGTCTGCTAAGTAGCATAATCAGCCTTATAATATTCCCACTGCTGGGACACTGGCCTCCTTTCTGTGAGAGGGAGTGAGCCATAACCCACCTCGCGGATCCAGTGCGGGTTGGTAGATGTCACATGTCTTCGAATTTTTAGTTCTAGGATATGCCGGTTTCCTCACGATGTTTACCTTCACCGTTTTGAGCGTCGTCTGCTAATGCTAATAACATGCAATCATCAATCCGTTGGTCAGACGATATTTTCGACACTCCTTATTATTCTCAGAAGTTTCTTAAATGACTCACCAAGTCGTCAATAATTTAATTACGCAAGCTTTGAAAGCTTAGCTTAGCTTAGCTTTTAAATAAGAGACATTAAACAAACAATAATTAAAAACTTTTCTTTAGAAAACGAAATGGAAAACAAACAAAATTTCAAAATCACTTAGTACAACTAACAATATAAAAGTTGTTCAAAGATTTCAACTTTTATGTAGATGCTTACTTGCAATCATATCTAGAATTAAAAAGTATTCGAAACTTGCAATTCAAATAATAAAACGATTGGTTCCTAATACCACTTTATTTGTACTAACGGATAGCACAAATCAAACAAGACAAACCATTACCCATTATATACTTTTCAAGTTTCTGATAAGGTTCATTATCCAGTAGCAAATTACAGTCAAAGTTTTGAAACACTTGAACAATCCAAATATTGATAATAGCACATACATGGTTGGTTACATTATGAGCTGTAGACATTGTTTGTTTTGTGGATACTCGTACCATTCAACTTGATTTTGGTCAAATGAATGAGGTTAATGACTTTTAAGTTATTTTGCTAGACATTTTTCATGTTTGGACCATCGATTTAAAGAAGTGAAAAAGATCTTGAGGATTTCTCGACGGCATGTGTAGCCAAGTCAGAGGCCCTTGGGCGGCTTTAAAACTCTGACACCAGGTTAGTCACTAACCACACGAAAAGGAAGAAGTAATGGCAATCCTAACCATACTTAGCGAGTATATTGCTCATTATGGAACTGTAGCTACCATCAACTTTATCTCAGATACTTTTTCTATTACAAATTCATAGGGATTTATAGCATAATCCGTCCGTAAACCAAACTACCCTTCAAAATTATAATTCCTGCAATTAATTTGTCATCTAAAATGCAGATTTTCCATGATCCTTCTTTAAAACCCAAAAATATTTATGCAAATCCTATGGAAAACAACTTAGCTGTAAGTACTTAAGTAATTACAAAATGTTAATCAATGCGACTAAGTTATTTTCATTCTTTAGAAGTCACTCATTTAGTCACGAAAATTCTTGAATTACCGAAAAAGTTTGTTTTATTTCTGTCGAGCAACTCGTTTCTAACAGAGCATGTTTGTTGAACTTTAAACTCTCTAGTTAATTCAATGAACTGAAGTGAATGAGCTTTGATTTCAATAAACGAAGTTCTTGGTATTGAGTGTAAGCAGTAATATCACAGATTGAATACAGATGAGACACTCCGCATTTTAGGTAATGAAGCTACAAGTAGGTACGCGGCGGGCTCGACTTGTCGAACTCAATGGGCGTAACGTTAGTCAGAAGATATACGAGTTATGCGATAGAAAGAGAGGCAACTTCTAGGTGAATATAACTAACTGTAGGTAATAATTAGCGCTGTGCGACCGAATTGCACTTTATTGTGTCGTAGCAAGAGTCACTTTTTATTTCAATGATTTTGCGGAGTGTCCCATCTGTACTAATCTGTGGTAATATGGAAAGTGTTACTGGGTTTTTCCATCTGGAATTTCTCAGTAGCAGCCCGGAGCCTGGATTTGTGCCTGTTTGATGGCAATAGGCTCGTCCCCTATTATATCGGACTTAAACAAAAATAGGTTAGGGTTGGGTAGGTTATAGGTAAACCTTTGCCCAACCCTTCAGGAAAACAATATGAAAGTGTGCAATGAAAAAGAATAAGGTGGTATATGGTGAAAGAACCTATGAAAATAAACAGAACAGTTTTAGAAGAGACGCATCCGAGAAAAGGAAAATAGCCATTTCATAGTCTTTCAACAAAAATCAGTTTCAAGGTACTTTGTTAAAGGAAAGGAGGAGTTCGTATACCACTGCAAGTATATTATCAGGTTATATTGATTCTTCAAGCATGTTGTAAGAATCCATAAAACTTTCCGATCCTTTATCAATGTTACTTCATTATAAAAAGGAATTTGTACGGATTCCTCCACCATGATTGAGGATTAGATACTAAGGATACTTTTAATTGAAGTTAAGAAAAAAGTATAAAGTAAAATACCTTCTGTTTGGGTTAAAGGGGACATCAAAGGAAAGGTCGTTCCAAGGATTTCAATCATAAGTTTATTATCCTTTTCTGTTCTGTATATGTATTGGAAGGTGTGTTTTACTAATATTAAGTGAGACGTGATCTCACGCAAGGCTAAAAAAATACAGTCAATATGAGAAAGAAAGGATTTCAGTCAAGCGGTAAGGGTGGGCTTGGATATAAAAAAATAATATTTATGAGTTAGAACAAGAAAGACTAGGTATAGTGTTGAAGTAGGATCGATTTGTTTTAACTATCCTCCAACACCTTCAAGTTTCTCAGTATAATAAACCAGATGACGTCATAAAACCTGATCATTATGCATTTATTGCACAAGATTTTTATAAACTAAAAGAGGACGTAATTCGAGGACAGTAACACAATAAATATGAAAATAACAACATTTAATTTACTGCCTCAAAGCTCGGTGCACACTTAAGGCTAAATTGAGATTTCCGTTCGATATTTGACACCCACATAAGGCTGATTTACATTTGATAGTTATTCATAGCTCGCCTCCGCGACTGCTCATGAATATATGTTGCACAAAATGACAATGTACAAAGTAATCGTTTGGACACAAAGTATTAATATTCTGAAGACAGTAATCAGTTTTGTTAGTAATAATGAAGATGGAGGTCCACCTAATAATAATAATGTTATCCTACTTAGAATAACAGCAATAGACGATTCAGTCGCCAAAGTGGGTGAATATGAGTTGTGTAATAGTGGTAAATCAGCTCTAATTATAATTCAGGAATTAGGAACCAAATCATTTACCCTTGTGTGCAAATAAATAATTAAGATACCGATTTGATTAAATCCAGAAATGTTAAAGCAGTATCAAATGAACTCGATGAGTATCTGAAAGTAAGACAGAATAAATTCAATCCACAATATGATAATGAATGTATTTACAAGCCAGATACGTAAGAAAATCTATTTACTAAACCCCTTATCGGATTTTACACTTGAGTATTATTCAAATTTGATCCATTTCGCAATCAAAATTATTCTTCGAACTAACTTTTTTTACGACTGTTTAAATTCGATAATGAAGAGTCGAGTTTTAGGTACAGATATAAAATATTGCCTTATGTGATTTGCATATGAATATACGGGAGTTCTAAAGTAGGACTTATATTTCAATGACAATTGAAGAATACGAAAAATAGAATCCGACCTTTTTTACACAATACGAGAATACAATATAAGGCCAGTACCTACTTTTCAACACAAATTGAAAACCAGTCTAAATAGACATGAAAATTAGACGACTTGTCGACGGTTTTAGCATATTATCTCCGTATGTATCGAAAGGCATTGTCTGCTAGAAGTATTAGTTTGTGGTGAAGCCTTGGCACCATTTTGCAGAACTGACAAACCACACTCTTAAATTCAATTCCATGTTCGACTTGCAATTTTGGAATACTTAATTTAAGGTTTAGTATAGTACTCAAAATTATTACTTCAGCTTCTTAGAATTACAAATTGTCTACTTATACTTGACAAATATGTATTAATGTATCCATGTATATGTCTTAGAAGAGATTTTTAATTGATTTAGAAATAACTTCCAATACTTGTTAGTGGATTCGAAGAATCGATTTGATATTGATACGACAGGTTAGAATTTACGTATGTATAAGGTAAACCCAAACAGCCTCTTCAAACGGCTCTTACAACAGGAAAACGAATTAAGAAAAAAAATCAAAACATTCGAGGAAAAAATTCAATCTTTTGATTTTAATATCATTATAAGTCAACGAAGAGACTTGAAAAGTCGTTACGTCTATTTTAAGATTTTTCGTGGGCGCACTTCGGGCAGAGAAGGCTTTTAAGTCCCCAAGTGGTATTAAAGAGCTACACAGAATAAACGACCTTTGAATTTTGAATTTGACTCAAATCCCTTTAGTGAAGTGTCTTGCCAGTAAAATTTTGGCTATAACATCTCCGAATAAATAGACAGATATTTTTATTACTAGTATTTCTTGACTTCTGTTTGTTGTTTGTCTACTTGATACATTCCCCAGTAAGCTCAACAACCTATACAGACGAACAGTTACAAAAGCAAAGGTTCTTAATAGAACTAATGAATCCAATCCTAAAGAAGCAGATGGTAATTTATTCTCCAATTCTTGTAGTACATCATCCTTAGATATCCTCCGGGCAGCACTAGATCATAGCAATGCCAACGGTAAACCGAACGAGTCCAATAATATCAGAATGCACAATGTCATTGAAACGGGTTCCGACGCTTCGGGTTTATCTTCTGCTTTCTTAATTGAAATGTCAAGATGATTGCCAGTGGATATGTGATTATAATTCGCTACCGGTTTCGCCCTAGAGCTAGTGGAAATTGATTTTTGGAATACCGTCGTGGAAGCAGACAGATTCATTTGCATCATATGAATGTGCTTTGTTAGAAACGACTATGTCGATTTTTTTTAGTTAGTGGATGCATCCGCTACCACAGTCTGATGCAAACTATAAAATTGAAACTACGCAAACACCTGTTTTGACAACAGTTACTACTCATTGCCAAAAGATGACACAAGAATCAATGTTCAGGAAGAATGATGATTCAAAGGAAACAGACAGATAGTCAACAAAATCACAGCTGCTAAGGATACTATTATCGTCGCATATTGCATATGTGAAAGAGCACACTAACGAAAATGGAGCATTCAATGCTGTAAGTAAAAGCAATGCAAAGGAAGCACACGGAAATTCGTGCGGACGTCAAACTGCGATTGCATTTATACGTAAAGTATCTACAGAATGTGGATACAATGCTTTAATATGGTTGAATGATAATATGTCAGAAATTCGGAATCGATCAATTTACCTACTATTAGCTTGAATTACTGAACTATATTTTTGTAACACGCAAACCACAATGACAATTTGAAATGTCCACGAACAAGACAAAAGATTTATGAAGACAATAATTCACAGTTTTGTAACATTACAATTGCACCAGTATAAAATATTAGAATTCCCCCACTGTGTCGGATTACGTAGAATTATGGACCTGGTCTGATAGTGTCTGCTGATAGGGTTTATTGGCCCTAAAATGGGACCTCGTAAAACTAATTTAATTTTAGACTGGACTTAGAAGATATTTATTCTGGACAACATTGTAAAGATGGCTCTAAGATAGCAATGGTTTATGTTTTGCTTCGTGATAGAACAAGAACAAGTTATATAATGTTTTTATTAAATCTGATAAAGTCTGTTTCTCTACGTCTATATTGATTATTGTGCTTTTACTTGTTTGTTGTCACTTTGGAGATAGTTGCACAGCTGTGTCAGTGTTCATTTGAGTATTTTTATCGGTTTTTACTTCAGTTGCGTTTTCAATTGGGAAAAATGGTATTTGAATATTTTCCGATGGAAATATTGGCGCAAAAAATAAAACTGAAAAGCTACGCTAAAAGCTATTCGATATGGTTCCCTAATTCCCTCTAATTGTTAGTTACACATTGTATGTTTCACATTTTATCACATCTCATATAAAATGAGTATTATGTCATTAGGATTAGGTAAGTACTTACTCACTAATTAACACGTCCTCAACAATGATGTTGAAATACTCACTACAGTGAGTATTTAATGATTCATTGTTTTTCATCAAAATCGTGCATCCGGTTTATACATCACAGTTTAGTATAAAATGATTCGTTGATATAACATTGTGAATTCATTTTGAGTAAGAAATCTTGGTTAACTTTGAAACTAAGTTCACTAAACGTGTCTAAATTGTACTTAAATTACAAAAAAGGTTAAAAATTTAAAATTATAGTGAGGATGCCCGAAACACTGTTTCATTTTGTGATTTTTTTGCCAATAAATAATTTAAAATGTTTAATGTTTTGGGAATACCAACGCGAGATGAAATGGGATCCCCGTATTAATAAAAGAAAATCTAAACTTACGATATGCATGAAAAAAAAAAGCAATCAGGAGCATCGAGATATCTCATTGTCATTCTATAAGTAATTTTCATCCTGAAAAAGAAGAGGCTTAAGATGTCAGTGTCCCAAAAATCTTTCATGATAACCCTAAAAAATCTCATAAACATTATCGTGTTACATGTTATAGCAATATATCACCGTTATTTCAACCACAAGTGTTATAAAAATGGCGAGTAAACGAGATAACAATGTTACGAACGTAAACTTAAAAAGTTACGTCTTACAACATGTCGTAAATATGACTCGTTTTTTGTCAGATTTTGATAATCATGATAATCTTCGCCCGGAGATGTTTTGTTTTGATCATCGAGATTATCATAATTTACAGTTTTATCGTGATCTAGTTTATCTTTGAGTTCAGGTTTTAGTTTTATGTTATGTTTATTATTATGAGTGTAATTAAGGCTTTAAGCTGAGCTATCTAATCTACCTAATGACATAATACTGTAGTCAGAAAGACATTCTTTCACTAGGTGTTATTCACAAACGGATATCATGAAGATAATACAGACTTCATCAAGAGAGTTCCGAGCCATTGTCGACCCCCACAAGGTTTTTGAATCTTGTTTAATTTTACAACTTATCCAGTATTACAAAAACCATTTACCTATGTTATTGACAGGGAAGGAACTTTCATTAATCATTTGAACGCTCTCCAATATCTCTATGTCGTATGCTTGCTTATCAGTGAGGCCACCAGTCCATACAAAATCATACTCATCTATTGAAGTCTTAATATTATTAACAGTTACCTACTCATTAAGTGTAGACAGTAACTGTTGAAGTGCGATGATCAAATACCCAATGCCAATGCAAATAAGCTGCCCATCACAACTTGACCTATCACAATGGCGCTGCTTGCTCACAATATGACGAATTCCGATCAATTTGTAGTTCTCTTTTTTGCCGGGTGTCAAGATGCACTGGTTTCGTGGTCGTGACTTCCAATGAGCCAAGTAACGCCGCAATATTAATAAAAAAACCTTTATTGAGATGACTTTGATTTCATACTTATTTATACACAGTTTGTAACAGGTTACGATATTGTTATGCTGTAATTTGTTTATTTTTCGATGAATATCTAAAGGTTTGTCAATAATTCGTGGATATCTGGGGTTTTTTCATGATCTAGTTCAGTAACTTTAGTATTTATTCATCAACATCATCATGTTATCAAGGAACTGTATTTATTAGTTAGGTAATAATAAGAAATGGTTTATATTATGAATGCATATAGCGTTGCCATCTCTAAAAATCAGAAAACCGGACTTACCCGCAAAAAAAGCCGGACTTTTAGGTCCCACGGCCAGACGAACGCCAAAAAAAAGGAATTTTGACTAAAAGTTCAAACAAAACATATTTTTGTAAGAAAGTTTTAATCGGTATTATCATTTTCATTTGCATATTTTTCTTTGGTAGAAACGTGCTATAAAAGCTCAGCCTCCTTAATCATTTTATCATAAAACATTTTACAAGTTACATGTCTTAAATTAAATTCCACAATTAACATTTTTGCAATAATTTCCGATATTAACCTGTTTCTATGTTTCGTCCATTGCTGGCCTATTAAAGAGAATATAAAGCCTAACAAAAGCCAGACGGGCCGGACGCAGTCAAATTAGCCCGGACAAGAGGTCAAAAAGCCTAACACTGTCTGGCTTTATCCGGACGGATGGCAGCTCTAAATTCACAAATTATATTCGTAAGAAAAAAAAAATTAAAAGCTTCTTTTTAATTGTTCTAGAATATTCTAAGAAAGCAAGAAAAGATACCAAAACTATACAGGGAATAAAGTCGGAACAAATTGAGCCATTATAAACCTTATAACGAATACATTTATGTCTTCAAAATATGACTGTCGAAGGCGCTAAGTCGCTAAAATTAACCCGCACTGCGCCCGCGCCGGCAAGAGAATTCGCGGGAATGAGCGACTTGATATTTAGACGGATAAGATAAAATAAGTTGCTAACAAGTTACTAAGTTAGCCCTATTATTAGATCTAGGTATTGCATTATGGAGCATTAATAGGAAACCTGTTTTTCTAGACCGGTGACGCAATAGGAATAATAAAACAGTAGGTTGAATTTGGACAAGATTTGAACGGTTGATTAAAATTATTGTTAATGTAGTATATTCAGTGAGACTGTTTGAGGAAGTAAATATTCATAGCAAAAGATTTGAAAGATAGTGTTGTCAAGAAGTAATGAATCATTTTAATACAATTTATATTATTATCGAAATAGTAAACAAGTTTTTGATCTGTTAATCACCGATGTCTTATGAAAACCCTTTTAAAGGCTCGTGCAGACTGTTGTTCTACCGAGAAGTTTTATTAGAATCGTGTCGTGCCTGTTTGCGGGAGATTTAAAACGTCTTTGCGGATAGTAGGTGATACGTGCTCTCGAAAGCATTATTTATCCTATGATATTCTAATTAATGCGAAAGTAACTCTGCCTGTTTGTTACCTTTCACGTCTGAACGGCTGAACTGATTTGGATGAAATTGGCCACACTGATAGACTTTGACCTGGGTTAGGACATGAGATATTTTTTATCCCGGTACTATTTTGCCAGGGGATGATTTCCGTTCTCTACACGGACAAAGCTGCGGGGAAAACACCTTGTAGCCCATAAAATCCAGGTCATCAGGGAAAGCCCAAACACTATCGATGATCTAACCGTATATTTCCACGAGCAAGATGAAGTATTTTTCCTTTCATATAGGTATTTTACCTACGTAGAACAAAACCTGCAGTATGCAGCATCCGTGAGATGCAAAACAGGTATATGTGAATATTGAAGAGGTTTGCATCACAAGTATATAGAGATATACCTTCATATATATGTTTATTTATATCAATGACAGAGCTGACTTGAGCGGTGATGAAAAACTAAGTGGCTGTAAAAAGTTTATTTGTATTCATTATAGTTATAATTATACTAACGGCAGTAAAAAAATCTTTAGATTTTTATCGTTTGGCTATAGATATTTCCTTATGTACTTTGTAATTTAAATATAACTTAAACTGCTAAGTAACTATAAAATTAAGAAGTCGTCCAATAACGTCTTTCTTATTCACTATAAGTTAAGGGGACACTTGATTCACGTGTTCTTTGTAAAAGTCAGCACTTGCACTACAGTTTAAGTTCACTTACTCTGCACTAAACTAACTCGAAAGGTTTTACCCTTTTTAGTCTTCGCACTAATTCAGTGTTGTCAAGGAGTTGGATCGCCCATTGTAATTTTATGAATACTATAATTACTTGCATGATAATATTAATTGCAGGCTACCAAAATACCTTTAAAATGCACGGATTTTAAGGTGTCATGTCTAAATCATTAATTGAATAAAGAAAGACTAGAGTTTGACATTAAGGGGGAAGCGTAAGGGTAGCGCGCGAAATTAAAATTTTCTTACGTTTTTTGCATTTTGCAGGTCAGTGTCAGGTTTTATGTTGATTAAAATATGATTCGCGGCCGTAACAGGTACGGCCGCGAATCATATTTAGATCAACATACAACATGATACTGACCAGCAAATTGCAAAAAACGTAAGAAAATTTGAATTTCGCGGGCTACCCTGACGCTTTCGCCTCAAAAGAAGAGGAAACATAAACAGGAGCTGGACACTCCCTGGAGGCTCCCGCAGACGCGACTGTGGTGGAACAATTTCTATGAAAACTTCTCGGAAATTATTCTACCGGGGTTTGATGTATCACGTCAAAGGAGCTCGTGGCTAAGTAATAACGATCCATCAGGTTAAGCTACGCTTGCCCTGGTTGGTCCGTCGATGGGTGATCATCTTAACATACCGAGACTCCTCCGTGCCTCGGAAAGCACGTTAAACCGTTGGTACCGACTGTCATTCGTGAATCTTTGACAGTTGTTACGGGTAGTCAGAAGCCGAAAGTCTGAAACGTCGCGTGCGACAACGCAGCGCATAATGTGGTATGTCACTATAAAATATATGTAAAACGATACTATGCGACGCACTAATGAGGCCTCACTCTTACTTGATCTTCTGCATCTAACTCTCTATGTACGAAGAGACATCTAACTCTCTAATGCATCGATGCTCTCAATCTTTTTAAGGGAGGCAAAAACTAAACCATTCACACTTCTAATCACCTTCATTATAACCAGTATTCATTGAAGTAACACTTTTATTAAACATAAATCAAATCTATTAGCAATCATTTATTGTTAGTCCTCAACTTTTATATGTTTTATCAAGTCAATACAACACATCTTTATGGTGGGATTATCCTTCACAGCAAGAATAGTAGTGAGAAAGTTATGAGTTTAATATAAAAAAAACTTTCTACATTATGATAATTTTCTGCTTCCCTAAAGTAAGTATAAGAAACAGCAAAAGAAAACTAACTTGAAATTTTTCGTTATCTAACTTAGATATAATTGACCATGTGAACTTAAAACACATTACTATATTACCGGCCCAGACGTAGAAGTCACAGCAAGAAAACCAGTTTTATTCTACCCACTAAGAACAAATAATAATGTCTAGCTGCTTTTAGGTAATGTAGGTTCAACCACAGAATAGTACCTACAGAAGGTCAGCTTCACATAACAAGCGAAAACAGGTGCGCACACACATATATGCGTACCTATACCGCGATCCCAGCCTAGGCACAACATAAATATGGACAGTTCAGAAACTACGTAGTAAACGTTCGAAACGGCACACTCACACAGACGCGCTCATTGATGAGATCCCAAGCGATTGTCGCAGTGCTGTCAGGTGCGGGTGCTGCCGTGTCAAGACGAGTGGTCGCCGCGATCTTTTTAAAAACTTACCTTTTGTACTATTCTGCGGTACAACGCAGGCTATGATTTCAACTTGATGACGTAATATCCTGTGTAAGGTAAATGAGGGATTACCTTCCGAAAAATGATATCATATTGCGATCCTATCTGTTTGTCATGCCTGTATGATTGCTGCAATATCCTCCTCTAATCGTTTTCTTATCATGTTTTAAGCAATATTGACTGCATTATTAATGAGTAATTGCTTCTGTTTTCCTTGTACTGATTTAATTAAATTATGTTTATAGTGGTCATCTGCATTTTTTTTCCTTCACATTATCATAATCTATAATTTCATTTCCGTAAGGCTAGAGGTATATACAGAAATCAAAATGTTACGAGGACAAAAGTTGAATTGAAAAAAAAACCGATATTCTCCGGACACCAACCCGTATGAAATCGTCCACAATACCGACGACAGGCACAGATGGCGAAAGAGCGTCACAGGGAAAATGATTCTATGGGATCACAACCCTTGGAAATGAGGAATACGACGCGAGAGAGAGAAGTGGGAAGGTAATCTCATGTTAAGTGTGATTTTTTTATTCAAGTCCCCCATAGTTTTCTATTCTTTCCTGTGTGTTGCATTCTCCGGTCAATCTCTCATAAACGCCTCTAGGTCATCACGTTAGCGTTGCCTAGGCCTTCCTCGGCGCCCGTCTGCTGGTACGCACTGCATGACGACTCTAGCCTATCTATCTACATACATGACACGCCCAATCCCATTGTGACTATTTACTGAACATAAAATCATTTACACAACAAGAACGATAGACGAAATCACCTGTTAAGAGACATAGAATAATTGCATAACATTAATCTTGATAAAGCTGTAAAACTGCATTACAATAATATATTTGTCTACCAACGATGAGATCATTCAAAGACAGGTTCCAACGAAGCTGTAGGTAATAGGTATTCATTTATAAAAGGTAATTAACAGGTAGACTAGTCCAACAATTGTTATTTATTAGAGGAGGTGACTGAAGAGGAAAATGAATAGATGTTGGACGTCTATTGACGGGGTCTAATGGCGTTTTAAGTAAGTAATTTTCTAAAGTATGCTCATTTATTTCAATAAGTGTGATGGGAAGCACATTTTCCTCGTGAAAAACATTGATGGCGAATTATACGAAATCAATCTTGAAAAGAAAGGGACAATATATAAATAAGAATGATATGTAGATGAATATGATGATGAGTTATAAAGACAATACTTCGAAGGAAAGACGAGGTAATACACAAAATGGAAAACTGGAACCACTCACTCAGATAAGTAAAGATTGAAATGTATACTATTTGTATCCATCACTAACCCGGAAAAACAAGGTCAAAGCCTTTTTTTAAGTCGAAAATAAAGAGCATCTTCTACGTACCCAATCAATCAGGGTAAGATCGTAGTGATACTACCCGAGGCCACGGGGCCTGGAGCCTTGCATCACACAAGATATATTCATAAGGCCCCAGTTACATCACTGGGCCGAGACATTTCCATATAAAGACTGGCCCACATCGGCCAGCCGGTATTTTTGAGTATGCGAACAAGTTAACAATGAATGCATAAATAAGACGAGAATGAATGAATATAAAAGTGATATAAATCAAGAAAAATATAATGAAACACTAAACTATATCAGAGAACATTTAAATATAGGAAAGGAAAAAGAGGATGAATATTATAATCTAGCCTCAAGCCAGGAATATGATTAAAACTTTCTCATGGATTTAAGCAAATTGAAATTACAACACTACGCTGTTAATACATAAATATTTATAAAGACTCCAATGAAACAAACAGAATTAACACTAAGAATTTGAGGAATTCTGTCTTATTTTGCCCAATGCTGCCTACATACATACATGAATAAGTGCGATGAATTATCATACATATCACACACCTGAGTCAGTCTACGGAAATGCGACAAGGCGATGTTTTTAAATTGACGTCATTGCACAAAAATGGCTCTGTAGCAAGTCCCTTAGAAGGTAAAAAAGTCGAGTTCTACGTCACTCTTTCCGGCCTAAACATAAATGATGAAATTTAGAAAACAGATAAACATGTTATAGTGTTAGATCTTGATAGGCACTATATCCACAAGACTGCACGCTAAGAATTTATCTTGTATTTACCTAGTTGAATATGCTTTTACTGGATTCTCATCTTCATCGACAATATCAATATTATCATTATCTTCAAATTTTAGAAGCTCACCCAGTAAACTGTTTCAAGGTTAACATAAAAGTTTTAAAAACTGCAGCCGAAATCCTTGTGGACCATTATAATATTACCTATTGATTATAACGTTGTCTAACTTATGTAAATAGAGGCGAACGTTGTGTATAAATTATGTAACTTAAATAGTTTGTTTGTTTGATGCAAAGGTCAAAGACATACCTATCTCATCTTTTTTATACGACCATGTAAATGGAAATATACAATGTAATTTGTGATAAAGTAATAGTAATAAAAAATTTACGAATGGCTTGGAATCATGGAGTGAGGTCATGAAAAAGGAAGTTTCCATATCCAATCGATATCAGCCCCACGAATTCCACCAGGGGTGGAAAGGCCTATATCTAGTACCTTTAACTAAGAAACGAGTTGAAATATATGATAAGACTATTTGATTGACGATACAGAATGCTTACGAAAAGAAGTGACAAATTTTGCAGAGTAACCTATGACCAGCCAGCCAACGAAATAACCCAAACTATAGGCTCTGATAAAACTAGACCTTCTTGTAACACACGACCGTCCTCATAACGCAATAAAACTGACAAGCTCAGATGACAACAATCAAATAAAGATAAATTCTGTGTTCGCACTCCTTGACTGTCATTCTTTTTGTTTATTATGTGACACAACAGTAGCTCCTAGAAGAGGCACAGTTAAGTCTAGCACATACTATATTAAACTAGGTATACTGCAAAATTCCGACGCGAGTGTTGTCATACATTTTGTATGAGATGCCTCATATTATACGGTGTCTACAACGGGTTAGCTAGAATGTTTGGAAGCTTACTCAGAAGCCTTTTCTGTTTGGCTTTTACTAAAATAACAGTGGGACTGTTACTGCTGTCTCAACATTATGGAGTTACTCGGAATCACACGTAAAATATGGAATAAATGTTTTATTTCGTGTGGAATTTCTCGATATCCAAAAGAGCACTTGTCAAAATAATATTCTACATAAAATCCATTATAACGAAGATTTAACTCACTTTCAAACAGAAACCTCCATTATTGGTGGTCATTCGACCTTTTATCCACCAGGTAAGTTATAGCAGCATTCACTATAAGAATTATTTTAAGTAGCTTACATAAATTGCTTGAACTTACAAGTGGCATACAAAAGCGCCGTATTTATTCTTTTTTACGTCCAATAACTTTTTCATCGTCATTTTTGGCATTATGCTTGTGAAGTGGTACCTGATGACCTTGTGTCATTTTATTTGCAGGTGACTTGTATTGCATTTCTTATTTTATGTACTTTACTGCTTTAATTCCATTTTAGAGGAAAATTTCATAACGTTTCCTTTGAATTGAATGTCTTTGTTTTTGACTGAACTTCCTTATAACTGATATAGATTGATGTTCGACTCGACTTTAACAAATTCAACAGATCTTTGGTCGACTAACACTTCAAAGGATTCTGTTTCAATTCTATTCCATCGTAGAGTAATTTTAGCTTTCTCTCTATCTTGGAACTAGGTATGATTTATACTTATTGAATTGAATATTATTAGGCGCGGCATTTAGCATACAATCTTAGCGATAATTGCTGCTCCACTTAATCGAATCAGCAGTTCCGGGTTCAACGCCCAAAATAATCCTTGGTCATAAAATAAGTCGGCGTAAAATTATGTTCTTTAAACTTGCAATGTTTTACTTCAGAATCTTCCCTGTTTATGTTATAAAACCTTAAAAGATGTTGAAGGAACACCGCCGTATATAGCAGTTTGATTTTATTGTATTGAATTGTAGAGGTCCCATTTGCATTACTCTTGCTTTAAAAGGATAGAATAATGGTCAGCGTTTTGAATGTATCGCTATTCAACAGCAGCGTTATTTTTCTTTCATTACGGGTTTGCTATTTTCGTCTGCTGTATTAGGATTCTATGGTATTTTGTTCTCGTCTCTTTTAGATGCCTTTCTCTAAATTATTGTTTATATTTTCTTGCATTATTTCTGTTGAAAAGTTTTCATCACTTCTTGATTCAGTAAACGATCTCATCTGATTAAAGTATTCTTGATATTTTGAGTCAGTAAGTCTATCTACCCAAGGAACTTCATCTATCTAACATTATGCTCATCTCCTCATTTTCCCTATCTTATGTATCTCTGTGAAGGATTATATTTCCTTCATTAAAATCTACATCCGTATATTTAAGACGACGTGCACGTAGTCAACGCCAAGATTAATCCCGACATTAATTAATATTAAAACGTACGCACCTCTCTAATACAATTAGAAGCAAATTGTGCGTAAAATTATTCAATTTAGGCCTTCTAGCGCATAAATGTAAACGTATGGTAGCTAAGCTCAAGATTACCTTAGAGCTGGTAGCTAAATGTTCTCATTAACCCACATGGAGGGACGAAGGAATATGTAGAGAGACCTAATTCTAGCTTTATTAAGGTTATTACAGTAACTTGTAGGAGAAAAGTCTAGCTGTTCCTAAAGAATTTAATTATGTAGATTAAAGTTTCCGAATGACATTCTTTTAATCGTTATCTCCGGAGACTAATTCAAATTCTTATTATATTAGTCTGTTCCACTACTACAAGTGTGTTTTCTTTCTATATCTTCCCCTCTCTTTCTATTCCTATAGATATGTGTGTAAATCTCAACAGTATAGTTATAATATTCAACCACATTTCTAGATTAGTGTGCGAGATCACGTCACACGAGCACTTCACCTGTGCCCTACATTTCTGCTTCCCATTTTTCATCTGATCTCTACTAAAATCCCACATATTTCGCGAATTCTAATAAAAACGGGATCATCTACATTGTACAGTGTACACAAATACATACACATCAACAAAATGTATGTCCCTTTTACCAACCCTTTCAAGTGTCTACGAAAATGGGCCATACGGAGTACAATGGCGGAAGAGTATGGAAAAGTCCCCCGGTACAACAAAGAAGAATGTTGTGTTAGGAAAGTGTCCAGCTATGAAGATGGGGCTATTCTCATAAGTAGGACGTCGGGACGGACGGCTCGGCCCGTAATTGTGGTGACACGAAAGCTCCACTCTCGAGTTTTGAGGATAGCCCCAGTACACTCGAAATAAAAATGTATTGTGGATCTTTATTAAAAAGCGTTTTGTTAGTTTCTTCTTTTTCTGTGAAGATGATTAGGACTGTCAGCAAAGTATGTATGAGTTAGCAGAAAAATATCATAATGGCATTTAAATTAGTTGGTTGAGTTAGGTATATTTTTTATTACGGAACCGTGAGAAGGCTCACTGTCAGGGTCTGTTTAAAAATTCAAAATATTAACATAATCACTGTGAAATTAATATTCACCAAACAAAGTTGGGTATCCATTATTTTTTGCCGCAGATTCGAATAATAGGCACTTTTTGCTCTTAATTTTCGTAACGTGAGACAACAAAAAGTTGATTTTTAGGGCACAACTCTCGCTTGTTTTTGCTAGTCAATAGTAGCGTTATTGCATTATTATTTTTTTACAAGTTGATTGATAAGTAGATGTTTCTTGCTGTTGTAATTTTCTTTGACACTGAAATAATGTAAATTTGTAGGTACATTTATAGAGATATCATCATAATGCACAAGGAATACCTTGTATTTTATTATGTTTGAGGCCAAGAAGGTGAACATACATATTTATAAGTATATATATAGTAACATTTTTATATCCACATGCTGTTATTAAACAAGACATCCTATAACAAGTTCAAAGACAATGCATTACTTACCTGTCATTGTACGTTCTAGAAAGGATTTATTATGACTTGGTTAATGCTTGAAATACTATGGTTATTATGGAAACATTTAACGTCTAGGTGAGTTATGGGTTACGGACTTATGGCCAACTGATTATACGTTGGTTTCAAGGTCCCCAACGCCATATTTTCACGTGACTTATTCAAAATAAAAGTGAGAAATAATTTTAATGAATGGTGTACTTAATTTGTGAATTATTAAGTTTTGAATTCATTCGTGTGTATAGAATTCGTGCGCGCGATTTTAACTTTATTACAATTAAGGCACATGAGTTGCTTTTAGTCAGGCAATTTTATCGTTTAATGTAATATTCATTTAAACCTGCTTCAAAGAAACTTAAATTTTTTAAGTGGTTTTAATATGCACGTTTTGTGTTTACCACTTTACTTTAAAAAATCTTATCAAATCTTTTTCTCTTGAAATAAGTCGTAAAATGTTAAAGCATATTTACACCATGTATTTAGAAACTTAAAGTACATACAAGGGCAATCACCTTACCACTGTTTTTATGACAAAATTAAAGGCATTTTAACTTAGGTTGACAAGTCATTAAGTCACGTGAAAATACAAGCATTCCAGGGTAATTAATCATGCAAGACACATAAGTATATCATCCATGCAGTTAGACACGTATCGTCTCCCTATCGGCGACTACACTGAATCATTGCCATGATTCATGCATCATTATACAGGGGGTTGCCAGGCATATACGGGGGTTGCATTTTTAAAAACGTACCCTGTACCAAGTGGCCACCTGAGGTTGCCGGAGACACCACCGAAAACAATATATTACATGTTAATTATATGTACATATTGGAATAGAAGCTAAGGATACACTAGGTTATTGGCTGGAATGGAAGATATTTGGATTCAGGTACACACGGCTATACATAAAGCTATACATTTCCAGTTTATGCTGATCTCGTATTGTATAGGATTTCCGTACCTATAATGCGAGGTCAGCTTATACTGGAAATGTATAGCTTAATGTGTAGCCGTGTGTACCTATAAGAAACCTAAAGGTTATTGTTAAATTTTGCAGAATGTTCATTACAACCATAAAAATGTTACACGTACGTTCGACTATAATACTTTACGGCGTTCTTAAAATATTCATAAACAGAGAACAACAATAAAATAAACGTAAGAATCCATTTCGTACACAATAGTGTGAGGTTAATATCCATTAACTTAATCTCATTTTATGATAATCGTGCGAATAACATTTTCAAATTATTTTCAAAATAAAATAGGTTAAATGCCAACTGCAACCGAACTTTTTCAACCGAATAAAAATTCAAAGGCACAACGCGTTTCACAAAAAATAAAAATAAAACATTCGAAATTCGAGCACTTTCCACGCGAATTCCGAATGTCAATTTATTTGCGCGGCAAACATCTAATTTTGTGCATTACTGTACTCTATGCATCGGGGTCCTACCAAGGTAATGTCCGTTGACGAGTCGAGTGCATATCGTTCGATACGATTGGCGTGACCGTCGAGTATGCGTTTAAGAAATTACTTCCACATAACGGTATTGTGGAAACTGGTTTGTAAGTGCCAGTGTGGATTGCTGTCGGCTAGTGATTTTTCCGATACTCGACATGTAGGTACGTAAGACGTTGATAGTTGGAGGCTACGCATGATAAGATCTAGAAATTCTTGCAGTGTTGCGATGTTTCGATTAGATATTAGATGCAAGCAAGTTCTTTATGTAATACAATGTTTGTAACCTACATGAGTATGATGGCTATTTGAATAATTTTCGGATTTGTATTACACAAAGCGACTTCTCTTTTGGTATTATGTTGTCAAATTATGAACTGGGTGGATGTTATTCTCAAAGATTAGTATTTGTTTGTCGGCAAAATCAACGCAAAGCTCACATCAAAATTTAATAACACAGAATCAAATTAAGTGTCGACTGCAGCAGAACTAATAAACGAAGTGCCATAATTTTACGATCCGCCTCAACTGGCAAAATATAATAAAAATAATATGGCAGCGTTTATAAGGATTATAAAACATTTATCCCGTCCCGATTGAGTGTGATGTTTTAATGCAACGTTTATTGCGATTTACTAGGCAGTCTTTAGACTTGTCCCGCCTACAGCTACCCACGTGCGACTTGCACTTTTGTGGGCTTTACATTGCATTAAAATATTGCTACTGAATTTCTTACATCGTCCAAGAATATTTTTTGTTCCATTTATGATTTTAAATATTTATGTTCGATTCAGAATTTGTTTATGATGCTTTTAGTGCATGTGCTACAATATTTTATATGGATAAGAAATATTAATATTAAAGTCAGGTAAGCTACCTACTTATGGCTACATAATTAATTACGCTGTAGGTACACTGCATAGTTTTGAAGAGGCGTTAATTTGTAATATTTCACAACATGATTTTATGTAAGCAGGTACCTACTCGTACTTAAAGTTTACAATGATTAAATTCATGAAGCTTGTGCTACATAAATAATACCTATTACAGAAAATAAAAGACTTCATGAAGTGCTTACGGAATATTAGCTATGGCAATGGCGTTAAAAATCCATTAGAAACGCGATGGAATCGATAAACTTGGTATGCTATGTACCTAGTGATTATTCTTCAAATCTACAATCTCAGTAGCCACATAATATTTGCTAGCCACTAGGTATATTGTTATTATTTTCAGTACAACAACAATAAGCGCATCGTTTATAAGATTTGTTATCTATGGATATAATAAAAAGATTGTAAAAATTAAATTAAATAAGCACATAATGATCAAAAGATTTACCAAATTTAATTTTAAATTCAAAAGTTAAGAACAAAGTCATATTCCATATTCAAACACAATCATTACAAATACTTAATCCAATAAAAACTAAAATCAAATCGATTTCCCGCCGTCTCGATTCAATTATGGTCTATGTAAACATTTGAGAGACGTCCCCACTCCGCAGACTCTCGATATTTGCATTTCAATGTCGTAATCGATTTGAATCGAAACTCGATTATCGATCAAGTACCAGACGTTCGTACTACTTTCACTGGATCGCAATTATAGTTACGATAATATTTGTGTGCCAGTTGGTGCTGATTAAATAGAGTGAAGAACAACTTGAGAGGTTCTCAAATCTAATGAAATATCAAATAAGTTTGACGTAAAACAAGAATGTTATAATATCCTTTGATGTTTCAAAGGCTCATCATAATCGTGAACTTGTTGTAGCATATTTTTTGATCCATTTCACAGTAAAAGTAATTAAAACTGAAGTTTTAGGTTAATGATATTGATTCGATATTACCAACAAAAAAAAAGCCGAGTCAGTCCACCAAGCGGGAATTGGATAGATCCTCTACTGTACAAGTCCTCAATTTTTTTTTGTAATAATCGGGTTACTTTGTAAAAAGGCTTGAAATCTACAGAAAGTTTGGCTCCAACTGAGCATCATTAATGCCCGTTTTTAATAACACGATGGGACTAAAACTAATTCCTGAATTGTTGGATTTTTAACTTTCGGCGCTGAGACCAGCGTTGAAAATCCATCACAGCATGACTGTTGAACCACAGAAGTGTCTTTGACTGTAGGTACAGGCACAGATAATCTCGAATGAAATGCAAGACCATTTCGAATTAGTGCCTAAGAGCGGTTACGCACTACGTTCGATCCGAATCCGAGAAATGTCGGTCCGAAGTAGCCATAGTACTATTTGTATTGCGCACTAAATCCGAACTCTGTCCGTCCAAATTTAGAACATTACCAATTCGGATTCGGATTCGGATCGGACGTAGTGCGTAACCGTTCTAATACTTTCATTAGTAATTAAGTCGGCTTTTGTACCATTATAGTGCACGAAGTTTCATAAATAAATCAATCAATAATAGACACTAAATTGTCATTTCCATGACCTATTTGCGTCACTTATCCGGCCTCCTTCAAACCATTATAAAATAAATAATTCTACTGCCCTCAATTGTCTTATAAAGTTTATAAACCCTGAGAAAAGGCAGGTGACACACTGTACACATGGCTACACATCAAGCTATACATTTCCAGTATAAGCTGACCTCGCATTATACGGAAATCCTATACAATGCGAGATCTGTATTAACTGGAAATGTATAGCTTGATGTGTAGCCGTGTGTACTAAAGACTTTGAATGTGGAACACATTAGCTGTTTATTTTCCCATCGTGTGTCTTCGAGTTTATTATTGGGAACACGTTGCCTGTAATTCCTATATAATTATTGTGCTGGGAACTTGGGTAAATTGTATGAGGATATGGGTTGACACCATAGAAATATAAAAAACAGGAGAAGTGGCATGGGGGCGTGTCTGTGTCCGCGCGTAATGATCAAAGTGCTCATTGCATACGAAAATGGCCGTCTCCGCGAACTAGTGTGCTTTCGGCTGTGATCGGGACAATTTATAAGAATGCCGTGTTGTTCAGTGGTTTCTTGTAAAAACTGAAGTCAAAACAAAAACTTTGTGAATTATGGAATCACTTACCATATGTAATTACAAGTATTTTACTATATTTGTCTTTAAAATAATGAAAAACAACAAATCGTAAAATATTTCTTGCTTTTACTACGTTATTTTTGTTTCCAAATATCACAGCGACTGTACTATTTTTGCACTACATACATTGCTCGTTAACCACTACCTAAATATGTCGCTCAGTGACTCAACAAGCAATGTAAAAATCACGAAACGATACTGTGGACTGCGGATGCATCGCGCAGTACGGCCGCTGTGTCTGGCGACGAGCTAGTGATGTGGTTGTGCAGATCCACTAACGTAGGCTATCGACAACAATGTCGTTTGGCGAATGAATTTATTGCTATTATACTTTATTCTTCAATTTGTCAACTCTTTTACCCGGGTGGAAGATCGATGTGAAATAATGTGTTTTACTTATTTTGATTATTTTACAGCGTGGTAGAGAAATGCGTAACCAACGGTCGTAAAGTTAATAAAATTTTAGGTGGAGTGTTTTGGGTTTGAATTATCGCTGGTCTATTATGCCTTATACTTGTGCTATTTCCTTACTTTTTTATGGTTTTGGTATTTTACTTCCGTTAAAGTCTTCAAAAGCTTTGAATGCGTTATAGTAATCGGTATGGTTCAGATAATTACAAATATGAAAAAACACATCATTTTATAAAGTATAAGGCCAAAGGTGGGCTTATGTACCCATCTCCTGATGTCGTCATGATTTGTAAGATAATGGAAATAATCATAAAAACAGCTTGTCTCACCAATAATAAATTAACAGTTAAAACTAAAAATGTCAAACAGGAACTCATGGCAAAGGCTTTGCCTCACTTCATAGGATTAGGTCTCTTTGAAAATATTAAGTTTCACCAATTTGAGCAGTCTCCGATGAATAATCACATAATATTTCAAATTAAAGCAGTCATGGAAAAATATATTAATTTAAGATATTTACACTATTTGACAAAAAATGCCACTCCAGTAATATCAAAGCGTCAAATGCTGCACAAATGCCTCCACTTTACAGGTCAGTGAGTAAACATCATAGCAGGGTTCAACAATATCTACTGTTTCAAATAAACTATGACAGGTTAAACCAACGTAACTGGATTTTTATTGTTTGAATTTTTTGCTTATTATTTATTTTTATTATAATATTTTCTGGACTTATCATTTTTATTTATTTTATTTTCAGGACACCAAATTTTTTAAAGTATAACGACGGTGAAGTATCAATATCTAATAACTACAAAAACATGGTTTTACAGGAGGAGAAAAAAACGTTTAATTTCTATAGTTTTTGACCATTTGAAGTAAACATTAGTAAGTGAAAACCGCCAAAATGTTAGTTATTAGATATTGATACTTCACCGTCGATAATATTAAATGGAAGAATCGATACCTTTCCGATTTAGTCAATCACTAGCGTATATGTAAAATAAATTGTTTCTGTACAGCACAACGATAGAAATGATATTTTCGTGTGAGTGAGTTGTACGGTGCATGGTAAATGCACGCTGTGTTTGATGGGATAAGGTTTATAATTGATTGTGTAGTACGTTCTGATTTATGAATTGCAAGAGCGAGCGCAGCCTCGTTTCTATTTGGTTTACTGATCTGCATGTGTAGTTGTGGCGACTAGTGGCGAGGTAGTGGGGACAAAGTGGAGACATTGGGTTTCGATACATTTTCAACTACCGGGCATATCTCCTTCTTTCTTATATCTATGGTTGACACTATTAGAAATATTATGTAGGGTAATATTGGATATGAAGTTGTAAGTAGAATGTATTTTCTTTACTCTAAATACATCATCATCTGCCTTATAAAGTTTATAATTTCCTAATATAATTTCCTTTTCCCAACCATGTTAGGGTCGACTGCCAGTCTAACCAGATGCAGCTGAATACCAGTATTTTACATCGAGCGACTGCTTATCTGACATCGACAACCTAGTTACCAGGTAACACGATACCCCTTGGTAAGACTGGTTGGCAGAATTTTGGGCTTCTAACGTAACGACTGTCAAAGATCTACAAATGACAGCGGGGTCTTGGTATGTAAAGATGGTCACCCATCCACGGACCAAACGCAGCAGGCGTACACACGGCTACACATCAAGCTATACATTTCCAGTTTAAGCTGACCTTCAATGTACGAAAATCCTATACAATGCGAGATCACCATAAACTGGAAATGTATAGCTTGATGTGTAGCCGTGTGTACCTAGTCTTATACAATAATATTAATAAGTTAAATAATGTGTGATGTTACAAAAAATACGTTAGACACATTAATTAATAGCACTAAGCGGAACGACATTGAATAATCGTTTAAATAACAAAATAATTTAAATAAGCGAAAGTTTTCTGTTTCATATATTTTAGTTCGAATGTGGGTAATCAGATTAATGTAAGTATGCGTAATCGCATTAATAGTAGAATGTAGGTTAGTATAGAATTAACGAGGCCTATTAGTTGATAACATTAAAAAACAAATGCATAAAATATACTGGCAATATTTTAAAACAAATGACAACACAATAGCAAGAGGTTGCCCATCGAATTTAGTCGATAAGTTTATAAGTAATACGGTAGTTGCCTAGGTAAAAATAAGAAATTCTATTTAGTCCATCTTTGAGATAATAAAAAAATATTAGACACGTATTGTTTGCTTTATCATATTAATCAAAAATAACTTAGAAAACTTAAAGTTGGGGAGTGGGGGCTCGCTACGTCACAACTCATTATTAAATCTAGCAAGGCGTGACGTCATGCCACATTTTAGCTTAATGTATAGCCGTAATCTTTTGATTACGTCAAAAAAGAAAATATACGTGTTCAATATTTTTTAATAATCTACAAGACAAACAAAAAAAAATTTTGGTCTCAGGCTTATTGTATGCCCTGTAATTAATTTAAGTATCCACAGGATAGCCTGTTTAAGCAGTCAACAACCTCATATAACCTACGAGATGCCACACAGAAAAAAAACAAAAAATAAAGTCTCATTCCATGATTTAATGTCCCATCACTAGATTTTATGTGAAGTTGAAAGCTTATATTGATAATAAATAATCTTATATAAAACATTTAATACTCAAATTAATTTGTCTAGCAAGATGACTGGACAAATAAATGAACTGTAATGAATTAATTAATTTCATCTCGTGTAAATTATGCAACCAGGTGACAAAGTCAGAAGGTCAAAATCTTGATAATTCTACAAAAACTTAAAATGATTCAATTTTTACTAAGAAACTTGAAGATTAATTCGATTACAATGAATTTTAGCGGAAAACGATGGATTCTTTAAATCTACAAACAATTTGACGAGGTAGCAATTCCAAGAACCCTATAACCGGAATTAGGTTTATGGTTTTCCAATAAGATTTACTGCTTATAGCAATTAAATGGGAATCTTTGCTCCTAAACATAGAAATATATCTCAATAACTACCTCTAGGAACAATTTAAAAAAATACATATAAACCTAAGTTTTCACTCTAATAACTAATAACTGATGAACTAATAGTTAATTTATCTCAAATGACACAAATGTGCTTACAAACTACCTTTTATTAAAATCCATCCTTACTAAACACGCTGAATTAATTTATATCAAGCTTATAGGAAATTATTGTTCTTATAAGAGAAGAGTAAAGGGGATTTACCTTAAGTTGCCAGACATACACTGCTACAAGGATCGTTTGGCGTTCGAATGACGTTGATAGGGTGGCGCTGTAGGCAAAAATTTGTGACATTTTTTGTGAAATGTATTGAAAATCTAAGATGGCGCCGTTAGTTCCGATTTTGACCACGCGTCAAAAGAGCCCTGTACAGCTATATCTGAATCTATGCTACCAAACCAAATCTCGGTACAGACCTTAGGCAAGGCGGCGAGGCACTGCTGCTTGACGTCCCAAATGAGCTGGTCTCTGGGGAACTGGAGACTCTTCTGCACGTTCAGTTCGGGCACGTGCACCCTCACGAGGAGCCAGCCCTCCGCTCCCTCAGAGCACTCGCCCTCCATTACGCTACGCCATCTGAGGAAGAAGAGGAAATATGGTGAATACCTTTTTCTATGGATAATGTAATGGCATTTAAGTAGCATAAGCATAATCAGCCAATAATGTTCCTACTGCTGGGACACAGGCCTCCTCTCGGTGAGAAGGAGTGGGCCGTAATCCACCACGCGGGCCCAATGCGGGTTGGTAGATGGCACATGTCTTGTAGGACATGCCGGTTTCCTCACGATGTTTTCCTTCACCGTTTTGAGAGCAGTGGTGATTACATTACATCGTTGCCACTGGGCCACCATTGCACTCGCAGTCATTTAAGTAAATGCCTCTAAAACGATGGAAAATTCTCTGGTACTTGACAATTGATTCGATATTTTGGGCTTATAACTTCGAACAAATGCCCTGAAAGCCACGTACCACGACCTTACGCATTCGGGACACATGTGATAACCAAATGAAACAAGACATTTTAGGAAAATTTCTTTGTGAATTAAAACAAAATTTCCACTATAGTACTTGACAATTGATTCGCCACGAGAACGCGCAAGAGAAAAAACTTAGCGAAAAACGACTGTGGAAAAACACGAAATTCCACACATTTTATCATAAGTACGAGTACGCAGTATTTAATACCGTTTAGACATGCTGATAAAACTGCGCATATTTTCTTGAAAAGCACAATTCAACTAAACAGCAGTTACCGAATCGAATATGAGGAATTTAAACGACAAATATGACGCAGTAGCCTCACATTTATGACGATAAAACTCGGAAATTAAAACTAAAGAAGTCAAAGGATTACATTCGGTATAACTCCACAAAAATTAATGGAAAATGGCTTTCTCTCCAGTCTCTTCGAAACAAGTGAACACTATGTAAGAAAAAATTGTACAAAGTAGAATTTGGCCAAAACATTCTCCCAGTAATCCTTTTGCCCTCCAGACAAATGCCCTGTCTGACCAATTAATTTATCTTAAGGTACTATCTGAATTTACGTTGACTCGACTAAGAAAAATATACTGGTTCATTTATGGGTTTCGCTAGGATTTATGGGCCATAATTTTTGTAGGCTAGTACATGTCTAGTCATGTTACGTAACGGTGTGTGTGACTTTGTATGAGTGGGTACCTAGTACCTAGTACCAAGCTATACAGTTCCAGTATAAGCCGACTTCGAATTGTACGGAAATTCTATACGATGCGAGATCAGCATAAACTGGAATTGTATAGTGATGTGTAGCCGTGTGTACTTGTTTTCTAACCTAGAGAAGAATTTTCCAACTGGATTACGTTACAACTTTATGAGCTAGCTTCTTCCCGCGATTTCGTCGGCATGAAATTTCTTATTCCCACTGCGTCGCATCGCGTCGCTCCCCCGTGCTTCATTTACGCTTAACGTTTATTTTTTTATTTTTGCGCGGTTCCTAAGGGTCGTAGCGTGATGTTAAATAGCCTATAATCTTCCTCAAGAATTAGGCTATCAAAAGCAAAAAAAAAAAAAAACAAATTCGTCTGGTAGTTATTGAATACGAGGCTTTTGGCTAATTTGAAAATGAGTATTTCATGTTTTTTTTTGTAATGTGTGTTTATTTTGTGCAGAATAAACAAGTTTTCTTTCTTTATTTTCTTTTTCTTTTAGTTCCCGAGATTTGCGCGTTCAAACAAATAAACAAAAAACGAACTCTAGCTTTATTAGTATTGATATGCCATTTGCTGCATGAGGTTTCAAAAGATCTTATCCTCAATAATTCCGAATTTTTCCATAAAATATCGAACCGATTTCGCACAAAGACAACCTCGATAAGAGTTCAATACGAATATGAAGTGTACATTGTCTATGCAAAGCAAACGACGAATGAATTAATGTAAATACAAACTTCTTGCTACTTTTACTTGAAAAGAATGTCTTAAGAAACCGGCAATCCAGTATATAGCTATCGACTTTTATTCTTTTTCAATAGATAGACAGAAATGCAAATTTTCCTTGCTTATAATGTCCCTCATGCGCAAACCATCCGGTTGCGTTTCTGTGAACTTAAAGCTGTGCCGGCGCCGTACCGCGTTCTTGGAAAAATAACGACACTATGATTTTTAAAAACCAAGGAATTTCGTCGACTCTTTAAGGATAAGATAACAAAATTAAGTGGGTAGCGTGTAGTTAAGTGGATTTTGGTAAAATACACTTTAATGTATTTTACATAATTGGTTTATAAATGATCGGATTGATAATGGTAATTACTGTTTGCTAACAGTAGTAAAACAGACATAAAAAGATACTGAAATTGCGATGGTTATCTAGAATAGCGGTAAGTATTACTAATAGGAAATAAATAGGTAGTAGGTACATAACAAAACTGAATAGGGTAACAGCTTTAACGTAGACGTATAACTTTAATATTTTATTAGTGAGCCCTACCCGATGTGTCTAAGTCAAGTTTTGAACAAAGTAATCCAACGACAAACTTGGATTAAACTTACGAAATCCGAAGGGTTATCTTATCACTGAGAACACACTTAGGACTGGTGTGTTCAAAATGATAGTGTTATCTTGTGGTCTCAGTAAATTAGTCTTCAAACCACAGAATTACATATCGTTTGTATCCTCGACCAAATCAAAAACCTTATTTTTTAAACGTCAAATGCAACAGCCATTTTCTAAATTGAAAATAAATAAGTAACCAATCAAACCGCGTTCTATTTTTAAACACATCGGCATCTTTTTTCAATTAATTTTCGGTAAAATTTAATGAACTCTTTGAAGACATTTTTTATTTATCTTTCTGGCCTAACCTTTCGATAAAGAGTAAAAGTGATTTTTAATATAAATTAAATATCTTCTTTGATATAATTAGAGCAGATAGAATCATAATTAAGTTTTTAATTTGACATTCGTTATGTGTTAGAAACGTACGATAACATTGTTGTTTCTAATCAAACGTAAATACCACAAAATACCGATAAATTCTAGGAAACTTAATGATGTTTTTTTTATGAAGTTGATGTTGCCTGAAAACTGTAGTACAGTCTAAATAAATAATTTACTAACGTACTTTGTTATACTGTGAATGTAGGCTCAATAATGAGGGGTAGCGCAACTAAGGAGGATACGTTGTGGATTCTGTTCTGAATTGAGTTTGTGGCTACGGGTTTATGGCTTTTCTTTCTAGGTCTCCAATATATATACGACAAAAAAAAATATTTTGTGTCCGTCTTGTCGATTATTAAAAAATATTGTACACATATTTTTTATTTTTTTACTTTATCAAAAAATTACGACGATACATTGACGTAAAATGTGTGATGACGTCACGAGTATGTAGATTTTATACTTAGGTACTTGTGACGTAGCGACCCCCACTCCCCAACTTTAATGCGTTTTATCTAAGTTATTTTTTATTATGATAGGTAAAGCAAAAAATACGTGTCTAATATTTTTTTATTATCTGACTAACGGACTAAACAGAATTAATTTTTTTGACCCAGGCATCATCCCTATTATGATTTTTTAAGTACACACGGCTACATATCAAGCTATACATTTCCAGTATAAGCTAACCTCTCATTGTACGGAAATCCTATACAATGTGAGGTCAGCTTATACTGGAAATGTTTAGCTTGATATGTAGCCGTGTGTACCTATCTCGTATTCCTCTACAAAACTAAAGACAAGACTTCTCCCGGAAAGATCATAAATCATCAAATCTTATTGTCACATTCCATATCGAATAATGGAGACCTTTTTCTACATTGCGCAATCAAATTCTTCATAATTATTTTTTGGGACTAAAACGAATCAATTCCTCAAAATATGCAGGCTCAAAATTACAAGGGCACCGTTACATGTCCCACTAAAAACTATTTGCATTGTAGTTTTATCAAACTTCAATAGACAAAGAGAGTAAGGGAGATATAACTATAATAAGAAAGAAAGAGACAGAAAGATGTAAGTATTTCGATAAAATTAATACTGGAGAAGTGTGAGGTGACGAAGTTTCCTATCTAATTAATTGAGGTATCGTTTGTAGTGTTGATAAACTACTTAATTGACAAATTGATCGATGAACATATCTATTAAGGTCACACATTAAGATACGTAACAACTATTATTAAACGAAATGTTTTAGAATAGCCCCGTACCGAAGTATCTATTTTATTAATAACTTCCGATTTTATTAAAGTGTATATTTTACGAGTCGCTTCTTTCTGCCCGCGACTTCCGTTCACGTGGAAGTCGATAAAATACAGCCTATGTTACTCGCTGATAATGTAGCTTTCTATAAGTGAAAGAATTTTTTCAATCCGTTAAGTGTTTTTTGAGTTTAGCTATTACAAACAAGCATACAAAAAATCTAATCTTTTCTCTCTTTAATATAATATTAGCTTAGATAATTAAGACGTTGAAGGTCACGGACGTTACCCAGAAAGCCGCTAAGCTTAAGTAGGACTGGGCCGGACATGTCTGCCGCATGTCAAATGACAAATGGGCTAAAAGAACCACTGATTGGATCCCACTAAACGCACGACGACATCGCGGCAGGCCGAGACGAAGATGGCGGGACGAGCTTGACTCCTACCGAAAGGACTGGCTGATACTAGCAATGGACAGAGTTGTGTGGAAAAGGGAGAGGGAGACCTTTGCCCTGCAGTGGGACAATACAGGCTAGTTAGATTAGATTAGTAAGACTAGCTATACTGATGGATGTTAATTGCATATGAATTCTTCTAATGAAAGTCGCATTAGGGTTAGCTTGGACTTCCTAACTAAAGACGAATTCAACATGAGTCCTAGGTCCGAGTCAGTTCGGTACGAGATCTCCTGACCTACAATCCAGAGAAAAAGCCTTTCGATACTCCTAAATCTTCTTTTATTGTCGTGACTTTTTGGGTCTTTCTGACGTATTGTCAATTTGTTTTTATTTTGATGAGACAGCGGCTCCCATCACTGTGACTGTTATTTCTGTGTCTTTGGGTCAAGGTTCGAAGATGAACGTGTGATAAAGTTAGCTTTTTGTTGGTTCTGCTTTTGAAGCACCTTAATCCCCTTCGACTTTAGTAGGTTCAACCATTGAATCTCGCGTACGGATAATATTTATAGAAGAAAACAACCGACTTCCAAAAAAAACACTACAAAGTGAAAAATAACTCTAATTTCGAATAGTCGGTGTCTTTGGTTTTGTATTTTTGTTTTTTGCCACCGACTTCCGAAATAAAAGTTATTTTTCACTATATATACTAAGTGCGAAAAATACGTACCTATTATTGAGACTAACTCAAAAACTACCCAAGCAAAGTTAATAAAATCTATAAGGGAAAACCGCGCAAGCTTTCTCTACCAAATGAAAATAATTTTTCTTGTGAAAACTTCTTTAGGCGCGTGGCAAATTTGAGATGGGAAGAAAAAATTTACTCGCGACACCGTTACCGACACCTCATTTTTGTAAACGCGATTGTGCTCTTTATTTATATTACGTTACGGATCAATGTTCTATACAAGTATTTTTCTTCCACCAATGCGATCTTGTTCAAGTTTTCACTTCTGTCGGCACTCCCGGAGTGCCACTGTTTTTTTGAAGTTGGTTAAAAAGACTGACGGATTCAAAATAAATTGGGACCTCGACTCTTATTTTATTTGGAGATGGGTGGAAGATGTTGAAGATGAAATATTCAAACGTGATACAACGTCAAACTTTACTATATTGGGCATGAGTAAATGGCGCTAGCGGTAAGTAAACTTTAGCTGTGGACTTGAATGTAGCAACATAGAGTGAAATTCAAGAGAGTAGAGCGAAATTCACATGTAAACATAGGTACTTATATGAAAATTTTCCCTCGAAGCAACATAATAAATTCATAACTTAATACACACTACAGAGCAAACACAAGTGCGCACACCTTGTTCACTGTTGGGACAACAAAGGATCGAGGTATAAACATAACAATAAATATTGTCTCTACGCCGAAGGTTGAGGGAAAACACGCCCTGTATTATCTGCTTACTATAATCTCTAAATATTTTTTCTAAGTTTAATTTTCAACAACAAATAGGCTAATAAACGATGCAAAAGGAGTATGTGAAGATCGTAGCAGGTGGAGTTATTTAGTTTCTGACTACCTCCATGGGAAGAAGGCATGAGTTTATGTATATATACCTAATGAAATTTTTTTAAATGAATCCGCAGTTGTATATGTATTGTATTTACAGATATGTATATGTTACGGCTACAACTAGGTGCGGCCGGTAGCAGTTGGTTGAACTTGCCTAAATGGACCCTAGCATAAATGGACCCTAGCATAGTTATGTGGGCACAGCTCTAACCTAACCCACCAATCAGCCATTTTCATTTACTACAACTAAATTTAACCAACTGCTACCGACCGCACTTAGTTGTAGCCGGCTAAAACTAGCTGTAGCCGCACTTCGGGTTTTAGCCGTGACATATACATATATATTATTATATTCATTGGAATACATACACACATCTGTTATAGTCGCGAATCATGTTTTGAACAAGATACAACCTACAAAACTGACCTGCAGGTTGCAAAAAACGTAAGAGAATTTGAATTTCACGGGCTACAACTGCGGATCCACCTTAAGTCCAGATGCAGTTGGCTCGTCACAATATACATAAAAGTGCTGTTTGGAAACCTAGAGAGGCAGCCTTTTCCCAGCAGTAGGATTATACAGGCAATGATTGCACCGTAAGTGTCATGGTAGATAGTCCAGAGGGCCTACCACCAGCTCAAAAGCAGTATTATTTTAATATTACTTCAGTGGGAGAAAGAGATGGAGCTATACGTTCTATAGAGCTTCATTTCTTTCCCACACTGAAGTAATATTAAAATAATACTGCTTTATGAGCTGGTGGTAGGCCCCCTGATGTTGAGGAGTATCTAATAATACCAAGTGGTTCACATCCAACAATGAGAATAACGTTACTGTCGTCCAAGCTATACGTGCTGGTTATGCCACAGACACTCTTCGAAATAGAAAATACGTATTCTGTAGGCTTTAGATATTAGTATGCTGCTAGTACTCCCTAGATCACCTCCTTCACAATATTTTTTACTGCAAATACTAAAGTATATTATTATCTGTTACATTCTAAAGGATTTTCAGAAGGTCCATTAAATGAGGAACGTCGTAAAAACAGCTCCTTTATTAGCTCTATTTTTATTCTGACGCTGATCGACGGAGATATAACACTCTGTGAATAATTTGGTTAGAAGTATTTCACCATTACGAGCCAAGAATGATGGGGATATAAAACAAATTCTATAACGGCTGGGGATCCGACAGGAAGGAATCCATTGTTGTAATAATGGAACTGTGACACGCACCATTTTAATTTTGATCCTGTTATAATAGACATTTCTTTTGAGAATCGGAACTTGCACAATGGATTACTATTGAATGTCAAAGGAAGACGGATTATGGGTTCGATTTAGCAGTAGTTATATTTTTTATTTGAATTCCGTAATAGGCATGATGCCTGGGTCAAAAAAAAGAAATTCTATTCAGTCCGTCAGTCAGATAATAAATAAATATTAGACACGTATTTTTTGCTTTATCATATTAATAAAAAATGACTTGGATAAAACGCATTAAAGTTGGAGAGTGGGGGTCGCTACGTCACAAGTATAAAATCTACATACAAGTGACGTCACGGCACATTTTAACTCAATGTATCGCCGTAATCTTTTGACAACGTAAAAAAAGAAAAAATATGTGTCCAATATTTTTTAATAATCTACAAGACGGACAAAAAAAAAAAAATTGTCATCTATTGATTGGATAAGGATAAATCTTGAGGAAAGTTTTGAGTATGAATGTGGATGGATAAGAGTAGAGGAAGATGATCGAAAGGACGGATGGACTGTGTGAAAAAGAATAAGAATCATTCATTTGCAGAAAATACAGGTAAATAAAGAAGAAAAGAAAGAAAGAAAAATATTTTATTTGGGACACGCACAGGAAATACAAAACAGTAATAAAAAATAAAAAATTAAAATTAACAAATATAAAAAAGGAGCATTTTAAAAACTAACAAACAAAATTAATAACGACCTGTGCGAGGCCAAAAAGGCTCCTATCTCAGCATGATGCTAAATGATGATATTATGGCTAGAAAGGGGGTGACTAATACATATAATAGTATGGAAGAAAAATATATTTTGCGTTGTCCCCAAATAAATTGAAATAAGGACAAGAGAATGATGATGAAGCAGCTAGCCAGCCTATCGCAGATAACAATCATTATGACGATGATAACTTAGAATTTTCTTATAAATAAATAATTTATTTTGGACCAAACACTTGATAACATTTTATAAACCTGCCAAACTGCGTGACAGTTTGTCGGCAAGATTAGCGCTCGTCTTAAAACATTTGGTAATTAATCTAATTAAACACCAGTAGGTACAAATAGTATAAGGACGGTAAGAATATGTTTTTTTTTTAATCTTTATTTATTAATGGAGGTATGTTCATATTTGAACATGTCACCCCCGTAAGTATAAACATGAAAATATCACATATTACAATACAAAAACAACTACATAACTACAAAAATCAACTACATATTTGTACAAATCATACAGTGTATTAACTCAAGGTGATGTATTCTTAATCCTATATGTGTAAGCCTATATAGCAATTTGGCCTCCTCCGAAAGAGGACAGGACAAAATGCTATTACCTACACCATCCAACATTGAAAGGGGATACCTAGTTTTGAAGTACCAGATATCTAAATGCTTCGTTACGAACACATTCCATCAGGATGTGATATACGTCCTCTAAACATCACATTCAGTACAATTCTGTTGAATAGAATAAATTAATTAATGTCACATGTTGCGACTATTTCGTTCAAAAGTTCCGCTTTTAATTTATTTCCCAGTGCTTGCCTGCTAATTACACGACTATCTGTTCTCAGCCAGTCGATACTATTGAACAGTGTAGGTAGTAAACATCTTGAAGACTAGACATCTTTTCATCTAGCTGTACAAGAAGAGTTCTTGTTGACTGTTGACTCGATAGATGAAGCTCTAAGGTCATATTAAGGCTAAAGCGACAAGGTAGCCCGCGAAATTAAAATTTTCTTACGTTTTTTTGCAATTTGCAGATCAGTATTAGGTTGTATGTTGATCTAAATATGATTTACGGCCGTATCAAATGTTTATTTATAGAATTATAATCATAAAAAAACAACCGACTTCCAAAAAAAAACACTACAAAATAAAAATAACTTTAATTTCGGAAGTCGGTGTCTTAGTTTTGTATTTTCGTTTTTTGCCAACGACTTCCGAAATTAAAGTTATTTTTCACTTTGTAGTGTTTTTTTTTTGGAAGTCGGTTGTTTTGTTTGTAAAAAGTTTTTATTTTTTACTTTTTAGTTGTGGTACCTACCCCACACAAATTCGAAAACCACTACCTGCTATGTAAATAACAGTGACAGGAACTTATCATATCATCCACATACTAAGTGGGAAAAAAGTACGTATTATTGAAGCTAACTCAAAAACTATCGAAGCAAAGTTAATCAAATTTATATGGGACCACCTCGAGAGCATACCATTTCAAACAAAAAAATAATTTTTAAAATCGGTCCTCAATTGACGGAGAAATCGGTGGACATACATAAAAAAAAACCAAACATACGCGACGAACATATAAAGAAAAAAAGAAAGAAAGAAAAAGTATTTATTGAGACTCGCACAGGGAATAAAAAATTAAACTAAACACCTTCACCTTCCTTCCTTCCTCCTTTTTGGAAATCGGTTAAAAATCATCAATACAACTTTCTAAGTTCATGTAATCCTATTTTATGACTATTTCCTGACATTTGAGGATTATGCTAACATAAGGAGTTGTATTGCTGATTCTAATATTATAATTCTGTAAAGCCATATTTTTTACGGTCGCGAACAACTTGGCACTGACCTACAAATTGCAAAAAACGATAGAAAATTTGAATTTCACAGGCTACCTTAGTGCATCCCCCATACGGATACCAAAATCTATGTTTGACGAAGAAATCTTTCTCAGAAATGCCGAGCTTATAAACTCAGACGAATGAGCTTTCACTTTCCTCCAATAATTCCTTAACCTCTTTTACCTGTACTTTGTACCGTGTAAGGTAATTAGGCATACATTTTCTAGATAACTCGGCGACGGGTTAATTACACCAGTTAAGATAGAACGTTAAATGTCCCCGTGATGAAATGTTCCACAGATGATAAATATGTGTGATTTAAGTGATATTTAAACGTTAGTAGTTAACTGTAATTGCCTGGAGGATTTATTTTAACCTGGTTGTTGTATGTCTCATATGTTTGGTTTTTATGAATGGATATTTTTTCTGTGCCTTATTTATAGGAAGTCTTGTCATTTTATGAGACCTAGATTAATGGTTTCTCTTTTGATGGAATAAACTGTCGTGATTTGACAACTTTTTCGACGCCATCTTTTGTCATTGATCATTGATTAATGATCTACTAACTTATACGCAATAGATTAAGACTCAGTGTTAGGTTAAGATAGTAGGCCCAGTGATAAGTTGCGATTTACGAGTTGTAGGTCGTGGGTTCGAACCCAAGCAGGCAATTTACTTTGTGTAAATTATTTCATCACCACTGCTCCCGGAACTGTGAAGGAAAACATCGTGAGAAGCCGGCATGTCCTAAAACCAAAAATTTTAAGATATGTGACATCTACCAACCCGCACTAGGCTCGCGTGGTGGATTATGACCCACTCCCTCTCACAGAGAGGAGGCCTGTGTCCCAGCAGTGGGAACACATTGTAAGGTACGTACTACATTATAGGCTGATTATTATTTAATTAGGTTATGTTATTATTTCTTGAACAAAAACAAGTCAGTTTTTGTATCGCGGTGTGTTGGTAGTAATATATATATATATAAGGAGCTCCTGGCTAAGTACTAACAGCCGCATAGAGCGATCCATCAGGTTAAGCTACGCTTGCCGGGGTTGGTCCGTGGATGGGTGACCATTTCTACATACCGTGTCTCGGAAAGCACGTTAAGCCGTTGGTTCCGGCTGTCATTCGTGGATATTTGTTAGTAGTTACGGGTCGTCAGAAGCCCGAAAGTCAGACAACCAGTCTTACCAAGGGGCATCGTATTACCTAGTTATTGGGTTGTGGAGGTCAGATAGGCAGTCGCTCCATTTAAAGTACTGGTATTCAGCTGCATCCGGTTAGACTGGAAGCCAACCCCAACATAATTGGGAAAAGGCAAATCTCAAAGCTTAAACACCTCTTCTCAGCTTAGTGTTTCCAATACACTAACTTTTAAACAACGTTTCAAGTTTACCTCAACAAACTCTCTCAGTACAAACATGGGGCTATAAATTGCCCACAAGCTTCGAACAAGGTATAGAAACAATTGACTGGCGATGTACCTGACACTAGACCATCACTTAGTGACATACGGACCTCAACAGTGAGGTAACGGTACTGTGAGGTACAGTCGGCATAAGAGTTTCGTATACGCGCATAAAATAATATTTTTTTCCACGAAGCTGTCAATTTTCATAGTTATTATTGTGTGTAAAACGCTTGGGGGAGGCCTATGTTCAGCAATGGATATTGTTTGCCTGAAACGACGATGTGTAATAAAGTTTAGATCACGCACGAACTACACACGATTCAGTAGACTGATAGTATAATCGGTATCGCTTACATACTGAGAATATTTTAGCTTATAGCCTGATTTTATATCGGTATACCTATACGCGCACTCCAGGAAAGCATCATCGTAGATTACACACACAGATTGCCTGACCTAAAGTCTCTAATGGGCGCTCTAGTCCTTAAACTAGGAAAAGCTATTTCAAAGACCTGACTACACTGCTACCAGGATCTTTTGGCACTCGAATGACGTTGACCGGGCGCTGTTGGTAAACTTGTAATTGTTTTGTGAAAAGTATTGAAAAACAAGATGGCGATGATAATTCCAATTTTGGCCACGCGCCAAAAGATTCTTTTACAGCACCACTCAGCACACGCGCATTTTTTTTTTAACAGTTCCAAGTTAGCTACCTGCAAATTTATTTATTTTTTCGACTGTACCAGCCGTGTCTGTTCGTGTTTATCGCTTAGTGGAGTAAATATTGGTCGAGCGTTCCGGCGCGCAGTGGGTACTCCGGACATCAACCTGGTTTTAGTACAAAAATCGCTGTTTGAGAGGGATTCTCTTTTGATAGTAGTTGGGCAACATTTAAGCGTAGTATTTTGATGAGAGGCTGGTTAAAAACAAATTGGGATAATTTCGCTATTTACAAAAGATTTTAGTATCAAACCTCGGTAGGTTTGATACTAAAATCGGGTTTAGTTTACCGTTAGCATGAGGTCTTGGGATCGTTTCCCAGGTCGGGCAAATGTTATTGGATTTTTCCAACAGGATTTGTGCCGGGTTGATGGCAATAGGCTCGCCCCCTAGTACATGGGACTTAAAAACATAACTGGCAACTACCTACACCTCTGCCGAACCCTTCGAGAAAGCAAAGCGTGATGTTTAGTTAAGTGTATTTTAATCTATAAAAAATAATATACCTATAGTCATTATAAAAATAATTAATATTTAATTTATAATAAATATTATTAATATATTATAAATAAAATAAAAGTTTTGTTTTACATACCTACATACATAAACTCAGAAATAAAAATGTCTGACTTCCGATTTCAGAAGTCACGTTTTCTTCAGAAATTCTATTTTATTTGAGCAAATAAAATTTATCTTGCAATCGTAATACCAAAGCAGTGGTGGCCCAGTGGTAACGGCTGCGACTTACGAATTGTAGGTCATAGGTTCGAACCCAGACAGGCGCTTTACTTTGTGTAAGTTATTTCATCACCACTGCTCTCAAAACGGTGAAGGAAAACATCGTGAGGAAACCGGCATGTCCTAGAACCAAAAATTCGAAGACATGTGACATCTACCAACCCGCACTGGGCCCGCGTGGTGGATTACGGCCCACTCCCTCTCACAGAGAGGAGGCCTGTGTCCCAGCAGTGGGAACATTTATAGGCCGATGATGATGATGATGAATCGTAATACCAAAAATTTCCTAAAATCTACAAGTAACAAGCATATCTATGTAAATTTTAGAAGGTAATACAAACTGGTCTCGCCACAAATATCCCTAATAACTTCTAAGGCGCCACTTAAAGCTAGAAACACACATTAGAAACAGCGAAACTATACACGAGAGCCTATTATGACTATAAAAGTAAATTTTAATGATCACATACAACATTACAAGGTATTATAATATCATCAATTAACACTAAACCGCTAACGGTTCACAGGTAGATAGTCGTAACTGTACTTTTTGAACAATTTCCGTCATGTTCACACATTATTTTTGGAGGTCCATAAAAGTAATGTTTACATGTGAGTATAAACATTGTGGAATTTTACTCGGACTTGCCTTTCTCTTACTACAATTGAAAATTCCGTAAACTTACCCAAATGAAAATCAATCTGCCTAGCCTTTTCCCAACTATGTTGGGGTCGGCTTCCAGTCTAACCGGATGCAGCTGAATATCAGTATTTTTACATGGAGCGACTGCCTATCTGACCTCCACAACCCAGTAACTGGGTAATACGATAAAAAAAAAACAAAATCGGTCCACAATTGACGGAGAAATCGGTGGACATACATAAAAAAAGAAAACAAAACATATATACGCTCCTCCTTTTTGAAAGTCGGTAAAAAAAATTGGTGTAATAATTGCTATCAATATCGTTCTAAAAACAAATGTTTATGCTGACATACACATTTAGAACAATGGCCAATGTATGGCCCATTATGTAGATAGGTACTGGCGCATAATCGCGACACTTGACATTAGCCCTGAGAATTTTCCGCTGCTTCAATACATACACTTATAAACTAACTAATAACTAACAATGACAGAGTCCTTGTACTTTATTACGATAGATAGAGTGGTAAAAGAATCTTTTGGCGCCTGAATGACATTGAAAGGGGGGCGCTGTTGGTAAACATTTGTGAAATTGTCGCAGAAATTGTATTGACAAAACAAGATCGCGGCGTTTGTTCCAATTTCGACCACGCGCCTAATTACTCTTGTAACGTTGTATGTATGTTTTTACATATTAGGTTAGGTTAGGTTACGTTACCTACTTTAAACAAATGTATAACATAAAAAAGACTTACTTACTCAAGCGGGTATTAGTTATAAGTAACTTAAATAAATAAAGCCAAAAACTTTACTAAAAATAATAAAAATTTGAAGTAAATTATAAATAAATTAAATATTAGAAGAAGAAAATGTAGTAATAAAAAAAACAGTGGCACTCCGGAGTCCTGACAGAAGTGAAAACTTGAAAAAAAAATTGATAATCAACGCGTTGATGTCTTTTACTCCACGGTGTCAGTAAATTGCGTTACAGTGTCGCGAAATCAATGGTTTAGTCCCATCTCAAAAATGCTCAACGCGCCTAAAGAAGTTTTCACTACAAAATAAATATACAACATAACAAACATAACATCATAACATCACGCCTTGTTTCCCCGAAGGGTTGGGCAGAGGTGTCCCTGTAGCAGGTACTCCCACATTTCGCCAGTACAACATACAATTAACATAAATAATATAAACGCAAATAAGCGCTGTTCCTCCTCTCTCCAACTATGCTGTGCCCGACAGGGTCCATAATCGTTTCATAAATTTTAAATGCCTACCAACTGTTTTACCAACATTATGGAATGCAAAATAAATTATTATGGTTTGTGGTACCCAATTAAGCACTCTTCAAAAGAGTATAATTCTGACCAGAGAATTACACAAACAGGCGGTTAACCCAAAATTTTGAACGTATGGAACTGAACTCTCAATGTTGATGATAGAAGGCAAACCATCTGGAATCAATTTCCCTTAACTACGCTGCTGAAAAGCGTATCAAACATACTTAACTAATTTTGGAAACTGGGGCAAACATCCGATGATCTGACATAATATTGCAGCCGGTAAATCGACATTAGCTAATTTACCTACTGTTATATACAAGACACTGTAATACATCGATGCGCAAATTATCTGCTTATCTAAAAAAATCTGCTGTTCCATACATATCGACCGTTTAGGTATTATAGGTACTTTTGTATGAAACAGCAAATTTATTTTTAACTGACGAAAAATTTCAACCCAGGTTCTAGAATCATGTGAATTCATGGTTTGTGCTTCAATATTTATTAATTAAAACTTTATGCACAAGTAAAAAAATACTGTACAAAGGCAAACTTAATACCTACGGCATTTTCTATCAGTCAACCTTAGGGTGATGCAGAGAAAACATGGCAGGTGCAACATAATTGATAGATAACTCGAAAAATAATAAATATTAAAAAATATCGATATCTCTTACACCCTGTATGTAATACGTAACAAGCTGTCAGATTTTCGTATGTTTCAGACGGTTAAGTTACTTACTTTGCAAGATTAATCTAACCAACAAACGTCAAGCAAAGACGTAAATCCGACCGTTTAATGTAATCTTCAAGTCCAAGTCAAGAATTAAATCCGGTGTCGTGTCACACATAATCGGTCACCCACAGCTGTCTAGATTAACCGTAGCTTAGCCGCGTTAATCGAATGATCTCGCCATCCGTTACCATGGTGCCGTCTGTCTTATTAGTGGAGTGCCACAGATGAATATGGATAGACCACTCCGCAAAATCATTTAAATAAAAAGCGACTCTTGCTGCGACACAATAAAGTGCAATTCAGGTCACACAGCGCTACTTAAGGTACCTAGTGGTAGTTTTATTTACCTAGAAGTTGCCTCTCTTTCTATCGAGTAACTCATTATCTTCTGACTACGTTACTCTCACTGAATTGGCTCGACAAGACGGGCCCGCAGCTTCATAAATAAAATGCGGAGTGAACTATCTGTATTTATCTGTGGCAGCCGCAGTACCTTGATCAACGAGTTTCCTTGGATGAGTCTCTCCACAGTTTTAGGATCATATTGTAGAACGATTGTTCTTCGAACTACTTACTTGGTTCTTATTATATTGAAAGTCTTAGGGCCTATTTCACGATGTCCGAATAGCCACTACTTACCGAATAAATTCAAAAATGGAACAGAATTTGTAGGATATTATCTGCCAAGTAAGTTAACGAGAACCTAATCGGAGGTGGTGAAACAGGCCCTTAATAAAGTTCCTAAATTAGATAATATAGGTACAGGGTCAAATTAAATTATCTAGTGAAACTACGCAGACGTGATTGGACATCGATATCTAAACGTGATAAAATAAAATAAAACTATTTCACACACATTAACACCCAAAAGCACCTGAACCTCTTGTCATCAAACCGTCTTCCTACAAAATAATATTTATTTATTTTTTAGCAAAAAAAAAATCCAAATTGTTCGCGTGAAATAAAAGTTGGGGAAGAGACTGGACCCCGCGACACAGGAAATCCTAGTATGGGGACCAAGGAATACGTAAAAATCTAGAACTTAAGGCTCCTATGTATTTATGTAAACTGTTACTCGTTTTTCATATTGTACCGTGTTTTTTCTGTGATGATGAAATAAAAATGTATTTTTTAACTGAAAAATTACAACCTCAAAAAAAATATCACCAAATTAATTTCTTTTGTTTTATAATGTTTAGACATCGATACCCGAAATAATTTTATTTTGCTTTCAAAATACTTTGTACGGAAATCCTTTACAATGCGAGATCAGCATAAACTGGAAATTTATAGCTTGATGTGTAGCCGTGTGTTTAGTGGTATGAGGAACAGGGTGTAACGTCCACTCATCCACCATAGAAAAGGGAGGATCCTCCGACCAGACGGGTGTCGTGTCTGGCGGGCAACTGCCCATCGGTTTGAAGTTGAAATCTTATATATATGTAGTTGAAATCTTGTACGTATGTTGATCGCTCGGCAAACTCCAATTGCGCGATGCAGGATTTGTGTGACGTCATGTCTATGATGCGTACAACTATTTAAGGTATTTGTTGGTTGTAGCTATAACCACATGAGTAAAGAAACTTCATACTTTGTGGTATAACAAAGACAAGTTATTTATTTTAACAAAACTCCTTGATAAAAACGCCATCCAGACTAAACAATGACTAATCTACTTTGCGAACAAAACAAAAACATACAGGTATAATAAAGGTAGTTTAAGACGAGCACAAAACCCTACATTATCTCATACATTTGGCCATTTATCACCGTTTATTGCTTTCATACAGCGCAGTGTCGTAACTACGTAGGCGTGGCGGCGGACATTTATTTACGTTTTTTTGGTCGTTTTTATTTTTATAAAATGATGTACAGGTACGCCGCTTTGCGATCACACCCATTTTATTGGCGTATATTTGTTTGGCATTAAGATTGTCATTTTAGAGCTTTGTAAATGTTTATAAATAATATTAAAAATTTAAAAGGTATTTTTAAAGTATTAAGGCCCAATTTACAACGATCGTTGGGTTGATTAAAAATTCCTTGATTTCTGAAAGGCTGATCACTGATTAGTAACTCAGCTGTCAATAACATGGTTTATAAAAAAGTTGAATAAAGCAAAAAAAAAAAAACAATTCAGACAACGGGTTCCGTAGCCTAAACCAAAAATATATGTACCGAGGATTTGTCATCACGTAAGTTATGTAAAGTTATAGTAAAAATATTAACATTATTAGTTAAGGTAGGTATCCTTCAAGGTATCAGATTAATTTACCTACCTATATTTTCTATCTCAACGGGCCTACGGTTATCAAATTCAAATTTATTTATTTTGGGACAACTAGATCCAAAGGTTAGTATACAAAAAACTTAGAAACTATTGTTAGTACTTAAATACATTACAAAGGACAACACTCATTACATACATTCTATACACAAATGCCCCTGTGCTGAGACATCCCACCCCGTCAAGATAACCAATAGGGAGATATTGTACCTCCCTAAAAGATCGCCAGACGAACGAAATGCCTCAACACAGGTGTACGTACAGTCAGCATCAAAAGTCGATTAACACTGTTACTTTGACGTTTATCAACTAAATAGATACATGGTTTGATACTTTGTTTTTCAACATTTCATACAATAGCTATGAGTTGATGTTCTTAAAATTTTATATTTGATCAGAATTTTTATGGATATTTTGCTCACTAAATAAGATTGAAAAAACTGAAGTGTTAATCGACTTTTGAAGCTGACCGTACATCTTCAGCTATAGTTTTCAGGATGCTGTTGTGACTCCCCCGCACCCTCCTCATAAGTGACATGACTTTTTTCCGAATGTCGGCATGAAAATCATCAGTACGAGCCTGCGCGAACATCTCGGAGGCACTGCAGTTTTCCCCTTGGAGAATTATTTTATGATTAAGAAAGGAACCCATTAATCATTTAGTAAAAGTGCATCATCAATTCAAATACCTATTTAAGGAAAATTGTCCATGTGTACACTTTCGGACAAAAAGATTAGGCCCTCGATTTTCGATAACACAATACAATCTGTAATTGACACAGAAATCATTGTAATTGCGATCTCGAGTGGATTGCACTGATAACGATCTACGATTTGCGTAGATCGCGTATCTTTGTGTAATTACAGATAAAAATACCTACTATCAATCATTGTTTGGTTTATCAAAGTCTGAGGCTCAAGGATTGTGGCGCATAGAATGTTGTTAAGGAAAATAAATAAAAATGTTATCATACTAATAAAACATTCGCAAAGCAAATGTGCCGTTATGTGGGCGAACCGATCGGAATATTTTGGTAATGTCAGTGACGCAATATTAATTTGTAGACTATAGGATTACATGACGGCTTAGCTCTAGAGTCGATAGTGTGATCGATTAGCGTGTGAATTTTATAGGAGTGGGTGTTATTTATAGGATAGAAAATGATTCGATCCAAGTAAATTGAATTAGGAATGAATCTAGGGCTGCACCCCGCACTGGGCCCACGTGATGGATTACAGCTTTGCTGTTGCAGGCCTGTGTCTCAGCAGTGGGAACATTATTGGCTGGTTGCGCTATGCTATGCTAAGAGGCAAAATAATTCTGAGATCGGCCCAAGAAAAAACGAACATCATCAAAAGCATGGCTACAACTTATTAGATGTTAGAGTTTATAATAACCGCGAACTCTTTCAGAAAACAATGGCTGTGAAATAGTCCGTTAACTTGGTCAATTAGACTTTTTTAAAGTTAGGAGGATGGAGTAGGTGCCTATGAATATTTAAACTATATTTTTTTTATTGTATAAAACCTTTCCTTCATAAAAGTTAAGCATACAATGAATCTTTTATTGCTGATGAATGATTGAGGTGCTGTAGGAGTAACCAGCATTGCAAAATTAAGAACAAAAACTGCACCTACAACAATATCTAAACAAAAAAATATAATTATAACAACACAGACAAGGGCACTAGTGATTATAATTATCTAAGCATGTGCTCAGGTCATTGTGGACGTGAGAAAGGCAAGGCCTTGCTCCGGGTACAGTTTTTGTTACAATAGGAGCAACATTGGCGCAATTAGTGGGTAGACTGGCCGACCTGCAAGTAAGGTGGCTTTTGGGTGGGTAAATAAAAACTGCTGGATGTGTACGCTTTAAGTCTTATTTGACAGAAATTCGACACGTATTTATTGAAATGAAAACTTCTTTAGACGCGTTGGGCATTTTTGAGATGGGAATAAACCATTGATTTCGCGACACTGTGACGGAATTTACCGACACCGTGGAGTAAAAGACATCAACGCGTTGATAACCACGTGCCAATTTTTTTTCAAGTTTTCACTTCTGTCGGCGACTTTTTTTATTATTAAGTACGCATTTAATAACTATGGAACATTATAGCATTTCCTTGGGTAGATAGGTATAGTTCATTTGTTTTTGTTTATTTAATTGGTGAAAATAAGCGGAATTAAGGCTTAAAATCATGGATAATATACATTTTCTCAACAGCAAAAAATTATAACGAAGAGGAAATATTTTGCAAGAAATATAAGCTTTCCTCCTATTAAAATCCTAAACATTAAAAAAGTTTGCTAAAGACAGCAATTAACGCGGACGATTAAAAAGGAACGCTGATCAGTTTCCCGGGAACGGCGGAACTAAAGAGTTCTCACTGCAAAGTAAAAATTAAAAAAGAAATAGTTTTTTTTTACAGGCAAAGGCGTTAATATTACTCCGTCAACAATGCCGGGAAGTCTTTTGACGTAACGTACAGCCACGCGGAAAATTATTTTCAACGGTCAATTTTTTCCCGCGATGATTTTATCGCGTATTCATCGCATGTCGATAATTTGGCACTAATTGTAACCAGTTTTTGTTTATTGCCTGGTAATAGACTCGTTTAGACTGCTTTATTAGTTGATTCTAAGTAAGGAAAACGTGAACGCGAAATTATTCGCGTGATTTAACAGCAGCGGTCTTAATTAAACAACAAAGATTTATGTAAGTGTACATTTTCACGAGTAATAATTTTAATAACTTATTTTCGGTTGTTGAATAAAAACTGGTCTAGATATTAAAGCGTAAAAAATCTTCTTGTACCTGCCAATTATTATTTAACTTTATGTAGTTTGTATTAGATCGTAATCTGTACTGTTACTAATTACGCCTCATTTGAACACCCGATAAAGCAAAAAAAAACGAGAAGTATGGTACTTATATCGGTTGTACTGTTACACACAAAAAGCGTTTGCCGAACTATTCGTACATTCAAAACGTGACGAGTCACTCAGAGGTCGATGGACCCGACTGTACCTTCGTACATTCTATTCTCAGTTATTGCTTATTGGCGTTTGTCAACGAACTTTTTTTTTAAAGTCATCTCTTCGTTTTCATTGGCATTCAAATTAAAATGTATTTTATTTTTGGTTTTGTCGATTTTTTATTTCGTTCAAATTGTTTTTTTTTTCTTTTAACAATCAATCGTCTGGTTATGTTTGAGTTCTATAGCCTCATGCTTAGAATTAATTAGAGAAAAACAAGTTTCAACTATTACCATAATGTTCCGAATGCAACATAATCACGTTTTTCTTGTAAAACGACATCGAAACCGATCACATTTCTCCAACATGGGTCGGCTTTTACAAAGTAAACATTCACAGTTACTTCATAAGTTCATAACATTAGCACAAGTAAGGTAAAATGTAGTTAAACAGCGATTAACGAAGCGTTTGTCAACTTATTTCGTAACGTCAGTTTATGGGCCAAGTCTCCCATGCATCGTAGGCGGCCTGCCAACACACGAGGAAGCAATAGTGTGCTGACTTAATTAACGAAGTTAGAACTCTGCCCACCACACTAAATCGCCACAGAGTAAACAATACAGAAGACCGGATCGAAATCCAAATTTGAAAGTTCAAAATTCGAAGTTCAAATCGCTAAAGAACGAAGGAACTGTCACCAAAAAGGCTGGGATGACCGATGGAAGGGCGAATTTTGGCAAAACCATACAACCAAAAGACTAAGTGGTTGATCACCACTCGCGTAGATATTGAGAACTTTGCATGTCAACATCTTTCGGTAGATGTAGCAGAGACAGCAACACAACTTGAGGAAAACAAAACTAAAAGTAAGCAAGTACTTAATCAGTGAGTGACTCCCAAGTCTACGACACAAAGTAGGCCACTTTGCCTCTTTTTTGGAAGAAGCTGCAGTAAAACTTCTTTAGATTGCTAAAACAGTAAGATTACCCAGAGCAGCTCTTACTGCAAACACGTAGTAAAGTTTATTGATTTTGCGGCAAAACTTCGATTGTTTCCAGTGTTTGATGGCGTCGTTTGACAGTGGCGCCCACCATATTGGATTGTTGTTGTGTCAATATTGATTTAGTAAACAATCGTCTTGGGAAATCTACATATGTTTTCTAGTTGTAGTTGTATAAATATGTTTTTAATTTAACGATTGTCCTGTTATGAATTTAATACACCTATACGTATTTTGGCTAAAATGGTGTAAATTTTTAGACGTGAAGAATATTCTATCAAAAACTTTTTTATCTGTCAAGTTTTAATAATTTTCCTCAAAGCTTAAAAGGACAAACCTTTGATAAGACGTGCTCGTAGATGGTCCCTTTTAGGTTATGCCAGCTATACCCACATTGTAGCTTAGGTAGTTATCTATATATGTATAAGAAATGCTCCAGATTCTCTGAGCGTTGTTTATGCTATTGCACAAGTAAAGACAGTATGTTTGTACGTGCATCGCCCAAAAGCACCAGTGACCTAATTCGGCCAAGTCTTGAGTAACAAACTGATAATCTTTTTACTTTAATCTTCTTATCAAAAGATTACGGTTATCGTTTATCATCCAGAAATAATTTATTATCTATTTTACTATCACAGGCTCTCATTGCATTAAAAAACGCAAGCGCAGTATCTATGTCTTAGATCATAATGATAGGATCTACGTCAAATCAAAAATATTTAAAAGCTGCATTCGTGTAACCGCTTCAAAATGTACTAGCTGTACCTTAATGTCAAAGTTCACTTGTCAAAACTAGGTAAAAAAAACCGACGAATTGAGAATCTCCTCCTTTTCTTCAAATCCGTTTAAAATAATTTACTTGAATATGGACAGGTCTCAAACCACATCAAATGAGGAAAATACCATGATCACGATTTTTTATTAGTAGATTCGAGTATGATATTACTTTAATTAAACAACTTGATAGCTGATTGATGTTTTTATAAGGTTGTGACCATAAAATAGGCATACAATTGTAGGAAAAAATCAAGGGCATGACAAAGTTGATATACTGGATTCGATAGTACGACTATGTCACTCGGTAAAGTGGGAAGTACCCGAATGAATATATAAATCATATCTTAAATTGTATTCAAATGGCCCAATTATAACAAACGCCTATTAAATGTAATTGGAATCGATTTAGATTTATGAATTGCCGACTTTTAAGGAAATACTTGATCTATATTTGATGTACTGGATTCCTTATGGGGCTTTGTAACGATATATCAATCTCATGGTCAAAGTTTTTAATTTGAATTTGTAAGGAAATGGCTTTATAATTTCTTCATTTTATCAAGTCATTTTTGACAAATAAAGAACCTCTTAAACCACCAGCCTTAGAAGTTAATTCAAATGAGAGAAACCAGTTTTACGAAAACGACCGATCAATCTTAGCTAATATTGATAATTTATTATTAGCTGTTTTCATAAATCTTAGTAGGCAAAGATAGATAGGAGGTCGGAAATTATAACACTGGAATAGCATCTCGGTAGTTACCAGGATGCCGTATACATATGTAATATCATATGTGTTAATCCAGGTTATAAACGATCTGTGTGCCAAATTTCATCCAAATCCGTTCAAACGTTTTTGCGTGACTGAGTAACATACATCCAAACATACAAACTTTCAGATTAAATTTGTAAAATGTTAGTAGGATTCCTGCACCCTAATTGACACTTGATACACTTTCAATAACAATTTGAGAGATTTTGAAGGCAATTGCTAATCCATTGCTTCAAATGTTTGAAAAACTCATCTGCTCAACAACGTAAATAACGCAATGAATAACTGTCAAAATTAAAGGAATAGCAATTTGTGAGTGTGTAACTCAATAACCCCTTTACTAAGTCAGGTAAATATTGATATTGACATTACGTAATTTCTGCAATATACATCATCTCCCAAATTCGTTATTAACAAAAGAAAAGCACGTTTTTAAATAATTATCCAATTTCTTCTTAATTTAACTATTCTTTTGAACTATCCTCATCTACATTTTCCTGGTAATAAAGCAGGAGATGAGTATAAACTCCGAGAAATGACACCTCTGAAACGAGACGCCATTTAAAATTACACTTCTGAAATTCCCGGAACACAGATAAACGAGTATATTATCACAATTCTTATCTCTGCGAATTGGGAGCTCAAGAACAATAGGCCTTAAAACAAAAAGTTGATTAAACCAGCCATTTTTGCTGAAATTTGCTGAAATAATGATGTTTCTCTTAGACACAACTATGGAGATGACAGAAGCTAAATTGTGCTATATGGTTTTAGCAATGAATGTTTCTACTGACTTATATTTTAGTAATATAGCTGATGATGGCGGAAACTCCTTCGGCTTTAGTAAAAAAATGCTGTAAGAAAATGTTAGCTTTGATTAATTGACCATAAGAATATAAGTTGGCTAATTGGGTGCAAAAAAATCGTTTAATATCCACATTATTTGCAAGCCGTCATGAGTAGCAACCACTTCATTCATCAATAAACTTGTATTAAGAAAATCAATCATTTTGGACATCAAAATAAATACATTCTTATTCGTAAATTCAAGAAGAACATTCCCAGGGGCTTAAAAGCAATTTATAGAATCAACTGTAAGAATAGAAAGCCCATTACAAAACGCGATGCTCAACAAATAATCTACCAAGTTACTGTTAGTTTATGATTAAATCTACAAGGTTTTCTATTTGCAATACAATAAAGATAGATTATCTTCTAATTATTTTCACGTCACGGCGTTCGTGCGGTAAGGAGGTAGAATACAAAGGCCCTATTGTAAATTGCCCTTCATTTCATACTCTTTCTTGTTCATCAACAGCACCATCTAAATTAATACCGGTTCCCACAAGGCGACTTTTTGTGCTGTTAGAAAAAAATTTTTGATCAAAGAACGAATTTGTATGATGACGTCATTTCTGTGAGTAGATCGTCAACTTCAAGTGATTACTTTTTTAATTTAGTGTCCATATCTTATTCAATTACTCATGAGTATTGACTTGTTGTTGAACCACGCAAAAACATGGTGTTCCGTACGCAATAAATATTCAAGGAATAAGTAAGTATTAAATCAATATAAGAATAGGAATGGACTTGACCAGAACCGTACTAACTTTATTTACATGAATCAGCAAAACAGCACACACATACAAATGTAACGGGACGCAAGCGCAACAGAAATAAGTTTGACAGTTACTGGTTCCCAGTACAAGAGGTCAATACTTCAATACAATACTTATTACAATCCTATAGCAAGTAAATAATGACAAGAGTAATTACTTAAATATTTTTTTTGTCTGACATCAGTGCCGAAGTTTAAAATAAAATAGTAGGAACAGTAACACAGTTATACGAAGCCAAGAATATAAAAGACACTACTTACTGAAGTGTTAAGAACGAGAAAAGTTGTCTTTAAGACGGCAGACCAAAGAAAAGATGGAAGGAAGAAGTAATTAGATGACTGTTGATAGGTATGCAAAAGAAGTAGATACTATACCAACTCCAAATGAATTGGTATATGTAAAGCAAGAAGATGAAGATGATGAAATGCGAAAGACAGGATTGATTTACTATGACCGTTTCTCTTTTGCTATTAAAGAACTCTAAAAATATCCTGTCAATACCGTGTCTTATCAAGTCCAAGCAAAAAATATAAGTTGAATTGAATGGTAGAGGTTTTTCATCATACAACCTTCTATTGAAAGGATCATTGATCCCAAGAAACGGAAAAGTACGTTACTTGGGTCCATAACTTGTTACAAAGTTTTTTTCACGACCAATATATATTCATATATCGAGACTTTTCTAGTTACGAGTGTATTTTGATATCTTCGTTGATTTGCGATTCAATAGGAAATTTATATGGACTGTAGAAGCATAATTATATCGACGAAGTTGGAGCATATAATATCAGAAAGATGGACAATATATGCCTAAAAGAGGAAAGAAAACGGACGAAAACAACTGGACTTGGTCCATTACCGACTTACTTGAACGGAACACGTGAACTTTTTGAAGCTAAAAGCAGCAGAGATTTTCGTTGAGTTTATACAGATTTTATGAACATTATTACATCATACATTATATACTCGATTTTCAGCTCGTTCCATCTGTATAAAGGCAAATGCAAATTGCGAAACTTCCATTAAGGATCTTACCCATAATTTTCAAACAGACGCACCTAGTTCTGTCACGTTTATCACTTAGGAAAACACTTGATGCGAGTGTTTGTTTCCACAATTATGTGGTTCTAGTTATACCTATGTCTCACTATAAACGTAAGTTCAGTAGGTGCATTAATCCACTTGATGTTAAGTGCGATGATAAGTTGACTCAGGCATTAGAGCGCTTTGCAAAACATAATCATGTTTCTATAAAGGAAGGTCATTTGCGTCACAACACTAAACACTGGGAGTTGATTGGAGGAAGGTGTGTTGAATTCAATTCGTGGTTAAAATAGACAATCTATTTCAACACGATGGTCTACGGATATTTCAAATAATCTGACAAGTCAAGATGAATGATAGCAGACCTTCTGCAATAATTTATTCCATGTAATTGTCGTGAAGCGATCGAGCACATTTCACTTTGCGATAACTCGCTCAGCATGATTTGTGGGTCAGTATACTTTCTACTTGCATGGACTGGTCTCGTTATCTGATACAATGTTATTGTATCGGCTTCTTGCATCGAAACTACTGTGATAGTGTTGCCTTTATTTAGTTTTTGTGCATATGGTGATTTGGTAGCAGCAGCTTGGTTAACAATACAATTTCCTCCTTATTTAAACTAAATTTACATCTTACAAATGGCTGCTTTAGTTCCATTTATTTTTTTGTTGGTTCTTTGTTATTATTTTTGCCAATCATGAAAGTGGTGTCACAAAAATGAAATGCAGATGATTTTAAAATGTTCAATGAGTAAGTAAACAATTAGCAAATTAAACAGAAAATTACAATACGAGGGGATCCCCCAACATTTTTTTTTTTAGCATAATCACATTTTTAACCCCCCGTCAGCCGTTATTTTTCTACAGTTACTGAGTAATGAATACGACACGTGTATAATTAAGTTACCTTAGCAACTAGCAGTAACTCTATACGATTGTCACGCTAATACACTGGCGAGCAGGCGAGCGGAGCCGGGCGTCAAGTTACATGCACGGGCGGACCGAATAACTGGAGCTCAGTAATCGATCACATGCTGTATTATTTGTGAAGCTAGTGAAGATTGTTTTGAAGTTTGTTAGGAAGATATTAAATTAGGTATGTTTTTTTTTGTTTTACAAGACAAGACTGAGCCAAAGGAAGCGTTTGGTGTCACACATTTTATTACTATGAGGATGCTTACTGTCAAATTAGTTCCGCGTAGATGGCGCTAGGTGTTGGTTACCCTGCTGCCAATGAACTCCCTGAAAACTTTGTCACGAGATAGCTCAGTGTTTTGTCATGTTGTCGTTTGGTCGCTTTTCGTTTAAGATAATTTTAACAAGACAAGTGACAAACACTCAGCGCTCTCTCGCGGCGAAGCTTCCAGCAAGCAAACTCATTCAATCGATTTTTTTTTGACCCCTCAATAACGCAAAAACAATCCATAATGAAACTTCTTACATTCTCAACATTGACAAACAAATAAAATTCCTCACCCACTTATTATTCCCACAATGCAAACGCAGTTGCACGCCAGTGTACGCATCAAGCGAGGGAGCAGAGTGGCCGGGTGCGTTTGAATATCGATTGCACACACTTCCGACAACCACTCGGAGGGCTGGTCGAGTCCTGCATATTGGTTTAAGGTAGTGTTGTGTGTTTGTGAGCTAATTGGCGAGTCTGTATGACGAAGTGCTTGTGGTAGGAGAGGGTTAGTTCTAAAGTGGGATGTTTTTTGTTCAATGAAAGTTGTTTAGTCTTATGTAAACATGATATGTGATACTGATAATATTTGAAAGGGTTCTAATTTGTCAAAGTAAAGGTCTATTCACACAGTTTTCGGTCAGGGCCTTCCGGGTTCGGAGGACCATACGGGCTGTGTGACCTAATTTATATGCCCGTATATATATAGATATCCTATACGTAAAGAATAGAAAGATCCTTGTTGTTGAACAGTTTGTTATGTTATGAAATTCGGTTCGTGAAGATGGTGAAAATATGATCCCATCAAAAACATAACATGTAAAGAAATGCAAGTCTCACAACGCAGTTCTTCTATCGCAAAAAGATGAATTATATGCGACTACAATAGTATATCTAGAAAACAAGACTGAAATTGCGGTATATTTTAATTTTTCCTTGCTTTATAGGCTAAATACAAATTCTGTTCAAAATTTGAAGCATGTGTGTCTGCTAGAAGTACCATAGAATTTTCATCGGTGAGTGAGTGAGCCAGTGACAAATTAAGGAACTGACCTGCAATAGTTCTTAAACTACTTGTTCAAATTGAATGTAATTTGGGAATATACCTAGTTATACTAAGCCCTCTTTGTCACTGAAAATTCAGACTTCTAGCTTTATCCACAACGAAGTTATAGGGGGTTGAAAATGTCCTGAATGGCTTCAAGAAAAGATGGTACGGCTGTGCCTTTGTGTTTCTTTTGCTCGACTAAGCGGTATTTATGCTTTTTATTTAAACTATTTGAAACCTTAAAACAGTTTCATTTAATAACATCACGCCTGTAATCCCCGAAGGGTTAGGCAGAGGTGTGCCTATAGTACACCCACAATTCGCCAGTTATGTTTAAATCCCATGTTCATGTCACTTTTCCCGATCCGGGAATCGAACCCAGGACCCTTGCGACTACTAGACCAACGAGACAGTAATAATAACTGGCACTTTAATTAAAATATGAATTCCTTACTTCTCATTATCATCCAAAACTAGCATAAATCATCCAAAAATCACCTGAATTCCCCACATATTTGTGCAGGTGTCGTAGCGTTCTTGGGAAACCGAAACATGTCGCAAATGACCCGGCGTTGAACCCGGGACCTCACGCTCTTTGTCATCATAGCTACAGGAGTGTTTATTGGAGGAGATAAGAGTGGGTGATAAAAATGCTGATAATAGTGTATAGAGGGTCGAAATAGCGGAAACTGGTGTAACTGCCATGTCGAATTTTTTAAAGGAGAAACGACAAAATTGTAGATATGATTCATTGTTGAAATGTTTAAAACGAGAGCACCATTTTTTTTGGGTGGGCAATTATCAAATAACTTCTCCCGCTCTGGGCGGAGCGGTAGGATGTCAGACTCTTACTGACTAAAACCCCCCCATGTTCCTTCAGTTGCCTGTATGTTGCCAGGAGCCACGGTATCCCTTTCGGACTTTCCCGCGAGGGGCAGGCATCGGCCATAGCGGACCCCGTCAGTTCTGTGATTAATTAAAGCTTTTTTTCAATCACAATTGATTTTAATTTGACACACAAGAATATTCATTGTGTTTATCTGGAGACGATTTTTTCACACAAACGATGCAATAGACACTGTTGAATTGTCAACATAGACGCCATATTGAGCCGTACGGACGATATTGGATGTTTGTTAGGTACAGAATTAGGATGCAGGCTTTCGCTAAGTTGGCTAAGTAATAACAGCCGCACGGGTCGATCCATCAGGTTAAGCCACGCTTTCCTGGGTTGGCCCGTGGATGGGTGACCATCTTAACATTCCGAGAATTTGTGGATTTTTGACAGTCGATACGTTTCGTCATAAGCCCGAAAATCGTGACAACCAGTCTTACCGAGGGGTATCATATTACCCAGTTACTGGGTTGTGGAGATCAGATGGCAGTCGCTCCCTGTAAAATATGGTATTCAGCTGCATCTGGTTAGACTGTAAGTCGACCCCAACATAGTTGGGAAAAGGCTAGGCAGATTGATTGTTTTTGCCCAAAGTGTTCATGCTCACAAACATTTTGAAGTGAAAACTTCTTTAGGCGCATTGGGCATTTTTGAGATGGGACTAAACCATTTATTTAGCGACCTGTTACCGACACCGTGGAGTAAAAGACATCAACGCGTTGTTTCCGCGGTGGCGATTTTTTTTTTCAAGTTTTCACTTCTGTCGGCACTCCCGGTGTGCCACAATTTTTTTTTTATGCGACAACGATCAGTCAATTTTCAATTAACTTAGTAATAACTACATAGCTATAATGAACACGTTTCCAAGTACGTATAGATTTTAGCATAACACTTGAGTCTGTAGTTTGCAACAACAGCTTGGAATCACGCTTGTTATGTAAATGAAAACAACGTTTTACCAACCATACTAGAATATATAAGTATCTACAATAAGGCACAAGTGCTAATATTATAACGATAAATAATGAAATACTATTATTGGTAACATAGCAGTATCATGCATTGCACACTTATGTCGTTAAAGATACTTAATACTTACCCACTTTGGCAAAGCAAAATGAGAGTTATGATTTTCGCAGCCTAAAAATTCAACAATATAATTTGATATTTTTTCTTCTGTATTAAAAAGGACTAAAGTTCTTCGTAATGAATTATAATTTAGCTTAAGGCGACGATAACCGACTTTTAACGATTTTATACTAAAGATCACATCTAAACGAGTAGTGTTAATGATTTGGAAAAAATATAATATGTTAAATTAGAGCATTTTTTAATAACTTAATATAGGAATATTTTAGATTATGTTTATATTATATAGTGAAATTAATTTCTAAAGTTATGTCTGACACGGATAAAATACTGAGAATCACGCAAAATGTATTAAGTGTATTTTTCTGAAACCTTCACCGTTTTAAAGAAAATTTAATTATTGATCGTTTAGTATACGTGTTTTATTAAAAAGCATTTTGTTTTATATATGATAAATTATTAATGAGTCTAATTTGGGACAGCGCTCCTTGATGGGCGAGTCCTATTACTGGCTGGACATACAACGCGTTGTGATCTCAGTACATAACACTCAAGGTCACTGTCATAAAACTACGTCTTTAAGATATGCCTGAACACAGCCGGGGTGGGTGGAAAGTGTTAAAATATATAAGTTTTGTTGTCAAGTGTTACATCAGGCATAACTTTTCACTCACAGATTTTTCCCCTCTCCATTTAAGTGCGTCTGCAATACCGAAGATTGGCGCACCCCTCGTGCTTGACTGAGCGCCTTAAGTACGCACCCTTATTTTGAAATAGCCAGAAGGGGTACATTTCGTGCAAAAATAAAATCCTTGGTGTAACTCCAAAACTCTCTAACGTGCTTCCGTAATTCAACACGACTTGATTCAGGTAAGTATTTACGACATTTTTTCACTCTGGGAAGTTTGATTGAAATCATTTGCTTACAAAAAAAAATCATTTGATTGTTAACATTGTTACCGATTTTAATCATGAATCCCTGATAAAAACGTAATTAGGTCATTGACCGTCGTGACCATCACACCCGCACCTAAAAAAAAGACGAAAAATTTCAGCGTAGGGGAGTTCAGAATCATGTACTGAATCCATGGTATCACTTTTCGCGTCGATGTCCCTGCCACCCTGTATATGAGTATATAAATGCGAAAGTGAGTTTAATTGTTTATTTGTTTGTTACGCTTTTACGCTAAAACGGCTAAACGGATTCGGATGAAATTTAGCAAATGGGTAGACCATGACCTGGGTTAGGACATACAATACTTTTTATCCCGATATTCTCACGAGATCGAGACTTATGCGGGTGAAACCACGGGGCGTAGCTAGTAAAATTATAAATTCGAAAGTAACTCTGTCTGTATGTTTTCACGCCTAAATCACTGAACAGATTTCAATATAATTTGGCAAGGAGACCCTGGCATCCTGGGGAAGGATATAAGCTACTTTTTGTCTCAAAATAATGCTAATGGGGATGAAATTTTTCTTAAGTTAGGGATATGAAAATTAAATTTCATGCTTTTGCTTAGAAATACAAAAATACGTGTTTCGGGGGAAATAATTATTTTTTAAGATATTAAAGCCTCGAGCAGACTAGCGCGACGCGACTTGAACAATACAATTTCGAAGAAAACTTCACGGTATAACAATAACCGGTGTCGCGTCGTGCCGCATGCCGTCGCGTCGCGCTAGTCTGCACGAGACTTTAAGGGATATTTCCGACATCCACGCGGGCGATCGCGTGTTGGTTTGAAATTATACCACGGGAACTTACCACAGGTATAAAAAGCCGTGATCAATTGACCTCATTACTCAATACAAATAAGACTGCACAGTAAAAATGGCGTAACTGCTGACAGTAACACGTATGTAACATGTTACATGTCCGAGTATTTTGAGTGGCACAGCAGTTGCAAAGGTCAACGTCGGTCACTGATTGGTCAGGAGATCATGTAAGTAACAGGTTACTTATGAAGAGATGACCTAACAATTAAACCATTAAGGAGAATCAATCGGGTTGTATCAATTTGGTTTAAATAGATCCTTATATTTATTATTTGAAGGTTTTGTGAATGTGAGAACGTTGTAGGCTGTAGACTTGACCATTTTTAACCGACTTCCAAAAGGAGGAGGTTCTCTGTTACGCGATTATTCCGCCAATTATGAATTGATTTTGATGATTCTTTTTTTGTTTGGTAGATTTCATACTTCAGAGGTGGTCCCATATAAATTTTATTAACTTTGCTTGGGTAGTTTTTGAGTTAGATTCAATAATACGTATTTTTTCCCATTTAGTATGTGGATGATATGATAACTTCCTGTACCAAACGACCAAACGACTTGTAATTTTAGTATGGATAGACCAACAAAATAATGCTCTATCCTTGTTTACTTATTATCAAGAATTTGGTAGAATGGGAATAGAATTTTCATTCCCTAGTTTGGTTTAAAGCGACCTTTAAAAGACAAGCAATATACTTTAATATGTTTTGTCAAAGCTTCACTCACTGTAGATAATATTTTAAAATCTTATATATTTACAATATAGAATAGAAGTGGATATATTTAGTAACATGTTCCGCTTAGCTTTTTCTAAAGAGTCATAAAAAACCCCTGAAATAAATCGACACGTGGCCGACCCTTGCTCGAAAACGAGGTGCCAGCAGTTGTTGCAGCTGAGCACGTAGCTTTAAATACCGCGGGGTATTTAATAATCATGACGAAAATCTAAGTTTGATCCAGCCTGTCCCTTCTTGCTGTCCTACCCGCAGCGATGCTCTAAGCCGAGGTTATTTATTTATTTATTTATTTAATACTTCAAGCACACAAATGTACAGAGGCGGAGGCGGAGGTTTGTACCCCACAGGGGGTGCCCTTAGCGAGCACTCACTTAATTTTAATTTAGAATAGTTTAAAAGCTCCTGGCTGGAGGCTCTAAGTGTAGAAGCTTAAGGCCACCACAGGAAAAGTCCGGTTAAGCAGCCATGACCATGACCTGGTGAAAACTGCGAAAGGCCAGTTAAAAAAAAAAAATCGACATCTGTACTCAGCGCTTGGTGTGGCAACACGCCGTGTTCGAGTTCGCGACAAGTCTATCGTCACCCTGAGGATGCCTCGTTGAGAGGTGAAACATGTGTCGATTTATTTCATGGGTTTTTTAGGACTCTTTAGAAATAGCTAAGCGGAGCAGGTTACTAAATGTATCCACTTCTATTGTATTTTATAATGGATTTCCGCAAGGTCACGCCTGAATCAATTAACTATCTTGTATATTTGTTTTAAAATCTGCAGTTTATCCTACAGATTTTAAAACAGATATACAAGATTTTGTTATAGAAGCTCATTATTTCTGTCGCCTTCTTCCGACACCTCGTAATTATATCAGCTGATATTTAATTAGATACTAATACGGGCATCTGAATGTATCAGTGCCTACTAACCTTGTAATCATATCAATTGGAGAGCGATAAATGCCAGTTATCGCGATTAAATTAGCATTTCCCTGATTAAATATATTATGTAAATATTACGCACGTAGGTAGGTCTTTAATTGTTGAAAGAACACGAAATGCTTCAGTCACTATCGAACCATAAAGCCTCGTGCAGACTGGCCTCTAAAAAAAACAATGTGTAAGAAAACTTCACGGTAGAACAATAATTATTGCGTCATGTTCGTGAACGGGCGCCGTCAGTAGGGACTGGTCATCTCTTAGCTGCCACGGTTAATTTAAATTTTTGAATTGTTTTTGTTTTTATTTTTGTTACGGACGCTTTTAACGTGCACGTCTTTCTACATTGTTCTCACATGTATAATTTCAACATAAATGATGTAACCAATATTTTGATTTAAAAGAGTGTACGTGGAGTTTCTTGCCCGTTCTTCTCCATAGGTACCTACTACGCTTTGGAATAGGCAACTAGCTTCATATTTCTGAATGACCGACCCCTTGACAATTCAAAAGTACTCGTAGGTACCTGTAATGGGTTTATTTGAAATAAATGGTTTGAGTTTGAGTTCGACCGGTGTCGCGTCGCGCCTGTCTGCATGTGGCGATGTAGCCGCCACACGGCTGTCAATGATGACGATGATGAGGACGAAGGACATGCATTTTGGCCATATTATTTAAAAGAATCAATTAAGTATGTTTAGCCAATCTAATCTTTGACCTGGTGAAGGCTGCAGGAATCCGCTGGATGCGGGAAGCTCAGAACCGGTCGAAGTGGCGGTGCTTGGGGAGGCCTATGTCCAGCAGTGGACGTCTTTCGGCTGAAATGATGATGAAATAATTAAGGTAAGTGTGATGCTTATTAAAGTGAATCTTATATAGTTATGTACTTGTTTACAGTCACTATAGTTCTATTATGTTTCTAGGTAGGATCTGTTTGATTTATTTCAACATTAGCCAGCAATGCCTTTTTTTATTTTTTTTTCTGGGAAATTATCAAACGACTTCTCTCCGCTCCGCCCAGAGCGGGAGGGCGTGTCCGACTCTTACTGACTAAAACCCACCCGTGTTCCTTCAGTTGCCTGTATGTTGCCAGGGGTCACGGTAAGCAATGTTTTCCATGAATTTGAAGAGCTTACTCAAGTGACAATATACACAGGGTTATTGGTAAAACACTAACAGCCTCCTAAGGGGTAATTGTACTCATAATTATGATCAACTTTTACTATGGGAGCAAACCTGAAATCGCGAAAAAAGAGGTGCTTCCTACATTTTGACGAGTTATGCGAACATAAATGTAGGGAACAGCTGATATTTTTTTCGCGATTTCAGGTACCATACAAAGCTTAGGCCAGCTCAAGGTCGAAGTGTTACAACTGACGTGCTGTCGACTGTACCTACATTAAAAACTACAGCAGTTTTTCTCAATGATTTGAGAGAAATAAGCCATCGACTCTTTATTTATATTATATTTACCTATAGATAGATGCCTCAAAATTATCTCAGGTAGCACTCGACTTTAACACCTAGGTAGTTTAATTTTAGCAGTGACCTTGTAACCTTTTAGTTCACAAGTTTTCATGACACGTGTCTTCAAAAGGCATCGTAACTTAACCCTTATTATATTGAGGTCTACATAATCTAACATTGGTGAAAGAGCCTTTGATGTAATAAGTACCAGCTTGAAATTAGGATGAAAAGATAAAAGGTATAAAAGAAAATGAATAAAGGGTTTGAAAAGGAAAACAATAGCTTAATTAATTGTATATTATATTGTTTCAGTATCAAATATTTAATGGATCCCCGGAGGTTTTGTAGCAGACGAGCATGGAGTTTTAAAAGGAAGGTAGGTTTGCCAATAACTTTTATTATTTACGAAAGGCTTGGACAAAGCGACTTAATTAAGTCAGTTTGCTTCGTTCTTAGTATGTTAGAAGAGAGCGATATTTGTACTAAGTGGAACGGGGACTGACACTTTTTAATGTCTTATAGAACAGAATTTTTCTTTATTCGAGTAACCAAGACTCAACAAGATTGTTAGTAAAACTTACGACTATGTTAGTAAGCACAGACACTAAACAAAAACCGCTGCGACATCCCATGAGAGAGGGCACAACAGTGACCAACGTATTCACAGTCCAGGTGACTCGCCACCATGCTTAAGACACTGTTGGAGCTGCCCCACACCCTGCGCACCAGGAAAGCGCACCTTTTACGCATTGTTGCGTAAAAGCAATTTACATGCGCATCAGCGAATATTCCTGATGCACTACAGAAACGGGGCAGCCCCACCAGTATCCTATAGGAATACTAAATTAAGTTTCTGTTTAGTGGCGTCTGAAATACAGCTTGTTAGTGTTCTAAATTCTACTTGGCATTTGTCGCCCATCGGCATGTGCCTGCCCGTATTTTTCTGAATATTTATGATTTTTTTTATGTTATTCAATTTTTTATCTTTTGAGTAGCGTTTGCCATATCTCCGATGTTTTTGGCTCGATTTGGATTCTGTTTATTATTCCTAAAAGCTTACGAGTTATTTTAACTAACATTTTTTATTTTATTTTTGTCATCTATGCAAAAAAAGGAGACAAAAACATTTTTTCCAAAAAAATGTGTTTAATAAAATCATAGACGGACATTGAAAAACATAAATATATTAAAAAAAAAGAAAAAAAAAAGTCTATATAGACCCCCCTTTTAAAGAGTTATTTTTCGATATTTTTTCATGAATATTCATAAAAATGCGGACGGGCACATGCCCATGGGCGACATTAGATATGTCCGTATATTTTTTTTTATATAATGTCTTCTCATGGTAAAAATGTTAGCCAGTCACCAGCGCGGTTATTAATGGGGAACATGGGAGTCTTGGGGGTGACTCCCCAAGGTGACCTACTGTACAATAAAGAATCGCCTCTCATTTAGGCTATTTTAATCAACTACATTACTTATGCACAATACAATTCAATATTTCGAACTATATTTTTATATCATACAATGATGTAAGTGTAGTCAGTTGTTACAAAAGTTTTATTAGATAAATATCTACTGGTTCTAGTGTTATTAATTGAGCTGATGCAACTTTTTTACTATTGGAGTCCAATTATTTTAGTGATATACCTATTGGCAACACGTTTTTGATCATAAACCCGTTTTATGATGATTAAAAATTGTATAATATTCTGAGATTGTAAAAACTGTAGCAATAATGCGAAAGCAAAATAACTTTAAAAACTATTTAACTAAGACTTTTCCAATACTAAAATATAGGGTGGCAACTTGGTCACCAGTTTCCGTTTATTGTTCAATACAACAACGCGTTTAGGGTGCTGCTGGGGCTACCACGATTCTGCAGTGCTTCGACTATGTTCGCAGAAGCGCACACTGATGGGTTTCATGCTCTTATAAGGAAGCAGTGTGCGTCGCTGCTGAGTCGTGTTAGGTTCAGTAGCAATAGTATAATAAGCGTGTTCGCGGACAGGTGGGACTCTCCACTGCTGCGCCACTGGATACGTTTGCATACTGCACTGTGAGCAGTGGACAGTTCCTCCCAGTCTTATTGTATGTAACTGTGTCCTTAACTGTTTTTTATTTTGTGTATGTTGTTTTGTTTTGTTTTCATTTTGATGTGAATTAGTTGTTTATAAAATGTGTGTGTCGAAATATGGATGTTTTCTGAATTAAATGATTATATTATATTATTATATTATTGCTCACGTGTGTCTACTTGTCATAATTTGCTTTTTCAATAAAACTGATTCATGAAAATCACAATCAAATCAACTCTACGTACTTGTTTCTTCGGAAAAGTTGCTAAGTATGACGGGTAGATTAATTCCCCAAACCGATGCAGGTGGCTAACTCGCCACCCTGTATAGTTATGGGCATGATCGTGTAATATATCAGTGATAGTTAGCATTTTAAACCAGCTTTAATGCCGATCACATGATGTAAAGCTATGTGCAAAGTTTGAATGAATAAATTTCTGAAATGCACCGACCCCAGCGTGGTTTAACCAGACTCAGTAAATCAAATGAACCCGAATATTTGCACTAGCTCTAGAGCTTCATATTTCATGGAGCTACAGAGGCCATTGCATATCAAGGAGTAGACCGGGGGGCGCGGTAATGGTAGGGAAGACGTGCCCTTAGGATATGGAAGGATTTGCGAGCCTACCGGATATGCATCCTGGAGTAGGCATTGGAATGGAAAGACGGGTAATATTTATCTATGGATGGGCATTTGTAAAGCTATGTGCAAAGTTTTGCACAAAATTGCAGACTGTGGATTTAATAAAACCACACTTGATTAGTTTCCTTTGATGTGCATAAGAGAGACCCCAAGTTCAGTATGGAATTTTATTAGTTCGTTTAAGCTTGTGCGGTATATTGTTCGTGGCAAAGATTATGTGCGAAAGGGTATTGAAGAATCATCAAGAGCTTCTTGGTCTATAAAGTACACTACAATGCTTTATGAACCAAATATACAATACTTAGTGCCATTCATGATATTATCCATCTTTTTAGTAACTATTTCAGCGACAAAACTGCCTCATTGATCTAGTGGTCACAAGTGCTACTGCTGAGCATGAGTTCCCGGATTCGATTCCCAGGTCAGGCAAAGTGTTATTGGGTTTTCCATCTGGAATTTGTCAGTAGCAGCCCGGAGTCTGGATTTGCCCGATTGATGGCGATAGGTTCGCCCCCTATTACATGGGACTTAAAAATAACTGGCGAAATGTGGGTGTACTATTAGGTACACCTCTGCCTAACCCTTCGGCGAAATACAGGCTTGATATTATGTTTTAGCGACAAAAGTATGCGTTAAAATATGATAGGTGTACTTCACGTGTGAAAAAAAATAACATTCGCTCTGCTGCATGTTCATTGTAACAATAAATACATAGTTCACTTTCTGCGTAGTTTTTATACGCTTATAATACCAATCAATTTCCTACAATGTATGGTGTGATATCGTTAGCACCTGTGCGATAAGGAAACCACGTGAAACTAAGATTAATTCTTACTTTACCACCTGTTAAAGTGCATACATTATACTTTAAAACCTTTCATACCGGTTGTAAACTTGAGGGTTATGGAGAACCCCGGGGGTTATTCCTGGCACAGTATAATAAAGTAACAGTATTATGTCTCAGCAGAGACGTTAAAATAATTACCCGCTTGGAAGATAAACCTTCCGCGTTCGTGTGTAACTGCCGCGCACTCGACAAACTTTTTTTTTTTGGAATGCATCTCGCAAGTCATCCTAAGAGGTTGTCGGCTGCCAGCCAGGGCATAAAACTTAGAAACGAAGCGACTACACGCTAAGGGCACCCCCTGTGGGGTGTGGACCTCGGCTTAGGGCGTCGCTGGGGGAGGACAGCAAGGGACAGGCTGGATCGGATTAACCGCACACTCGATACTGTTGCGTACTGCTGATATACACTGAAATTTCGAAGCGCGCTATTTCGGCCGGTTTCTATGAAGATTAAATACTGTTACTTATTTATACTGCGTTCCTGGTGATTAATCTTTCAGTAAAGTTACTTATCTTTTGTTTTCTGCCTCTTTAGGATGGCAACCCTTTTTCTTTGAGCGTCGATGAATCTACTAGGTAGGTCGGCTTATGTAACTACTTTCAATGTTTTTTTTTTCAGAAATTGGCCAGGCACTGACCAGCTGATCCAGGAGGTCAGTGGGTTGTCTTAGGGGTAATGTTAAGTTGTGGAGAGGACTGACACAAATCTGATATAAATGTGTATGCCGTGGATTGAGAAGAAAATACTGTGGATGATGATGCTGAAGTGCGACCAGGATCGAGTTCAAAGAGATGTCAGCAGAACTGACGGGGTCCGCTAGGGCCGATGCCTGCCGGGGTCGCGGGAAAGTCTGAAAGGGTTTCCGTGGCCCCTGGCAACATACAGGCAACTGAAGGAACACGAGTGGGTTTTAGTCAGTAAGAGTCTGACATGCCTTCCCGCTCCGCCCAGAGCGGGAGAAGTTATTTGATATTACCCACCCAAAAAAAAGCACCTGTAGAAGGATACTTATACATATGAAGTAAGTTTCGTCTCAGGTAATTTTAAACTCGCGAACGAACGTACTTATCTAGTAATACAAAAAGCTAAGACCGCTTTACAGAATGAGGAAATGATTCCAAGAATCACAATAATGATGGAAAGTAAACGATTCATAATTACGAGCACACTAATCATCATAATCATAATCATAATCATTTATTCGCTTTGAGAGTAGGTACATAAATGAAGGTGTTCACAAAATGTTGAGATCCCTGTACAATCTACCAATTAGGCATGCAAACATTAAAAGTAAATTTTATTACAATAAAAAAAACAAATGAACCAATGAGCCTAGTGAAGTCATTTAGGCTAAAAACCAAACGTTCAATGGCTTGATAAGGGCACGGTCTTTAATTCGTTTCCTTATTTTATATGGTAACAAATCTGATTACTCAGCGTTGACAAGCTGAATACTGCTTGCTATTTATGGGGGAACATGTTATTCCAATTATAACTGCTTCTGCTGGGTTCCTATGAAACTTACCGATGGTTATTGGTAAGTTTAAGAAGTTGTAGCTGTTCGTTTAATAAAACCGGCATTAAAGATTATTTGAAGGGGTAACAAAAACACAGTATAGTGAAAATTTATTTGCAGTGATTCAAAATTCAAAATATTTTATTTCACATAAACCTACATGGGCACTTATGAAACGTCAGAAGCTAGGTGCACGGTTCCAATTGGTCGCTTCCTATGGAGAAGAGCCGACAAGAAACTCCACGGCTACTCTTTTAAAAAAATTGGCTTTTACAATACTTTCAAATAACAGTGTTACTAGGTATGGGAGGACAGTGTAGGTCTTTCAATAAATACTAAGTACTTAACAAAATAGAAAATGGTCTACAGGTCTACAATTCACTAAACCTACAGAAATATTTAATATATAGATAGATAGTTTGATAACTACAAGTTTGGTGATATACAGGTTGGTCCAAATAGTGACGTCATATAATAAAAATTAGATTCCTCATGCCCTGTACTCTAATTGCGTAATAGAACACAATTACAATTTGTATCGATTTGAAACAGATTACTAATCCATTGCTTCATAAGTTGGAAAAAAATCTGCTCAACAACGTAAATAACGCAATGAATGTTGTTGAACTGTCAAATTGAAACAAATTAGGCAAAATTGTTTACGAAAATAAGTTACGCAATTAGGGTAGAAGTATGTATTTTACGCGATTATTGATAGTTTTCGAGTTATATATATATTTTTTTTTTGATATTTCTTGTAAATTTTGTGGGTTTAAAAAAACAAATATTTAGTTTTTTAAAGATTTTCTTAGAGAAACCGATCAATACCGATCTTCGACACAGTGACACAACACTTGTCAAACTCACGATACTTAATACGTATTGGGTCCCGGATAGAAGAGGTGCCTAGGTAGGTATTTAGGTAAATTGCACCACGAGACTGTGGGATACTTGACGCAATCGGTTTCGCGCTGTTTACGTTGAAGAAGTAGGATAACTAGGTAAAGAGATAGCTTGGTAGGTAGGTACACACGGCTACACATCAAGCTATACATTTCCAGTTTATGCTGATCTCGCATTGCATAGGATTTCCGTACAATGCGAGAAAAGCTTATACTGGAAATGTATAGCTTGATGTATAGCCGTGTGTACTCATAGCAGTCGCAGCATAGTATAGAACTCTTTATACTGTGGTCGCAGCAGATAATGTGGGCCACTAAGGTCCGTTCCCACAAACATGCTGCGTTATGGGAAGTCTTAAGGCCGATTCCTATAATTTACGGACCGTTATTGGTTAAACTTAAGACTTGTATCTGTACCAATAGTGAAGCAAAGATCTCATGGCTTTGCATAGTAGACCCTGATTATGAATCAATTTATATGTATGCCTAGTTTGTCTATAAAAAAGCTACCATTGGTAAGCATAACGATTCGTTTTTGTTTAAAGGCACCGAGCGTTAAACTTTGGTGAGAACTTGAGGAGAAAGATTTCCTTTTAGTGAACCTTTACTAACAAAAAGCGTAGGTATAGGTAACTAACCTACTAAAGTATGCGTTGATGTTAGAGTAATTATTTTTAAACCGAATTCAAATAGTAATAGGGTTCAGTTTGACACTCTTCGGGTACGTAACCCTAAGGAGTTATACTTACGAAGTCTTTTAAAAGATTTTTTTGAATTAGTGCCGGATTCCTTGACATTGTAGGTAGGTACTTAGATGGATAGAAGATAGAATATTATTTACAATGTACGTACACCATAAAAATTACAAATATAAATGTAGAAATTTTACAGCTATACAATGCCTACCGCTAAACGGCGAATAAAATTATGAATGACATCTAGGTCTGTATTTCATAATTTATCCACAAAATAATAAAGGTATGTTGAGTTAATGGTTACACTCAGGTTATTCCTGACATAATTTTATTCACAGTTCATTTGTAAGTTCGTGTTCAACGTCAACTATTGCACATTATTTTCAAACAACGTTCTTGGAAACTCGCTTTGTATCAACGCCGTGTTCCGTTCACCAAAGAAAGGTACCAGACGATAAGAATATGCCGCCAATCAACAAGTACCGATGTGTCGATTATCTACGGTACTTACAAAAATGTGGACGGGTAGGTACCGGCGCATTTCAACGGTCCTACCCACCAACGGGACATTAATAGGCTGTTACTGATTGTAGGTAGCAAGAACCAACCACAAACTCAATGATCTCTGATCTTTAGACTTACCACAAAAACTTCGTTAAAGAAAAATCCAAGAATTCGAATGCACAGAAAAATATATAACTCGTTTTACACACACATTGGCATAAATATCGGTAAGCACTATAAATCCACAATATTAATAAACACAAACACAATTCGTAACTTGTTTTTTAAATCACTAAAATAATTTTCGTTCGATATTACGCGGGAACCGTGATAAAGCGCGGCACGTACGTCCGTCACTGCGCGGTTATCACTCACGACTAGTGAACGAATGAGAATGAAAGATCGGAATGTCGCGGTGACCGAATGGTGCGCGAAATACGAGGGCACGCGTTCATTCCGAACTTGTCTAGCACATAGCACCTATGATTCAATGAAGCAGAATGGATACCTACCTATTTATTTTTAATGTAATTGTTGTGATAGCATTTTATTAGGCTATGAGTATTTACGACAAGAGTAATTGACACAATTTGCAGCTGCAATCTTATCATAAAATATTCATTAATTTATTAATAGTGATTCCATCATTTCGAAACTTAAATACCATATCACCTTGGTCTCTAATCCCAGCTGTTTATCAAAAGTTACGCCATCTTATCTTTACAAGCTTGATAAAAAACTAGTTGTATCCAATTCCGTTCCACTTAAACTTTCATTCAAATCGTGAAGGGAGAACATTACGAGGAAATCCACGTAATAATGAGCCCTGTAAAGGCTGTAAGCGTTCGTAATGCTTTTGAAAATGGCGGAGAGGGGAACCTCCTTTCACGTTGCAAATAAACTATGCGGATGTATGGGAGATAGATTCTATTTATGTGGTTGGTAAATAGGTGGATATGTATCATTTGAAAGGAGTCCCACGATTCTTATTATTGTAATATGGAACGTAAAGGTCCTCCTTGTTTCTGTAAGCCTATTGAATTTACATATTGTTTACTTGGGTCTGAATGGGTCTCACTAAAGAAAGAAAAAAAAGGCATTTATTGGGACTCGCTCAGGAAGAAAACAGACTAAATATTTAACACAAACGTAGAAAAAAATTAAAAATAAATTTAAAGAAGATTAAAGGATGAATTTATCCCAAATACAAACTTAACATTGTAGTTGAAATACATGTTCTCCCATACATTCCATAAGTTTGTACGCACAATATTGATGATGGATTCTAAAAAAAATCCTAGCAACAAGCCCTTTCATTTGATATGTCACACGATACAGTATGAAAAACTTTTTTTTTTTTATTTTCTTACTCACCCACCAAAAGTGACCCCCATATTTAAAATTCATTTATTTACGTTACACGTCCGTGTTTGGGTCACAGAAATACATATATGTACCAAATTTCAACTTAATTGGTCCATTAGATTCGGAGCAAATTGGCTGTGACAGACAGACACACGTGTGGTCCTATAAGGGTTCAGTTTTTTCCTTTTGACGTACGGAACCCTAAAAACAACAGTATGTATGTAAAAAGAAAAAACAAAGTCCTTATAGGGTCTCATGTCAACTAATTGGTGTCTGTAATTTTTTTATGGTAGAATCAAAAACTATGGTGAGGCCACTTTATTGGGACGCAAACAGGCACTATTACAAAACCATTAATTACTTTGCACCTCGACACGACACCAGACCAAATCAATTAAATCCATTTCTCTGAGACAAAACACCAAGGAAACAACTTGAACTAGTTTCCCGTTACGGCTATTTATGTCAAATTCATAAACACCGAAGCTTTTGTTCTAAACAACCCACTTTCGTTCATGTTTGTAGAAATAATTGACATTGCTGCGAGAAAGGCGAGCGTTAATAACAAAATTTAATTATTATCACTTGAAAGTGATAGAATAAGGTTGAGAATTGCTTGGCATTGGCTTTTTCACATGCCATATCACCATAGTGTGGGGTCTCGTGTCCGGTTGGTTATCTGACTACTCGTTTCCTTTATTCATTGACGCGTGCACTTTCTTATGAAGTTTTAAATAGTGATGTGGTGTGTAGTGGTGTTCTACGCTTGATACATTTTCGTAGACAGCGTCATCATTCGAAATGCTGGATTTTCTACATCTTCGAGTGATATGAATTGCGAATGTAATGTAAAACAATTCGGTGAGTAAATAAAAAATTATTAATTCCACACTCAATGAAAAATGTGGTGTTGAAAATAGAGTTCAAAAGATATTCCGACACACTTCCAAAAGATGTTTTCCAATAGTATCCTAATACCAACTAAATTAAAAATCTGGTTAAAAAACGCTCAATGGCAATTCAAGGAAATCTGTTTTCGTGTTTCCGTAAAGGTCACGACTCACAATATCCATAATGATCAAACTTCGGAGAAAAGCCCATCTTAATAATACCAGGCCCTTCAAAAATCGGGCCTGATCCGAACGTGTAAGTGCTTTATTTTTAGGACACACGTTTACAGTTACCAGGCAAAAAGGGCCACATTTTATGTGAAGAAGCGTTTAAAATGTTCGGAAAGCCTTAAAAATTGGACGTGATTCTGAAATCGCGCTCAAAGTTACGATCGTTTTTATTGGGAAAGTGTTGAATCACAATTATGCGTAAGAGAGGTAAATATGTTTCACGGATATAAATCTCGATCTAAAAAGCATTGGAAAGCTGTGAAACGATTGGAACTAACGTACGCATGAATAATGTATGCAAAATCGTATTAGATCTCGCTTGGGGATATGTTTTTACATTGTTTCTACTGTGTTCCTTGTTATATGAAGCGTGTATACCGGATTTGATATATCTAGAAAATTGGCGAACTGTGTTTAAGGGAACTTTTTTTAACGCAATGAGACTAAATCATAAGGCCAGATTTCATAAAGGGAACGAAGGGAACGAACAATTCATTCATTCAATTTACGAAACACCAACAACCCACCTACACCTAACAGAATTTGGAGCATTATTTCCTGCAATAAAGATAGCAGGCTTGTGGCGAGAGTACGGTACAGCGACTGCGTAAAATAGTAAAAAAACCGCAAGCGGCAAAAACATGCGGCAACTGAGAATCGAACGACATAATTGCATCAATTTATTGCGTTAAGCCTAGTTTGCTCGTGAGAATGTATTTTTCTATTTAAATCATTACTTAAGTAACGATTTACATTTTGTCGTGTATTGCAATCATGGGTGGTTAGCTGCCACGATATTTCACGTACACGATGTCCGTTCCCTTGATGTTTGCACTTTCGTTTGAGGAAAATGCCGTGAGACTACGCGTCGATAATAAATTCTATACGCGTGTGCGAAAGAATATTGGCTAACTTTTTCATATCAAATAATGAATAGTAGAGGATATAAATGGAAAGGTAACTTGTGGTATATAATAAGGTCACATGGAATTCGCTACGTCGGCTACCAAATGTGACAATCATGGTTTAGAAGATGAAGATTTAAATTTTACTAAACACTTCATATGTGAGAGATGATAATTATGGCTAGAAAGGGGGTGACTACCAAGATCACTGACGACTAATAGAGAAATATGGAAGACAAAGGGCAGGAAAATTATGATGATAATGATTCTGAGATTGTAAAAACTGTAGCAGTAATGCGAAAGCAGAATAACTTATTACTAACTACTTGATAATTGGGAAAAAGGAAGGAGAATAATGATTAATGTGTACGATACTGTGACATAAGTGCCAATTGGTTGACATAATAAATTCACAGCTGAAAGCAATACGCAATGCTATGTAGGTCACAAATATGGGGATGGAGCAACGTGCATTCGTAACGTAAGAACAATAGATTTCCCTCGATTCACTTGTACGAGTACTACTAACTGCTGGCGTGAACTAGTTCTACAGCTTATTAAATATGTGCGTCGCCTTATTGGTGAACAAGAAACAGCATTGCAATTCCAGTTTCCAATCCCTTTTCTAGCAGAAGATCCGATTGGGTTTTACTTCTATCGTGAGCCTGGGATGAAATTGAGGATCCATTATGGATTCTTTTATCATGTGTGACGAAAATATCGTGAGAAAAATTTTGAGTATGAATTTCGATGGTTATAAGAGTTGGGGAAGACCAAAGAAACGATGGATGGATTGTGTTAAAGATTATGTGGCTAGAAAGGAAAATCAATGAATGATGATATTGATAAATGATGTTAAATTATCATCAACAGTAGCATGTCTACATTATATAAGTTAGGTTCTTTGTCTTCGGTAACCTAATTAGTTATTACATTAATTTTATGTTCTTCTTTTACGATAACACTATTGTGATTTAATTAGCAGACTAATTCATCTTCATATTTAATAGTCGATCCAACTTTAAGTGGAGTTGCGTTGTTGGTAATTTTCTCAGAATACGATGCTCGACTTGAAATAATTTCAACTTTGTTAATCTTACTTCAACAAAAGTAATTTCCAATCTTGATTATATATTTATACGCGACTCAAGTTCATTTGAGATGTGTTGAGAATCAATTTAGGCTTTCTGTTTGTTGAAACTGGATTGAAATTGGATCAAAATCTTAACATAACTTCACACCCTTATTTTCCGAAAGGGCTGGCAGAGACCTGTAGTTGTTTAGTAGGTTAGTATAGTAACCACGTTTCACCAAAATAGGCTTTAGATAAGACAGTAGTAGTAAACAGTAAGCAGTCCAAATCTTATATTTTCGTAATTAAATGTGAGATATTATTCGATGCGTAGTTACATGAAGATATTTAAGGGAAAGAACATCCTTGTGAAAAGTTTAGCAAAGAACTAAGTAATTACTTCCGCAATGTAATAAAATGGATTAGGAAAGAATGCGACTAATACGATAATTTCTGATAAAACGTGAACGAAAACAGTGATATTTTTGCAAATATGCGTGGCGCTGTCAATTTTTATTAATTACTTGGTAGATAATATGCAGATTTATTCCTGCTATCTCTGTCTGTCCTTGTGTCTGTGTTTTACATATTTATTTATTTAAGAATTACCAACGGGATACATTACAATTATCTTTTACAATAATAAAAAATTGTATAATATACATTATCCTGTAATGCACACTCAATTACAGGTAACCACAGCTTATGCAGCATAGGTATATGACAAAACATTATCTACAGTATATTTTGTTGCAGTTGTGATTGTAAACACAAGAATTTATTCTAAGTGAGTTTTAGCTACAATGCATTCGTAATGTAAGGTAATTTTTTTTAAATAGTTAAATTTATGCTAAGATTAGGTAATTTGGTACTTAGTGTGCCTATCGCGTACTTCCATAATATTAGAATTACCTATACTTTTCTGATAATCCGGTATCAATCCATGACGAGATCTTGTCCGAGGAAACATTAAAATTGAGTACTTTTCAATGTAGAAAAAACTGTTGTTGTAGACCAAAGCCCAAGCTTCTTACCGTTAAACCAAATCCGCGATAGCTCTAAACCTAATCTCAAACAAAAAAGAATACACAACACTACTACTCATTAATTCCATCTAAGGTGCGACACCAAATAAACGACATCTCGAATGAATGACCGAACGAATGAATGGTTCTATTTAGGCGCGTTCATTGACAGCGAAATATTCGCCGACCGTGTGTAGAATACTTTATAACCGCGAACATTTCATGATTTCACGTACCCGACATACTTTAAACAAAGTACACATATCAAGCTATACATTCCAGCATAAGGTGATCTCGCATTGTATAGGATTTCCGTACAATGTGAAGTCAGCTTAAACTGGAAATGTATAACTTGATGTGTGCCTATTGCGTTATGCCTTTACTTTGATTAGCGTATATATGCTTTTAGAGGTTATGTGTATGGGAAACTATAGGAAAAGTTGTTTTTCATGAACTCGCGATGTAAACGTAACATCATGTCAATTCGAACGATTTATTAATTGAAAATACTACTACTATCCTATGACACATATTTTGTTTCACAATAGTTGCTGGCCGCGAATTCTTTTTCTAAAATAAAAGCCTATGTTACTCCTTATAACATCAGCTATCTGCCAGTGAAAGTAGCGTCAAAAACGGTCCAGCCGTTTCGGAGATTAGCCGGAACAAACAGTCAGACAGAAAGAAAAAATAAAAAAACCGGCCAAATGCGAGCCGGACTCGCGCACGAAGGGTTCCGTACCATTATCTATGAAAACGTCAAAAAAATCATGTCTGTTGTACGGGAGGTTATTAAATATTTATTTTATTCTGTTTTTTTGTATTTGTGAAACATCATTTGTGAAAATTTCAACTGTCTAACAATCACCACGGTTCGTGAGATACAGCCTTGTGACAGACTAACAGACAGACAGACGGACGGACAGTGGAGTCTTAGTAATAGGGTCCCGTTTTACACTTTGGGTACGGAACCCTAAAAATAAAAATATTTTTGTTATAGGTAAGTACTGTATATTTTTTTATAAGCATTTAGTTAAAATTGTACTGTTACGAGTATGTTTACATTAAAAACAGACACTTCAATTTTATAAACAGACACTTTATTTATTTGTATGTATAGATAAACCTACACAGGCACTTAAAAAACGTCAGAAGCTATTGTAGGTGCACAGTTTCACAGCTCCAATTTGTCATTTCCTTAGAAGAGCCGGCAAGAAAATCCACAGTACTATGTCCTATCCGTGCCACGGAGAGTGCCCAAGTTAAGCTGTCGTTCCCATGATATCCTATGCCAGCGACCTTGAGTAGTTAGCTTGCGTGTTCTGTGCTGAGCTCACGCAACGCGTCGTACGTCCAGCCAGTAATAGGACTCGCCCATCATGGAGCGCTGTCCCAAATTAGACGCATTGTTAATTTATTATACTGCCGCGTTGGTCTAGTGGTCGCAAGCGCTACTGCTGAGCATGAGGTCCTGGGTTCGATTCCCGGGTCGGGCAAAGTGTTATTGGGTTTTTCTATCTGGAATTTCTCAGTAGCAGCCCGGAGTCTGGATTTGTGCCCGGTTGATGGCAATAGGCTCGCCCCCTATTACATGGGACTTAAACATAACTGGCGAAATGTGGGTGTACCTGCTACAGGTACACCTCTGCCCAACCCTTCGGGGAAACAAGGCGTGATGTAATTTATTATACGTAAAACAAAAGGTATTCTAATAAAACACGTATACTAAAATATACATAATTAAATTATCTTTAAAATGGTGGTTTTAGAATAATACGCTTGATAGTTTTTGTGTGATTCTCATTTTTTTTTCCGCGTTAGACATAACTTTACAAATTAATTTCACTATGTAATTTAAATATAATCTAAAATATTTACAGATCAAGTTATTAAGAAAATGCTCTAATTTATTTAACTCGTATTTTTTTCAAAATCATTACCACTACTCGTTTAAACGTGATCTTCAGTATAAAACCATTAACAGTCGTTTAGTGTCGCCTTAAATATGGTTCTCGTTACTGGTAGTCGAAAGTCCGACAGCACTGCTTTAGGATATCGATTTAAACTAGAAAGTAGGTAATGATGGTCAGAAAGCATGTGCTCTATGGAAAACTGATATTCCCTATCAATTTAGTCAGTAAGCTGAACCTGACATTGATTCCCAAAGGCAGACTAACAATAAACTGTTACACTCTGTGTCCCGCGCAGATAAAACCTTTCTAAGGGATGACACACACTTGTTCGGGTGGGCTATTGGTTAATTCGCACGAATTTACTCGCTTGCACGAATTTTTTCTGTGGTCGATTCGCACGAAGAAAATAAAGGAGAAACCCAAACTCCATAGAAACTTGGGCCTGGCGTTCCAGGACTGGAATTTGGACATAAATTAGAGTATTTAGGAAGGATTCATGACCCCAATTTTCACGTCTCCCAGCAATGGCCAAATTGGTCAAATCAGACAATGTTTACATTTTAGGTTATTTTTATTGTTTGAGTTATTTCAATAAAAAAAATATGTTTGAGGCTTGTGCTGCAGCGCCTGCAGTCTATCATGATGAGGTTTTAGGTAGGTACACAAAAAGCGCTTGGGGGGGAATCTAAAGTGACCTTTAGATTTATCTTACTGAATCTTATCTGATTGATCTTACTGAAAACGTCAGCTGAAAACTATATTTATCAGACAAGACTCACTTACAACATTACTGGCTTGCATTTGTTAATATTGTATCTACTAGGGGATTTAATGCAACCTCATATTACCTACAGTAATCTGAGATTGCAATAATATATTAAGTAAAATAGAGTAAAAACACATAATTGTGATAAATGGTTTTATTAATCACCTTCTTCATTAGGATTATCATAATATAATAATACAGTATCCAGAAATTGTGCAGCAGGCATTTGGCTACCCTGGTGCCGTGCCTAACCAAGATAATTAACATAATTCTCCTCATCGTGTGGGCACGGCTACCAACCATTCTTTTGCCAACAATACAGGTGCAATAATATTGAAGTATAGGATCCCTCCCACTTAGAGAGCTGTCGACTAATATATAAACGAAATACATCCTATTACTAATATGCTTGGATTTTATTCTTCCTCTCAACATCCAGTTTGAGTCCGATGTTGACAGCTCTTGCTGCAGGCCACCGTCCACCTCTCTACACACTTCCATTCATCAGTGTCCTATAGGTGTATGTTCACTCTCTTCTGGTTTACTTATTTCAATCAAGAGATACAGCTTTGGCATGATTTCAGCAAGCTTGGCAGATAAACTCATTTTCATTTAAGTACCTGAAACAAACATTTATCATTTGACTATTAGGTATAGCACTAGCATTTAGCAAGAAACTTCTGAGTGGCACATTTGGGTATAGATAGTGCAATCCACGAAGACGCGCCCCACTCCGCTCCGCTCCTTACTAAAGTATAACTTACAGTACAATAATCGCGGAGTGGGGCACGTCTTCGTGGATTGCACAATCTATAAACATAAGCGGCCTGATTACATTCCCACTGCAGGGACACAGACCTCCTCTCTGAAGATGGAATAGGCTGCAATTAACTATGCAGGTTCAGTCCGGATTGGTGATGTCACATATATGTCTTCGAATATGAATTTGTTGCACATTCTGGTATCATTTTATAAAATACAACTATCAACAGACAACTGGACACAAACGATAATACTATTTAGTTTGATTACATTAAATAATTACATGATACAAAAATGTTACGATATAAAAATATCGGATACTAACCGTTTGAGGCGCGACCCATTCCTGTAAATTGAAAGAATCATTTTCATCTTCCAATTTTTGCCTTCCTATTGTATTGCAGCGGTCTGTTGCTATTCCGCAATTAATGTACAGGCTCATGATGTCGTTATTTAGTCTTCAAAACATCATTATACAGATCTGGTTTTCCAGCAAAGGTCTACAGTGGTGGCAGGGTACGGCGTCCTATATTCAAGCGAGGGCAGTCGGAAGGCAATCAATTTCGGAATTCAGTATTCGAGCAGAGGTTCTAAGAAATAATAAATCCCGAGAAATATGAAAAAACACATTAAAAAGCGAATGACAACAATGATATGACAATTGACATTTAACAGACGTTGACATTGAGATTTGCCGTTTACTAGTGTAATCCGTGGTGCAATCGCTTTTATCGATTATTTATTTCTTTTAATGATTTTTTAATGGTGGTTACGTTAAAAATCAATTAGATTCCAGATTTTTTTTATTTTACTTTGATTTTAATATAAAAAAAACAATTATAATAAAACAATGGAGTATTATTTAATTATTTGTAACAGTATCGATTTCCACTAAATCGATCATATTCTTATGGCACGCTCTATTGATATAATGCCAGCGTTTGTGAAGTTAGTGATGTTTAACGAAATAAGTGTTTTAATGGTTTACAAAAGTTGTTTAAAACAAAAAATAGAAAACTACTTATTTTCTACACTTGGCCATTGCTATTGAGGCTAAGATTAAAATGGATTAATTAAGCAAAATAGACGATTTTTTTGGTACATATCTGATTCGTGTAACAGTTAGGCCCAGAAACGGGTTTCTCCTTTTGAGTTTTATGCAGTAAAGTTGAGAAAAACATACACTTGAAAACTACAAATAATACGTATTTTTGGAGTCGTCGATTCGTTCATAGATAAATTTAATTCGTGCGAATCACCCTCAGTTTTTTATTATTATATAATAATAAATAATAATAATTTTTATTTCTCTCTTCACAAAGGTTCACATAGTAATAAACATAGAGACAAGTATTAAATCGTTTTACAAAAATGCATAAAATATGATCCTTTGCGAGAGACTGGCGTCCATACTAGGATACCCTGTGTGACGGATCACCAGGCTCTCAACCCGAATTTAATCTAATTAACATGACAATGGTCAATGGTACATTTTCAAACTCTAGACAAATTATTTATTGATGAAGGAGAAAATATCTAAATGTGTCGATTCGCCCGTTTCGGACGAGTGGATTTGTGCGAATCACCCAATAAGCCTTTCGGGTCGGCACATTTGATTCAGCAGTATTTTTTTAACAACAAAGCCGATTCGAAACAATTACTACCCATATTCAGTTTTCATTCTACTCGTGCGGTTCGGCAATCTCCGTTCAGCATCTAAAAATCAATTACAAAAAATTCTAAAATTCTAAATATTTTATTTCACATAAACCTACCTGCCCTGGTAGGTTTATGTGACGAAATTATGAAACGTCAGAAGCTAGGTGCACGGTTCCAATTGGTCGCTTCCTATGGAGAAGAGCCGGCAAGAAACTCTACGGTTACTCTTTTCGAAATAAGTGGTTTCTACAATGTTTTCAAATTACAGTGTTAATAGGTATGGGAGGACAGTGTAGGCCTATCAAGAAGTACCAGGTACTTAGTAAAATAGATAATGGTCCACAATTCTACAGCCTACAACGTTCTCACAATCTGCCTAGCCTCTTCCCAACTATGTTGGGGTCGGTTTCCAGTTTAACCGGAATACCTGTATTTTACATGGAGCGACTGTCTAACTGACCTCCACAACCTAGTTACTGGATAATACGATACCCCTTGGTGAGACTGGTTGTCAGACTTTTGAGATTCTGACGACCCGTAACAACTATCAAATATCTACTCATGACAGCCGGGACCAACGGCTTAACGTGCTTTCCGAGACACGGAGGAGTCTCAGTATGTAAAGATGGTCACCCATCTACGGACCAACCCCGGTAAGCATAGCTTAAACTGATGGATTGAACCGTGCGGCTGTTATTACTTAGCCACGAGCTCCGTTCTGCATCTACCATCGCTAAATCTTGTTCGGCTTTTTCCCGAACAATTTTCCATATTATATTCCATTTTACCGCCCGGCTGTGCCAAATCATGCCGACCCGAACAAGTATGTAGCACACCTTACAGAACAGTTGTTACGAAATGTCTGTATTTTCCCATTCCTTTCGCCGACCTTGTTAACTAAGTGTTAGGGCTTAGTTGAGCCCTTTCGAGTGCTATCAGGTATCCAGAGCAGATCAGACTGGCTATACATCGTGGACCCAGTTCGTCTTATCACGGTCTGAGACATGACACTGCGCAAGTAACGTGTACAGTTATCCATCCAATGGATAGTTTGACTACGCCCAGCAGTTGTGATTATTTAGATAGTAGATAAGTGACTCCGTTACCTATTGAAAGGTTTTTTTTGGGCAAGATCTGTGCCCAAGATTTTCTCGAGTCGAAAGGGATAGAAATTATAAACATCAATCTAGTATATCAGGTGCTACTGTAGTGTCGTATTTACTGTATAATAGGTATATTTAACGTTGACGTGTAAAATATTTCAATAATATTCATCATCAGCATCATTTCAGCCGAAAGACGTCCACTGCTGGACATAGGCCTCCCCCAAGCACCGCCACTTCGACCGATTCTGTGCTTTCCGCATCCAGCGGATTCCTGCGGCCTTCATAAGATCATCGGTCCATCTTATAAGAGGCCTTCCAACGCTACGTCTTCCGGTACGCGGTCGCCACTCCAGAACCTTTCGACCCCATCGGCTATTCGTTCTGCGAGCAATGTGCCCTGCTCATTGCCACTTAAGTTTGGCAATTCTTCGGGCTATGTCGGTTACTTTGGTTCTCCTGCGGATCTCTTCATTTCTGATTCCATCACGTAGGGAAACTCCAAGCATAGCCCTCTCCATTGCCCTTTGGGCATTTCTATAATATTAAATTCAATCAATCAACTCAACCTATCACAGTCCACTGCTGGACATAGGCCTCTCCCAGGCTGCGCCACAATACCCTATCTTTCGCCTTCCGCATCCAGTCTGTCCCAGCCACCTTTTTAAGGTCGGCAGTCCATCTAGATGATATTTTCTCGGTCTATCTAATATTGAATTGTAATTTCGATATTGTATGATTTTATTTTAGCTCGGCTTGTTCAAATATTTGGAACACATTTTCATGCACATAATGATATCTGTATTTACAACATGGGTTATTTAATTAGACCAGTATTGAAGTACTGCACACAATTTTAATTAAAATGCATAATTGTGTACTACTGGAACAAATTTTAATAAATATAATGGCTATAAGAGTTGGGGAAGAAGACGCAAGATACGATGGATTTTATCCATCATATCTTTCGTGTGAAAGATCATATGACCAGAAAGTAGAAAAAACAATTACTACTGAGATGAGAACAATAGGGAAGAATGGAAGAAGAGGATTTGTTGCGTCGACCATAAATAAGAATTAGGGCAAGAGACTGCTCTTGTCCAAATTCCTGATATGATTCCTGATGGGGGTGATGATTAACTGCCTAGTAACATCATAATATTTGGTATTAATTTATTGATTTTCCTTAACACCTTTTTCCCAAATACATACACTCTCTTTTTGTTCCAACTCGTCTTCACAGAGACTACTTTCTCATAGGCAGAAAACGTTCCATACAGCCGCTTCTAAAGCATCATTGAGGTCCGTTGGATACCGTTAGGAGCGATCTCCGAACCGCAAGAGTCCGATTGGTTATCTAATGCCACATCGTGCAAGGTCGGGCATTCGCGATAATAACCATTATTATTGGCTATTTGCTTTGTTGTCTTCTTTTCAAGCTCTTTTAATACCGGTACTTTGGTATATGGAGTCAGTGGCTTGTTATGTTTTTAGGTTAAATAACGTATTGTATGAATGATGTATCGTCAATTAAGTACTGGGGAGAGATCATTAAATTATTTTCGGAAGCTTTTATTAGAGATGAATAATTCAAATGTAAGTAGATTAAAGTATTTTTTGCTCATCACCCAATTTAACGCTTGAAAAACTTATTTATACAAGTGAAATGCCAACATTGAAAAGGGTCTTGAATTTGGATCTGATTAAATAAAACCTTTTCCGATTTCTTTTAACTTGAAGAAAACGTTGACAAATGAGGACAGGTATTGTCAATCTTTTGACTTTTGACAAAGAGATCAGTGATGGACTGGTGGCCCTGTGGTAACGGACTTACAAGTAAGTAGGTCGTGGGTTCGAATCCAAGCAGGTGCTTTACTGTGTTTAATTTATTTTCAAAACCACTGCTCTTAAAGGGTGAAACATTGTAAGGAAACCGGCATGTCCTAGAACCAGGTATTCGAAAACTCTGTGACATCTCCAACCCGAACTGGGCCCGCGTGGTGGATTACGGTCCGGATTCTCTCTCACAGAGGAGGAGCAGGTCACGTTCTGGGCTGATTAATTATTAATATTCATAATAAAATTACATTTCTCGTCATTTACATCAGCATAGTGCTTCTGGCGTTTTGAATTACAATTATGCGAACAGATTTCGACTATATTATCAGAAAGCAGGTTCTACGAAATTTCAACTTCATATTCCATACTTGCTTTGACTAAAATAAATTAATGTTCTCGTATATAACATTCACGTGTTCTGATTCTGACATAATTATAATCAGTTTTACATTAGAGCAGAGCTTGGAAGTTAGGAAATCATTTTCCTCCCGCCATTATCAATTTGCCTAGCTTTTTCCCAACTATGTTGGAGTCGGCTTCCAGTCTAACCGGATGCAGTAGACCAGTATTTTACATGGAACGACTGCCTGTCTGACCTCCAGTAACTACTGGGTAACACGATACCCCGTAAGACTGGTTGTCAGACTTTCGGGCTTCTGGCGACCCGTAACGACTGTCAAAGATCAGCACGAATGACAGCCGGGACCAACAGCTTAACGTTTCCGAGCCATGGGTGATCATCTATACATACCTAGACCCCTCGTCTAGGTATGTATAGATGATCACCCATCCACGGATCAACCGCGGCAAGCGCAGCTTAACCTTATCCATCGACCTGTGTGACTATTATTATTTAGCCACGAGCTCCGTTCTGCATTGGGAAAAAGCTAGGCAGATTGATTGAGATCCGTTCTGCATAATTTTTTTTCCATTTTACCTTCAGTCCTTTCTGGACTATTATCAGTTTAGTTGGGTGAATGTTGTTGGCGTTTCAGGCACACATGGCTACACATCAAGCTATACATTTCCAGTACAAGCTGACCTCGCATTGTACGGAAATCCTATACAATGCGAGATCAGCATAAACTGGAAATGTATGGCTTGATGTGTAGCCGTGCGTACAGGGCCAGCCCAGTGGCAAAATCGCGAAATAATCTAAAGAGGTAGCAGTCTACCTCTTATTACTTGACCTCTCTTAAGTCGATTGACAGATTCGCTGCTATCCTGCAATTTAACAGATTTGGGTGGACGGCGAGACGATCAGCATAACGCTTTTTATGTTTGTTAATTTCCTCAAAAATTGTAGGAGTGTTCTGCATCTACCACGAGCCCCTCTCCTCCTTCCTCCAGTCATTAATCGATCCTTATTCATTAGCATTACGTTGAAAATGCTTTCTCACGGTGTAAAATCTTTAGATAAAATATTTGGAAGATCCTTCACGAACACTTTACCGTGACGATGACGGAGATTCCAAAATTATGAGAATCACTCGAGATTTTGAGCACTCTTGATACTTTAGCAAAATTCTTGGCACACTTGATTCAATGGAATTTGATGGAGGTATAATAGGTTCACTGAAAATAAAAGTATTTTGAAGAGTTTTGTTTGTTTTCTGGTTTATTGAGAAGTTTATTTTTAAAAGAAAAAAAAAACACTACAAAGTGAAAAATAACTTTAATTTCGGAAGTCGGTGTCTTGTTTAGAATTTTCGGTTTTTGCCACCGACTTCCGAAATTAAAGTAATTTTTCACTTTGCAGTGTTTTTTTCTGGAAGTCGGTGGTTTTTTTAAGCTATTGCATAGCTTTTATCGCGGGCTTTGAGCGCGGCGACCGAATCAAGAAATTCCGTAACGTAACGAAAATAAAACCTAACTCCGCCTACCATGTAATGACGGTTCCCATGACAACGTGATGTTGTCATGGGAACGTAATTTTTGTTTTATGTCATCACGTCATCATCCCAAGTGTAGCGTTGACAAATAGGAAGTATGGAGGTTACAAATGCTATGTAATAGCTTTACCGCGGCAGTCCCCGGGTGCCACACGTTTTTTTTTTTTTAACAGTTTTTTTTCACTTTTTGGTTGTGGTATGGTACCTACTCCACACAAATTCGAATACCACTGCCTGCTATGTAAATTTTATTAAATAACAGTGACAGGAACTTATCATATCATCCACATAATAAGTGGAAAAAAATACGTATTATTGAAGCTAACTCAAAAACTGCCCAAGCAAAGTAATAAAATTTATATAAAGAAAGAAAGAAAAGAAAGAAAATACATTTATTTAGCACAGACAAAAAGGCACACAACACAACATAATTATAACACAAGTATATGGGACCACCTCTGATGTATGACCTACCAAACAAACAAAAAAAAACATCAAAATCAATTCATAATTGGCGGAGTAATCGCGTAACAAACATACAAAAACATACAGGTGAATTGAGAACCTCCTCCTTTTGGAAGTCGGTTAAAAATAATGGTAATTGTGTTTGGAAAGAAATGAAGCAAGAAAAACCGGCCAAGTGCGAGTCACATTCGCACACGAAGGGTTCCGTACCATCGTTTCATGTGACTAACTATTACGGTTCAAGAGATACTGCGATTGGTTTAAGATCGAGCGAAAAAGGCCGAAAAAGCGAGCGAGTGAAAATGTTTCTTGTATGGAGGCCCGCTATAAATATTAACTTTATTATTTGTTGTTATAGTGGCAATAGAAATACACACTGAAAATTCAATTGCCTATCTATTACGGTTCATGTGATACTGCCCGCTGACAGACAGATGGACGGTAAGCGGAGGTTTAGTAATAGGGTCCCATTGGCACCCTTTGGGCACGGAACCCTAAAAACATGGAAGTGTTTATAAAACTCAGTCTGGAGGTAAACGGCGTTGTTGTAAATGTAGGTATTGTTTCAAGAGTATTATGTATTTATTGGCAAGACCAAGAGCAAAACATCTAAGCACTTCGCAGTAAAAATTTAGTCTTCGGTTCAAAAACATTTTGCTTGAATAACATCGTCTTCATAAAGATCTCTAGGTAAGTACTTTTCAATTATTAATATCGAAACAAAACACAAATTTTATCAATAATCCGCATCAAAACACAAGCGTGGGTGCAAATCAATTGTGTTGCTAATAAAAATCTAATTTGCTATCGAATAAGCAAACAGCGGGCCGGAAGCGGGGAGCGAGCGACGCAATCAGTGTTCAGGAAACGACAATTTGGCGACAATTTCTCGTCGCTCGCCCTCGCGCCCTCGTGCGAATTAGCGCTTTCAGTGTGGGCTGGGATTAATGTCGATGGAGTTAGTGTGTGTGTGTGTGTTTAGGGCCTGTGTGGGGTCAGTGGCGTATGAGTGTGTGTGCGCGTAATTTGTAGGTGTGAATGGGTGATGTGGGTGTTTTTGAGTGAGTTAATTTTGTAACTGGTATGAGTTAGTTTGATGTGTGATAATATGCCTAAGTGAGATTTACAATCGAAAAAAAAAACAGTTCTAACAAAATGCTTTTCTCAATCATGCTTGGAAATTCGATCATTATTTTGACAACCTTCTTCGAGATAAATCGAAATTGCGGTACTGGCTTACTTACATGAAAAAAAATAAAAAAAAATACTATGAAAGCTCATATCTGTCGTGTTATTTAAAAATGGAACAAACTTTTTACTTCAATACATGGCAACCAAGGAGGTAACTTATCAAAGATTTTATTTAAATTTCGATTTGGCTGGCAAATAGAGCTGTTTATAGTCAAGAAGAAAGAAATTAACATATTGGCGCGAAAAAATTATCGTTGTTCGTTATTGATTCTGAATAATTAATTTACTTAGTTCGAATTTCCGCGCATTAATTGAGAAAAGTACTATACAAGCTTTGGCCGCAACCAGGCATTGATGGACGATCGTGAAAATGTGGGCCGAGGCGAAACCGTACATACGTGTGTCCATCAATGGACTCACGGAGCCTCACGGATGGAAGCTAGTTGTGGGTTGGTTAGCAGGCGGCGACAGTAATGTACACACGGCTATACATTTCCAGTTTATGCTGATCTCGCATTGTATAGAACTTCGGTACAATGCGAGGTCAGCTACTGGAAATGTATAGCTTGATGTGTAGCCTTGTGTACTATTATCTGTAATCTGTATTTACCCATAAGTAGTTATGTTTTACCTACTTGATTTAAACTTAAACCTATATCATAAAGCTTTTTCCGTGCCTATATAGTTTGCTTGCAGTAATTGATCGACAATTTACATAATACTTCTGAAACACTTCTAGTTTCCTGTGATAGGTTTCCTAAAGAAAAATCTTTCTTGAAGTAGTAAAATAAGTTAATAAGCTGATCCGACATAATACTTACACTAAGTACACACGGCTACACATCAAGCTATACATTTCCAGTTTATGCTGATCTCGCATTCTAATGGATTTCTGAACAATGCGAGGTCAGTTTATACTGGAAATGTATAGCTTGATGTGTAGTCGTGTGTACCTTTGTTATTTATAGGTACCTACCTATAACATAATGAATATTAAAGATAATATATTCTGTCAAGAAACCACATCTACCCGTTAATAAATTAACGTACATAATCCTCTCGTGCTGCTTTATAAATTGTCGGGAAAATTGGTGTTCAGGAACCGTCATTTTGCCAACAATTTCAACCCTTCCCTCGGACCTCGTACACGAGTAGACGTGCCTGTGACTTTATTCTTAATTTAATTCAATAATTAAATGAAATTTAAATAAATAAACCTAACAAAAAAAATAGGAGTGCATAAATAGTGAGGAGGTGCTCAATACGCTTCAAACTGGTAGCGCACGCGCAGCGCCCATTCCTGGACATCGTGCTATCTCCGTCGTCCACAACGAGCGCCCGCCCACTAGTGGCGTCTACGACCACAGGACGCAAGTAAGCACCTCCCACCGATTATGATCTCCTGGTACTTGAAGCGGTGTGATGATGTCTTCCGTAGCGTTTTGACTGGAAACATCGAGTAATCGACAACGACCTAACTACTGTCTTGAGTAATAACGGTACTATCCGCAGTATCCACATTACTTTCGCACTATCCTGCTGTTTTATGTTTTCCGAGTAAAAATTACTATTCACTCTGAATTATCTTTGGGGGCGACGTACCCAAATACATCTATATTTGGATCATACCTATGAACAAGGAATTTGGGCGTGATTGTGTCCTGCTTGCAATACTCATCATTCACGTAATCTCTACTAGTTTATGAGAACCTGGTACTAAAATGTTGCGCTCGCCTCCTACGTCAAAAACCAACATCAACCTGTCACGTTCCGAAGCTGACATAAGCAAACTCTGTGAAGATGAGCTAATTGACGATCTGAATTCATCATATGTTACTCAAAGAGCTAAACGCTTCAGGTCTTCGAGTGCTGAAAAACCAGTCGAAAATTTTGATTTCAGAACTGAACTAAGAGAAATGATGAAACAATTTACAGCATCTCAAAATGCCCGGCTTGAAACACTTGAATCTCACATAATGGACCTCAAGCTACATTTCACTAAGATCGAGACCTCAAGCACTACTTTGGTGAGCTCTCTGAACGGCCTATCAGATCAAATGTCTTCGTTGGAGTCCAAGATAACAGGTCTCGAAAAGGAGCGCGCCGATATGTGTACGCATTTATCGACTCTTGATGAAAAGATCGACATTCTGGAGCGAAACTTGATCAAGACATGCGTTGAAATCAGAAATGTCCCACTACGTCAAAAAGAGTCGAAATTAGATTTATACGACACTGTTTCTGTCCTCTCTAATGTCCTTGGCATTGATGTTAAATCAGACATTAGAGACATTTCTAGATATCGAATTGATAAACAAAATAATTCCTCCGCGTTGTACATGGAATTTACTAACACTCTTACCAAAAGCAGGTTTCTAGACTCTGTAAAAAGCTACAACAAGCGACACCCCGATCAAAAGCTCAATTCAGCCAACCTAGGTTTCAGAGCAAAAGCAGTACCTATCTATATAGCAGAGCAGCTGACAGCGCAGTCTAGAAAACTGTTTTACTTGGCCAGAACCTTTGCTAAAGCGCATAAATACGATTATTGTTGGATTTCGAATGGCCGTATTTTGATGAAAAAGGTTAAGGAATCACCGTACATTGTGATTAAAAATGAAGCTCAATTGCAACAGTTATCCAAATTACCGGAAGTATGACTATTTCCATTGGCCTTACTAACATTAGTTTTTCTTCTTTGTATTAAACTATTTTGTAGATTAAGTAGATTTATAATCTATGTAACTTACCGCTTAAGAATATCAATACTAATTTGGCATGTTAATAACTTTACTCTACACCTCAGTTCACACATACTAATCTATACACACAACAACTCAAACAATATCCTATCACACACCACTACATCTCATAATAATTTTATACAAATTACGCCTTACTGTAAACCTACAATATTGCTTCTTTTACCTGTAAACAAAGAATCACTCTTCGAACTGTCCCCTAAACCTTCTTCAACTTTATACCTTAACATTCGATCACATAAATTTGTTAAGTGATAACCTAGACGAATTTTCTGTATCTAAAATTTACCAGTGCACACCAGAAGACTGTTTGTCAAACATTAAATCCCCGGATAGTTACCTGAAAGTTCTTTCCCAAAATATCAGATCAATTAATCGAAACTTTCATGATTTTGAAACACTTCTTTCTCGTCTTTCTCTCGAGTGTGATGTGGCTGTTCTAACAGAATGTTGGCTTCCTTGTCTAAGTAATACCACCCTACCCCAGCTCCAATGTTTCTCTTCGATCCACACTACTAAACACCGTAATCAGAGTGACGGAGTAGTCGTATACATCAATTCAAATCTCTCATGCAAAGTACACGAACCAGAATTTCATGACTCTGCTTCTGGTTTAATCATAGAACTTGCATCTAATGTTGCTATCCTCTGCGTTTATAGATCCCCATCTAACGAGACTATTGAAGTCTTTCTCAAATCCTTAAACGAAATACTACCTTCCTTGACTTCCTTTCAAACTGTAGTGATAACAGGTGACATAAATATAAACATAAACATTGATAGCACAACGTCATCTATGAACCACTGGTCGCATGAATACCTTAACTGTCTCTCTTATCACGGGTTTTTACCATCCCACCACCTACCCACAAGAGGTAATAATTGCCTTGACCACACAATTCTTAAAACCCAATTACCCTCTTCTACCTTCATTTTCGATTCGACTATTACTGATCACTTTTCAACCCTCCTTTGTTTAAATTTGAAACCACTTCGTAATTTTTCCAATACCTCAATCCTAAAGACCGACTTCGTCTCACTCGACAAGTCTATGCAAAATCTGGAATTCACGCATATTTTTTCCTTGAATGATCCAAATATTGCTACAGATTGTCTGATACAAACACTATCGTGTGAATTAAATAATCACTCAACATTGAAGCGTACAACAAAACGCAAGAGAATCCTCAAACCATGGATTACTCCAGGTCTACTGCGATGTATGAGGAACAGAGACATTTTACACAAAAGATTCAAACAGTCTCCTGATAATGAAGTCCTTAAAGCTACCTACACAAGATACAGGAATTTCTGCAATAAGATTCTCAGAAAAGTTAAAAGACAGTTCGATTCAAATGAAATTGCCAAAGCAGGTCGTAATACAAAGATGTTGTGGGATACAGTCAAACGTGTTACAAACACAACAAAAATTACTCACCCTCCCACGGAGTTACTTTCCTCATCGGAAACCCCTTCTCAATCTCTTAACGAAGTTAATTCATTTTTTGTAAATATAGGCAAAGATCTTGCTGATCGTATTCAAAATGTACATGATAGCTGCCCTCCCCATTCCCAGTTCAATACCTCCAATAGTTTGAGTTCTTTCGTACTCTTGGAATCAAATCCTGATGAGATAGCTTCTATTATTGGATCTTTAAAAGCCAATGCTGCAGTGGGCATTGATGGCATTTCTACAACCATGTTAAAAAGGTACTCTGCAATCCTCACACCCGTACTATGCCATATCTTCAACCTATGCCTCGTTTCTGGTACCTTTCCATCTTCTTTCAAAAAGGCCATTATTCATCCCATTTTTAAAGGGGGTGACCGCACCTCTGTTACTAATTATCGCCCTATTGCGGTGCTACCTGCTCTATCCAAGATCTTAGAACGACTCATTAATAACAGGCTTACCACATACCTAGAAAGTAATAATTTATTGTCAACCAACCAATTTGGGTTCAGGAAGAAAAAATCAACTTCTGATGCAGCCTTGCAACTGATAGATGGAATCGTTGACAAACTAAATCAACGCAAAAAATGCCTCACAGTGTTCATTGATCTTGCAAAGGCATTTGATACCGTTCCTCTCCCCTGCCTTTTGTCTAAACTAGAATGTCTAGGCGTTCGTGGTATCCAACTCCAGCTTTTTAATTCTTATCTTTCAGACCGTAGGCAGGTAGTCATGATTGACGGTTGCCATAGCGAGGAGCTACCTATTTCATATGGCGTGCCTCAAGGCAGTGTTTTGGGTCCTACATTGTTCCTGGTGTTCATAAACGATCTGTGCAATATGCACCTAACCTCCGGTAACATTGTCTCTTTTGCCGACGATACTGCAATTACCTTTTACGATGAATCATGGGCAAAACTGCAAGCAACTGCTCAAAATGGATTTGATTCAATATACAGATGGCTTATATCTCACTCACTCACGCTAAATACTAATAAAACTAAATTCATAACATTTTCACTAAACTCCACTACGCAACCCTTAGCACCCATTACTTTAAAAGCTCACACCTGTCAAGCCAATTCGGCCTCTTGCAACTGTCCTACAATTTCTTCTACTGACACAACTAAATACCTCGGTATAATCTTAGATAAACACCTTAACTTCAAAGCACATATCACGCACCTTACTGCTCGAGTTCGGAAACTCATATATCTTTTTAAAACACTCAGACACATTGCCAATACTTATGTAATACGCACCGTGTATCTCGCCATGTGTCAGTCGGTCATCTCGTACTGTATTAAGAGTTGGGGTGGAGCTGCGAAAACTACACTCAAACCTCTGGAAGTAGCTCAGAGAGCCATTCTTAAGGTTGCAACTTTCCGGCCAATGCTCTACCCAACCTTTGATCTATATAAAAAATGCAAAGTCCTCACGGTCCGCCAAACATTCATTCTCAACATTGTATTACATCAACACACAAAAACTCCTTTTACACAAACACAATCCTCACTTAGGCGAAAGAACGAAATTTGCAAAGTACCCTTCACACGCTGTGCTTTTGCTAAACGTTTCTTTTACTACCTTGGCCCATTTTTATATAACAGAATAAACAAAACCATCCCTGTACATCAATCCTCCTACGAAATGTGTAAGAGACGGGTATCATGCTTTCTAACCAGCTTAAACTACGACGACACTGAACATCTGCTTACCTCACAATCGTAGTGACTTCTCTAACACTCCGTATCTAAACTCAACCTCTTTCCCTTCCGTTTACACACATATACACACCACACCTACATCACAAAACAGATACACGCCAAGCCTACATCACAGTCACACGCACACCACACCGACATCACATAACACACACTTTTTATCACTTCACACACACATTCTATCACTTCACACATACATTCTATCACTTCTCATACTTAGTAAGTAAATTTAAGTTAACATTCGTTTGCACCTTATAGTCATAAGCAGTCTCTTAAAAATAAAAATTAAATTCTGCTCCTTTTGTGGGAACCTGGGCTGGTGATCCTTAATACAGGTTACCATGTAACCTAGCTAGGACACCAGATTCAATTCCGTCATTTGTTACTATTTTCTGACTATCCGTAAATTGTAAAATTATATTTATTGTAACTGACTGTACCACACTTTTTTGAAATAAAAATTATTATTATTATTATTATTATTAATTTCACGAGATTTCGGGAGCCCGCCCTCGCATGCCGACAGCACTTCAAACAAGACATTGTGAGCTCCCGAAGTTGTTTCGACGGGGATTACGTCTTGTTCCTGTTACTTGAGAACATGATTGACAGGAGGAAGGAAATTGAGGCGAAAGGAACATTTTAATCGTTGGGAAGTACAAGTACTTCCTTAGTTAGGGTTTGATTGGTGATAAGATAAAAGCCCCGTCATTCATTGCTCATCATCGCTGAATTGTGCAAGAAAAGGAGAATATTCTAAAATTTAAAAATATTTTATTAAAATTCAAACTTCTGGGCACGTAGCCGGATGACAATCCGGCTACGTGCCCAGAAGTTTGGCAACATTGCCACGTTGAATGGCAACGCTAATTCTTTGGTCAAAGAACGAGCCAGCTCTCTGAACATTGTACTGAACTCTTTTATCCATGGTCTTCACGAGTAAACCGTTTGTTTCTAAAACCATGATGTACAAACATCATGGTTTTAGAAACAAACGGTTTATTTATAAACGTTTAAATTAAGTAATGACTAGCGACATTTTGACGATTAAACGTCTGTTAACTTTAAAAGCAACGTTTATGAATGAAGGGGATAATATCCCCAGCAATTTTAGAAATCAAGAGACACTTACTTGGATGCGTATTCTTAGAACAATCAGCAATGATCGCCGGTAAGAAAAACTCAATTCTAGGTACGTGGGTTTAAGACTTCCAGGAACCTACCTACGCAAAGCTGTAAATTTTAGGCGGTTGCTGTCAAACAATTCTCGTGTACTTACGTTTCTCTAACTTACGCGTAAAGGCGAGATCACATGAAAGGCACCTCCACATCCGTGTCGCAAGCCTATATTTTTAATTCCCTATAAACATTGAAACATCATGTCATTGTGTTTATGACACCTATAGGAAATGTTATGAGATTCCTGTCGCGGTTCGACTTGGCGATGTTATAAAAAGCTAAACCGAACAATGAGGATAACATAGCCCGGAATAATGATTCATACATAGTGGGAAAATCGTTGCGAAAATCATAAATAAATGTATCAATCAACTTAGCCTATCGCCGCGGTTCCGCATCGGCCTCTCCCATAGGGATGCAAGAAGTGCCAAATAGTATCGATATTAAAAAAATATATCAATATCGATTTCGATATATTGAATAAAAAATATCGATATATTTAAATTTTTTGGCACTTCTTGCATTTCTACCTTAAAATCAGCTTGAAAATGGAAAATTAAAAAAAACTATTTCTTTATGAACTTCTATTGTGTTGGTTTTTACTATGTTAGCTTATTTATTTATGCCCACTTTCTATTCTTTTTTCGATCAAAGCAAGCAAGTCACGCCACAGATAATAAAAAAGTCTACTTTTTTACGTCTCTGATTTCCAGCTTTTAGTCAGTGGCGACAACGATGTTGCTATTGGAAATATATCGAATTTGATACATTTTCGATACTTGATACTTTATATCGATTTAACGAAATAATAAATATCGCCTAAAAACATCGAACAAAAAATATCGATATATCGATATTTTTTCTGCAAGCCTACTCTCCCAGGCTGCGCCTCAACACCCTGTTCTCCGCCTTCCACATCCAGTCTGTCCCGGCCACCTTTTTAAGGTCGTCGGTCCATCTAACTGGGGGGCGTCCCACACTACGCTCGCTGATACGCGATGTCCACTCCAGGACTAGTTTGCTACACCGACAATCGGTCCTTCGACAAACATGGCCAGCCCACTGCCACTTCAGCTTGCTTACTCTGCAAGCTATGTCGGTAACTCCGGTTCTTTACCAGGTAATTTAAATTCTGATTATATCCTTCAAAGAAACTCTGAGCATAACCCGCTCTATAGCGCGCTTTATCCAAAGTACCTGGGCGACCTCTGCTCTGGTGAAAATAGAGAATGCTCATTTAATAGTACAGGAAAGTACATACTAATTCCTTGCTGCCATGATAGTAGGTACTTACTAATTTCATGCTGCCATGTCATTATTCTAAGGTAGCCATCTTGTTTTAAACTTTGGGCGACCAAGCTCTGCTTGGGTGAAAAGACGGAGAAAACGAATTTTCCCAGATATGAGATCTAGCTAGATCGATTTTTCACCCCCGTAAACCCCTATATTGTTACAGCCGTTTTTGAGAACATGATTACAAATATATATATTGCGTTTTATAATATTACAGGATGTATAAAATCGAACAAACAATTCTAATGTGTAATCGTAATAATTTAATAAATCAAATTCAGTAAACAGACCAACAAATTTAAATAACTGTAGCGGATGTTGACATCATAATCCTATCTATAAGCACCTTAATTAAGTATTTAATCAGGCGAAGGATAATAGTTTCCAACGTTATTTTTACAACTCACTTCCACGTGTCATGATTTGATAACATACTTCGTTACATATTTAAAAAACATAATTATATGAATGAACTCGTGACGTAAATAATGATTTACTACTTCCATTAGGTTTAATAAAGACTAGTCAGAAAAACCAAAAGTTGGCTTTTATATTGTTTATTTGCATTGTCTACATTACCTAAATAATTAATTCAGCCTTTTCATGGCCGAAAAACTCAGTGCAGCTATAGCGGTTACACCGCCACATACGAACTACGCATCATAGACATGACGTCACACACATCCTGCATCGCGCAGTTAGAGTTTACCGAGCGATCGACATACATACAAGATTTCAACTTCAAACCGATGGGCAGTTGCCCGCCAGACACAACACCCGTCTGGTCGGAGGATCCTCCCTTATCTATGGTGGATGAGTGAACTTTACACCCTGTTCCTCATACCACTAAACAGCTCTACAACCTTGCCTTTTCCCAGCTATACTGGGGTCGGCTTAAAGCCTAACCGGATGTATCTGAATAATTTTACATGAAGCGACTGCCTATCTGACCTTCACAACCCAGTTACGAGTAACACGGATACCACTTGTAATGGTTGTCAGATTTACGGGCTATTCGGGAAAAACTCTACAACCATTAGAAAAACTACAATAAAAACAGTGGCACTCCAGGAGTGCCGACAGAAGTGAAAACTTGAAAAAAGATCGCCACTTCACACATCGTCTTTTTAATGGTCAAAAGCTGGTGTCGTAACAGTGTCGCGAAATTAATGGTTTAGTCTCATCTCAAAAATGACCAACGCGCCTAAAGAAGTTTTCACTTCAATAACAAGATTAACAATGCTTTTACATAGTTCCGATAATACATAGCTAGATACTTAAACTGAGATTTAACCCAATTAACGTCTAAGTACATGTCCTCCATATTGGTAAACTGTCATTAGCCAGTACTAATGCGCTTCAGTGCACACAATTGACTAGCTCTAAAGACGCCACTATCTTTGATTTATTTGATTCTCTATCCAATACTGCACTGATTATATTTATATCAATGGCTTTAGATACGTAGATATTGTATTTGAATTTGTAGAAACTGTTGCTACTCACTGAATACGTAACAATATTGTTTATTACTTATATACTTATTGACTCGTGTACAAGAGTCCTCACTTTCTGCTTTGAGATCCTATTTCTTTTTATTGATATGTTTCATTTCCTTTCTGAAGCTGAAAACATGATTTAGCGCAGTAGCGAAAAAAAAAAATTACTTTTGGAGGACTTGAGCACAAATAAAATCTGTGTGAATACTCTTTTAAAAGTATGTTAGTAAGTGGGGTTAGTGTTCAGTTAAGTACCTACCAGTATTTTAGTAACTGAAGAACAAATACCGGTACCTGAAAACTTTTGAATCTTCTCAGACTTTCAGACCTTTAACTGTAACTCTGCCTTTGAGGACAATAACTGGAGCATACCACGCGAATAATTGATGATGTTGTGTATACACCGTGTATCAGAAATGTGGTGGTATCTACAACGCCTCGAACTACGCATCACACTGAAGTCAAGCAGAGTTTACCGCGCGACTCGTATATATACAACGTCCCGACATCAATCATCGGGTAGTTGCCCACCAGACACAACACCGGTCTTGTCAGAAGATCCTCCCTTTTCTATGGAGGATGAGTGAACTTTACACCCTATTTCTCATACCTCTATACAATTTGTAAAAAAAACCCTGTCCGATCCATGAAGGTGTTGTTAGGAATCGTACTGAGAGTATATTTATGTGGAAATTTTCAAGAAAAACGAAAAAAAGTACACCACATTGTTTTTCAATGGGGAATTTTTCTGGGTTACATTGGGCGCGGGCGGCCGTCGTTAAGTGGGTATCTAAAAGTCATAACTTATGACCCCTGTTGAAAATTTGGTAATTTTTTATGGATTTGGGGTAATTTTGGTGCTAAAAATGTGAATTTTAAATAGCAATTTTTTTTTTTCTTTAATAACAATTAAAAAAAAAATTAAAAACTGTATGTTATTACAGTACTTATATGCCTCTTTTAGATCGGACAGGTTTTTTTTTTACATGCTTGTATAATATACCTCTCTATATATATATTTTAGGGTGTTTGCTAAGCTGACTTTTTATCGCGATTACGATAATGGTCCCGTGGAAAAAGCGGTTCAGTTTGCTGATCCACAGATCAGCCACGACCACAAACTTCTAATACACGGTGTATAGATCCTACCTAAGATTACAATTCTTAGCCAAGACAGAAACCGTAATTACAAACTAGTACCTAGCTATCTAAGATATTTTGAACAAATACCTGACATCTAAATTAGTGATCAAGTACCAGTTAGCCAGCAATCAGGTATTTTGTTCATTATGACACAAAATGTAATAATGTTGAGTAGGATTTAGATAAAATTCCACAAATTAGAATGTATTTTACGTCAAATGGGCTGACATATGTTTTGGTGCAGATTACAGATACGGCGCCTAAGATAATGATCGATTTAAAGGCAATATCGTTCCGTATGTTAACTTAATTGATATACTAAGTTTAGATTGTAAACAAGTTGGGCCTAGTATGAACATCAAATTGGTGTCAAACATATTTCGAAATATAGCCACTATTCTTACTTATTACTTAGAAGAAGAGCTAACTAGCAAGAGAGAGATAGATAATATTTATAGACAGAGATATCAGAAAGAGAGAGAGAGAGAGATGATAATAACAATGATAGTGATGAGATATTTTGTAACATCCCAGAAACCTGTGCTAAGTAAATAAATGTATATGAATTTGAACTTTTTGCGGTTTCTATTTGCATCCAATCGACTATATCAAGCTCAAATGAAAATGAAAAAGCGTCAATACTTTAATTCCTTTGAAAGCTTTGATAATACTCCAATCCTTTTTTTTATCCTAGTTTCCTCTATAATTAGGTATTTGACAATCTAAGTATTTGAGCTTGCATATATTAAGTAGTTATTGGGCGTCGGCGTGTCTTTGCGATACGAAGGCCTCCTCCAGATTTTTCCAGTCTGCTCTTGTTTGAGTTGTTCTGTGCGATATTGGACCTGCAATATTTTTGACGTCAACAGACCAACGTTCATAGATATAGATGAGCAAATCGTCCCTACATTTTTAAGTATAATCGGATTACTGACAAAAGAAAACCCGTAAAAGAGAGATAAAAATTTTTTAGACCCATAAACTGCATTAGTCATAGTGTAGAATGCGAGGTTGATTCACAAAGGAATCCGCTACACCCCGTGCATACCGGATTTTATCTCTGAAATACTCGCTCCTGTGAGGACCTAACCTACACCTACATAACTTTCTCCCTCATTCCTAGCTAAAATCACGTAGTGTAAAAGAGAAGGTGCATGTCACGGAGATTTGGTCTCATTTCAGCTGGAATATAGTATTGTCAGTGGATGTTTTACGTATTCGCATTATTTCGGTTCTGTGTTATATTACTGGCTATTTTATTTGTGCTGGCTACGATGTAATAAAATATGTGATCTGATTTTTTATTGCATGCTCTTTGCGGGCAGGAAACTTTGGGACGAAAATTTTCATCACGTCTGTCAGTGCTTCAAAGTCAAAATTGTTGAAGTGGAAACTTCTTTAGGCATGTTGGACATTTTTGAGATGGGACTAAACCATTGATTTCGCGACACTGTGACGGAATTTACAGACACTGTGGAGTAAAAGACACCAACGCGTTGATTACAGCGTGGCAATTTTTTTTCAAGTTTTCACTTTTGTCGGTACTCCCGGAGTGCCACTGTTTTTTTACCTTTCTTCAACCTGATGATAATCTTTTTCATAAAATACCCTTCTTCGTCGTAGGTCCTCTCTTGGAAATACATTTTTGTTCGTGCCTTTTTCAATTTTTCTAGTCTATTATCTAATATTGGCCAGATTCTTGAGTATTAATAAATTTCCCGGCTAATGCGCAAGAAATAATGACATTATACAGTTTGGCGTTGTTCGCGTGCCCGTCCGCTATATCATAACAGGGCTGCTACTCCCAAGTTTTACTCGAAATAAGTTTCAGGTGAAACGAAAATAGAATAAAAGCAAAGCTCTGTTGCATTGTCTTTTGGGACGAAATAAATTTCTCACTAACTTTAAGGAGTGACTCTTTATGCAAGGTTTGTAAATCACAAAGATCTTGCTTCTGAAAATACTAGAGAGATTACAATGTTTTCTGTTGATAGTGTGGCCATATTGTAATATATTCTTTTTATCTTTGTATATCCAGGTTAATTGGTACCACGGACCACCTTTTGTCGTTGGACAACAATAAAACATTATTAAAACAACAACAACAATATTATTTGTTAAATCTTTCGTTGGGTTTACGTTGGGGTCCGCTTCCAGTCTAACCAGATGCAGCTGGATACCAGAATTTTACACGGAGCGACTGCCTATATCTGAGCTCCACAAACCAGTAACTGGGTAATACGATACCCCTTGGTAAGACTGGTTGTCAGACTTTCGGGCTTCTGACGACCCGTAACGACTGTCAAAAGATCTACGAATGACAGCCGGGACGTGCTCTCCGAGGCACGGAGGAGTCTCAGTATGTAAAGATGGTCACCCATCCATGGACGAACCCCGGCAAACGTAGCTTAACCTGATTGATCGACCCGTGCGGCTGGTAATACTTAGCCACGATTTCTTAAATAATTATTTTCACTTTTTTATTTTGTTTTTTTTGTTTCACGAACTGTGTCCAAATAAACGTTATTCTTTTTTTTCTTTTTTCTTATCCATCTCCCGTTTCGTGATTTCATTACAGTCTAAATCATAATCATCATCACATAACTTTTAATTTACACCAAATTCAAATTCAAAAGTCATTTATTCAAACTAGGCTGAGAATTAGCACTTTTCGAACGTCAAAATTACATAAGACAGTCCCCCAAAAACGCCCACCCTTCACCACTTCCTAGTGCCTTTAGCTGGGAAGAAGAAGTAGCGCAACAAACTCCCCAGCAGCACCAAAGCCTAGAACCACATAGGTAGTACCTAGGTAACTATTATGGCTCACACAAAGTTTTAAAACTACCACCCGTACTGCAAAAGTCAAGCTCGTCCAACACACCAATCATGCTGACTTTCAAGCTGCGGTGGCACTACTTATCCATTGTTTCTCCAGCAAATACCACATTATCATCTAAGAAGAATAAATCCACATAACTTAAGGGTGCCTCCCCTAACGAGAGCGGGCGATGACTCGACGCGATTAGGCAACACGCCACAATGTCCTAATGCGCGTAAATTAGCTTTTTATATAGAACACATTTATTATGTCGACCAGTAATGACTTGATGTATTAATTGTTATTGTTAGATATTTTTTGGTGACTGGTGTAGTCGTTTTTTGAGTTTGTTTTCTTGGGTCAGTGGTTCAAACCGAAGGTTATTCTTTTTAACCGACTTCTAAAACAGAGGAGGGTATATGTTCGTAGCGTGTGTTTTTTTTATTTTTTCTTTTTTATGTAGAGCTTTAGTTTTGAGCTTTCGAGGTGGTCCCATAAAACTTTTATTAATTTAGCTTGGATAGTTTTTGAGTTAGCTTCAATAATACGTATTTTTTTTCCACTTAGTATGTGGATGATATGATAAGTTTACATGATAAAGTGTGGGGTAGGTACCACAAATAAAAAGTGAAAAATAAAAAGTCGGCGGTTTTTTTCTTGTAAAAACTTTTTATAATCTAGAGTAACATTACAGGAAAAGTTGAGTAACTGAAAGAATTTGGGTATTGCCCAAAAGTGGTAACACTCGGACGGACATCATAAGCTAAAAAGAGAAAAATAAAAGGAGTGTGGGAAGTTGGCGTGAGTTTATATATATGTAAGTGTGAAAGAAGTATGTAAAGATCGCACACACACACACCCAAACAAATCGCGTTTTGTAGTTTCTACCTACCCCCGTAGGAAACAAAAATAGTGAGATTATTTATAGGTTTATGAGTTAAGGGTTTGCGAAATGATCTATTGCAATTGAAATTTTTAAAAACGTGATTGATACACATTGATGCGCAATTTGATCGTCTAGCAAATGCAATTGAAACGATTGACAATATTACTACAATAAAAATTGATGGCAATTGATAAATCGCAATTGATAGTTTCGGGAACCCCGTAACGTATAGCGTCTACATTAAGATAATTACTGCACAAGAATAAGCACAAAATTATCTTGCTATATATAACTTAACATTTACCCAAACTTATATTTTCTTCATCAAATCCTAAATTAAAGCTACACAAACAAGAAATCTTAACGATGAGTTTCTAAAAGGCAAACATGAAAATATTAAGGAAAACCCACGTGCCCAAGATTTCTCTGCGCAAAGATATATTTCTCTCCTCTCCTACCTTAATTACCTTCCGTAGGTACATTATTTGCCTACATAGACTCATCTATATACATACCTGAGTATATATAATTTATGTGTGTAACTTACAGAGTGCGTGATTCAACTGAGTGCCAGGAATGAGAAATAGCATAGAGATACAGAAAATCTACTATACACCGTGAAATTTGAATCACAGTTTTGCTAGAACAAACGTTATTCAGACCATGGTCTACTATCATTTTAAAGCATCCAATAAAAAAAAAACATAATTAGTTTTTGAAAAAACACAAAAAAGGCAAAGTTTAAAAAGTCAAGATTATCGTTACTCCCTACAACACAGACACCACGCACGGGACACATTATTGTCCACAGGGAAATGTACCTCCATAAACGAAATTTAGTAAGCAGTAGATAATCTTGACATTTTAAACTTAGTCTTTTTTGTGTTTTTCAAAAACCAATTATATTTTTTTTTATTGGATGCTGTAGCATTGTAGTAGACCATGGTCTGAACAACGTTTGTTCTAGCAAAACTGTGATTCAAATTTCACGGTGTATAGAGAGAATCTTATGGACAAGTGCGGAAGAGACGTGGTCATAAACTAAACGCTGATCAAAACAGTTTTCAACAGGTTGGTACCTATAAATGGACTTCAATTCAAAATCGATTATCAAAGAAACAAAGAAAAGTATTTACTGTGACTTGCTCAGGAATATCACAAACAAACTAAACACACAATAATAAAATTATACAAAATTAAATTATATAAAAAGAAAATAAAAAACTGAAGGTTTTGTACGAGGCCAAAAGGCTCCTATCTCAAAAGTAGGTACCTAACTTCTTTTTGTTAACTGAATATTTTACATATGCATACCTAAGTCAGAATCGAATCAATGGATGTTGTAGAAAAAACTTTTTACAAAAAAAACAACAGACTTCCAAAAAAACCACTACAAAGTGAAAAATAACTTAAATTTCGGAAGTCGGTGTCTTTGGTGTTGTGTTTTCGTTATTTGCCACCAACTTCCGTTTAAGTTATTTTTCACTTTGTGGTGGTTTTTTGGAAGTAGGTTGTTTTTTTTTTTGTAAAAAAGTTTTTATTTCTCGCTTTTTTGTGGGTAAATTTGTAATTTTTCTAAGTTAAATTAGGCTAATGCCAACGGCTCATCACCTTTTACAAAATAATGCTTATCCCGATGCGTTCATCGTTGAGGAGTTCTCCTGGTACTTCACCATCAGCTCCACTTCTCCATATGCATTGTGACGAGCATAAATTGCATTGCAACCATATTAAAGTAATCGAATCGCAACCCGTGAAATACTTATTATTGAGTAGTTCCGGTAGCTATTTGTGGTCTTCATCATCAGTTTCACTTAACTAAATGGTGCTTTCCAAAAGCAACTGCACGAGTTACTATAAAAAATACCCAAATCGCTATAGGTTTGCCTATAATATTTGAAGAGTTCCCTCGCTTTCTCCGGGATGCCATTATCAGATCCTGGTTTCCTTATGATGGTACTACCCTTGGGATATCTCCTTTCCAACAAAAATGAATCATCAAAATCGGGTCATAAACGACGAAGTTATCCGCGAAAACACATAAAATATATATATATATATATATATATACGGTCGAATTGAGTAACCTCCTTTTTTTTAAGTCGGTTAAAAATAGGGAAAGGTCTATGTCCATTACTGTGATAGGTTGAGAAGTGGCACCAGGATCAGGGAGGTTATCACACACTGTTAGCAGGTCAGTATTAAACGATAAGTAAAGTGTCATGCGATTTTGTACCATATGCGCACCAGCTGCTAACTGACAAAATTCAAAATACAAAAGTTATTTATTCAAACTAGGCTGAGAATCAGCACTTTTCGAACGTCAAAATTACATAAGACAGTCCCCCAAAAACGCCCACCCTTCACCCCTTCCTAGTGCCTTTAGCTGGGAAGAAGAAGTGGCGCAACAAACTCCCCAGCAGCACAGCTGTCTGTTCAGTTAGAAAAACTTGATTCTATACAATAGTATATATGCAAAATAATTTACATAGCGCAACACGAAACATTAAATTAAATTATTTGCTATGTGTCAGCTAGCACACGCCAATATATCAACACAAACATCGAAATCTATACTCTGTATGTTAAGTTGACCTACCCTGCAAATGTTTATGGTAGCCCAGCCCAGGCCTTCTGCAATCAACGGTACATTGGCAATGCGTAACAGAGGCGCCGCAATTAGCCAGCTCGGGAAATTGATTGCGATCGTCGCTTATACCGAAATAATTGTTACTCGCTACTGTTTTATAGCAGACATATCCTGGATAATACTCGTTTCGCCATCACACTTTACTAAGGCAATGTCTGATCATAAGGAAATTAGTGCGTCAAGTCGGATTAAAGCCAGCGGTTTCCTTTTTGGAATGGTGTCATCTTTCATAGAATCAATTATTATAATACTTCATGGAACAAATGAAGATTTGCAAAACATTGACACGTTAAATGACGCCTGTCATCCCCGAAGGGTTAGACATTAGTACACCCACATTTCGCCAGTCATTGTCAAGTTCCGTGTAATATGGGGTGAGCGTCTTACCATCAACCGGGTACAAATCCAGGCTCTGTGCTGCTACAAAGAAATTCCTGATAGAAAAACCCAACAATACTTTAAAAATACACTGAGTTAGTGTGTATTTGGGATGTGAAAGTTCCAAGCTAGAAACGCAAGAAAACGAGAAAATCGAGATGCAATGCAAGATGAACTAGAGAATCGAGATGAAAACCGGCAATAAATTTTGCGAATCTGTTCATTCTAAGCCTGAACGCATTCAGAACTGACACGCTTCACAAATATAGCTATGATAATTTCTGTAAAGTTCATTAAAATTCGTAACGTTCAAGTTAATCTTCAAACGAACTGCTAACTCGAACGGATGCAGCTAAATCAAATTGCATCGCAGTATGGTAGCGGTAGTGGCGGTGGCACTTATTACAGAATCTGCTCGACCAATGAACGCGCGCAGATAAACGAGGAACACTGAACAGCGGTACGTGCGAGGAGCAACGCGTAACACGGGAGCTATTAGTTAACCGCATAGCGATTGAAATACATCGCGTGTAAAAGGAAATGGCTGGTTTAAGAGGGATAAGCAGACTTGGACGAGAAGATAAATAAATATAAATTGAAGTTAATAGAGGTAGGATTCCAACAGCCATGGAGGAAGTCAATGGCAGTTGACGTCGATTGAATTCAACAATTAAGTTATGCATATCCAATTGACTTCACTTGTGGTTTGTGAAAAGTTTCTTGGTGTCAATCTTCAAGCTGGTATTCTTACAAGTTTACTCTGAGTCAGTCTAGGTAATTAACTTAATGAATTTAATTACTGGACGCCTATCATCTTTTTGATGTGTATGTAACATCTTTCCTCTTGCTTTCTAGCATTCAAAATATAAATGTAAAAAATCGAAATAATCAAATCTGTGGAAGTGATTTCGTGAAAAGGGAAGTGTGTCACAGGAAGCCGGGAAAGCGCACGCTATTTACTTTGACCAATGAGCGCGCGCTATCCTAGAGTTGGCCGTCAGAAACGACCTTGACAAGATCCCGCTCCTTTAATGTTTTTGTTTTGAATTTCTTTCTATTTATTTTTCGTCAACGCCGGCTGTCGCTGAAAACCAACGCTGGGGCTGTCTCGCATAGGGTCGCAGCATTATACTTAGTGATGGCCGTTTTGCGAGGATGTGACGCTTTAGGATTTTCCCCCAACTTGTTCTTTTTTGTTTTGTGTTCTTTCTTTGCATCATGTTTACCGCAAGTAAACGTATCTTCTTTCTTTTCTTTTATTTCTCTTTTCTTTCTCTTTCTTTCCATTCCAGTGTCCTCGTATCTTCTACGTGTTTCAGTTCAGCTAAATCTAATTTTACCATAGCACTTTCTACTGCAATTGCTTGGATGAGCAATTGCACTACGTATAGGTACATACATCGTAGAGTGCCCGCGTAACATCAGGTATGCAGTTTGTTACCCGCGACGATGTACATCGAAATAAACTAAATGCAGTAGGAAAACTACTTGATTGGTCTGGACTGCAAGCGTGCGTGCGGTGAGGAATTTACTAAATATTGTTTTATAATAAACATTACACAAAAATTTGAGATAACTTTTCTGTTTTTGCCATCTATCAGTCGTCATCTTAATATTCATCTCCTTCGTAATTTTACGTTTTCCCATATTCTTATTTATATCCAAAACTATTTTGCAGTAAAATGTGGTTATTATAATCTAACATTTATTAGGATTTGCTCGTCTACCGTAAGGCCTCGGTCTCGAAGTCAGCAGGCAGGGGGGCGGCGGCGGTGGCGGCGCGGCAACGCTAAGTTTTATATGGAACCGCTCGCTCCCCGCGCCCGCGCCGCTGCCTTGGAGGCCAGTTACATTATAAATCTATGTATTTGAACGCACCGCTCTCGTGCCGCTGCTGCCGCCACCTCGCTGCCCGCTGACTTCGAGTCCGCGGCCTAAAAGAGTGCGCGTAACAGCGGGGGCTTGCAATTAGTTAGCCTTAATAACGTGCAACTACGGCACCACAAATTTAATTCCAATTAGTACCTATGTTGTGTTATATAAGTCCAGTTAGTCATGTGTGATTAAGATATATTGGAGCAGGAAATCTTAATGAGTAGTGGTATAAATTTTTCAAAAATTTACCCGTTTTTATTTCATGCACCTACATTTTTTTACGTCCACTATCATGTTTACTTACTAAGAGAATGTTTACTTATTAAGCACAGATGAGAAGCAAAAAAACGCAGATTTTTTAATAAGAAATTTAAAATTCAAAAGTCATTTATTCAAACTAGGCTGAGAATCAGCACTTTTCGAACGTCAAAATTACATAAGACAGTCCTCCAAAAATGCCCACCCTTCACCACTTCCTAGTGCCTTTAGCTGGGAAGAAGTGGCGCAGCAAACTCCCCAGCAGCACAGCTGTCTGTTCAAGTTAGAAAAATAAAATGATTCTATACAATAGTATGCAAAATTATTATGCAACACAAAACATTATTTCAATTATAAATTACTGGCCATATGTCAGCTAGCACACGCCAATATACCAACCAAAAACATCGAGAACTATACTCAAGCAGAATTAAAAAAAAAAAAAAAAAACCTAAACAGAACTAAATATCTAAATAAAAGCCTCCAGGCATAAAGGGCGTGCCCGCTTACATAAAGTTGTAATTGGAAGTTATAAATGATAAACTAGGACCATCGAGCTAAAATAAATGAACAGTTAATTACTAGTAACAATAACAAAACCATGATCAGCAATTGTTGCCAAAAGATTGATTGATGCCTGTTTCTTTCATAAAAGGACCAACGTAAAATACAAGCTGACAAAAAGTTGACATTGGGACATCTACCTGATATTACATAACATAACATAACATCACGCCTTGTTTCCCCGAAGGGTTGGGCAGAGGTGTCCCTGTAGCAGGTACACCCACATTTCGTCAGTTATGTTTTAAGTCCCTTGTAATAGGGGGCGAGCCTATTGCCATCAAACGGGCACAAATCCAGACTCCAAGCTGCTACTGAGAAATTTCAGATAGAAAAACCCAATAACACTTTGCCCGACCCGGGAATCGAACCCATGACCTCATGCTCAGCAGTAGCGCTTGCTACCACTAGACCAACGAGGCAGTCTCTGATATTATGTGCGTATAATATGATGTGTAATCGAATCAGAACGTTTTCCATCTAATTAATAAATGTCACAATGGCATGCAAGCTATTCGCATACTTGTGTGCAAGTTACTTTTGGCTTTGGGCATGAATAATTCGTGCTCTTTTCGCACTAAAATACAAATAAGTAATTTACTTGCAAAAGTTCTTTTGAAAGATGTAACCTTTCAAATTGTTCCTGGACTCTATTACATAACTGTCTAGCTAGCTGCAATACGGACACTTAAGGCGACGATAACCGACTTTTTATGATTTTATACTGAAGAAGTGAAGATCACGTATAAACGAGTAGATAGTGTTAATGATTCGGAAAATATAACAAAAAAATAACTTTATAAGTTATTAAAAAAACAAAGGAAAGGGGAAAGGAATATTTTAGATTATGTTTATATATTACATAGTGAAATTAATATGTAAAGTTAAATCTAACGCGGATAAAAAACTGAGAATCACGCAAAATCTATCAAGCGTATATTTTTTAAACCTTCACCATTTTAAACATAATTTAATTCGTGTTTTATTAATACCTTTTCTTTTGTGTATAATGAATTAATAATGCGTCTAATTTGGGACAATGCTCCTTGATGGGCAAGTCTTATTACTGGCTGGACGTACGACGACGCGTTCCGTGAGCTCAGTACAAAACACGCAAGCTAACCACTTAAGGTCACTGGCATATATCGGGGTCTTAAGACGAATAACAGTTCCACCAGCAATATCCATTTACAAACATCCAGAACAATATTAATACGTGAATAATAAATTAAATTCACCTGTAATGGCCGCGAAATGGAGGCAGGTAGCGCCACCTGTCATGTTGTCCATGAACTAAGCTCTCTAAGGGATATATTGCCAACGTGCATCACGACTCACGCAACAAGGATTTAATATCTTTGTCTGTTGTGGGAGAATGTTGGAGAGTTTATGTTGCACAGGTAAAGAAGGATTGGTTGTAGATTATGTTGCCAATCGCGTGGTTTCCAGGTAGGAAAAAGATACCGCGAGTTTATGCATAAGACCGCGTCCTTACCAAAAGCAATATGCGATTATTGCACTCTTTTATATGAAAGCAACCCTCCCCTGCTCTTGACCCCGGTCTCGCCTGATGGAAAGCGATGGATGAGGTCTATGATGGAAGGAGCGTGCCCAGAAGATGCCTGTTCACTCTTGCTTTGAAGCAGGGATGTAACGGATATCCGTATCCGCATCCACAACTGCGGAGCATCCGCATAAATTTTGATATCCGCAAAACATCCGCATCCTCAACTTTTGATTTTAAAAGCGCCGCATCCTCATAATTTCTATGGGGATGTAACCCTACGTTGTTCGCACAAATAGTGTTTTTTTTTAAAACTCGCGCCGATCTAAATGGGCGGACCGATATGTGAGTTACGCGTGCCTATTGGCTGAATTCGCAATGTCCTTGTCCTATGACAGACGATCGGCTGCACGTGGCAGTGGTATCACGACTGTGGTGTAACATGTCAAGTTTTTTGCAGGCGAATCACGCTACGGTAATCTAGCAAATGATTAACTATCAGAATATAAATGGGTACTATAAAAAACAAGGGCTATTTTTTGTACTACATCCGCATCCGCACCCTCATCCGCATCCTCAATAAGGAATTTTCCAATATCCGTATCCTCATCCGCATCCTCAAACTCGATTACCTTGATATCCTCATCCGCATCCTCATCCGTTATATGACATCCGTTACAAACTTGCTTTGAAGGCATACATAGGGGTTATAATATGTCGCCCATCGGCACGTGCCCGCATTTTTCTGAATGTTCATGAAAAATTATCGAAAAATAACTGTAAAAGGGGAGTCTATCTCGACTTTTTTCTTTCTAAAAAAATTTGTTTTCGACATCCCCCAATGATTTTATGAAGTTTTGTTTTTTTTAGAAAAAATGTATTCACCTCCCTTTTTTTGCATAGTTGACAAATTTTTATAAAATCTGAGTTAATCTAATAAAATAAGCTCATAAAGTTTTAGAAATAATAAACAGAATCCAAATCGAGCCAATAACATCGGAGATATGGCAAACGCTACTCAAAACATAAAAAATTTAAAAACATGAAAACTATTAAAGATAGACCCTGGTTTAATTAAAGTAATTTTTCGATCAATTTTCATGAATATTCTGAATAATTTGGACGAGCACATGCTGATGGGCGACATTGTATATGGAAGGCAACACAAATGCTGGCAGATAGTACCACACTTTGGCTGTGCGCATAATAAATGTGGAGGAGAAGCGCTGAGTACTACTGAACGGGATATCAACCAAATCTATTTATACTACCCATGAATTGCAACAGGCTAATAAATGAGCGATAATCAACTCCATTATCATGTTTATCTAATAACTTATCTACAAAATATTTAAAATGCCTACTCCATCTTCAATCTTCTAATTCGTACTTCCATAATTATTTACCCAGGAAGCTGAACGACTATCAACATCCAGTTGCGCGTGCGCAGGACGTCTCACGCTTGACCGCTGACATGACTTACCTGAAACAAAATTAAATTAGAGTTAGATGGGATAGTCAGAACGTTAATCCATACTAAGTTAATGTTATAATAAATGCGAAAGTTAATCTGTCTGTGGGTCTGGTATTCCTTTTCAAAATTCAAAAGTCATTTATTCAAGCTAAGCTAAGAATCAGCACTTTTCGAACGTCAAAATTACATAAGACAGTCCCCCAAAACGCCCACCCTTCACCACTTCCTAGTGCTTTAGCTGAGAAGTAGAAGTGGCGCAACAAACTCCCTAGTGGCACAGCTGTCTGTTCAGTTGGAAAAATAAATCAAATTGATTCTATACAATATAATATCTCACATCTATAGTTTGACCAATACCGCTGTACCGCGCCTTAGGAATACGCGGCGAGGCGGGGGGCAGTGTTGACCAATGAGCGGCGGGCGGGACGTCGTGCGCCGAGAGCTTTGACGAATTAGCGGCCTGCACTGCTCCCCCGTCTCGCCGCGCGCCTTCCTAAGGTGCGGTACAGCGGTATTGGTCAAACTTATAAACCATTGAATCGATCGTTTTGTTTGGACATAGGCTAATTTTTCATTCTGTTTATTTACATAAGGGCACGTCTTCCTTACCATTACTGCGCCCCCCGGTCTACTCCTTCATATGCAATGGCCTCTGTAACCCCATGAAGCATGAGGCTCCAGGGGCTAGTGCAAATCTTGGGGTTCATTCGATTTATCGAGTCTGGTTAAACCACGCTGGGATCGGTTCATTTCATTCGTCATTCATTCATAAAAATAAATACACGCAGACGAAGTCGCAGGCAATAACGGGTTTAATAATGATAATAATTATAACCTGATGGTGGAAAGTCTCGATCAACATCTCTCGAGGCTCTCGTTAGGCGGTTGGATCGAGTGCCTGATTCAGAAGGCAGTACTCCTCGATTCGGCTCGCATCGTGAGGAGGTTCCTGTCTCTGGACGTCTAACCGGTAGCTTGGACCCGACAATGGGGGACCACTATTTTTTATATTTATAAATATTTTTAATATCATTTTTATATGTGGATTGGTCCACATTAGCTTAAGACAGAGAGGAGTGGACCGGAGAAAGGGAGGCCTTTGCCCTGCAGTGTTACAATACAGGCTAAAAATAAAAATAACCTAGAAACAACGTTTCGTTACGGTCACGTCAAAAATCTTGCAGAGAAATATGAAATTTTCGCATTACCTGAATGTTAGTCTTCTTACTAGTAAAATAATTAATTACCTAGTATTGAATTGACCAGCAGATCCAACACGGAAGTTAAAACCAACCATAAATGTAATAAAATACTAAACAAATCCCAGACCCTCGTAATAGAATCTGAATTGTACCTCTGACAGCTCCCTACAGCTTCCTACTGTTAGCTGTATTAGAGATGAGCTATGACGGCGCAAGCGCACAGAATAGGACCGGCGTTCACAAGGCGGCACGGCGCGAAATGGCAAGGCGAAGGATTATCGTTAGCAGAAACGATTTTGAATCTTAAAATTATTGTCTTAGGACTCACATTTCGTTGATATTGTCATAAGGGGGCTTGACCATATCTCAGGGAGCTGCGGAATGCCGCCGAACGCTTCGGCATACAAAATGTTAATGCCGCCTAGTGACCGTCAGTCTTTACTCCTAGTAAACTGTGCGTAGGAGTGCTCAGCGCTGTCTCGATGTTATTGTAGGGCTCTTTAGAGGAAGCTTTAAGTTAAATGAGCGGACGGGAATGAATACTGTCGGTATTAGAGGTATAAATCTTTGTGATATCTCAAGTCAAATTAAATCAAATTGGAGCTTGAACTGTCTCTCCGATTCCTAGCTAAGTACTAAGAAGATAAACATGGTATTAATTTTGGGGCTGTAAGTAACCGACTGAACACATTTGTTTTAAGTTTTCAAGAAGAAGGTAGGTAGGTAATTGTGTAACAAATGATTTTCCATTTAATATGTTATCGGGTCAGGTAAAGTGTTATTGGGTTTTTCCATTAAAAAATTCTCAGTAGCAGTCCGGTAGTCTGGATTTGTGCCCGGTTGATCGCAATAGGCTCGCCACCTATTACATGGGACTTAAACATATCTGGCGAAATGTGGGTGTACTAACTAGGTATACCTCTGTCTAACCCTTCGGGAATTACAGGCGTGATTTTATGTTATATTATGTTTGGAGCGCTTTTGCAGTCTTCATTTGGTCTCCGTCCCATCATCATATCCGTGCAATATGCTATGTAGAAACCGCCTTAATCTCAATGCAATAAAGTCCGTTCTTTAGAATATCATGCAAACTGGTCTTCTTAGCGTGTCGACGGCAATCTAAATAGACTCGACCAAAAATTCGACCACGTGTTTGGCGCCATCACTAGAGTCCTTTTTTTTTTTTTGGTGTGGGCAATTATCAAATGACTTCTCCCGCTCTGGGTGGAGCGGGAGGGCGTTTCAGACTCTTACTGACTAAAACCCACCCGTGTTCCTTCAGTTGCCATGTTGCCGGGGCCACGATTTCCCTTTCGGCCCGTATTCGCAGCCCCGGCAGGCATTGGCCCTAGCGGACCCCGTCAATTCTGCTGACATCTCTTTGAGGCGCGCGCGGAACACAACGCGCCGACGACCTGGGCTTGGTCCTTATTGGACGGCGATCTACCCATTGCTCACCGTCATCACTAGTGTCCTGAGAACGACACGAACGGACGAGAACGGCATAGAAATCATCATCGTCGATGTTGGTACTTGTGCCATCACTTTCCTTTATGCAAATTGGTAAACTAATACTTATACAAAATTAGAAGGCTAAGTTGTAAATACTTATAATATTCCCCATAGGATACCGTCCCGGACCGTACTCTTTATAGGTTATGAGTAAATAACGGTGTACAATAAACTACACGTTCTGCTCCCCCTCATTATCTTAAGGTCGTGAACACAATGATGCATCTTGTAGTTCAGTCGACGGCCGGCAGGGCGACCCCGCGACCTCTACTTGTGTGCAAATGTTATGAATTACGCCTAATCTGCATTAACAATAGAGTTGAAACATACAATTATTTTAGTTAATTGTTTTATGGTTGTGGTTTGTTTTAGTACAATATTAATTATACAGGGTGAAATAGAATTCACGGGCTTCCTCTTAAGGGGTCATTGTACTCATCAATAAGAACAAATTTCACTGTGGGACCAAAGTTGAAATCGCGGAAAAAAATCTGCTCTGCATTTACATATATATACGATAGCGGATTTTTTTTGAATAAGTTTAGAACAAGGGAATGAATAATAACATTAGAGTAATGATCATGGTAGCATGGAATTAGTAGATACTATCGTATACTACTATTAAATAAAAATTCTCAATTTTCACCAGAGCAGAGCTCGGTCGCCCAGGTACTAATAAGATTAATAAGCTACAAAATAAAAAGTAATAATAACAAGTAGGTAAGTCATAAGTTAGGATAAGATTGTAGATAGCTACACTATCGCAATAGGTTACCCTGTATTGATAGATGCAAGTAGAATAATAAATAAATAGACTTAACACTACAATACCTTACCTTATTGGTGATGTTCTTCAAAAAGGTCAGGTGCGTAGTAACCGGCGCGTGCGTGTATGACCAGATGTATTAACGTAAACGAAGCAAAAGGAGTATGTAAGGATCGTAGCAGGTGGCGTTCTGTAGTTTCTGCCTACCCCCATGGGAAGAAGGCGTGAGTTTATGTATGTATGTGTGTTAACACCACAAAAATTCTAAAAATATCTTTTAATGTTTCAAAATGTTCATGCCGCCGAAACTTGCACGGCATATAACTATAGGTCATTTGCTTATACACACACAGTTCACATTCCTTTTAAAGTTATTCAAGAATATCGAAGGCAATTTTAAACCCTGTAATACTATAAATATCTTCACTATTAATTCTAACAGTTAATATTACGGGCATCAGTTCGTGTGGGAACCAAGCGTCAGTGATTTAGTGCACAAGTGCTGTAATAAAAGCTGTGTGATTTAAGCTGTTGCTATGCTCTCTAAGAGAATCGTGCATAGAACGGAAAAGGATTTCAGGAATTTTTATTATGGCATTAAAATGAGGAATACTGTCTGATGCTGTTTTTGCCTACACCTAATCCTTGCTACAAATAAAATAAAAAAAATGTGAAAGTTTGTGAGGATGGATGGATGTTTGTACTTTCACGCAAAAACTACTGAACGGATTTGGATGAAATTTGGCACACAGATAGTTTATAACCTGGATTAATACATATAATACTTTTTATCCCGATATGCCCACAGAATCAAGACTTATGCGGGTGAAACCGCGGGGCACTGCTAGTATTATAAATAGAAAAGATATGTATTTTTTTTGTAACGAATAAAATCAAAAACTACTGGGCCGATTAAAAAATTCTTTCACCGGTAGAATGCCATATTATCACTGAGTAACATGGCTATAATTCAAAAAGATATCGCGCGGGCGAAGCCACTGGTAGAAGTTAGTCAGAAATAAAATAGTAGGTAAATAAATAAAGCTCTTTTACAAGTGACTCTACAACCACTGAAATAAAAGCAGTTTTACTGTTTTTGTTTCAAAATGAAAATGACAAAAGCTCTACTTATTGTGACGTTATTACAGTAAAAACCTATGTCCTTATTAAAATTCAAAAATTCAAAATATTTTTTTCACATAAACCAACATGGGCACTTATGAAACGTCAGAAGCTAGGTGCACGGTTCTAATTGGTCGTTACCTATGGAGAAGAGCCGGCAAGAAACTCCACAGTTACTCTTTAAAAAATAATTGGCTTTTACAGTACTTTCAAATAACAATGTTACTAGGTATGGGAGAACAGTGCAGGTCTTTCAATAAGTACCAGGTACTTAACAAAATAGAAAATGGTCAACAGATCTACAGTCCACTAAGCCTACAGCGTTCTCACGTTCACAAAATAGAAAATAATCTATACAAAAGATAAATAAGTTAATAAAAGTAAAAACCTATTTTAATAAAACGCAATTACATGATTGCTATTACAACTGTAATAAATCTGAATAATTATCATGTCCACAAAAGTCACTTATAAAGAGTTGAAATTAAATCGTAGGTATATAATGGTTGCTGCTGAGATAAATAGTTTTTAGGAATGAGACATGACTACAATAACGCCATAATTTGGGTAGCTTTAAAGTAGATGGTACTTATTCACTAACCTGGAACCAATATAAACAAAAGAAATTATATATATTATATGCTTAAAAAAAAAAAAACTTTTACTACAGGACAACTGCCAAAAGTTCCAAAAATTACGCATACTGTGTCCAAAATGAATTAGAAATATTTACAAACAATACATTACCATAATATACAGCGTGTATAAAACCAACATAAATATTTAAATTAAAATGAAACGAACGCAGCTGCAACCGTTTTAACATAATTTTAAACGGCATTTCAAATATAGTTCCCTCGCTTAATTGACAGATATTTTCACATGTAACGCGACGAAACTCAGTAACTGAGCCGTTACTGTGTTTATTGCCAGTTAAACAGTTTCCTCGTATGCATTAAAACATAATTTTCTGATCTCTTGACTCTTTGAACTTTAAATAGAATCTAGTTCACGGTATGTTGTTTAGCTTTATTGCATTTATGGCTATATTATATTCTGTTGTGGAAGTTTTACCCACGGTAAGTTTGAAACATGTGATTTAGTAGTGTAAGCTATTTCTTTCACGATCTGCTGGGACACAGGCCTCATCTCTGTGAGAGGGAGTGGGCTGTAATCCACCACACGGGCCCAGTGTGGGTTGGTAATAATGTTACATGTCTTAGAATTTTTGGTTCTAGGACATGCCGGTTTTTTCACGATGTTTTCCTTCACCGTTTTGGGAGCAGTGGTGATGAAATCATTTACACTAAGTAAAGCGCTTGCCTAGGTTACCACTGGGCCACCACTGCTCACGATGTAGGTACTTAGTTATTTTTATTTATTTCGTTTTTACGCAGGGTTTTCAGTAAAAGCGTGTAGTAAGATAGGCTGTCAATAAATTAATCAGACCATAATAGGTACCACCAGGAAATTTAGGTATAAGTAGAAAGAATTAGGAAACCAACAAAAGTCTAATCTGAAAAAGAACTTCAAGAAAAGCCGAAATCAAACATAACTGTACTCCATTTGGAACAAGATTAAATATTTAAACAAACCTTTTGTACAGTTCGTTCAACCGATTTTGACTTTTATACCGTAGGTATAAGGATGACATTAAAAGCAAAAAAGTGGTTTACCAACTGTTTACCGCAGCTGCCATTTGTCATGCTACCAACGCAATACTCGTAGAAGTCAAAATTGCTTAAACGGGTTAAAACTATAAAAAAGGTTTATTTAAATGTCTAATCTTATTTCAAATGGAGTATAAGTATAGTCGGACTTTTAATTAGCTGCAGTGAAATGATACTTCTTACAGTAATTTCGAAAATAACTTAGAACATTTTTAACAAAATGACAGTTAGAAGTGTCATTTTACTGCAGCTAATTAAAAGTCCGACTGTACACGATTTCGGTGAATTTTTATTCACATCCTGTACAGCCCGTGTTGCAAAAAAGTGGCCTTAATTAACAAAATATTTTAGTTTTACACATGAGAAGCTATGCTGCACCACAAGTGCACATATGGGCCCGCTACGAATTTTTATTAAAGCTTTTTTGGCAAGTGTAGAATTAATAAGCACAGGAACTTTATTTCATTAGGTAGATACAAAATTCTACAAATTAAAAAAACGCGTGGCACTCGGGGACTGCCGCGGTAAAGCTATTGCATAGCATTTGTAACCTCCATACTTCCTATTTGTCAACGCTACACTTGGGATGATGAACCGTCATTACATGGTAGGCGGAGTGGGGGGTGTTAGGTTTTATTTTCGTTACGTTACGGAATTTCTGGATTCGGTCGCCGCGCTCAAAGCCCACGATAAAAGCTATGCAATAGCTTAAAAATATTGTAGAAGTAACTGTGGTTATATGTCTGAATATCGAGTATAAGTAGAAATGCGTGAAGCCTACATTAGCGAAAATTATTCTCTCGTCGTAGGACCATCAACCAACATGCTGTCTAAATGTACCCGCAAGCTAAACCACTTTGTACACCACACCACTTTAAATACCACTTCACTTCGAATACACAACATTTCGTGTTTACTTCTTTGTATACCAGACCCGGTCCAGTCTAAGTTGTGCTATTTCTACTAATTTGCGGAATAATCTAAGGTTGCGTTCGGTTATGGAAGGCGTATGTAGGAATATTTATTGTTTATCAAATTGACACAGTACGTCAATTTGCCATGTTATAGCGATTACATACAACTCCCAAAGAATTACAGTTATGATATGAATATAAATGGGCAATTAAAGTTGGCAGTCAATTTGATAAGCAACTACTGTCCCTGACTTTACCTACTTACAACTTTTCTAACAAATTCACGATTGTCAAAACTATGAGTTTGATTCGCAATCCCTTGCGAAACCAACTTATTCCAAAACTAAACCGTGTTTAGGGCTCAATTTGAATCCAAATCTATAGGTAAATAGTAGGGTAGGTATTTCAAAATCCTGAACGTGAGTAAAGTCTAGCAACAAGATTAGAAAAGATGGATTACATCATACCATGCAAATGACAACTTTTTATTGCTCGTGTTTTATTTTTTGCATCTTTTAAACTATTGGAGCATGTCCGATATTCACGGTTATTTATAACCCCATCAAGTTATGACAACCAAGGGTCAAGAATTACCTCATATCTGTAATAACTTATAACAAACAGTTAGTTTATTTGCTCAAAGTTGTTACGTAATTATTGAACCCACAATGAGATAATAACAAACAATCTATCCAACGGTAAACCAACTAACATTACAACGAAACCGCCATCAAAAAATTCGATCTGCGTTTTATTTCTTTGTGAAATTCTCCGATCGCCGGGTGCTTAATAGATCCCATGCGATAGTGGTCGGACCAACACGATTCACGATTCTCATTCCGGACTATAAACGAGAATATCGGGAACGGAAAACCCAATTACTCTTTTGCCGAATTTGGGACTCGCATTCAGAGATAGACTTCACTTCAAATCGATTTGTGTAAAGCTGTATTCGTTATAAAGCTGTAGACCAATGGTAATATAGTCAACTATTCCGTGAAAGTGCATTAAGGCGAAAGGGTCAAGGTAGCCCGCGAAATTCAAATTTTCTTACGTTTTTTGCAATTAGCAGGTGAGTATCAGGTTTGTATGTTGATCTTAATATGATTCGCGGCCGTATCAAATGTTTATTTAAAGAATTATAATCATAAAATCATCAATACAACTCTCTAAGTTCATGTAATCCTAGTTGAATGACTATTTCATGAAATCATGACATTTGAAGATTATGCTAACGTATGGAGTTGTATTGCTGATTCTCAGGATTTTAATTCTGTAATGCCATATTTTTTACAGTCGCGAATCATATTTTTAATCAACATACATGTGTTTTAGGTTGTATGTTGATTAAAAATATGATTCCATATGATTGAAATATGACATACAACCTGACAGTGACGTGCAAATTGCAAAAAACGAAAGAAAATTTGAATTTCGCGGGCTACCTTAGCGCATGCCCCTTAAAGTGCAGCAGTTAACTTTAAGCAAACAGAGCATACCTACCTTAAATTCTTACGAAATTACTCACTAAAGGGAATTATTAACAGATTCATCTGTATTCAGAAATCAGAAGGTTTAACTGAAATTGAAAATTCATCTACGATAATTGAGGTTTTAAAATTAACCTAAAAGCATTTAAATTATAAGTGGCACTACAATTTGGCATCCACGGGTTTTCCGATTCATTTGTTTACATTTGCATCGGATACTTTTGGAGCCATGCCACACGCTAAAAAGAAAAATAAAACAAAAAGCAATCGCAGAATCTCTATACAGTCTTAAGACGCCGATATATGCCAGCGACCTTGAGTAGTTAGGTTCCGTGTTCTGTGCTGAGCTCACGCAACGCGGCGTACGTCCAGCCAGTAATAAGACTTACCCATCAAGGAGCGCTGTCCCAAATTAAACGCATTGTTAATTTATTATACGTAAAACAAAAGGTATTTTAATAAAAACACGTACTAAAAATACATAGGTAATTAAATTATCTTTAAAACGGTGAAGGTTTCAGAATAATACGCTTGATAGTTTTTGCGTGATCCTCAGTTTTTTATCCGCGTTAGACATTACTTTTCAAATTAATTACACAATGTAATTTAAACATAATCTGAAATATTCACAGATTAAGTTATTAAAAAAATGCTTTAATTTTACATTTATTTTTTCCAAATCTTTAACACTACTCGTTTAGACGTGATCTTCAGTATAAAGTCATAAAAAGTCGCTTAGTGTCTCCTTAAATAAAAACGTATCTCCAAACTATTGAATCGGATCTAATCTAGAGGGCGCTGCACTCCGTCTAATGCCATCAGCGTGGCACTCAATCAACTATGTTTGTAGATAGATAGCCATCGGGAATCACATTAGTGTGCTACAAAACTAAGCTGCTTGCGGTCGCCACTGGTTACTGGTTACAGCTGTCAAACGTTATAGTATTAATTGAGAAGCTGATATATGGAAAGGGTATATAAATAAAACTCATATATATTCACCGGCACGTAACTTGGCAAGGTTTTGGCGTATTGGGAGTAAGTTCGCCCAAGTACTTAGTGCAAACAAAAAAAAACAGGCACTCCGGGAGTGCCGACAGAAGTGAAAACTTGAACAATTTTATTGTGCAGGAAGAAAAATACTTGTACAGATCATTGGTCCGTAACGTAATATAAAGAAAGAGCACAATCGCGTTTACAAAAATGAGGTGTCGGTAACGGTGTCGCGAGTTTAATTGTTTTTTCCCATCTCAAAAATGCCCAACGCGCACCTCACGGATCGGACAGGGTTCTTTTTACATGTTGTATAATGATTACAAACAAAGATTTTGAATTGTCAAGAAGAGCAAGAAGCTCTGCATCCTAAAACATTATCCTATTCTAAATCCATAGCTTATCTCAAACACTTCCTTTCACTAAATATACCTACTAATTATAGATAACTGTACAATCAGCTGATAATTCAACTACCTAACATACCACACTACCCTCATTTTGCAACTATGTCATTTTCCCGCAAGACGTCAATAAAAACTAACCATCCGTAGCCCGGTTCACCATAAACGGACGGCAGACGGTACGGTTCCGCTCTTATTGGATAGCTTTTCATAGCTTGATAGTTCTGCAGTGGAGCTATGTAGCCCGATAGTGTTCAGTGGAGCTGCTTAGCTTGAAGATGCTGATACTGATGTTTTAAACAAATAAATAGGTACATAACATAATCGGTCTATAATGTTCCCACTGTTGGGACACAGGCCTCCTCTCTGTGAGAGGGAGTGGGCCGTAATCCACCACACGCGCCCAGAGCGGGCGGATGTCACATGTCTACGAATTTTTTGGTCCTAGGACATGCCAGTTTCCTCACGATGTTTTCCTTCACCGTATTGAGAGCAGTAGTGATGAAATAATTTACATAAAGTAAAACGCCTGTCAGGGTTCGAACCTACGCCCTGCAACTCGTAAGTCGCAGCCGTCGCAGCCGCTACTACTGTCCTAAAAGATACTAGCATTGACAAATTGAGCCCAAATTCTCATTCAATCTTCAAATACTTTGGACTTTTCAGTAGCCCAAAGGAAGATAGTTTTCCTTAGGTAGGTATAGCCAGTCTGACGACCGCCTGAAAAGTTCTAGAAAACGTATCTGACATTTAGATTTCATACAAAGTCTTTTAAATTTTCGAATATTATATTTATTTCCATTAGAAATTCCTCAGTAGCAGCCCGGAGTCTGGATTTGTTCCCGGTTAATGGCAGTAGGCTCGCCCCCTATTACATGGAACTTAAACATAACTGGCGAAATGTGGGTGAACGATAGGTACAGCTCTGCCTAACCCTTCTGAGATTACAGGCGTGATGTTATGTTGTATATTTATTTATTTGGTACCTACCTAAATATGTTACTTTATACCAAATATAAGTCATATTTGAAGATTTAATCCGAACATTGCGAAACAGAAAACGATTGAATAGATTTACGAAGATTATCTATCAGGATACGAAATTTATACAGATTTACATTATTCAACACCTCTTTAATAAATAACTAATCATAAGTTTACTCGCTTCGGAAATGAGAAGCAGGCAGACATCGCCGCGGGGTGAATCTAGTGCAGCATAAACTCAGTTGCTGGCATCTCCTACCGTGCTACGCAGGTAATTATTTAATCTTCAATCAGTCACGGAAAGCTTAAATATAGACTAAAAGGTGTAGTGCAGGAAAAACAGAAGGCTAAGGCTAAGTGTATGCTGAGACGCAGGTGACGCAGCACAGTACAGATTTTACAGGGTAGGGCAGGTGAGGCAGACATAGGCTGCGAGCGCATGCTGCGACGCAGCTGCACAAACACATTCGCGTCCTAGCTAATACAAACAATCTTTCATTGAAACAAAATTATGAAACAGTGGTAAAAACAAGTGAAGACCTGCACGCGTTACGCAGAAAACTGTACAACGAGACGCAGAGCAGGTCAGCGTTGCACGTGCCTGCGCCGCAGCGTACGCAGCTGTCAGTACGTTCATGCTGAGGATGAGAGTGTAGAGAGGCAGTTTGAATAACTTCATGCATCCTCGGCTCGCCTCGGGCGACGTCGATCATTGTTCTGTTCGCGCTGTAGACGCGCAGGTGTGCACGTTTACTTTCGCGTTGTTGACGCTCCCGTTTCGCGTCCCGCATCCCGCGTACTTGACGCGAAGCTTAAAGCCATAGTCCTAGCGTAGGGGCATACCAGCCTAAAACTACGCGACGTATTATGGCTCGATATGAAAGCATTGATGGCGTAAACATGGGATCTTTCCATCCAGTAATTTTGGCAGAATGCGTTGCTAGATTTAGTTTTGAGCCTGAAAAAAGCCCGTGTCGCTGCTGTTTTCTTAAAAAAAACTTGTAAAAAACTTTTTACAAAAAAAAAAAACAACCGACTTCAAAAAAACACTACAAAGTGAAAAAAAAATTAATTTCGGAAGTCGGTGTCTTTAGTTTTGAATTTTCGTTCTTTGTCACCGACTTCCGAAATTAAAGTTATTTTTCACTTTGTAGTGTTTTTTTTGAAGTCGGTTGTTTTTTTTTTGTAAAAAGTTTGTATTTTTCACTTTTTAGTTGTGATTCCTACCCACACAAATTCGAACTATGTAAATAACAGTGACAGGAAGTTATCATATCATCCACATACTAAGTGAGAAAAAATACGTATTATTGAAGCTAACTCAAAAACTACCCAAGCAAAGTTAATAAAATTTGTACGGGACCACTTCTGAAGTATGATCTACAAACCAAAATAAGAATCATCAAAATCAATTCATAATTGACGGAGTAATCGCGTAACAAATATACAAAAAAAAAAAAAAACATACTGTCGAATTGAGAACCTCCTCCTTTTGGAAGTCGGTTAAAAATACCGTTATTTGAATAAAGAAACTAGTTTGCAAACACATCATTCTGCTTATTTCAGTAAACAAGAAAGCACATTATGCCACAACTCCCGTTTTTCTGCCTTTTCCGTGCAATTTACCCCAATAATCTAAACCATTATTATTTTCGGTTTGTTCAATGTGCGAAGCAAAAATAAAAATACTGCGCGGTGTTACTTAGTTGCCAGTAAACCCACGCAGATCGTAAACCTCAATACAATTGTGACCCGAATGCTTGAAACAATAGTGCAATAGGGAAAAGTTTTCCTTTCTATACGACTTTGTTCTTGACCTTGAATGAATGACCTGTAATAATCGAGACTTCGAGTTGAGGGTAAAAATGTAGGAGACTATTTACAACAAAGAAAGAAAAATAAGATTTGTCACAGAAACACGTGCTTATAAGAAGAGAACAATAAAATAAAAAAATAGATTTAAAGGTAATCACGAGCACAAAACAGAAATATGCGGCAGCTGCTGGCACGTCATGACTGTGACAAGAAGGCTTCCACTCAGCATGGTGCTGTACTATAGGGACCCACAGCACAGCGCTGATTTTCAGTGGTCACCCGAAAAAGTCGTACGGAAACCAAGTTAGGTTTAATAAATTAAATATAAATAGACAAAAATAAAATAATGTAAATACTATTTAGAATATAATGCTACTTTACTACTTTGTAGATCTTTGACAGTCGTTACGGGTAGTTAGAAGCCCAAAAAGTCTGACAACCAGTCTTACCAAGGGGTATCGTGTTACCTAGTAACTAGGTTGTGGAGGTCAGATAGGCAGTCGCTCCATGTAAAATACTGGTATTCAGCTGCATCCGGTTAGACTGGAAGCCGACCCTAACATAGTTGGGAAAAGACTAGGCAGATGATGCTACTTTACAACCTATTATATGAATAAATATGATTAAATAACATAGGAAATTATCCGCGGGCATCACCGTGAGTGCATAAAAAAAATTACGCAATTTTCTTCTTTTTTTAACCAACTTCCAAAAAGGAGGAGGTTATATATTCGTATTTCCGCCGATTTCTCCGTCATTTGTGAACCGATTTTGAAAATTCTTTCCGAAATTAAAGTAATTTTTCACTTTGTAGTGTTTTTTTATGGAAATCAGTTGTTTTTTTTTTTGTGAAAAGTTTTTACTGACGCATCCGTCGCATCGATGTCGCCGCCTCGAGCCGCTGGGATGTTACTAGACACTTTCATTTTTATTATGATTGTTATTGCATTTATATCTTTAACTGATATGGTTTACAAAAATGTGAGTATTCTATCAGTTTATGTATCTATTCGGAGGACCTCCGATAAATTGGGACTAGATAGGAAGACAATTATGTCATTCTATCAGCGATAACGACGATAGAAAATACAAATAGGATTGGCATAAGCTACCGAAAAGCATTTTTCACTCCTCTTGCTCTAAAAGTCCGTCATTGTACCAGAGCGGGGAAAAAATAGCAAATCTTGCTCTAGGGAAAAAAGTAATTTTTGTCTGTAACCAACGAGCCTACAAAAACGAAAAAGTCTTTATGCTTAGCTTTTTACTACCGCATACCGCGATAAAAATTCAGATTGCACAAGTTGTATATTTTTTAAATAAATTAAATATTTAATATTGTATTGGATTATTTTATTTTCTCGCAATAGTAGTGAAAAGTAGAGTGCAACACACGGCGCTAAAACCCATTATAACTCGATTTCTATTCTACCTCGATAGAATGGGTTATTTTAGCCCCTCGTGTAATAATCTACTATTGTTGAAAGCCGTTGTAGCAATAAGAAAAGCTTTGAAAACGATTGTCACTTGTCTAAGCCCTTAAAAACCTTATTCACTAGCATAACAAACAAAACAAACCCAAAAAGTAACAAGAACACTTTTTAAGAGGCAAATAAATAAAAGAAATCGTACTCAGATATAAACAAATAACCCTGTGGGAACACATTTACCCACATTAGCCAATTAACATCAATAACTTGGCGAAAAGGGGTGAAAGTCGGGGAAGCTCGTTATAGGCCAAGGTCGACCTATATCATACGAACAATCGGACGTCCGGCCGACCAGCTCCCGTATACGACCGGACCTGACATTTGCGGTTGGCTTTACCTCGTATAACTCCATGATATTGCTGTAATTCCGGAAATCGGATCGGCTGTATCGGTCCTGAATTCCTGTAGTTCGGTTGAAGGTGAAATAATTAGGTCGTTTGTTTTAATTGCTTGGCTTAGTATCCCCTTTTTGGGAGAGGTTCAAGTTCAGTTATTATTCTCTGCAAAAAGTTAAGCTAGTAATAAACAAATATTTTTCATTATCTACTCTTTTTCTTCCTATTTTGAGTGTAGACCCAAGGGAGATATCGTATTTTTAAACAGTTCTCTTACAATCTTCTGTTGGCACGAGCTATACGACGTCATGCCATGGTACATTTTAGGAAAATTCATTGTACATATATCAAACTAACACACTAGTGTCCGCGCCACCATCACTGTCCTGTTGACGCGGCGCTAGTGTCTTTGGCATTGCATTAAAAAAAATGTAGTTCCACAATTTTCCGCCGGATTTCACTGGTGCCGCGAACTCTACGTAAATTTTCTGTGCGATAGCCATTTCATGCAACTGTCAAAAATTTACATTTGTGATTTGAATATACGCAGGGAGTCAATTTGCTATACAATAATAATATCTCAACTTTACAATGATAAGCCAGTCTCGTAAACCATCAACCTAAGTTCATTTAAACGGTCCCGGAAACGATCAATTGCAATAGTCAATTTGATACACATTGATGCGCAATTTCATTGTCTATCAAATGTAATTGAAGCGATTGACAATATTACTACAATTGATTGCAATTGATGGTTTCGGGGACCCCTTCCTTGAAATTTTAAAACATTTTTCCTCGTCTTACGTAAACTTGCAGCAAAGCAAAGTTTCAATTCCTTACTAAGACTTCAACTTCTGCACCACATTTTCCGTTGGCCAGATTAACTCAAGCGTACACGACAACCGTAAGGCGATGGTCGACAGAATCAATTGCCGCGGTAAATAATGCTCAATGGCCGTTCAGGTGTGTTGGCATTCGGTATTTCCCAGTGTTCGCCATTTTCTCGGCAATTAAATATGAAAGCTATCAATTTTGGCGACATTTGACGTGTTATGAGTTTCCCGTTATGGCGTAAGGCTTTTGTAGTAATATTAAAGGGCTTAATTTATACTTGTACTTGTATATTTGGGACATAAAAGGCTTCATATAGGACCTTTTTAGAAGAATTTGTATGGGCCTTTTTTGTAACGTTTCATGTAAAATGAGTTCTGAGATTTTTCTATTTATAGAAACAATTAATCTACTTAGTTACTAATTATTAATTTAATTTAGTACCTAGTAAAAACATCGTGGGGAAACCGGCATGCCTGAGAGATATTTCTCGATGGAATGTGAAGTCAAGTCAGAGGACCAAGGGCAGCTTTAAAACTCTGACACCAGGTTAGTCACTAACCACACGAGAAGAAGAAGAGAAGAAATTGGTTGTAAGTAAGTGCAATGCATTAATATTTTCTTTTATAAAAATAAGTTCGGACGTTGTTTATCTACGTTGTTTGTTGTTGAGACTTAACACGAAGATTTATGAAATAGTAATTATTGTAATCTAGCCACACACGTAACGATTTGCTTGCGCAAGCCTAAATTTGCGCAAGCAAATCGTTACGTGTGTTGGAAGAAATTTGCGCAAACAAAGAAAGAAAAATCATTTATTTGGACACAGTTCGTGAAACACAAAATATAGATAACAAAATGAAATTATAACACCCCTCTTTTTGCGTCGGGGGTTAATAATGTTTTAACAATAATTGTGTGAGCCTCAAGGCTGCGCCAAAAAGGTTCATTTCAGCATTAATGCCAGACAGATGCTGTCTGACGCTGGTTTTCTAATGAACTATAAAAGGACAAGTGACGGGGAGTACAGTTTCAACATACCTAATTCATAATTTGTATACTTAAAAACTAAATAAATAAGCACGTAATCAACAAGGCTTGTGTGATTTTCAATTTTCCATGCGCAAATTTGCTTGAGCGAGTGTGGGGCATGCGTTCAAGTTTCAGTAGAATTTTTTAATCAACAATGAAAGTACTAACAACACACCTGGACGGTCACTAAACAGAAATAATATCGTTACAAGTATACTTGAGCTGTGTGTGGTCAACACAAATCAAATTCAACAAAAGCAAACTTGCGCAAGTAAATCGTTACGTGTGTGGCGATTACGCCAACATTTTATACAAATTAAAGAAAATAGTATATTGTTATACGAGAGGCTAAAATAACCCATTCTATCGAGGTAGTTTTACTCCCGAGCTTTAGCGGGGGAGTAAATAGAAACCGAGTTATAATGGGTTTTAGCGCCGTGTGTTACATTCTACTTTTCATTACGATTGCGAGGAAATAAGATAATCCAATACAATATTAAATAGTAATTTTATTTAAAAAAATATACAATTTGTTCAATATAAATTTTGAAGAAAACTTTTTATCCCGGTATGCGGTAGAAAAGCTAGTTTTACTTACATAAGAATAAAGACTTTTTCATTTTTGTAGGCTAGTTGGTTACAGACAAAAATTAAAATAAAAAAAATCCATTTTATATTTTTATCTATCTATTTTTTCCCCGCTCGGTTACGCTACAATGACGGACTTTTTGAGCAAGAGGAGTGAAATAGTAGTTTATGAAACTGTTGTATAATGAGGGGTTTTAAAACATGAGTGTGTGTTTAAAAACCGAGCCGTGGGCGAGGTTTTTAATAGTATCACACGAATGTTTTAATACCTAGTTATGTGCAGTTTCATACACTACTTTATCTACCCTCAAACATTGGGATTGAAACAAATACTAAATAAAAAATCAAAGTTAAAGATTAAGAATAAATTTAAAAATCCCACGAAATTCAGTAAGTACTACAAAACAAATGAATGTCGCCTGCACCAGCACATCACCGCACATGCGCTACAGCGGGTGCTGCAGTCCCCCGCCAAAAGTTGATGGAAACTCTTTGGTGATATTAACTTCTTGGATTAGCGCTGTATCGTAATAGAAAAAAAAATGTTTTATAGTATTATTTTGTTAGAGAAAAAGTGTTATAATATGATTCTATTTTTAAATTTCGGTATTCTGTTTATAAAGTATGTCAATATAAACTCATTTTGAAGTTAATAATTCGAATATTACGCTATGAGAGTAGATAAAAGTATTTATTGTGACTCAGCACAGGAAGGTTACAAACTAAACAAAACACACAATTTAATTAATTAAATTCTTTATTTCGAGTAACAATGAGACTCATACAATGTTAGTAACAATAAAATAAACTTACAACTATGTTAGTGATACAAATACAACAAAAATTATCTACAAAAACACACTCAACAAATTAGTCACTGCTTCAGTATTCCAGCTGAGATACTGAAGCAACGACTTACAACACAGCAGTCCAGCCTGTCAGCAATAACTCTCAGGATGCTGTTAGAACTGCCTCGCACCCTGCGCACCAAGGACGCACATCTTTTACGCATTAATGCATTAATGATAAAAGTAAAAACACTAAGCAATACTACTTTCCCTTTCAACGCTTTTAGTGTAAACATACAGAACTGATTAATAACTGTGGCGAAGACATAATCCAAAGTGCAAACACTTGCTACGATACCAATAAAGTAGGGTGGCCATATACAGTTGAATATATTGGGACAACGAAATCGATAGGAAGTTGAAAAAACGTAACAAAAACATTTTTTTGTGTTCTCAATCTTTAATTGGCGATTTTAATTGGTGCTTTGGTTCACAAGAAATGACCTGGATTCCTGATTTATTATTTTATGTAAAGATTGCAAATGGTAGGTAGCGGATTATCGAGTTATTTTTGGAAATTTTCGACTGACACGTGTTTTTCTTAAGGAAAAACTTGGGTCAATTAAGGATGCTTGAGTGGGTTACGTTTGATCAATTTTTTTATACTTATGGTACTTGATTTATTAGAACTGATATTGGCCTTAAAAAAACACTTGTATGAATACAACAATGTTAATGAGAAAAGTTAAAAAAACCAATAATGTAAGCTAGATAATTAAAGTAAAAGCTTTATTACGCCCCATATTTTAATTAAATTAGTTTCATTGTTTTCCACGAACAAAGTTTTATGAAAGAGTTCCCTTCATCACGATTTTTTGCTTCTAATTCTTCAAATTAATTCCGGATTTGAATACTGCAACTTTTCTTGGTTTTTTCCCGTTCTTGATGAAAGTGATTACTTTGTGGATTTAATAAAGGGTAGCTTGCAAAAGTTGAAGTAAGCAGAAACTGCAAATATTGAGTGAACTAGTTTCTGAATTGATTTTATGACAGCTATAATATTTTATGCCATGCGATCTGCGCTTTATGATGTAGGTAAAATAAATAAACGTTTATTGGTCTTGCGAAGTTGTGACTTGTAGATATTGGCTTAACACGATTTATGTGATATGTTTGCGGACGAAGGGAAGATGCCGTTGTAAGAATTTTCTTACGTTAGTTATGTACGTTTTTTTTTTTTTTTGGTTGGGAATTTATCAAATAGCTTCTCCCGCTCTGGGCGGAGCGGGAGGGCGTGTCAGACTCTTACTGACTAAAACCCATCCGTGTTCCTTCGGTTGTCCTGTTGCCGGGGGCCACGATGTCCTTATTGGTTTTCTTCGAATCCCGGCAGGCATTGGCCCTAGCGGACCCCGTCAATTCTGCTGACATCTCTTTGAGGCGCGCGTGGAACACAACGCGCCATCGATCCGGGCTTGGTCCTTATCGGACGGTGAGCTACCTATTGCTCACCGTCCGCAAGCCCGTGCCTATGGTGGCCGGAAATCGGCTCGCGATTCCTAAGGTCATATACATTTGTATATGACATTTTAACTAACGTAAGTGATCCCTTGTCAATTTTGTTAAAGAACAAATTATAATTTGGGAGATAACAATGCATAAGTATGTACTATATAGTACAACCGTGAGATGTACAATTACTCTTGACTCCCGTTTTCTCTCAAAACAAATAATTCAGTTACAAACAAAATAAAAGACTTAACAAGTTCAAAGTACTTCCTCGCAACACTTCTCAAGGACCGTGTTTCAAACTCAAACTCAAACTCAAAGCATTTATTTCAATTAAACCATTTACAGGCACTTTTGAATTGTCAAGGAATCGGTCAGTCAGAAATAGGTATGAAGCTAGTTGCCCATTCCAAAGCGTAGTAGGTACCTATGGAGAAGAACGGGCAAGAAACTCCACGGACACTCTTTTAAATAAAAAATTGTTACAAAATATTGGTTACATCATTCATGTTGAAATTATACATGTGAGAACAATGTAGAAAGACGTGCACGTTAGAAGCGTCCGTAATAAAAAGATAAAACAAAGAACAATTCAAAAAATTAAAATAAAAATAAGCCCTGGCAGCTAAGAGATGACCAGTCCCAACTGACGGCGCCCGTTCACGAACATGACGCATGGATTAGCACCATTCAGCTCAACCATTTTGAAGGGAGCTAAATGATCCAACACACGCGCCACCATCAGCGAAACATTTGAGTGAGCATGACATACTCACAGCCGCCAGGGCAGATTCAAGTCAATGCAAGACATATTACCCGGTAAATGGTAACTCTTTAGTACATAGTACTCACACCTGTGCTATGCAATTATATAATACAATGGAGATTGAGTTTATACAATGCAAAGATAGTCTTACAATCTTCAGCAGCTCCAACAGTATTTGCAAATGTTAATCAATTAGTTGTGGAGCAGGACCAGCATTGAGCCAAGCATTTTTATCAGCGATGTAATCCCCCAACGTATAATATGCCTGCCTGCATAGTGTGCGTTTTATACAAGATTTGAATTTCGTCTCATTCAGTTGAAGTATGTGGGGAGGAATTTTATTGTAACATTTTAAACAGTATCCCATAAAAGATGAATCTACTTTAGCCAGTCTGAAACCTGGTTGAACTAATAGGTCCCTATTTCTGGTACTATAATTATGTCTATCACCTCTTTTGCTAAAAAGATGTAAATTCTTTCTTACGTACATGATGTTTTCATAGATATATTGACAAGGTACCGTCATGATGTTAATATCCTTAAACAGTTTCCTTAGAGAATCGCGCCTGCGGAGATAATATATGGCTCTGATCGCTCTTTTCTGCAGAATAAAAATAGACTCGATGTCTGCAGCCCGTCCCCACAGTAAAATACCGTAAGACATGATACTATGAAAGTAGCTAAAATAGACTAGCCTCGCGGTATCTACATCAGTAAACTGACGGATTTTTCTGACAGCATATGCTGCTGAACTTAGTCGTCCTGCAAGAGATGTTAAATGAGGACCCCATTGCAGCCTTGAGTCGAGCGTGATCCCTAGGAAAACAGTTTTGTCGACAAATTCTAGTTTCTCTTGATTCAATACTATCTCACAATCACTACTTTTGACATTTGGTAAAGAAAATTTTATGCACTTAGTTTTTTTTCCATTTAATACTAAATTATTAGCAGTGAACCAATTTTGGACCTGCAGTAGGGCGTTATTTACGTCGTTAAAATTTGTAGCACGTCTATCTACCTTTCTTCGTCCTTGAACTCAAAGGATCCTGAAACCAGCCTTGGCCTTATAAAGCCCACGAAGGTCACCAACATTAAACACCGTTCCTTCGCCATAACATGTCAGCTGAGCATAAAGCGCACTTATGAGCACGCTAACTGTCGTCTGGCCCCTTGACCGATACTCCGCATGTCGGGCGTTTCTTGCGAGTTCAATTTTGTGGTGTAAGGGAGTTGATGGAGCGGTTTAGTGGCGTGAATTGCGGAATTTCCGTGCAATAAAGTATGACAAGTTTATGAGAGCATACATGACATCATGTCTGTCTAGGGTTTCGTTCCTCAAAAGGAAAAAAACGGAACCCTTATAGGATCAGTCGTGTGTCTGGCTGGCTGGCTGGCTGTGTGTCAGTCACAGCAAATTTGCTCCGAATCTACTAGAGCATTTTAGTTGAAATTTGGTACACATATGAATTTCTGTAACCCAAACACGGATGTGTACGTAAATTAATTAATTTTGAATATGGGGATCACTTTTGGGGGCTAAATAAGGAAATTAAAAGTATTGCAAACTGCACCGTGTGACATATCAAATCAAAGGGTTTTGCGCGATGATCTCAAATTTTTATAATTTTAAAATAAATGCATTTAAAGATATTTAAGAAGATGAAAATTGACCATAAAATTTTTGGCTCAGTAGTTTCGGAGTTAAGGCCTCCCCCTTATCTCCGAAACTACTGAGCCTAAAATTATGAAAAAAATACAGAGAATGGTTCTTCACTCATAGATTTCAGGAAAATCTATTACAAGTATATGGTCTTAAAATAACATGGTAAATCTCTCAATATTGTGCGTACAAACTTAGATTTGCAGTTGGAATGTATGGGAGAACATGTTTTTCAACTTCAATGTTAAGTTTGTTTTCGGGATAAATTCATCCCAACTACGGAAACTTTCATTGTGAGTAGTCCGACACGCACTTGGCTGGTTTTTTAATTATTGTGTTGGTAGACAGACACTACAAATGCCATGCACTACGATTATTTGATACTTATGATCATTATGTTTCGTCCAATATCTAATGACAAGAACCGTAACATATCCTCTTTAGAAAATCATGCCATACCAGACAATTCTTTGTGATGGATGGAAATAAGTAAGTTAAGTTCCCTTTCACAGCCCTTTACAGATTCTTAAGTAAGTCAAGGCACTAGATAAACCAAACTAGACGAAATTATGAAGTGACAAAATCCTGGCTGGACTTCTATTGACTGGAATTGCAGGACAATGCAAAGAAGAGGTAAACGCTGATACGGAATTTTTCATCCCGCTGACCGCTTATATCTTAAACACACAATCATTACGGCGCAACTTTTTGCGTACTGTCGCCGCGTACGGTAATTCAGTTATACCTGTGACTTCATTGATTGAAGCCTCCTCGCGTTTAGCGGTCACTGGGGAGTGACTGTTCATACCGGCCTCCTTGTGATAATTGATTACCGTCGATTGAACTGAACCGAATTAAACTGTAAATAAATAATTACTTGATTATAGGCACTTAAGTGTTAATGTGTATGGATGGACTGAACATTGAGGGGAGAATGGACACTTTATTGTTACTCAGATGAAACAATAATTGTTGATAAGATTTATGTTGGCTTTTATTGAATAACCGTCGTTGTCTTCACATGTTATTTTTTAAATAATTTCTAATTGTTATAGCAGTTGGAGACAGAAAATGACGAGTATTCAAAGTTAGGCTCTATTTTTGTTCCAGCAAAATAATGGGCTGATAAAAAAAGAGAATAAACCGGAGGGGAACGAGAAATAAAAATGTTTTTCAGCCTCCGAAACCACTAGTACAAAGTAGTGTGCTGTATAGTGGTTCTCTCATACAGGATAACACGTATGTGGCTTAGAATCGCGCCTTGCCAAGGACCTTTGACAAAGTAATGACGGAGCGCAGACAAAGGGCCCAGGCCCTCCCCCCACCCTTCAAGGTACTTGTCTCTCCCCCTCTGGAGGGTGGCACGGCCTAGGGGCAAGGGGATCTATGGCTTGAGAGGATAAAGCCCTGTTTGAAGTACGATTCTTGGAAGGATTTTTGTATTTTTGGTTCAAGTGCTTCTTTGTTCAATGTTATTAACTAACTGTTGAGGTTCGGTTTTTGTTCAGTGGAAGAGATATTTTTCTATTTTGTTTGAATGATTCTAAAGACTTCTCAGAATTTTCCGGTCGTTATAAATTGTCTATTCAAGAAAATGCCCTATACAAGAAAGCTTACTCTTCAAACGGGAAAGTTTTGTAGTTCAGGGGGCCTACCACCAGCTCAAACGCAGTATTATTTTAATATTACTTCAGTGGGAGAAAGAGATTGAGCTATACGTCCTGTGGAGCTTCATCTCTTTCCCACACTGAAGTAATATTAAAATAATACTTCTTTATGAGCTTGTGGTAGGCCCCCAGAAGTGTTTCCCAGTATACAGCATGATGAGTTTTTTTAGGATTTAAATTCACAAGAGACCGAGCAATTATTACTCCAATATTCCTAGAAAAAGCTAGATAAAAACAAATATCACAGCACAGTATAACAATCGGAAAAATATCCAAAAAAAAACAGTAGCACTCCGGGAGTGCCGACAGAAGTGAAAACTTGAACAAGAAAATCGCCTTGGTGGAAAAAAATACTTGTATAGAACATTGGTCTGTAATCTTATCTAAATAAAGAGCACAATCGCGTTTACAAAAAAAAAAAACTTCCAAAACCTTTAAAGTAAAAATACTTGCATAGAACATTGATCCGTAACAAAATATAAATAAAAAGCACAATCGCTTTTACAAAAATGAGGTGACGGTAATGGTCTCGCGAGTTCAATTGTTTTTTCCCGTCTCGAAAAGGCCCAACGCGCCTAAAGAAGTTTTCACTCAAAAAAAATGTCCCAAAAGCACCAACAATCACAGTCACCCTACAAATGCAAGTGCCACCCGCCATTACAGATCGCACGTTTTGATTCGCCGTGTTCTCGACGTGACGAGACTGGCTCAAGTGAGGCCTGCGGCGTGGTAACCCTACTGCAGGTTACCTATGATGTTTATGTGAATAATGTAGCGGTTAGGTAACCCACTGCTCACTGGATTGTGAGATTATGAAATCTGTTATGTATTGAAGGAAAATTGCAGTGAGGTAGGGTTTTGTATATCATATGGTAGTGTTGGTTTTAGCGTTTGACCTTTGGTATTTATTTTGGAGATGTAGAACATCTCTACAGGGTGGCAGCCGTGGCAGTCCCATCGACGTGAAAACTTTTACCATGGATTCAGTACATGGTTATGAATCCCCATGCGCTGAAATTTTTCGTCGGTTAATTTAAAAAAATCTGCTGTTTCACAGAACAGAGCAATACCTACGCAGTCAAAATGTATGGAACAGCAGTTTTTTTTTAATAACCGACGAAAAATTTCAACGCAGCCGCTCATAAAATTTACCGGATACCGTGGCCCCTGGCAACATACAGGCAACCGAAGGAACATGGGTGGGTTTTAGTCAGTAAGAGCGGGAAAAGTTATTTGATAATTTCCCACCAAAAAAAAAGGGGGGGTTCATATAACCATGTACTGAATCCATGGTAACCGTTTTCGCGTCGATGTCCCTGCCACCCTGTATACATATGCGGGAATAAGACTTTTCAACTTTTGTTGTGTCTTGAGTTAAAACCTCAGTCTGTATGTACCCAAAACGATGTTAATTATTGTGTTTTGTAGAGCAATTCAATTTATGAAGGGGTTAGAGGTTTTTTTCCTTTTGAGTTTTGCTACAAATTCTGATTTTGCACATTTTGTCTTGCTTTGCAGGTCTCTGCAATACTGGCAGGAGCTGTCCGTCTAAAGGTGGTTTTACACCGGCCAGGCGAGGCGTGGATGGGATGGGCGAGAATTGTATGGCAAAATTTCTATCCACGCCCTGCCCGTCTTTGGTGTAAAAGGTCTAGATGCGCGAGGATGCGCGAGGATGTGCGAGGCAACTGCAAGTGTCAACTTAGTATTGAATTTCTAGAAGTATTCAATGTGCATAGCCTTTTCTCAACTATTTTGGGGTCGGCTTCCAGTCTAACCAGATGCAGCTGAACATCAGTATTTTACATGGAGCGACTGCCAATCTGACCTCCATAACCTAGTTACTGGGTAAGACGGTAAGACTTCTTGGTAAGACTGGTTGTCAGACTTTTTGGGCTTCTGACTATCCGTTACGACTGTCAAAGTTCTAAGAATGACAGCCAGAACCAACGGCTTAACGTGCTTTCCGAGGCACGGAGGAGTCTTATTATGTAATGGGTGGTCACCCATCCACGATTGACTGCGGCAAGCGTAACTTAACCTCCAATTGACCCGTGCGGTTGTTATTATTTAGCTATAATTATTATCCAATCCTATATTACTATACTTATTTGTATCTAGATTTCTATTCAAGTTCTCGAAATCGGCTCTAACGGTTTCGATGAAAGTTGCAATATAGGGGTTTACGGGGGCGAAAAATCGATCTAGCTAGGTCTCATATCTGGGAAAATTCGTTTTCTCCGTATTTTCACCCGAGCAGAGCTCGGTCGCCCAAAGTTTAGTACAAGATACTGAATAATGATATGACATTATTGACATTAGAATAATGATCATGGCAGCATGGAATTAGTAAGTACCTACTATCAAGGCAACATGGAATTAGTAGGTACTATCCTATACTATTAAATGAACATTCTCTATTTTCACCAGAGCAGAGCTCGGTCGCCCAGGTATTGAGAATAAATTGTTAAAGCTCACCAAAGAATCTCACTTACGCAGTCTTAATATAAAATTATGACCAAGTATAAATACGACATAAATTGTGAATTATTTCTATCATCTCACCTCCGCTTTACAAACATGTGGTAAATAGATTCGCTTTGCAATCAAAATGAATGGCCCCACTAGTTTGAATTATTAGAAAATGCCGCTGGGTTTTGAAAATTTAGTATTACTTCTGTTTTACGGTCGGGAGGTAATAATAAATGGATGCGGATAAAGAAAATTAATGAACTTTAAGTTAGGAATTGCAATATAGCAAGAATATTGGGTTTCACTGACTTTAATTTAGTTATTTTTGCTTGCGTTCCTTAAATTTGGATCAACTCTTCTAGAGTTTTACTCAAAACATTTATTTCAATTAACAGGCACTTTTGTATTATCACTGGATTTGGTCAGTCTGAAACATGAACTTATTTATTTACCCATTCCAAAGCGCAGTAAGTTCCTGTGGAGACGAAGAATTGGCAGAAAACTTCATAGACACTCTTTTTAACCGACTTCAAAAAAAGGAGGAGGTTCTCAATTCGTCGGGATATTTTATTTTTTTATGTATGTTCCCCGATGACTCGAAGACGGCTGGACCGATTTGAAAAATTCTTTTTTGTTTGAAAGGGTATACTGCAATGTCAAGTTGGTCCCATTGTCATTTGGTCACGGTCTGATGATGGGATCTTGGAGAAATCGAGGAAATTCTTCAAATATTATAGGCACATCTATAGCGATTTGGGTATTTTTGATGAGCAGAACAGTTGACATAAGGCTATTGTAACTTAGATAAATTACAACCACTAAAAAGTGAAAAATAAAACTTTTTACAAAAAACACATCCGACTTCCAAATTACAAAGTGAATAAAAACTAAAATACTGATCCAAAGACACCGACTTCCGAAATTAAAGTTATTTTTCACTTTGTAGTTTGGAAGTCAGTTGTATTTTTTGTAAAAAAGTTTTATATATCAAAATATTGGTAACATCTTCCATGTTGAAATTATACATGTCAAAAATACGTCACTGATTCGACTAATCGCGGAGCGCCAGCGTCACCTAGCGGCGCTCGACAGAGTCTACAAAATAACGCTCGGACCGGCCGGAGCTAAGCAGTTAGTCGGTGGCGGTCAAGCAGTGAACAAGTTTAGAAACTGTCGCGCATTCCGAATAGCTGTGTCGTGTACCTACAGTGTGTGAAATGCTAGTGTGATTAATTTGATAATAAATTATAATTTGATCTGAACTGTTTACGGTTTTTCTATTGCGCAATAACCAACTGACAAAATATGACTGATGATAACGAGAGAGACGTAAACCTATCCGTCATACATATTGTGAGAACGATGTCAAAAGACGAGCACGTTAAAAGTGTCCAGAGCAGAAAGTAGAGTAGAGTAGCCGTGACAGCTAAGAGATGACCAGTCCCTTACTCCCTACTGATGGCGTCGGTTCACGAACATGACGAATGGATCAGCATCATTCAGCTCAACCATTTTGAAGGGAACCGAATGACCCACCACCAGCAAGACATTGGAGTGAGCATGACATACTCTCAACTACTCATCATCATCATCATCATCATCAGCCTATAAATGTTCCCACTGCTGGGACACAGGCCTCCTCTCTGTGAGAGGGAGTGGGCCGTAATCCACCACGCGGGCCCAGTGCGGGTTGGTAGATGTCACATGTCTTTGAATTTTCGGTTCTAGGACATACCGGTTTCCTCACGATGTTTTCCTTCACCGTTTTGAGAGCAATGGTGATGAAATAATTTACACAAAGTAAAGCGCCTGTCTGGGTTCGAACCTACGACCTGCAACTCGTAACTCGTACTCTCAACTACTAGTTATAAGTTATTACTTACTTATTTAAGTTACTTCAAATAAATTAAATAAGAGCAAAAAAAAAAAAGTTTGATAATAAAAAACGTCATTTTATTCAATTCCCGAATAAAATCCCTCAGGGACCTCGACGTGAATGTCACATTGGTTAAAAATGTACCCCCAATAGATTGAGCGGATTCTTGCTCCCAAGAAACTAACTAAACTAACGTAAAAGAAATATGAAATAAAAACAACGAGATGATATCAATTTATCTATACACCATGACATTTTAGTTGTCTTTGGATACATGATGTGGGCTGCTTTTGTAAGGCGACTAAAATGTCACGGTGTATATATAAAAAAAGCGGCCAAGTGCGAGTCGGACTCGCCCATGAAGGGTTCCGTAGCAGCAAGTAACATTGAATGAAAGGTAAATTGCGGTTTACGATTTATAACGTATTAAAAAAAAAACAATAGGCTCGCCCCCTATTACATGGGACTTAAACATAACTGGCGAAATGTGGGTGTACCTACTACAGGTACACCTCTGCCCAACCCTTCGGGGAAATAAGGCGTGATGTTATGTTATGATGATAATAAAAAAAAACTACTTGCTAGATCTCGTTCAAACCAATTTTCGTACATCATATATTTTTTTTAGTTTTATCATTCTCTTATTTTAGAAGTTACAGGGGGGACACACACATTTTATCACTTTGGAAGTGTCTCTCGCGCAAACTATTCAGTTTAGAAAAAAATGAAATTAGAAACGTCAATGCCATTTTTAAAGACCTATCCATATACCCCACACGTATGGGTTTGAAGAAAAAAAATTTTTGAGTTTCAGTTCTAAGTATGGGGAACCCCAAAATTGGTAAGCACATCACTTGAGAACTGCTGAACTGATTTGGCAATTTTTTTATATATTTTTTTTGTTCTTTTTAGTCCGAATTAAGTTTTTATGGAAATAAAAAATTAGAAAAGTTTCCCGGAAAATTTTCAAATTCGGTGAAAACTAACATCCTATTTCTATGGGATTTCTGTATGAACTTAAACGTTTGGACAGACCAACGTCTTAAGAACCGGCTGGTTGCCGCCCGAGCCGAACTCGTTGGTGGCGTGGCTAATAATTATGCATGATATTTAGTAAAGTAATTTATTTATTTAGTATGTATTTATCTAGTTTTTATTCATTTATTTACGTATTTATTTAGTGAAATGCACGATGACTTATAACGAAAACGAGCGCGAAAATTTCATGAACAGACCTTTGGGCGTTTAGATATTATGGAAAAACTACTTAATGTATCTACTCAAAATAAAATTATTTGATCTTTTGAATAAATTATCTACACCAAAATGGTTTTTTTTTTCAATTTTCATTCTCCATAAGTTATTTGTTTACGCCCAAAGATGAGTTACTATTTGTGTTAGAAATATGGAAGTTTCGATGCTCATAACTTCCAAACCAATTTTTTTTTTCAATTTCGCTTCTATATTGGCCCAGATAATGATGAGACAAATTGATATAATTTTAAATTTTGAACGTACACCGTCAAACAGACGAGTAATCACTAAACTACGTTTGTATGGAAGAATGACCGGAATGTTAATAAAACCTTCACTAGGAAATAGTAACTGATTAGTTTACGTCCCTACCTGCCAATTAGTTTTTAATTTATTTAAACTCATTTCACAAATTAGAACCGCAGTAATTGGGTTAAGACAGTGGTTCCCAAACAGTGGCCCGCAAGAGCTATGTAAAATATGGTGCAAAATTTCAAAATTTTGTCGTTTTTAAATTATTTATTGTTAGGCGGGCGGTGCAGCGTAGTGGCAAGCGCGGGTGGTTGGTGCAAGCCGAGTTTAATTTTCTATAAAGAATGTTGTTATTTTACCTATTATTTAGTAGGTAAGTACTGATAATGCATGCTACTTTTGAATTTAATGAATATATTATGTTAAAAGTTTTGATTAAAGTTTATTTACATGGTTTATTTTTCTTAAACCTTATGGCCCCTGTACTTATTCTATTATATTTTTAAAGACAACCTTTGGATTTGGCAATATTGTCTCTTCTTTCTCCCTTAATCCATCCAAAGGTTGTCTTTAAAATATCGCTTTTAGCGATAAGAACGCCCATTGTGTCACCCCTTGAATTTATATCTGTAACATTTATGGTATACATAATAAAGAGCATTTTATCTATGTATTTATCTAACAACAAATAATTTCAATTGGTAGCTCCCAGTACTCTAATTGCGTAGCTTATTTTCGTAAACAATTTTGCCACATTTGTTTCATTTTGACAGTTCAACAACATTCATTGCGTTATTTACGTTGCTGAGCAGATTTTTTTTTCCATCTTATGAAGCAATGGATTAGCAATCTGTTTCAAATCGAAACAAATTGTGATTGTGTTGTATTACGCAATTAGGGTACAGGTCGAAAAATTTGGGAACCCCTGGCTTAAGACTAGGTTAGTGCAGATACAAGATTAGCGTCATCTTAAGGAATTTCACGCAATTAGTTGACAACCGTAACTCATTAACATTAGTCATAGAAAGTGTTGCAGCTTAACCTAATTAGATCATTTTAAAAGTGATGGTAGTTATTAATTGCTTTGTACGTACCTATTACTTTATTAACCTTTTGGGGAAAAAAGAAAAACAATTCTTTAAAAATAGATGAGATAAATAAAAAACTATTTTGAAACAAAGAAAAAACGTTTATTTGCGGTAAACATGACGCAAAGAAAGAAAAAATACACGAAAAGAACAATTTGGGGGAAAATATGCGTCACATCCACGCAAAACAGCCATCGCTCAGCATAATGCTGAGACTCTATGCGAGACAGCCCCAGCGCCGGTTTTCAGCAACATCCTTCGGATTTTCGTACTTAATAAATTAATTATTGTGGTTTGGAAAGAGCCATAACAATAGTAGATGAACGAACAAACTTTAACAATTAAAACAAGATTTAGAGGTAATAAGAATAAACTTTGCAATTTACGGCTTGAGTGCTCATAAAAAGCTTGTTTTGTGCGGATTTTGTAGTAAAATGGCTCGCACTAATTGAGCGTCTGTGAAACTTTTGCCGAGTTTGACTCCACTTTATAATATAGTTTGTATTGTAACAAAACCAAAAATATTCGTATCTTTCAAATATAATTAAAATTTCCTGGTTGGCCCATTGGCTACGCTAACACCATTCGCTGACGTAGACATAAGGTCCTGACGTGTACAGATGACAGCGCATGCAGCGCAAGATGAAAGGTGGTCTACGAGGAGACGCCGCATATACATCGAGGATCGGAACCGTCCGAGTCACCTCACCTGTGGAGATTGTATTTGCTGCGACCGACCTGAGTATACCAGACATAAAACTATCTCATTACAGGATAAGACCTCTTGACATAGGCCCCCAAGCACCGCCACTTCAACCGGTTCTGTGCTTCTTGCATCCAGCGGATTCCTACGGCCTTCACCAAGTCATTAGTCCACTTTGTGGGGGGGCTTCCAAAGCTACGTCTTACGGTACGCAGTCGCCACTCCAGAAACTTTCGGCACCATCGGCCATCTGTTCTGAGCAATGCCTCTTCTCATACAGACAAGGAACTGACATTGGTTTCTACACTGGAGCCAAAACCACGATTTTTTTTTTGAAGAGTTATGACATGTTACGGATGAAAAGATTATTGACAGTCGTTACGTGTAGTCAGAAGCCCGAAAGTCTGACAACCAGTCTTACCAACAGGTATCGTGTTACCCAGTAACTGGGTTGTGGAGGTCAGATAAACAGTCGCTCCATGTACAAAGTCAGATCAAAGTCAAAGTCAAATCATTTATTACAAATAGGCCCATGTATGACACTTTTGAACGTCAAAATTTACAAAATAATAGAATTGATTTTAGTCGCCCCTTCCAAAAGGTAGTTTTCGTATGGAGTAGAATGGGTAAGAAACTCCACCGTTACTCTTTTAAAATGTTTTACAATTGTTTGTATAGGTACATTAGTTAAATAATCATATGTGAAGACGATGCACCTAGAATATAATACATAGAATATACAATACTGGTATTCAGCTGCATCCGGTAAGACTGGAAACCGACCCCAACATAGTTGGAAAAGGCTAGGGAGAAGAGTAAGAAAAGGTTTCCAATTTATTGAAATAAGCCTTTCCTGAAACTTCCAGACAACTGATAAACATTCCTTCTTTACATAGTAACTATTAGGTAATTTATAACATAACATCAAACTCAAACTCAAACTCAAAGCATTTATTTCAAATAAACCAATTACAGGCACTTTTGAATTGTCAAGGGGTCGGTCAGTCAGAAAGATGAAGCTAGTTGCCCATTCCAAAACGTAGTAGGTACCTATGGAGAAGAACGGGCAAGAAACTCCACGGACACTCTTTTAAATCAGAATATGGTTACAAAATATTGGTTACATCATTCATGTTGAAGTTATACATGTGAGAACGATGCAGAACGTTAAAAGCGTCCGTAATAGAAAATAAAACAAATAATACAATTCAAAAATTAAATTAAAATTAATATAAGCCATGGCAGCTAAGAGATGACCAGTCCCTACTGACAGCGCCCGTTCACGAACATGACGCATGGATTAGCACCATTCAGCTCAACCATTTTGAAGGGAGCTAAATGATCCAACACACACGCCACCGTCAGCGAGACATTAGAGTGAGCATGACATACTCTCAGCCGCCAGGGCACATTCAAGTCAATGAAAGACGTACCTAGTAAATGGTAGCTTTATAGTAGGTACATAGTACTCACACGTTTTATGCAATTATACAATGCTAAAATGCATCACCCCTTGTTTCCCCGAAGGGATGGGCAGAGGTATACCTCTAGAAATTTATATATATGGGTATACCTTATAGTACATCCACATTTCGTCAGATCAGGCACTCTAAAGACAATTTCCACGCAAGCTCCGCTCCAACGCACCCCGCCACTCACACATCAGTAATAAAGTTGAATATCGCGTGCGCTCTTTAATCGTGTTCGAGCACGGAACTAAATGGCGTCGTAGGTAAGTCTCAATTCTTATTTCGTTTATAACTAATGTAATAATTGATCTAGTTCTAGAGAAAAATATCTTGTGGCTGGATAATAAACTATATTTTCTTACTGTGAATACTTATTTTAGACATAAAAGCCGAGCAATCTTGTTTTTTTTTTTATAATCATCAAAAAAAGACATGATTTTCGAATAAAAACTGAATCAAGCGAAAATGTTATAATTACGTTACTGTCTTGTACATGGAAAGATAATTATTCAATAAATCATATTACTAAAGTTCCATTTTGATTATATACAGTTCCATTGTGACTGTATCAGAATACATGAGCTAAATAATATATGAGCTAAATGGTGCTGATCCATGCGTCATGTTCGTGAACGGGCGCCGTCAATAGGGACTGGTCATCTCTTAGCTGCCACGGTTTATTTTAATTTATTTAAATTGTTTTTGTTTTATATTTTTATTATGGACGCTTTTAACGTGCACGTCTTTCTACATTGTTCTCACATGTATAATTTCAACATAGATGATGTAACCAATATTTTGTAACAATATTCGATTTAAAAAAAAGAGTGTCCGTGGAGTTTCTTGTCCATTCTTTTCCATAAGTACCTACTACGCTTTGGAATACGCAACTAGCTTCATTTTTCTGACTGACCGACCCCTTGACAATTCAAAAGTACCTGTAATTGGTTTATTTGAAATAAATGCTTTGAGTTTGATATTAATACAAATTAATATATCATATAAGGAGCCTCCTCTGTCCCAAGTCACGAAGGGCGAACCTATTGCCATCAACCGGGCACTAATCCGGACTTCGCACTGCTACTGAGAAATTCCAGGTGGTAAACGATAGGTATGGCTTTATTTCTTGAAGAAACTTTGTTCCTATCGAATCTTGTAGGCCTATAGTCACTTAATGACAGTGTGAACACACATAGTTCAAGATAATGATATTGTAAAAACGTTAGATACATGTGTTAATTTGAGGAGCACATGGCCAAGTAATAACAGCCGCACGGATCGATTCATAAGGTTAAGCTACGCTTGCCGGGGTTGGTCTAGTGGTCGCAAGCGCTACTGCTGAGCATGAGGTCCTGGGTTCGATTCCCGGGTCGGGCAAAGTGTTATTGGGTTTTTCAAATTTCTCAGTAGCAGCTCGGAGTCTGGATTTGTGCCCGGTTGATGACAATAGGCTCGCCCCCTATTACATGGGACTTAAACATAACTGGCGAAATGTGGGTGTACCTGCTACAGGGACACCTATGCCCAACCCTTCGGGGAAACAAGGCGTGATGTTATGATGTTATGTATGTAATAACGTTAGATACATGTGTTAATTTGAGGAGCACATGGCCAAGTAATAACAGCCGCACGGATCGATTCATAAGGTTAAGCTACGCTTGCCGGGGTTGGTCTGTGGATGGGTGACCATCTTTACATACCGAGACTCCTCCGTGCCTCGGAAAGCTTCGTGCTTCGTGCTCCGTGCTCGAAGTCACTTAATGACAGTGTTAGTGGTTGATATTGTAATAACGTTAGATACATGTGTTAATTTGTAGATAAGTGTTGATCGATTATTGATAGGCAATAAGTAATTCACTATCGCAGGAAGGTTATGAATTTTTAATTTAAATTAATTGCTTGGACTGCCTCGTTGGTTCAGTGGTCGCAAGCGCTACTGCTGCGCATGTGGTCCTGGGTTCGATTCCCAGGTCGGGCATGGGTTTTTCTATCTGGAATAGGGATAATGCCTAGGTAAAAAAGAGAAATTCTATTAAGTCCGTCAGTCAGATAATAAAAAAAATATTAGACACGTATTTTTTGCTTTATCATATTAATAAAAAATGACTTAGATAAAACTCTTTAAAGTTGGGGAGTGGGAATCGCTACGTCACAAGTAAGTATAAAATCTACATACTCGTGACGTCATGGCACATTTTTGGTGGAGGACTGGGCTCTGGAGACAGGCCTGGTCGTCCTAAACCGGGGTTCTGTCCCCACGTGTGTGCGGATGCGGGGTGAATCGGTGGTGGACATTTCGTTCGCCAGCCCCGCTCTGTCGCCGCGTGTCATTGACTGGCGCGTCATGGAGGGGGTGGAGACCTACTCCGATCACCGGTACATCCGGTTTGACGTCTCCACCCAGACCTCGAGCGCGCCGGTCCGACAGGCCCCGAGTGGTCCGCGATGGGCGCTGAAGCAGCTGGACCGGGAGCTTCTCCTGGAAGCCTCGATCGTGCAGGCCTGGGTGTCATCACCGGACAGGCCTGCCGACATCAATGACGAGGCGGAGTGGTTCCGGGAGGCCATGTCCAATGTGTGTGACATGGCAATGCCCCGGGTCCATCCTAGACGTGCTTCGCGCCAGGTGTACTGGTGGTCGCAAGAGCTGGAGGCTCTGCGCAGGGCGTGCATAGCTGCGCGACGCCGGTACGCCAGGCACCGCAGGCTCCGTATCCGCCCTCCGGATACGGAAGCCATCCAGGCGGAGCTGTACGAGGGGTACAGAGCGGCGAAGACCGCCCTCCAAGCGGAGATCCTGCAGGCCAGGGCACTGGCCCGAGAGGAGATGCTGGAGACTCTGAACAGAGACCCGTGGGGACGCCCATACAAGATGGTGCGGGAGAAACTCCGCCCATGGGCTCCCCCGCTGACGCAGAGTCTCCGGCCCCAGCTTGTGGGGGACGTGGTGAGCGCTCTGTTCCCTTCTAGAGGGGATCATACCCCTCCGCCCATGGCTCCGCCTACTGCGGTGCCCGATGCGGACCACACCGACGACGACGATGCTCCAGAGGTGACTGAGGTAGAAATGAGAGTGGCGGTACGCAAAATGAGTGCGAAGAATACCGCCCCAGGACCCGACGGCATACCTGGAAAAGCCTGGGTCCTGGCCATGGGGGCTCTCGGGCCTCGACTAAGGGGGCTCCTAAGCGCATGTATGGAGAGGGGCCAGTTCCCACTTTGTTGGAAGACGGGGAAACTGGTCCTCATCAAGAAGCCGGGGCGCCCAGCGGACTCTCCGTCCGCTTATCGGCCCATTGTGCTGCTCGATGAGGTGGGCAAGCTCTTTGAAAGAGTCATTGCGGACCGCCTTGTCGGGCAGCTAGTGCGAGTGGGGCCGGATCTGGCGGAGAGCCAGTTCGGCTTCCGCAGGGGGCGCTCTACGGTGGACGCCATCATGCGCGTGCGGGCCCTCACGACGGGGGATGCTGTGGCCCGGGGTGGGGTCGTCTTGGCGGTGTCTCTAGACATCGCCAATGCCTTCAACACCCTGCCCTGGAGTTGCATCAGGGAGGCACTCCGGTATCACCGGATGCCGACCTACCTCTGTCGTGTGGTCGAGGCTTATCTGATGGACAGGGCCGTCATCTACCCCGGTCACCAAGGAGAGTGGAACCGGCAAGAGATGTCGTGCGGTGTCCCACAGGGTTCGGTCCTGGGGCCGCATCTGTGGGACATCGGATACGACTGGGTGCTGCGCGCCGACCTCCCTAGCGGTGTCAGCGTCGTTTGTTACGCTGACGACACGCTAGTCCTGGCGCAGGGGAGGTCGTACCAGGCGGCGGCCGATTTAGCGACACGCGGGGTTGCGACAATCGTTGACAGGATCCGGCAGCTGGGGCTCGAGGTGGCCCTGCACAAGTCCGAGGCCATGGGTTTTCATGGTCCTCGGAATGCGCCACCGTCGGGTTCCCAGGTAATGGCGGGAGGGGTTCACATCGGTGTCGAGTCGACGATGAAGTATCTGGGACTCGTCCTCGACAGCCGGTGGAATTTCGTCGAACACTTCCGACGTTTGGCTCCCAGACTGGACCGGGCCGGGGCTGCCTTGAAGCGGCTCCTGCCCAATCTGGGAGGACCAAACGCCTCCTGCCGGAGGCTCTATGCGGGGATCGTGCGGTCCATGGCCCTTTACGGGGCACCGGTGTGGGCGCGTTCATTGAGGCTGCGGCCAGCCCGCCGGTTGAACGCGTCCCAGAGGGTCATGGCCATCCGGCTGGCCCGAGGATACCGCACGGTCTCCTGCGAGGCGGCGAGCCTCCTTGCCGGATTACCGCCATGGGATCTGGAGGCAAAGGTCCTCGCGCACATCTGGGAGTGGCGCGAGGAGGCGAAACGCCGGGGCTTAACTCCGATGCCGCAAGAAATCGTGGCACAGCGGACAGAGCTCCGGCAGGATCTCATGGCGTCATGGAGGGTGCGATTGTCGCAACCCCGCGCTGGGCACGCCACAATTGCGGCGATAAGACCCCTCTTTGAGGAGTGGCTTGAGAGACGCCACGGCGTCCTCACCTTCCGCCTGACGCAGGTCCTCACCGGACACGGCTGCTTCGGGAGGTTCCTGTTTAGGATAAGGCGGGAGGAAACACCCGGGTGTCACCATTGTGTGGATCGGCCTGAGGACACGGTGGAGCATACGGTGGAGGTCTGCCCGGCTTGGGCGGAGCAACGCCGGGTCCTCGTAGAGGCGATCGGCGGCGGTGATCTCTCGCGTCCGGCCCTGGTTCAGGCCATGGTACGGAGCGAGAGGAAATGGCAGGCCGTCACCTCCTTCTGCGAAGCGGTAATGCTCGCGAAGGAGGAGGCGGAACGCGTGAGGGAAAGGCAAATTTCGCGCCCTCACGCCCCTAACCGCCGCAGGAGGAGACGCCCGGGGCGGGAATCGCGAGCCGATTTCCGGCCACCGTAGGCGCGGGCTTGCGGACGGTGAGCAATGGGTAGCTCGCCGTCCGGTAAGGACCAAGCCCGGGTCGACGGCGCGTTGTGTTCCACGCGCGCCTCAAAGAGATGTCAGCAGAATTGACGGGGCCCGCTAGGGCCAATGCCTGCCGGGGGTTCGAAGAAAACCGATAGGGACATCGCGGCCCCCGGCAACAGGGCAACCGAAGGAACACGGGTGGGTTTTAGTCAGTAAGAGTCTGACACGCCCTCCAGCTCCACCCAGAGCGGGAGAAGTTATTTGATAATTTCCCACCCAAAAAAAAAAAAAAAAAAATGGCACATTTTAACTCAATGTATCGCCGTAATCTTTTGACTACGTAAAAAAAAAAAATACGTGTCCAATATTTTTTTCACTCCTCTTGCTCAAAAAGGCCGTCATTGTAGAGTACCAGAGCGGGGAAAAAGTTGCATTTCTTGCTCTAGGGGAAAAAGTATTTTTTTTTTAATTTTTGTCTTTTCCAACGAGCCTTGAAAAATTAAAAAGTCTTTATTCTTTTGTAGAATAATCATGAGTATGGACTCGACTTATTACTTGTTCACAAAAAAAAGAAGAACATTATATTTTTGAAAATGGAACTAAATGCGGCTATCTCTTCGGTAGAATGCGAGCATTGCGTTGCGGCTACAGAAGAAACAAAAAAGGCATTGGCGCGAAATCTTTAAAAAAAATCTCTAATTTAATGCTTAAAACAATTTTATTTAATTTTTCGATTTCTGATATTCGACATATTAATTAATCGAGTCGATCAAAATTGAAAATAAAAAAAATTGTATGGCATAATCGTTTTCGCACATCATTACAATTTAAAAAAAAAATGGTCGGCGATTTTTGAGTAGTGGTAATGAATATTACGTGTTATTGGACCTGTGTTCGTATATTACGTTAAGATCTGGGCATTTTCTAGTTGTGAATAATATTTTTAATAATATTTGTCACATTTTAAATCGTATCTACATGTGTATGTGTGATATTTGTGAAAAGTTAAAATGTAAACTCGCACGATTGGCGCGAAACTTCGACTTTGGATATCAAAAACTTAATTACCACTACTTATTTAACTTGAACAATGGATGAACTCGTCAAATAATTAAATGATGTAGTATTTACTGCCCCTGTGGTGGAGTTTGGATGTTCGAAATCCCCAATTTTTATGTTTTTAGCGTCGACCTCGACTGTCATCAAAATGGCGATAATCGCATTTACAGATTTGAATTTTATAAAGGTAAATTAATATTGTATTGGATTATTTTATTTTCTCGCAATCGTAGTGAAAAGTAGAGTGTAACACACGGCGCTAAAACCCATTATAACTCGGTTTCTATTTACTCCCTCGCTAAAACTCGGGAGTAAAACTACCTCGTTACAATGGGTTATTTTAGCCCCTTGTATAACAATCTACTATTAACAATCTACCTGACGGATAGAAAAATATTTTTTTTTCATCATCCCTATTCCTCATTAGCAGCCCCGAGTCTGGATTTGTGAACTGTTAATGATAGGCTCGCCCCCTATTACATAGGACTTAAAAAATAGCGAAATGTGGGTGAAAGCTAAAGGTGAAACTCTGTCTAACCCCTCGGGGTATACAGGTGTGATGTTCTATTGTTGTTGTTATAAGGTAATTAGGGTTGTCTTACAAGGGTCATCTAAAAAGGTATTTATAGCGAATGGAAGCAGTGAAGCGTGGGTGTTTCGGGGCTTGTCTTATAGGTAATTTACAACGTTTCAAAAGAGTTTTTAACCTTATTTGAATAATCGAGTTTAGATTTATAGACCTTGTTCTACAAGAGTCACCTAAAATAGTAGATTGTTATACAAGGGGCTAAAATATATAACTTTTTATCTAGGTATGTGGTAGTAAAAAGCTAGTTTTACACAAGAATAAAGACTTTTTCATTTTTGTGGGCTCGTTGGTTACAGATAAAAATTACTTTTTCCCCTAGAGCAAAATATGCTGCTTTTCCCCGCTCTGGTACGCTACAATGACGGATTTTTTGAGCAAGAGGAGTGAAAACATATTTTTTCTTGTAGAATCTTATAAACGATGGATGGACTGTGTGTGCTGCTTTGGACATAGAAAACTTTTGAAATTAAATCGATGGGCAACTTCATTTAACCACGTCAAAGATTTGAAAAATCGCATATCGAAAATTCTAAATTTCAAAAGTTTTCTATGTCCAAAGCGGCACCCAAAGGTCCATGAATTGAACGTCATCTTGATCGCCGTGTATGGTACAATAGCTCGTGTGAGAACCAGCCCTTCAGTTCCATTCAATTTAAAAAAAAATGTACTTTAAGTGTTTTCTCCCATACAAAAAAAAAACACAAATCTTTTTTTTCTCACGTATGGAGCTACTAATACCATCCATACGTTAATATCACATAAAGGGAGGTATTCAAATTCAAAAGTCATTTATTCAAACTAGGCTGAGAATCAGCACTTTTCGAACGTCAAAATTACATAAGACAGTCCCCCAAAATGCCCACCCTTCACCACTTCCTAGTGCCTTTCGCTGGGAAGAAGAAGTGGCGCAACAAACTCCCCAGCAGCACAGCTGTCTGTTCAAGTTAGAAAAAAATTGATTCTATACAATAGTATGCAAAATAATTTACATTACGCAACTCAAAACATTGATAAATTATTGGCCATATGTCAGCTAGCACACGCCAATATACCAACCAATATACCGCCAGTATACCAGAGTCATGACATTATTTTTTTTTGTAATTCCAGACTTTAAGTTTCTATGAGTATGGAGCTCAATTTTCAGACCACTGTGTGACGGGTAGAATCACCCCCTTGAAGGATGGAGATATAATCGTCACCCTGTATAATGTAGCTACATACATAATAAAGAGTATTCTATTCTATGCAATTTAATCGCTTCTTGTAAATGAGGCTTCTTTATTTAAGTTTTAAACACTAATATTGAACGAGTACGAATGATAAGTGGGAACTCAAACTTGGCTGGTCTCACTACAGTGCCTCCGGACCATAAACAAGCCAAATAATTGTTCCGAATGGACCGGTTACCGATGTTATCGTAAGGTTATTTAACCGTGGGTTTCGTCAGAGCAACCGTTAATAACTGGTTATGCAACGACACCTACTTATGTATGTGATAGCGTTTAAAACTGTAACTTGATGTAACGGAATAATAAGTAAGTCAGCTGTGATTTTTTTAGATTTGACTGGTGAGGCATGTGCAGACGCCAGCACATCAGGCTACTACAATCTGTCAAATTTATTTAATAGATTTTCAACTTTATCACTGAAACATAAGGTTCAAAGTTGATTGGGGAAATTTGACAGTTTTGGGTAGCTTGATGTGCTGGCGTCTGTACTACGTTTTTGAAGTGAAAACTTCTTTAGGCGCGTTGGGCATTTTTGAGATGGGAAAAAACCATTGAACTCGCGACACCGTTACCGACACCAAATTTTTGTACAATTAGCTACATTATCAGCGAGTAATATAGGCTATATTTTATCCCCGTACTTCCACGGGAACGGGAACTACGTGGGTGAAACCGCGTGACGTCCACTAGTGCTTACTAGAACTAGACCAAAACACCTATAAAACCTCTTTTATTAAAATACATAAGTACTTCTTTAGTGTGTTTTGTCAAAGCCGTATGTAGCAGTGTAGAAAATATTTAAGAAACTTTTAAGTCAGTTTCTGTTTCATACAAGGAATGCATTATTGTAATAGTTTAGCGTACCTTCGGTGAAAAAGTGTTACCAAGGAGTATCATATTACCCAGTTACTGGGTTGTGGAGGTCAGATAGGCAGTCCCTCTATGTAAAATACTGGTATTCAGTTGCATCCGGTTAGACTGGAAGCTGACCCCAACATAGTTGGGAAAAGGCTAGGCAGATTTTGAGATGAAAAAGTGTTATAATTATGTTTACATGTATTAAAAAAGAAGCTGTCTGCCAAGAAACTGCTTTGCAGTTTGGCAGAGATCTTGTAAAAAAAAATACTTCTGTGAATAAACTAAAAGTTTTAAAAAAGTGGCACTCCGGAAGTGCCGATAGAAGTGAAAACTTGAACAAGATCGCCTTGGTGGAAGAAAAATACTTGTATAGAACATTGGTCCGTAACCTTACCTAAATAAAGAGCACAATCGCATTTACAAAACCTTTAAAGTAAAAATACTTGCATAGAATATTGATCCGTAACGCAATATAAATAAAGAGCACAATCGCGTTTACAAAACCTTTAAAGTAAAAATATTTGCATAGAACATTGATCCGTAAAGTAATATAAATAAAGAGCACAATCGCGTTTACAAAAATAAAGTGTCATTACAGTGTCGCGAAATCAATGGTTTAGTCCCATCTCAAAAATGCCCAACACACATACAAGAAGTTTTCAATTTAAAAAAAAAATGGTTTTATCAGTGGAACAAACACGGGTTTAAAGCTTTTGAGCCCGAAGAGTTATAAAGTAGAGGTCTACATATAGTACACCCACACATCGCCTGTTATGTTTAGCTCCCATGTAATACGACTAATGATGACTCATCATCATCATCCTATAATGTTCCCACTGCTGGGACACATGCCTCCTCTCTGTGAGAGGGAGTGGGCCGTAATCCACCACGCGGGCCCAGTGCGGGTTGGTAGATGTCACATGTCTTCGAATTTTCGGTTCTAGGACACGCCGATTTCCTCACGATGTTTTCCTTCACCGTTTTGAGAGCAGTAGTGATGAAATAATTTACACAAAGTAAAGCGCCTGTCTGAGTTCGAACCTACGACCTACAACTCGCCACCACTGCTCCTTGATGACACTGACTAATGATGACTAATGTATTGAAAATATCACCAGGACATCTGTACCAATCCATGAGTCTGACGATGACACTGATCACTCAACACAAACAGACAAAACCAAATACGAATCACTAATCAGAGATATTAAAGGCAAATACCTAATTTAGCAGCAAGCAGTGAAAGCTGGCTAATTAGTTAGTGGTATAATTAGGTCGATGAACGTGCATAAGCTATCGATATGAGGCGGGATGAAGTGGAATGGAGTCAGGGGTCACGTTGCACATCACTGACTGCACTTTATTGTTTTTTATTGCTGTCCGAGTTAGTAAGATGCGGTATACAGGGTGGAGTGACATCGACGCGAAAACTGTTACCATGGATTCAGTTCATGATTCTGAAACCCCGTGTTGAAATTTTTCGTCAGTTTTTAGAAAAAAAATCTGCTGTTCCATACGTTTTGATCGCGTAGGTATTGTCTGTAAAAATAAGATAGTTTTTTTTTTTTAAATAACTTTCTAACTGTAAATTTCAACGCAGGGGGATTCAGAATCATGTACTGAATCCATGGTAACAGTTTTCGCGTCGATGTCCCTGCCATCCTGTATTTTATAATTGCATGGCAACCTAAGATCTTTTAACTGAAATGGCCCCGTCAATGAGCTATCTGGTTAAGCTCTCATAAATCACTAGGAATGGGAAAGTACAGACAGTTTGGGGCTTCATGTTTATATGAAATAACTAACAGCCCGCTGTTCTGAAATCACATACAAATTTGAATTTTCGAAGCAACTTCTCTACCAGTATATAATAGTGACCTAATTGATGATGTTAGTCAGAAAGGTCAGGTGCGTAGTACTCACAACCGGCGTGTCTGTATGACCAGATGTATGAAAGTAAATGAAGCAAAAAGAGTATGAATGTAAGGATCGTAGCAGGAGGCATTCTATAGTTTCTGCCTACCCCCATAGGAAGAAGGCATGAATCTCTCGCAATAATTGTTTGAAAGTAGAATGACGGATACACGCATTTAAAACATTGTGAGACTTGTATAACATAACACACGCAACAATAAATAAAGTGATTAAATAAAATTACCCATCACATGCGGTTTCAACAGCAAGTTAACTGATGATAATGATGATGAATTTAATTTAAACCCTCTTCCTATTGACCAACGAATAATTTGCGGACATTAGTGGTATTGGTACAAGAATATATATCTCACAGAGACCAAGCTTGCATTAGATCTACTATGATATGGTGAGATCACCGCACGTAAGTGGATAGTTGTTATATAAGACCGTTGTAGCCACAGAAAAACGTTTTTTTGCGACAAGACCTAACTGTTGAAGTAATTTCCATTTGCATTTACAAATATAAAAAGAAAATTTTCCAAAGGTACTCCCGTTTTATTTTTATGATGCCAACTGATCCTGTCTTGTAAAAAGAACTAGAAGAAAAATTACAAATATTTTCCCTTAAGAAGATACAAATGACTCCAAAATTTAATCGAATAAAAGCCCTTATTGCCCCATCTACTTAATACAAATCTTAAATATCTTAAATTAGCATAGTCGCAAACCGCTGGGTCTAGCATGAAAGCGTGAAATTTTGTACAAGTCAAAACTCAAGTCAATAAGCCCTTTATAAGGCACTTTTGAACGTCAAAATTTCCAAGACAAGAGTTCCTTATACATATACGAAAGTGAGCAGTGAGCACTAAGATTTTTTTTAAACATCTAAAGGGGTTAATCGGGTTATAGGGCTTGTCTCAAATATCCAATAGAACGTATCTCAATTATCCAGAAGAACATATTCGAGGCCTGGGAGGAGTCGCAAGATGCTCTTGGCATTTTCTGCGACTTGTCCAAGGCATTCGATTGCGTACATCATGAAACACTCATCAGGAAACTGTACCACTATGGTATGAGGGACAAGGCTCTTGACCTTCTGACTTCTTATCTGAACAACAGAATTCAGAGGGTCGATGTTAATGGCAAGAGATCTGCAGGATCTGCAGTCACCATGGGCGTTCCGCAGGGTTCAATTCTTGGTCTTTTCTTGTTTTTAATTTATATAAACGACTTACCTTATCACATAAGGGATAATCACAAGATCGTATTATTCGCAGATGATACTTCCCTCATTTTTAAAATCAAACGTCAGTTAGTCAACTTTGAACAAGTTAATGATGCACTCTCTAAAGTTGTGCATTGGTTTAATGTAAATAATCTTCTCCTGAACGAAAAAAAGACTAAACTCATTACATTTTCAATGCAAAATGTCAGGCAGCTATCCACCAATGTTCAGGTTAATGGAACAGAGTTGGACCCTGTTGAGTCGACAGTTTTTCTTGGAATCACTATTGACGGTAAATTACAATGGGGCCCACACATAGAAAAATTGTCAGGAAGGCTAAGTTCGGCCGCCTATGCTGTTAAAAAAATTTGACAGATAACTGACGTAGATACAGCCAGAATTGTTTATTTTAGTTATTTTCATAGTCTTATGTCATATGGGATTCTTCTCTGGGGAACCTGTGCGGACATTAACACTATCTTTCTTCTACAGAAAAGGGCTGTTCGAGCCATTTACAACCTAGGTCCAAGAGATTCCCTTAGAGAAAAATTTAAAGAAATAAATATTCTGACTGTAGCCTCACAATATATTTTTGAAAACCTATTGTATGTGCACAAAAATATATCAAATTTTAAGAAAATGTCCGGTATTCATAGTTTAAGTACCAGGAATAAACACAACCTTGCTGTACATCGCACACGTCTCCACAAAGTAGGCAACTCATTCATGGGTCAATGTATACGCTTTTACAACAAACTCCCCATTGACATTAGAAACTTACCCATTAAACGATTTAAAATCTGTATTAAAACCAAACTTTGTAAAAAGGGTACTATACAATTTCAGATTATTTAGAAGATAAAAAGCTTGGGATTGAACTGTTCGCTCTGCTAAGCCTTGTGAAACCATAAAAGTAGACATTTTAATTAGGTATTATGTAAAATCAACATATGCCAGTTTTATAAACACATTGACATTGTTGAAAATTATATTCAAAATGACATGATTACTTTGTAAAGTATTATATTATTTTAACTATTGTGAATGTGAGGATTATGTGGATATTGTTTTTATTTCTCTGCTAGCTTTAGTGATGGTCTGGCAGTTTGAGTAGTTTATGCGGCCTACCCAAATGTCCTTTCTTTGGTATTGTTCGTCGAGTTGAGCTCCTTAAGTTCTGAGTTGAGCTCCACGATTACTGACAAATGCTTGCACTGACTGGACAGGTCCACTCAAATCTGTGTGGTTCTTTCCTCAAAATACCTTTTCAGACACTTATCTACATGGTCCTCATATGGCCTGACCAAGATTATGTCTGGACTTTAAAAGAGACTGCGACCACTGAGTTTGTTTCGGCCTTTCTTCTCAGAGTAGTCAGATAGGAAACGCCGAACTCATCTAGCTTATTTTTAATATTTTTTTTTATATGACGTGTAAAAGTGATTTCGATATCCTATTTACGGAATAAACAATTTCATTTCATTTCATTTCATCGCGCCATATACCTAATAAACCACCCCACCCGCGAACTAAACTAACGCAGCGGGTTCGTAAAAACCGTGGTCTCTGACAAATATTTACTCCATGTGCTATTGATGCATGAATGATAGATGTGGTGACGGACATGCAATGGTTTCCTCAATAGGCAATTTATTTGCACTTTGTGTTAGAAAATTGGTTTGTATTGACTCTCTTGCATTAAGTTTAATCTGCTGCTTTCATTACTGTTTATTATAAATATGTGGTAACAGATTTTAGTCTTTTGCAAGAAGAGGCTACGGGATTACATTAATCTGTACGCCAATATCCTCATCTGTAGGTATTAGGTGTCTACATATATACAGAGTTCCTAGGTATTTCAAAATGCATGCAACCATGCGTATATCCCGCTTATGTTTACAATATCTAAGGCCTAGCGCGCACTGCCTTGCGTTTTTCTACCGTAAAATCTGTGAAGTATGAAACACAGTGGAAGCACGCGCACTGCGGGAAAAATATCGCCTACGAAAACAAAGCAGAATTTTATTCATTGCGGGCAAAAAAACGCGAAAAAAAACCGTTTATTTTTATTTTGTAGGCTACCTTTGCGTATCTATCTTAAACAAATAAAGTCTGTATATCTAGGGGAATTGTTCATTTAAAAGTTAGGCCTTTGGGAATTCATTTAAAAGTTAGGCCTTTGGGGTTATTGTTCATTTAAAAGTTAGGCCTTTGGGAATTCCAAACCTCCAAAACTGATAAACGGATCCCTATCCAGCGCAACCATACCACACCGATTTCCAGATCAATGAGTTTCTAACCCAACCCACATACAACCATACGAATTTAAACGGGTACGATTCACATTTTTACAACCAGCATCATAACATAACTCACATTATGCCTATTCCTCAAATAACAGTGTTACAGCCACTCATTCCCGTACGAACACGGAAGTATATTAGTGACCGCGTCAATTTCGTGCGATTCTCAACGATTCCGAGCGGCACCGCGCGGAGTGTTGCGGTTTCACGTCATTACCACATGCTAGAATAGATGGAATGATACTACGAATGTGCTTTAAGATGATTGCTTGTTATTGTGGAACGTCATGCTTTGTGAAATGAGTTTGAATTACGAGTTATATGAACAATAAATTACTTAAATGCAGGAAATATTCTCTCGAGGTAAGTCATAACCACCGTTACGTTTAGGCCTTTAGGGCATGATCAGCATAATTGGAATCTCCTAAGCTAACTGCTAAATATGGGTTTCCCAAAAAAACCCATAATCGAGATATTGTTTTAATTGCTACACCTGACAATTTTTTTAAGTGAAAACTTCTTTAGGCGCGTTGGGCATTTTTGAGATGGAACTAAACCATTGATTTCGCGACCTGTTACCGACACCGTGGAGTAAAAGACATCAACGAGTTAATTTAATTACCGCGGTGCGTGGAGTAAAAGACATCAACGCGTTGATTACCGCGGTGCCTTTTTTTTTCAAGTTTTCTCTTCTGTCGGCAGTCCCGGAGTGCCACTGTTTTTTTTATTATGTATCAGACATGAGGATGAGGACACATGCCCCCATATTCTTGACGTAATTCTTATCTTTATATTCATTGAACAAGCAACATGACCCTGCTTCGCACGTTTTTTGCGACTGACAATACATCGAGATTTCTTCATTATAATAATATGTAAGTTTAATATAACGTATTATTTCTCAAACTTGCTTGAAAATTCGAACATTATTTTGACAACCTTCTTCGAGATAAATCGAAATTGCGGTACTGGTCGAATGCATTCAAGCGGCCGGCAATGTTTGTATGAAAATCCATATGTGTCGTGTTTAACGGCCGAATAGATTACTATGAAAACTCATATCTGTCGTGTTATTTAAAAATGGAACGAACTTTTTACTTCAACATGTGGCAAGTGGCAACCAAGGAGATAACTTATCAAAGATTTTATTTCAATTTCGTTTTGGCTTGCAAATAGAGCTGTTTAAAGTAAAGAAGAAACAAATGAACAACTCTTTCTTTCTTTGTATTGGCACGTGAAAAATTATCGTTGTTTGTAATTGATTCTGGAATTTATATTTAATTTACTCAGTTTGAATTTCCGCGCTTTATTTGAAAAAAGTACTATACAAGCCTTGGCCGTAACCGAGCATTGATGGACTCCCATATCGCATCAGTCCACATTTTCACGATCGTCCATCAATGCCCCAGTTGCAGGCCGCGACAGTAATGTACCTACACATAAACCTTCCGGCATAAATTCTCTAAATGATGAACTCTCTAGTTAAATCTCATCTTGAATATTTAGTTGAGCTATGGGGGTCAGCCGCGAAAACTTACGTAGATCCACTATGTGACTGTCTGCCATTTGCTCCTATTTTAATAACAAAATATTATATTTATTTTAAAATCGGCACACGGTTTGGGTCACTCAGAAACACATTAAATCTCTATTTTATGGGCTGACAGTTCGACACGTTACCCTAATTAATTACAAAATATCCTATTTCTTTAAAATTGTGAAACAATATTGAACCTCTTTCAAACCACTTTACATTTATATTTTATGGGATGCAAGCTTTACTAATTCTAAGAACTGAAACCAAGGCAGGGATAAACAACACACGGCTCTCAAAATACGGGCGAGAAAGCATCGTATTATTACATGAATATAATAAAAAGTAAGGTAAAGAAACCAACTAACGAATAGAAATTTAGAGTCATGCTTGAAATTTAAAACAACAACTTATTAGCTAGATTAACCAAACTTTCAAAAGTAACTATCTATTATCCAATAACTGTAATTATATTATTGGATTAATTATATTATTATTCTAGCAGATAGCTAGAATAATAGCTGCTCTAATCAATTTTGTGCTAAAACATAATTGAATGTTTATAATACAATTATATAAATTGTTACTTTTGGCTATCCCGTCTCAAAAGGTTGGTAATCCCTGAACCAAAGCAGTGGACATTATTAGAGCCACATCTGGTGAGCATTAAGTTCGCCCCGGCAATTCAAATGGACCCTTTTAAAACAATTGAGAAATTGCACAAAAAACATCCATAAGTCTATTCTGCAAAAGTGTGGGAAGATGGGCCAAACGTGGTGTTTTTAGGATTTTTAGGGGACCAAGGAATAAAGACAAGGCAGTTGGTTTTGAGTCGCGATAGGCTACTGACGTAATAGTCCGGGCTAGTTAAGTTAAGGGTCTTTGTGAATACCAAGGGGTGATGTCTGTGGGCTGTCTTAAGGGCTCAAGGATTACTTATTAAGTCGATCGGGAATTTAAGACCACGTTAGGTAGCGGACGACGTAGTCTAAGCTAGAGTTAGTTTGAGGTGCATCAGAGACGAGTCGCGATCGAGGAGGTGTCTGAGGCAAAGCTGGTACGTGTTGTATTGTGTGAGTTGTAACCTAATCCTCTCTAAGGAATTGGTAAGTGTCAACTTTAATTAACTATTAATGATCGTTTATTCCAGAATGGCGATATAACTCTTATTTAGTATAGTGGTTTATAATTAACGCTATATTCCCATGTATTACGTGTCCATATCCTAATCCACCCCTTGGCAGGGTAGTCACTTGCTTTTGGTTATAGGGAAATGGCGAAAGCCTTCCACCATACTTGACACTGAGCACTAATGCTCCTGACCTTTGACGACTCTTGATCTTGAACTGACACACTACATTTGGAAGGCAGAACCATAAATACTCGCAGCTCATTTAAAGCTGAACTAGGCTATAAAGCCAATGTGCAATTGCATTATAAAACAACCAAATGTTAGTGATGATATCTGTATCCAAAAAGGTCTCGCCACAGAATACTTTACGTGAGACTTGTTGCCGTACATTTCCGGGAGAGGGGTTAGGCTTCACCAAGTACCCCAAACTGAATTGGTAGTCGTTCAAAGAACGTTAGGGACCGTGTCTCATTAAAACTCCACCCGGCCACTGGTAGGCCTATTACTAAATCGTCACTATTTATTGAGACACGCTATTGGGACGCTAAGCCGCTTAATGCCGCAACGCATCCTCTAAACGGGGCAGATTAACGAAATGAGAAGTGACGAACCACCACTTCGGCGTTCACCAGGTTCGATCGTAATGTATTCTGCTAGAGACTGAGTCTACGGTGCGCTTGTGCTAGTTTTGTATTATCTTTGTAAAAAGGGGCTAGGCCGCCGTAAGGGTGTCTCTCACACAAGTACGCGATTAGAACTATCCGATACTTGCCTTCCTCAATAACAGATGGACTTCGCAGTACCCTGTCTTAGGATTGAGTAAGACATTTATTTAATGCTTAGGAAACGTGTTCCGTTAGAATCGTATTAGTTCCTCAGAGGTTCTATGCGTTAGGTCTAGCAGAACACGTACATTGAGACAAAACGTTGTAAAACGGTTCCCGGTCTCACTGAAGTGGGTACATTGTAAACAGACAAATTAACGTAGCTATGAATAGTGATTTGAAGCGCAAGCGTAACGATTCCTTTACCCCTTCACTTTATAAAGGTTATATTGCAGCTATCGGTGCTCAACTGCGAGAGGGGAGACGCTGGTGTTCCAATATTTATAATACCTACAAAACATAATACTATATTATATACTTTTGCATACCCTCTTGTCTTCTTAGCTTCATATTATAATACTTATGTTTACTAACTGTGAATTCCCAATATTAACTTCACCTAGTATCCAATCCTTGTCCCTGAACTTTTTATAAGCCGGGACAAGGCAGTTAGGGTAAGGGAATTCATTTCTTTCTTATATCGGTGGGAGGGTGACCAGTCTGGGACGAGCCCTACAGAACTGTGCGGAAAGGAGGGGCACTGTTCTTCCCCTAAGGGGGAACCGACTTAAACACTAATGTTAGCATAATTAGGAAAAACGAATATTTTATCAGCCTAGGGTAATTTAGGTACAGTCACATGTGGTGCAGCGTGACCAGGATTCTCGTCATTAAATGTACTGATTCACTTCAGTACAACGAGAAAGAACTTATGGGTTACTACAATAAAAACACAACGTAATTTTATGGTCCTATTATTAATTATTATAAACGGCGAGAGTATATAACGTTACAATAACTTATGTTTAATTAAGTTACAGTTTGATAATGGTGGTTGAATTCTTCAACTACAGTTAGTGGGTTCAATTCCCACATAATTTGTTTATGAGTGCTTGGATTCCTGTGTCACGGCTTGTGGGTTCAATTCCCGCACGAATAGTTCATGTAGGGCATTGGTTCCGATGCTACTGATAGTGGGTTCAATTCCCAGATGCTCGTACGTATTTTTAAGTAAGTTATGGTATAGTTGTTGCTTGGGTTCTTGTGATACTATAATAACGGGTTCGACTCCCTGCAAACGTGAGTTTTGTATCTGACAGTTTGTGAATACGAAATGTGTTGTGCGTTCGAGATTTAAGTGTGTGTGAAGTGAGCTTAGGTATAAGACACACCCTTATTTTATGGGTAAACGTAATATTATTAGTAAACCGTCGAAGTGTACCTACGAAGCGTAAAGCTTATAAAATGACAATTAATTTACCAGGAAGGTACATTAACTATCGTCATTAAAAGTAAACATAAATCTTTCCAACACTTCAGTTGGTGGCGTATGTCATATAAACGAACAGATACTCGTGTGGCCTTATTTCAAATTCCAGGATATTTAAGTCTTCACTTGGCTGCGCCTACGCTATTTCTAAACCATTGGTTTATGAGAGAGTTTGGTTTAAAGTTTCCTCAAAATCAGCTGACATCGGCTGACTTCAACAGCAGTGGCTGTAGCATGGCTCCTGTTACGAAGCTAAGTTTTACTTTTATTAGACACTTCAGTTAATCTTAGCTACGTGGTATGATTTTTGTTATGTCATCTAATATTATAGGTTTATATGTTTTAGGGCTATGGTACTACAGTTATCAGTTCAAATATTCCAGAGAATGTTCTTGTTAACATGGTTATAATCTGAGGGGATAGTTTGTTAACTATCCACATAACATCTTACAGCATTGTGTGCTAATAAGCCAACAATTGTTTGGACAATCTAGGATGCCTATATTTTCTAATCAGTATAACTTTCCAACTCTTATTAGATTTTAAAACGACTCTAACCTCTTAGAATCAGAGGGGGCGACCAATTGGAATACAATCTAATATGTTCATGTGCGGACTATTTCAGCTATTCCTGGATATGAATGCGGGCAGCTGACTAAGCTGACTCAGCATCGAGGCGCATAAGGAAAGGCCTCTGTCCACTGGCAACTGCGATTAGCTGAGTTTAGAACGAGAGAGCACTGTAGGTAGTGTGCCACATTAACACAAATACTCTTAAAAGGGACCCTGGTATGTAAAACTACATTATAAGCATGCACAGGTTTTCTGAACTTAACTGAGGCACGATAATGTTCATGAGTTTATCATGAAAAGAGTATTCGCAAGAAGAATAATAAAGAGTAATTATATTTATATCGATTGAAGATGCTTCTGCGAAACAGCATTAAATTATAGCAGATATCGCATCTGATTGTGATCTTATTGGATTCATGTTCCAACTAGAATAATCATTATTATTTGATTAGTTGATCATAGCAGATGGATCTATAACGCTTTCATGGAAAGGCAGAGCTCATCATATTGTGAAAGCTCATCCGCTGTACTGCGTCACGCGTCTGATTTTCAGAGGGGGGAATGTGACTGTCTGCCATTTGCTCCTATTTTAATAACAAAATATTATATTTATTTTAAAATCGGCACACGGTTTGGGTCACTCAGAAACACATTAAATCTCTATTTTATGGGCTGACAGTTCGACACGTTACCCTAATTAATTACAAAATATCCTATTTCTTTAAAATTGTGAAACAATATTGAACCTCTTTCAAACCACTTTACATTTATATTTTATGGGATGCAAGCTTTACTAATTCTAAGAACTGAAACCAAGGCAGGGATAAACAACACACGGCTCTCAAAATACGGGCGAGAAAGCATCGTATTATTACATGAATATAATAAAAAGTAAGGTAAAGAAACCAACTAACGAATAGAAATTTAGAGTCATGCTTGAAATTTAAAACAACAACTTATTAGCTAGATTAACCAAACTTTCAAAAGTAACTATCTATTATCCAATAACTGTAATTATATTATTGGATTAATTATATTATTATTCTAGCAGATAGCTAGAATAATAGCTGCTCTAATCAATTTTGTGCTAAAACATAATTGAATGTTTATAATACAATTATATAAATTGTTACTTTTGGCTATCCCGTCTCAAAAGGTTGGTAATCCCTGAACCAAAGCAGTGGACATTATTAGAGCCACATCTGGTGAGCATTAAGTTCGCCCCGGCAATTCAAATGGACCCTTTTAAAACAATTGAGAAATTGCACAAAAAACATCCATAAGTCTATTCTGCAAAAGTGTGGGAAGATGGGCCAAACGTGGTGTTTTTAGGATTTTTAGGGGACCAAGGAATAAAGACAAGGCAGTTGGTTTTGAGTCGCGATAGGCTACTGACGTAATAGTCCGGGCTAGTTAAGTTAAGGGTCTTTGTGAATACCAAGGGGTGATGTCTGTGGGCTGTCTTAAGGGCTCAAGGATTACTTATTAAGTCGATCGGGAATTTAAGACCACGTTAGGTAGCGGACGACGTAGTCTAAGCTAGAGTTAGTTTGAGGTGCATCAGAGACGAGTCGCGATCGAGGAGGTGTCTGAGGCAAAGCTGGTACGTGTTGTATTGTGTGAGTTGTAACCTAATCCTCTCTAAGGAATTGGTAAGTGTCAACTTTAATTAACTATTAATGATCGTTTATTCCAGAATGGCGATATAACTCTTATTTAGTACAGTGGTTTATAATTAACGCTATATTCCCATGTATTACGTGTCCATATCCTAATCCACCCCTTGGCAGGGTAGTCACTTGCTTTTGGTTATAGGGAAATGGCGAAAGCCTTCCACCATACTTGACACTGAGCACTAATGCTCCTGACCTTTGACGACTCTTGATCTTGAACTGACACACTACATTTGGAAGGCAGAACCATAAATACTCGCAGCTCATTTAAAGCTGAACTAGGCTATAAAGCCAATGTGCAATTGCATTATAAAACAACCAAATGTTAGTGATGATATCTGTATCCAAAAAGGTCTCGCCACAGAATACTTTACGTGAGACTTGTTGCCGTACATTTCCGGGAGAGGGGTTAGGCTTCACCAAGTACCCCAAACTGAATTGGTAGTCGTTCAAAGAACGTTAGGGACCGTGTCTCATTAAAACTCCACCCGGCCACTGGTAGGCCTATTACTAAATCGTCACTATTTATTGAGACACGCTATTGGGACGCTAAGCCGCTTAATGCCGCAACGCATCCTCTAAACGGGGCAGATTAACGAAATGAGAAGTGACGAACCACCACTTCGGCGTTCACCAGGTTCGATCGTAATGTATTCTGCTAGAGACTGAGTCTACGGTGCGCTTGTGCTAGTTTTGTATTATCTTTGTAAAAAGGGGCTAGGCCGCCGTAAGGGTGTCTCTCACACAAGTACGCGATTAGAACTATCCGATACTTGCCTTCCTCAATAACAGATGGACTTCGCAGTACCCTGTCTTAGGATTGAGTAAGACATTTATTTAATGCTTAGGAAACGTGTTCCGTTAGAATCGTATTAGTTCCTCAGAGGTTCTATGCGTTAGGTCTAGCAGAACACGTACATTGAGACAAAACGTTGTAAAACGGTTCCCGGTCTCACTGAAGTGGGTACATTGTAAACAGACAAATTAACGTAGCTATGAATAGTGATTTGAAGCGCAAGCGTAACGATTCCTTTACCCCTTCACTTTATAAAGGTTATATTGCAGCTATCGGTGCTCAACTGCGAGAGGGGAGACGCTGGTGTTCCAATATTTATAATACCTACAAAACATAATACTATATTATATACTTTTGCATACCCTCTTGTCTTCTTAGCTTCATATTATAATACTTATGTTTACTAACTGTGAATTCCCAATATTAACTTCACCTAGTATCCAATCCTTGTCCCTGAACTTTTTATAAGCCGGGACAAGGCAGTTAGGGTAAGGGAATTCATTTCTTTCTTATATCGGTGGGAGGGTGACCAGTCTGGGACGAGCCCTACAGAACTGTGCGGAAAGGAGGGGCACTGTTCTTCCCCTAAGGGGGAACCGACTTAAACACTAATGTTAGCATAATTAGGAAAAACGAAAATTTTATCAGCCTAGGGTAATTTAGGTACAGTCACAACTACAAAGAACACAAAACAAAATTATAAAAACATTATTTCACTATCATTATCTAACTCCACAATTTTCTTTCTCAAAAATTTCACTATCTGTTTCATTAAGTTTTATGCTCAAACAGACATGAGGACAATACTTCCCATTCTTCTGGCGCAATTCCTTTGTCGCATTAAATGTCAGGATATAGTAGTTGAAACTCAAGTTACACACACTCACGATGACCACAATACGAATAATAAATGTAACCTCTGAATTGAACCCAGGCACGGAAGCATTCCATACGAGTATTAAAGTAAATGTTTCCTCCATATTATTTGTTTAACAACACAACATTACCTACAAAATTACGTACCCCAGGAATTTCTCGCTGAGAGAGAAAATCTAGCATTTCATGGCATCCCTGAAGGCTTTGTTTACCAAGCTTTAGGGATTACATCGAAATGCAATAGCGTGAAATCTGTCCAGCTGGAAGACAACAGCTTGAAATCTAGCTCGATCCTTTGTCTTTGTGTGTCACCTTTTGTTAGTGGTGCTTGTTTTAGTGAGCACCATGTATCTATCACATACGTTGCTTCATTTTTAATAATTTTTACCTATTGTGGTAAGTATAGTAATTTTATTTTAGGTGCATCGTCCTCACATATAATTATTTAACTAATGTACGTACCTATACAAAATATTGTAAAGCATTTTAAAAGAGTAACTGTGGAGTTTCTTGCCCATTCTTCTTCATACGAAAAATACCTTTTGGAAGGGGCGACTAGAATCAATTCTATTATTTTTGTAAATTTTGACGTTCAAAAGTGCAAGGGCCTACTTAAAATAAATCACTCACTTTGACTTTTAGTGAAGTTTGCTTTTACTTCGTCTATTTAATCTGCGTTCGCCATTTATTTGCCAAACATGTAAACAAACACAAGTTTTAGGAAGAACAACTGTAACGCCGACACACAAGGTTCAGTTTGCGCTACAACTTCATATTTTGTATGACTTTTTCAACAGCATTAGTCAGTCTTAAATCAACTTTATTTACACTATCATTAAATTTATGTTTGTGTAAGTTGAAATAACATCAATTGGAAAAAAGGTTATAAATAGACCTTAGGTATTCTATCTACAGGGTCAAATAAAATTAGCTAGCAAAACTCCGCATATGTGAAAGGTATCGATATCTGAACATGATAAATTATTATTATTATAATAGTAATTTATTTCAGACTTTGTCCATAAAGTTATTAGTAACAATCAGGAATGTTACGGAAGTCGTTTTACCGGAACTGGAACCGGAGGTTTTCAATTTGAGTTACAATAGTACTTGTGTCGGAGCTGTCTTAATCTTTGAAGCAACCCCAGTGAGTTACAATAGTACTTGTGTCGAAGCTGTCTCACCCTTTGAGGCAACCCCAGTAAGTTACAACAGTACTTGTGTCGGAGCTGTCTCACTCTTTGAGGCAACCCCAGTAAGTTACAACAGTACTTGTGTCGGAGCTGTCTTACTATTTGAGGTAGCCCTAGTAAGTTAAAATAATACTTGTGTCGGTGCTGTCTTACTCTTTAAAGCAGCCCCAGTAAGTTACAATCGTACCTATTTGTGTCGGAGCTGTCTCAATATTTGAAGCAACCCCAGTACCTAAGTTACAATCGTACTTGTGTCGAAGCTGTCTCACTCTTTGAGGCAACACCAGTAAGTTACAACAGTACTTGTGTCGGAGCTGTCTTACTATTTGAGGTACCCCAGTAAGTTAAAATAGTACTTGTGTCGGTGCTGTCTTACTCTTTAAAGCAGCCCCAGTAAGTTACAATCGTACCTACTTGTGTCGGAGCTGTCTCAATCTTTGAAGCAACCCCAGTAAGTTACAATAGTACTTGTGGCGGAGCTGTCTCACTCTTTGATGCAACCCCAGTAAGTTACAATAGTACTTGTGTTGGAGCTGTCTCACTCTTCCCTTAAACAGTAGCGTAACAAAGATGAGAAAAAAAAAATACAAGCAAATTCCTCGCCAACAAGAATAGCTTTACAATTAATAATTTCAAAACCAACCAACGCAACGATTGAATTCAAAATATTAATCAAAGGACAAACAGTGGACTTGGGAATGAGCCGGCAGCTCCTTTGTAACAAAAGGTTGCAAGTATCAAAATTAGTTTCCCAGAGGTAAACGTTACGTTCAGTGGGAACATCTCAATATTGTTCAGCATTACCATATTATTGGAGTTTTGCTATAGAATACTGTGGAGCGAGATTTTAACATAATGTAGGTAATGCCTGGATATGTAGAATGCGGAGTTGTCTTACTGTTTGTATGGTAATAAATGATTTAATTCTGTAAGTAGGTTTGTACAAACATGCTTACACGTCAATCATATTTTAAAAAAACTAGATGAGGTCGGCGTTTCCTATCTGACTACTCTGAGAAGAAAGGCCGAAACAAACTCAGAGGTCAGTCTCTTTTAAAGTCCAGACATAATCTTGGTCAGATCATGTGAGGATCATGTAGATTAGTGTCTGAAAAAGTCTTTTGAGGAAAGAACCACACAGATTTAAGTGAATCTGTCTAGTCAATGCACGTATTTATCAGTAATCGTGCAAAGTCGCACATTTAATTACAGCAATTGAAAACTTAGATAAGGTGCTATTCCAAATTAAATAATAAAGATTTAGGGGTTTATTTATAAACGTTGGTTGAAGTTTAGTGACACAGTCTTACTTAGGGTTAAACAGTCGCTAATCATTACTTAACTTTACGCAACGTATATAAATAAACCCCATAATGTAGACAATGGTGCCGATTCTCTTGTTCACAAACTAAACTAAATTTAAGTTCAGTGCATCTTTTTCTTTCTATTTAATTAAGAAAAGGACAGACGATAAATTTTAGTTTAGTCCTGTCAAATTAATCAGCGTTTGACGTAAATTGACGTAATTTTAGTAGGCAAGTTTTTAATCACGTCTAAACTTGTAACCATTAAAAAACGAATTATTACAGCGAACGCGCGCGTCCCGGGAGTGACGTTTGACTGACATTTTACCGCGCGGGAATGTCATTTTCAACATTTTTTTTAAAATGTTGCCTATTCATATTTTTGCTCTTAGTCGATTTATTTGACAAGAATATTTATCCGACCATAGACAGAAAAATTCACAGACGATAATAGCCATTACAGCAAGTACAAATAGAGATGTAAGCCGCGTGGGTGACTTGTATCCGCTCGGATACCACGGGACTTTAGCGGTTAAATTTAAATGCTGTTCGTTTGTAAGCGCATAACTAATGAATGCCTGGCAATTTTTAAAGTGAAAACTTCTTTAGGTGCGTTGGGCATTTTTGAGATGGGAAAAACAATTGAACTCGCGACACCGTTACCGATACCTCATTTTTGTAAACGCGATTGTGCTCTTTATTTATATTACGTTATGGATCAATGTTCTATGCAAGTATTTTTACTTTAAAGGTATTGAAGGTTTGTTTTTTTTGTAATCGCGATTGTGCTCTTTATTTAGATAAGGTTACGGATCATGTTCTATACGAATATTTTTCTTCCACCAAGGCGATATTGTTCAAGTTTTCACTTCTGTCGGCACTCCCGGAGTGTCACTGTTTTTTTTTTACATTTTTGCGTTCGTTATAATTAGGTTTTTATGGAAAGAAAAATTGTAAATTCCCAGGAATTTTTCGTCCTTTTTAGGGTTCCGTAGTAAACAAGGAAGCCTTATAGTTTCGTCATGTCTGTCTGTCTGTCTGTCCGCGGTCTAGCTCCGAGACCCTTAGTACTAGAAAGCTGTAATTTGGCATAAGTATACATATTAATTTCGCCGACAAAAACAAAATTATGAAAAACATTTTTTTTTAGGGTACCTCCCATACACGTAAAGTGATGTTTTTTTTTTATCCCAATGTGTTGGGTATCATTGGAAAGGTCCTTCAAAAACATTGTGAGTTTGAGAATACCATCTTTTTGATTCAGGGATCTGTTTACGAAATATTAAGCTTTAAAATGCTAATTTTTGTTAGAGTCAAGTGTCCCGTGCCAGCTTTATAGTTGGTTTTGGATATGTGAAAAAAAAAACAGTAGTAGTTTTTATAACGAAATTAAAAGGAAAACTATCACAGCTAAGTAGGTTTTACAAGTTAACGAGTAATAATCGACAAACTTAACTTTGCAATTGCAAAAACATGTTTTCCCATACATTTCGTATGGGATAACATGTTTATCAACTACAAAGTTAAGTTTGTTTTTGGGATAAAATCATCCCAACTACGGAACCCTTCATTGTGCGTGGTCCGACACGCACTTGGCCGGTTTTTCTATTGGATTTTTGAATGAACTATTGAAAGGACAGGACAACTTCTGTCGGGTCAGCTAGGTACGCAATATGTTGCTAATAAATTATACCGTCTTCATAGCTTTAATACTGGATATACTAGAAGTTCCAGTAGAACTACAATTTTATCACAGAATCTGATTGTAAGTACTAGATATGTCTTTCATCGAGTTTCGATAGTTGCCAGAGCTAAAATTAGTCAGGTGTCAAAATTATTTATCGGTTATGATCATATCGAGACATAGTCCATATTGTTATTTGATTAGACACTGCAAAGGGTAATACAATCACTTGTGGAATGGACGCCGTAAATCGTTTCGACTGATTTGCATCGGAGAGAATGAAAAGTGGACGATTTTATCGGTTTGCTGAAATATAGAGAGATTGCAGAACTTAAAAAAAAAGGAAAAAAAACTTTTTTCAAAGATTTGACACAAGCAAAGCTAAAAATGAAATAAAACTTCGTAAAAATGTTTCTAAATATGACATAGAGTAAACAAGATATCGTACCTTTTGGAGCCACAAAACTCAAATAAGACCAAGTATTTAATATTATAGAAGCCAAATTCTTCCACAAATCAAAAACTTGACATAATTCAACCTTAACATTTCCAAACCTCAATCTCCTTTGAAAATCTCAAGACAAAACCACTATATCTTAGTCTTAGATTCAATTAAAAATTCACGACAGGATCAGGTTTCTGTTCACTATCGCCACTATCGCTCATAATTTATTCCTGACAGCCCTTCCAGTGATACTTAAATCTTAGCTAAATATCCTTCAGCGGGGAGGCGTCATGTTGTGACAGATAAATGAGGCTCCTAGGAGAATATCTTAATCGATACATTGTTGTTTGTTTTGATATCGGATATTTACTGACAACATTAGAGATCGTATCTAAGATCAGGCTGAATAGATTCTATCTAGACTGTTAATAAAATCTTTTACATGAAAATGAAATGCGATTCGTTGGTAAGTGCATCGCTAAAGAACGGCTGGACCGATTTGGATATTTTTGAAGTGAAAACTTCTTTAGGCGCGTTGGGCATTTTTGAGATGGGACTATACAATTAATTTCGAGACACTGTAACGACACCAGCTTTGACTATTAAAAAGACATCAACGCGTTGAATACCGCGGTGCGTGGGCATACGAACTACGCATCATAGACATGATGTCACACAAATCCTGCATCGCGCAAAATACCAAGCGATCGACATATATACAAGATTTCAACTTCAAACCGATGGGCTGTTGCTCGCCAGACTCAACACCCGTCTGGTTGGAGGATCCTCCCTTTTCTATGGTGGATGAGTGAACCTTACACCCTGTTCCTCATGTCACTAAAACATCAACGCGTTGATTACCGCGGTGCCGATTTTTTTTTCAAGTTTTCGTTTCTGTCGGCACTCCCGGAGTGCCAATCGCGCGTTACAGTGTCGCGAAATCAATGGTTTAGTCCCATCTCAAAAATGCCCAACGCGACAAAAAAGTTTTCACTTACAAAAAAAATAAATGTTTTTAGCTTAAAGAAAACTTAGGTTATTCTAGGTAGGTATAAAGGTCGTCAGGAAAGTAAACACACTATTGTCGTCCTACGTCACATACTATTGTTTTTAAAACATTTTTTATTTTATTTTCACCGTGTTATTTGTGTTTTGTGTTTCACGACAGTTCGTGAAGAAAGAAAGAAAAACATTTATTTGGAACAGATCCTCGCAATAATCCCTTTCATTTAATATGTCACACGGTACAGTTCACAAAACTTTTTATTTTAATTTTCTTATTTGTCCCCAAATGTGAAGACCCCATATTCAAAATTCATTTATTTACGTTACACGTCCGTGTTTGGGTCACAGAAATACATATATGTACCAAATTTCAATTTAATCGGTCTATTAGATTCGGAGCAAATTGGTTGTGACAGACGGACAGACAGACAGACACACGAGTGATCCTATAAGGGTCCCGTTTTTTCCTTTTTAGGTACGGAACCCTAAAAAAAAGACATATTGCACCGACTTCAAATAAATTGGGGTAAAGGAGAATGATAAAATTATGTAATTTATTGTTTGTTTAATTTTTTTGTTGTTTCAATTCTATTTTCATATTGCATCACTTTTAATGTAAAATGGTAATGCTTAATCAAATGCTCAATCATTTTAACACAAATAAAATCCTTCACGATCAACAGTATGGATTCACCAAAGGACGTTGTACGACCGACGCCGGTGTAACCCTATTAAGACACATTTTTAACGCGTGGGAAGAGGCTCAAGACGCCATAGGGATCTTCTGTGACCTCTCCAAAGCATTTGATTGCGTCGATCACGAAACCTTACTCTTGAAACTTGAGCATTACGGACTTGGAAAACTTGCACTCAATTTAGTAAAATCTTATTTAAATGATAGACAACAGCAAGTTCAAATAAACGGTATCAATTCACTAGGTTTAAAAGTAAAAATAGGTGTGCCACAAGGCTCGATATTGGGTCCATTCCTCTTCTTAGTGTATATAAATGATCTACTCCATTTATTAAAAAATCAACCACAAATGGTGTTATTTGCTGACGATACTTCTTTAATTTTTAAGGTAGATAGACGTGCTACAAATTTTAACGACGTAAATAACGCCCTACTGCAGGTCCAAAATTGGTTCACTGCTAATAATTTAGTATTAAATGGAAAAAAAACTAAGTGCATAAAATTTTCTTTACCAAATGTCAAAAGTAGTGATTGTGAGATAGTATTGAATCAAGAGAAACTAGAATTTGTCGACAAAACTGTTTTCCTAGGGATCACGCTCGACTCAAGGCTGCAATGGGGTCCTCATTTAACATCTCTTGCAGGACGGCTAAGTTCAGCAGCATATGCTGTCAGAAAAATCCGTCAATTTACTGATGTAGATACCGCGAGGCTAGTCTATTTTAGCTACTTTCATAGTATCATGTCGTACGGTATTTTACTGTGGGGACGGGCTGCAGACATCGAGTCTATTTTTATTCTGCAGAAAAGAGCGATCAGAGCCATATATTATCTCCGCAGGCGCGATTCTCTAAGGAAACTGTTTAAGGATATTAACATCATGACGGTACCTTGTCAATATATCTATGAAAACATCATGTACGTAAGAAAGAATTTACATCTTTTTAGCAAAAGAGGTGATAGACATAACTATAGTACAAGAAATAGGGACCTATTAATTCAACCAGGTTTCAGACTGGCTAAAGTAGATTCATCTTTTATGGGATACTGTTTAAAATGTTACAATAAAATTCCTCCCCACATACTTCAACTGAATGAGACGAAATTCAAATCTTGTATAAAACGCACACTATGCAGGCAGGCATATTATACGTTGGGGGATTACATCGCTGATAAAAATGCTTGGCTCAATGCTGGTCCTGCTCCACAACTAATTGATTAACATTTGCAAATACTGTTGGAGCTGCTGAAGATTGTAAGACTATCTTTGCATTGTATAAACTCAATCTCCATTGTATTATATAATTGCATAGCACAGGTGTGAGTACTATGTACTAAAGAGTTACCATTTACCGGGTAATATGTCTTGCATTGACTTGAATCTGCCCTGGCGGCTGTGAGTATGTCATGCTCACTCAAATGTTTCGCTGATGGTGGCGCGTGTGTTGGATCATTTAGCTCCCTTCAAAATGGTTGAGCTGAATGGTGCTAATCCATGCGTCATGTTCGTGAACGGGCGCCGTCAGTTGGGACTGGTCATCTCTTAGCTGCCAGGGCTTATTTTTATTTTTTGAATTGTTCTTTGTTTTATCTTTTTATTACGGACGCTTCTAACGTGCACGTCTTTCTACATTGTTCTCACATGTATAATTTCAACATGAATGATGTAACCAATATTTTGTAACAATTTTTTATTTAAAAGAGTGTCCGTGGAGTTTCTTGCCCGTTCTTCTCCATAGGTACCTACTACGCTTTGGAATGGGCAACTAGCTTCATACCTATTTCTGACTGACCGATTCCTTGACAATTCAAAAGTGCCTGTAAATGGTTTAATTGAAATAAATGCTTTGAGTTTGAGTTTGAGTTTGAGTTTTACCAATTAATTATTATGTCATTGGAGAGCGGGATCTCCTAGCACAGGTATATCATTTACTTAAAAGGAGGTCCCTATGTAAAGGTACAAACAAACGTTACTTACCACAAGCCTATATAATAACAACTTCACACTAACCGCTAGGGTTGCCAACATTTCTTCCGCGAAATATAGTATTTTTCAAAATAAGCTATAAATAATACAGTACACTTCAAAAATTATGGAAAAACTTAAAAACAAACAAAGATATATTTGTTACTTATTTATTTTTATAAAAACTATTTTTTTTTACACAACGTGCATAAAAAAACAAAAAGTAAAATTCAACTGTCATAATGCTTTATTACATTAAATGTTTAAATTAATGTAAATCGAAAGCTTAGTTTTTATTAATGAGATACGCTTCTGTTTCTTTCTTCTCGCCATTTAGAATTCATAACCGAAAATATCCTTTCTGTGAGTGCCGAAGTGGCGGGATAATGGATAATACATAATAACTTATTTTCAGTATTTTTTTCAAATATGCTGCCATTTTTGGCCTGTAGTTTTGTCAGTAAACTCACTATATTCTTTTACTTTTGCAAAGATTTCATTTAATATTGTTATTTCAGAGCAGTTTTTTTAAACGAAGGATGTGATTGTTAGATTTCAGTGTTGAAAATATAGTATTTTTGCGTACTATAAATTTCTTCAACAGTATAAATAGTACGCAGACTCGAAATATAGTACAATATTATTTATAAAATACAATAGACGTGGATATATTTAGTTACTTGTTCCGCTTAGCTATTTCTCAAGAGCCATAAAAAACTCCTGAAAGAAATCAACACGTGTTTCACCTCTCATCGAGGCATCCGAACACGGCGTGTTGCCACACCGAGCGCTGAGTGCATCAGCGCTCGGTGTGGCAACACGCCGTGTTCGAGTTCGCAACAAGTCCATCGTCACCCTGAGGATGCCTCGTTGAGAGGTGAAACACGTGTCGATTTCTTTCAGGAGTTTTTTATGGCTCTTGAGAAATAGCTAAGCGGAACAAGTTAGGTACTAAATATATCCACGTCTATTGTATTTTATAATGGATTTCCGCAAGGTCACGCCTGAATCAATTAATTATCTTAATATTATTTATTATAGTACGGTTAGCAACCCTACTAATCGCTAAAACGACGCTGGCTTTACCATTCTTCAGCCTCTATCATCGCCGGTTCAGCTAGATATTTTATTAGAAAACAATCAACGCATACTTACCTCCCACATAAGGGGAGCAATAGGTATGATGTCTGGGTCAACAAAAATAAATTCTATTTAGTCCGTGAGTCAGATAAAAATAAATATTACACACGTATTTGACTTGAATAAAACGCATTAAAGTTGGGGAGTGGGGGTCGCTACGTCACAAGTAAGTATACAATCTTCACACTCGTGACGTCATGGCAGATTTTAACTCAATGTATTGCCATAATCTTTTGATAACGTAAAGAAAAAAATATGTGTCCAATATTTTTTAATAATCAACAAAACCGTAATTTTTTTTTTGTCTTTGTCCCATTAATGGCATCTTTGACGCTGCATCCCTAAACATTTGAAAAAAGAACATTACACATACGTCATCGTCCGTCATCAGTCCATACTATCCTCAATCTAAGAATTTGATACTAAATACGTCAACTAAGTACTAAAAGAGAACATTATGAAATGTTCCACGAAATCATTGAATACCTAGTTCTTAAGAACAGTTACAGATGGACTAATTACCTTTAATCACTGTTAATGATGTGCACAGACCTGTATTGAGCTCAATCAGTCAGACAAAGAATGGAAGCGCATGCGATTAATCGAATAGTTGAGAATCGATTTAGTTTGCATTGTAGGGAATGATCCTGTTCTGATCTTTATTCTGATGTTGGTTAAAACAGAAAATAATAGAAACTAATATTAGAAAAGAAAGAAAGAAAGAAAAATAGGTTTATTTGTCACAAAAACACGTGCATACATAAAAGACAAGAGTAATCAGAGAACAACACAAAGTACATAACAAATCACGAGCATAGAACAGAAATTACTTAGGCGGCAGCTGCACGACATGACTGTGACAAGAAGGCTTCCACTCAGCATGATGCTGTGCTAAGGGGGACCCAAAGCACAGCGCTGATTTTCAGTGGTCACCCGAAAAAAAAAAAGATGTACGGAAATCAAGTCAGGTTCACTGATTTTTCTATTAAATATGTAACAAAATAAAATAAACAGTGCTTAGAATATAAGACAACTATACAACGAATTATAATAATAGGTAAATATGATTAAAAACATAAAAATTAATCCGCAGGCATCACCATACTACGTGCATAAATTAAAAACTTGTTTCTGCATAAACAAAACGCACATTTTAAAAATAGCCATAAAATACACACATACAAAAGTAGCCAAAAGCCTCGTATTCAACCACTAAACTGTTCATTGATAATAAATATATACTGTTCATTGGTTGATGTCAAAAAATTCGAAGACATGTGACATCTACCAACCCGAGCTGGGCCCGCGTGGTGGATTACAGCCCACTCCCTCTCACCGAGAGGAGGCATGTGTCCCAGCAGTGGGAACATATTATAAGCTGTTATGATGATTGGTTGATGTCAAGGCCACGGACCAAAAATAATATTGCGTAATTAGTAATTACTGTTGCGACCGTCATTGGCAAATGACAACAAAAACACAATGCCGATTGCAGAGTTAACTACTTAATCGAATCAAAAGAATTTAATCGAAGAAATGCACTAATGATTCAACTGAGTCAATTATAATGGTTCATCGTTAACAAAATATTATTGTCTAGTTGTCGGCCATCATAAAAACGTTGGCTGCTAAAACATAGACACCCTAACTTATCATGTTATGAACGGTAAACTTCAAGAATTATTAAATCAGAAACGACATCATTTGTTTTCGTTAAAGTTACAAGTTAATATTTTCATTCAATTATATCACTCATGTTTAGCAATAACTCACAACGATTCGATCAATCCGAGCCGTTCTGACTCACAACACACATATATCATGTAACTGATTTTCGAAATACCAATTTATGACTCAAAGATTTATATACCGATTGAGAGAGCGAACCAGCAGGCGCAGCTTGTATTCAATAAAATATCAGTTTATAGTTATTCGCATTGAGAAAGACATACCGAAGTACCGGACCTAGTAAGGGACCGCAAAAGTGCCTACTGTTAGCGATAAGATCGGCATAACTCTGTTAAAGTGGTTGAAACGCGATGTAAGGCCGAGGCTACAACGGTCAAGTGAAGCTTTCGAGCGAAACGTTTTTTGCGTGAGCGCTGCGCCCTTAAGTATCGCTTGTTCTACGTCTGTGTGAACCTGCTTAAGTATTTAATGACACCCCTCTTAAAATTATGCGTAGGAATCAGGACGGTGGATTATTTTGATTTAAAATTTACATAAAAATTCTAGACTTTACTTAAGAAGCGAGTTAAGTTCTGTCAGACAATTTAATTTGCCTATAAAAGCTTTTTCTTTTCCATTTTGAAATATTTTTTCACGGAAAATGAATTACATAGGCACTGAAAGCGTAAACGTAAATATTGAAGAACCGTAAGAGTTGAAAAATGAAATAAAACCGTACAATTTACGGAATTCGTTTTATTATGCTTTTCGCTAAGGGGAATGCTCGTGCAAACAAGAAAGATTTATTGAGGAAAAGTTAAAATGTTTTTACGACTCCCCCATACATATTACATTGCTACATAATTAAATAAAGTGCTATAATCTCAGACCTTTTATCTGAATAGTCGAATTATGTAGCTGAGAGCTCTCAACGGGAAAATTCCCTGGTTAAGTAAAATTTATGATTTTTATTAAATTCGGGTTTCAAATCTAAACAAATTTTTTGTATGTTTAAATGTTTGTTTGTAATAAATAAACTCAAAAACTACTGGACCGATTTTAAATATTCTTTCACGAACAGCATGCTATATTATCACTGAGTAACATAGGCTTTAATTTATAAAGATATCACGCGGGCGAAGCCGCTAGCGGAAGCTAGTAGGTAAAAAATTGGTTGAGGAAAAGTCATTTCAAAAGTATTTCTTTTAATTCTACGCCCACATTTTCATTTTACTTTATGATACGTTTTCCTTCCTGTTACTTAAATCTTTCGATGAATTTTTAATAAAAATTGAATTCTGAAGCTTTAATTTCAACTCTTACTTACTTAGGACCAATTTCATCAAGCTTTAAGCGACAATATATCGAATGATGTAATAAACAAGCAATAATTTAACTAATTAATCAACAGAATCTAAGCAAAATCTCTCTCATATACACCAGGCCGAACCCGGCATCACTTCCTATGTTTCTAACATACTTAGTTAATACAGCTCCTAAGAATTTTAAGTAAGTATAAACGTCCTTACTGTTCTCTATATGGGATCCTGGACTTTTAAGCGGACTTGTTTAATTAAGCGACGTACTACCGTTGTGCACTCTGCATTATAATGAGAGGATAGAATGATTGTATAAGCGTAGCGAAACTGTAAATTGTGTCTGATTTGAGACTATTGTTCTGGTTTTAATTATCATAATGGTGTTATTATGGTGTATTAGACGTTTTAAAGGCAGTGTTTTAAGATTTTTTCTTACCTTTATACAAGTTCTCCCAGCTCCCTGCGGCGAGACTGGCTTCTGGAAACAATAGAAAAATTGGTTAATTCGAATTCTTTAGGGTCTTGAGTTTCATAAAACAGACTCAAATGAAATGAAATTGTTTATTCTGTAAATAGGATATCAGATAACCATTGCATATCATATAAAATAAATACAGCTACAGGGAGTCGACATTTCTCTAACTACCCCTGAGTCATTAGACATATCGAAAAACACAACAAAAACATTGGAGTTTACGATAAAGTGCTTGCTACTATACGGCTGCCAACCGCGTCCCCAACCGCGTCCCTTGGTTGGCGACAAACAGAGCTGTTTGAAATTTGGTCGTAAACCACCAACTACACGGTTGTAAACCACCAAGATCACCTCTGTAGGGATGCGGTTGGCAGTCGTGTAGCAAGCCCTTGAGACTAAGATCCCAACTTCATTATACAATTATGTAAAAAACCCTGTCCGATCCGAAAGGGGCACAAAGGTACTGCATTAACTAAAAAGTTGTTTTTAAGCTATTGCATAGCTTTTATTGCGGGCTTCGAGCGCGGCGACCGAATCAAGAAATTCCGTAACGTAACAAAAATAAAACCTAACCCCCCCACTCCGTAATGACCATGTAATGACGGTTCCCATGACAACGTGATGTTGTCATGGGAACGTAATTTTTGTTTTATGTCATCACGTCATCATCCCAAGTGTAGCGTTGACAAATAGGAAGTATGGAGGTTACAAATGCTATGCAATGGCTTTACCGCGGCAGTCCCCGAGTGCCACACGTTTTTTTTTTTTAATTTTTATTATTTAAAATAAAAAGTTGGTGCTATTTTAAATTCATATTTTTAGTACCAAAATTATCCCAAATCCATAAAAGCAAATTTTCAACAGGGGTCATAAGTTATGACTTGTAGACACCCACTAAACGACGGCCACTCGCACCCAATAAATAAACCGGTGAAATTCCCCATTGAAAAAAAGTGTGGTGAAATTTTTTTTCTTTTTTCCTGAAAATTTCCACATAAATAGACTCTCAGTACGATACCTAACAACACCCTCACGGATGGGACAGGGTTTTTTTTTCATGTTGTAAAATTTGCTCCCTATAATTACTTTAATTAACTGACAAAGTTGGTATTGACAGTATCACCACGCTAGGCACTTACACCAATTTATCATTGATAAAAAATTACACCCACCGATAAAAAGAAGTGGAGTTTTCTTTTTAGGAAAAACAAAACTCAAAGCATTTATTTCAAATAAACCAATTACAGGCACTATTGAATTGTTAAGGGGTCGGTCAGTCAGAAAGATGAAGCTAGTTGCCCATTCCAAAGCGTAGTAGGTACCTATGGAGAAGAATGGGCAAGAAACTCCACGAAACTACGGGTTTACTTTTGAAAGTTAGTTGATAACTTACATTCAAATAAATATCTCGTTACAACTGTTTCAGTCCACTATTTAATATTTACGCAAGGATTCGGTTGGTACTTCAAACTTGAAAGTCCTTATACCTTTGGCAATAAGGTCTAAAGTCGCCTATCTTTCGTGTTGAAACAGCGTCGTCCTGTGGAATGGTATTTCAGCGACTCCTGTTTATTGCTCGATAACTGCCCATCCCCGAGGTGTGTTCGAACTCACCCAAATTTCGGTTCTGTTTCGTGTTTATTTGTCTATGAAGTTTTGTAGGCGGTTTTATTATAGAATAGGATAGTCGATATAGAATTAGGTAGTATTAAGGTTGTCAACGAAGGAAATGAGAAAAAGGTTCGCGGAACCTACAGGTACTAAAAATAGTATGAAATCGGAATTATCTCTCAGCTTTTGAGGTACAAAATATATTTCTTGTCATGTAAACAGACTTCTTAGACATTTTGATTTATTGGTACTTCATCAATTTTCATTTTTGGTTAAAGAGGCACACTCTTTACTTAAGAACGCGGCGACGCATGAATTGTCCATACAAACGTAATACCTAAATCATTTGCAATTTGGGCATATTTCCACCGTAATATGTTGTTATTCGGATTTAGACAGTGTTTATCTAGGCTACATCTTTTGTTTTCCAGAAAACTTTTCTAAAATGAAGTTTAAACGAATTTAATTTCGCATATTTTTACAGCGTAAATGACATGTGTTCATGTTGTTTTTTCTGTATTATAAACAAGAATATTTATAATATTGTTTCTGCAGAAGCATAGCTTATATTATCAAGTTACAATTTATAGAAAAAAAATGGAAGAATATTAGGTTTTCATTCATGATTTTTGGTATTACGGAACACATCCAAATTTATCATAAATTTTTGAAAGCTAGTAGTGCTATTGCGTCAAGCAATAATTGTCAATGTGTGCGTGGTAGTATTGCTCACTGTAGGTGTATGTATATCGTTCCGACAGGCACTCACACTAGCGTAACGTGCTTGGCATTGAATTTTGCAAACAGCTCGAATTGTAGTTGCGAGCCGTGTTCGCAGGCCTCTTAAGGTTCCTGAGAATTTAATTACTTATCTTTATTTCTAATGTCACTTATCATCATCATTTCAGCCCAAAGACGTCCACTGCTGGACATAGGCCATAATACCCCCAAACACCACCCCTTCGACTGGTTCTGTGCTTCTCGCATTCAGCGGATTCCTGCGGCGTTCACCGTGTCATCGGTCCACCTTGTGGGAGGCCTCCCAACGCTACGTCTTCCGGTACGCGGTCGCCACTCCAAAACCTTTCGGCCCCATCGGCCATCTGTTCTGAGTTGCCCTGCTTACTGCCACTTAAATTTGTCAATTCTTCAGGCTATGTTGGTTCCCTGGTTCTCCTACGGATCTCATCACGAAGTGAAACTCCAAGCATAGCCCTCTTGGGCACGCCACAATTGCGGCGATAAGACCCCTCTTTGAGGAGTGGCTAGAGAGGCGCCACGGCGTCCTCACCTTCCGCCTGACGCAGGTACTCACCGGACACGGCTGTTTCGGGAGGTACCTGTTCAGGATAAAGCGGGAGGAAACGCCCGGGTGTCGTCACTGTGTGGATCGCCCGGAGGACACGGTGGAGCATACGGTGGAGGTCTGCCCGGCTTGGGCAGGGCATCGCCGTGTCCTCGTGGATGCGATCGGCGGCGGTGATCTCTCGCGTCCGGCCCTGATTCGGGCCATGCTACGGAGTGAGAGGAAATGGGAGGCCGTCACCTCTTTCTGCGAAGCAGTAATGCTCGCGAAGGAGGAGACGGAGCGCGTGAGGGAGAGGCAAATTTCGCGCCCTCGCGCCCCTAACCGCCGCAGCAGGAGACGCCCTGGGCGTCGGGAATCGCAGGAAGATTTCCGGCCACCGTAGGCGCGGGCTTGCGGACGGTGAGCAATGGGTAGCTCGCCGTCCGATAAGGACCAAGCCCGGGTCGACGCGACGGCGCGTTATGTTCCACGCGCGCCTCAAAGAGATGTCAGCGGAATTGACGGGGTCCGCTAGGGCCAATGCCAATGCCGGGGGTTCGAAGAAAACCGATAGGGAAATCGTGGCCCCCGGCAACATGGCATAGGAAGGAACACGGGTGGGTTTTAGTCAGTAAGAGTCTGACACGCCCTCCCGCTCCACCCAGAGCGGGAGAAGTTATTTGATAATTTCACACCCAAAAAAAAAAAAAAAAAAAAAAGAAAAGTATAGCCCTCTCCATTGCCCTTTGGATGAATTTCAGCCTTCTAATGATTTTTATTAACTGAGAAATAAATTCTCTTTAGTCAGATTTTAGGTTCCAGAGCGATGAGCAGAGACCCAAAAAAAAATATCTTTTTTAACCGACTTCCGAAAAAGGTAGAGGTTATATATATTCGTAGCGAATGTTTTTTTGTAATGTATGTCCGCCGATTTCTACGTCAATTATGGACCGATTTTGGAAATTCTTTTGTTGCTTGAAAGGGTATGCTTTCAAGGTGGTCCCATATAAATTGTATTAACTTTGCTTGGATAGTTTTTGAGTTGGGTTCAATAATACATATTTTTTTCCCACTTAGTATATGGATGATATGATAAGTTCCTGTCACTGTTATTTACATAGTAGGTAGTGGTATTCGAATTTGTGTGGGATAGGTACACAACTAAAAACTGAATATTATAAACATTTACAAAAAAAAACAATTGACTTCCAAAAAAACACTACAAAGCGAAAAATAACTTTAATTTTGGAATTCGGTGGTAAAAACGAAAATTCAAAACCAAAAACACCGACTTCCAAATATAAAGTTATTTTTCGCTCTGTAGTGTTTTTTGTTTTTTGGAAATAGGTTGATTTTTTGTAAAGTTTTTCTAGGTTAGTTTTCTTTGTTTTGTTATCCTATCTACTACAGTTGAAGAGAGGAATATTTTAGAAAAAGAGTCAACCAATATCATATTTACCAACATCGTGCTTAGCAACAATCATGCTAAGTAACTGTATCCAGAAAATTGTCAATGGAAGATAAATCATCCAATTTTGTAATACTGACATAATTTGCATATCTAATCTGTTACAGCCTGTTCAAGATAAATAACACAGCTATGTCACAATGATCACATTCTTTGTCGATCATTATTAGGAAACTATTAGTGCTGCCAAATTTATTGAGCACTTATATCCTGGACTACAATGTGGGGTCAAGTTATGAGCTTTGAGCGATCGTAAATAATAGCTAAATAATTATGTAATGATTTTTTTACTATTTAGAGACCAAATGATTTTTACAGACGAACTCCTGATATTAACTAAGGGTTAAAGTTAAGAGAAATCGAATCTCCTCTCCTTTCTTCCTTTTCTATCATTTTTTTTGCGTCCAAACATGTTGCGTGCTTGTAAAGAGTAGGGACCATTTTCTATATAAATAAGCCAAGCGGTAGTTAGGCTATCTTTAAAGGACAAGAATTTGGAAAACTCATAGCTAGGTACGGACTCGTTCCACGCGACCAAGTGAAACTTTACGTGCAACGGGAAAACTTCTTACTTTATTAAAAAAATCTAAATATTTTATTCATATTTTTTTGGAATTAAATAAAAAATGTAACTAAACGGTATAACTTTTAAACTAAATAATCTATCGCGATGAAATAAACTCCATAATGATTGGAAGTAATTAGGCGTCCTAATAAAATAGTGAATAAAAAAAACTACCCTCAATTGAAAATAAACATGTTTTTTAGCAAAAATCTTTTTTTTTTTCAATTTTTCCAATAATCGTAAAATTTCTCAATAAGACGCCTAACAGATTTTTTTTTTGCCTTCTATAAATTTTACATAGATTTCCCTCATTTCGATATGTGCACATTTTAAAGACTCGCGCTGTATTTTGTGTCTAAGTTCTTACCGACCCAGACGACCCGACTACCATCCATCAGGAGTCTAGTAGCGAAACGAGTACGCTAGGACACAAGCACAGACGCTTCCCATCATTCCGACCTCGCCCCCCGACCCTTGCTCGAAAACGAGGTGCCAGCAGTTGTTGTAGCTGAGCACATAGATTTAAATTCCCCGATTAATAATCATGATCAAAACTTTGATCCAGCCCGTTCCATCTTTGACGTCCTCCCTCTGGTAAACGCCCTAAGAAGAGGCTCGAACCCCACAGGGGGTGCCCTTAGCGAGCGTTCACCTAGTTTATAAGTTTAGTTTATAAGTCCCTGGAGGCTTTGAGTGTAGCAGCTTATGGCACCCACAGGTTTGCTCGGTTAAATAGTCATGGCCTCAGAGGCCAGCTATGAGATACCATACAGAAAAAAAAAAAATATGTGTTAAGTTTTCCGGACGCATAAATGCCATAATATTGGAATCGAATTCGAGATACCAAAAGATCCATAGGTCAAATCGCCAGACAAGCCAATAACCTGATTCAAACTAAAAACTTATTCATAGTCCGCCTTTTTCTTATCAAATGTACTACAGACCATGCCAAGCGCTGAAGTCAATATTTTAGCCACAAAGCTGTGGCGCCACTGCCGTTGCTGCGCGTAGGCACAATTCTGGCTAACAATGTATATTGCACTTTATATTAGTTGGTACTATAAACCTCTATAAGTACACCATAATTTTCTATTACGGAGCTTAGCTTTGCCAGTAAAGTTTTAAAATTGGGTGTTTAACTACTATTAAGATTGTACAAGAATTTAATCTTATTTTAATGACATTTTTAACCGACTTCCAAAAAGGAGGAGGTTATATTAAGTTCGTAGAGTTTGTTTTTTTATTTATGTCCACCGATTTCTCCGTCAATTGTGGACCGATTTTGATTTATTTTTATTTTTTTTATTTGAAAGGGTATGCTCTCAAGGTGGTCCCATATAAATTTAATTAAATTTGCTTGGATAGTTTTTGAGTTAGGTTTTTCGTATTTTTTCCCACTTAGTATGTGGATGATATGATAAGGTTCCTGTGACTGTTATTTACATAGCAGGTAGTGGTGTTCGAATTTGTGTGGGGTAGGTACCACAACTAAAAAGTGAAAAAAAAAAACTTTTTACATAAAAAAACAACCGACTTCCAAAAAAAAACACCACAAAGTGAAAAATAACTTTAAGTCCGTGGCAAAAACCGAAAATTCAATGATGGCGACTTTAGTATTTAGTTACTTTGGCGTTTAGGTATTTATTGCTCTGGCAGTTCAACGACTTACCCACTAAAACATTCACAAACAAAAATCACATACTTACCTACAGTTTTAGGTATTCTGAATACGTAGCTTACAGAAGTACACAGCACTAGCATAGAACTTAATTATTAACACCATTTGTTGAATTGGTTCATCATCATCATCATTTCAGCCGAAAGACGTCCACTGCTGGATTTAGGCCTCCCCCAAGCACCGCCACTTCGACCGATTCTGTGCTTTCCGCATCCAGCGGATTCCTGCGGCCTTCACAAGGTCATCGGTCCTTCTTGTGGGAGGCCTTCCAACGCTACGTCTTCCGGTACGTGGTCGCCACTCCAGAACCTTTCGACCCTATCGGCCATCCGTTCTGCGAGCAATGTGCCCTGCCCATTGCCCCTTAAGTTTGGCAATTCTTCGGGCTATGTCGGTTACCTTGGTTCTCCTGTGGATCTCTTCATTTCTGATTCGATCACGTAGGGAAACTCCAAGCATAGCCCTCTCCATTGTCCTTTGGGTGACTTTTAGCCTTCTGATAAAGCCCATTGTAAGCAACCACGTTTCAGTACCATAGGTCATCACTGACAACACGCACTGGCTGGTTGAATTGGTTACAAGTTACAAAATAAACTACAGGCGTAAACAGGTACAATAGATACAGGCGGTAGCTACAGGTGTCGCCCCCCAGGGCTCGCCCCCTATAACATGGGACTTAAACATAACTGGCGAAATGAGGATGTACCTACTACAGGTACACCTCTGCCCAACCCTTCGGGGAAACAAGGCGTGATGTTGTGTGAGTGTGTTACAAAATAAAGCGAAAATGAGCTATCTTCACAAATATATACGATGGGAAGTAAATTTAAAACAGAAATATCGAACAAAATAACAAACAAAAACCGGCCAAGTGCATGTCGGACCACGCACAATGTAGGGTTCCGTAGTTGGGATGAATTTATCCCAAGAACAAACTTAAGTTAGTGGTTGAAAAAAAAAATCTTTCATACGGAATGTATGGGAGAACATGTTTTTACAACCGCAAATCTAAGTTGGTCGATTATTACTCGTTAACTTATAAAGCCTACTCAGCTGTGATAGTTTTCCTTTTAAATTCGTTATAAAAACTACAACTGTTTTTTTTTCACACATCCAAAACCAACAATTAAGCTGGCACGGGACACTTGACTCTAACAAAAATTAGCATTTTAAAGCTTAATATATCGTAAACAGATCCCTGAATTCAAAAATGGTTTTAACACACAATGTTTTTGAAAGACCTTTCCAACGATACCACACAATAAGGGATAGAAAAAAAAGAAACATCCCCACTTTACGTGTAGGGGAACTACCCTAAAATAAAATAATATTCATAATTTTATTTCACCACTTTGTCGGCATGATTAATATGTATACCCATGCCAAATTACAACTTTCTAGTACTAACAGTATTGGAGCTAGACCGCGGACAGACAGACAGACAGACATGGCGAAACTATAAGGGTTCCTTGTTGACTACGGAACCCAAAAAAGGCTGGTATGTACTTACCTATATTGTTGGTTTTAATGTTCTTTTCTTTTATTGTAGTATTTCCTATGCGTGTCCCAAATAAAATATTTCTTTTTTTCTTATACCTATGTCTTTACCTCAAACTGTCACACAGCAAGCGCCTTGAGTCAATTCTATTTTCTTGTAAATTATACGTTCAAATGTGCTTTTTAACCGACTTCCAAAAAGGAGGAGGTTATATGTTCGACGCGTATGTTTGTTTGTTTTTTTTTTTTATGTATGTCCACCGATTTCTCCGTCATTTGTGGACCGATTTTGAAAATTATTTTTTTGTTTGAAAGGGTATGCTCCCAAATTGGTCCCATATAATTTTTATAAACTTTGCTTGGGTAGTTTTTGAGTTAGCTACAAAATACGTATTTTTTTCCCACTTAGTATGTAGATGATATAATAAGTTCCTGTCACTGGTAGCAGGTAGTGGTATTCGAATGTGTGTGGGGTAGGTACCACAACTAAAAAGTGAAAAATAACTTTAATTTCGGAAGTCGGTGGCAAAAAACGAAAACACAAAACCCAAGACACCGACTTCCGAAATTAAAGTTATTTTTCACTTTGTAGTGTTTTTTTTTGGAAGACGGTTGTTTTTTTTTTCTAAAAAGTTTTTAATGGCCTATTTGAAATAAATTATTTCACTTTGACTTTGACTTTAAAGTGTCGTTCCATGTAAAGCAATTTTACAGAGCTAAATTCTTAAGAAATGTCTATAATGTAAGGAATTTCACAACATATCGGGACCTTGGCAATAGGCTCGCACCCTATGACTGGCGAAATGTGGGTGTACGTACACCACTGTCACCCTTCGGCAGTGACCGAGACTTATGCGAAGGGCGCAGGGTGCCGGGGGAACACAGCCTTATGCGGATAAGGCTGCGTTTCCACCAGAGAAGTGCGAGGTAGCTGAGCAGTGCGAGGATGTGTAACGAAGCTTTGAAACGATGTGAGCGTTTCCACAAGAGATGTGCTAGGCCGCTGAGCGGTGCGAGGATGCGTAGCGACGTTGTGAAACGGTGCAAGAATGTGTAGTCTCTTTTCAGATGCGATTCCTCGCTCGCGGTCGCGTTGATCAATAGCACACATCCCTCGCACATATCCCTTGCACACATCTCTCGCACACATTCCTTGCACACATCTCTCGCACACGTCCCTCGTACACATCTCTCGCACACATTCCTCGCACCCATCCCTCGCTTGTTTTGTACGTACAAAAACCTCGCACCGCTAAGCCGTTTCCACAAGAGCTGCGCTGAGCGAAGCTAGGTAAATGAAGCGATTCTATTGGTTCTTAACAAACACATCCCTCGTTACGCATCCTCGCACATCTCTGGTGGAAACGCAGCCTAAGTCTCGATCCCGTGAGAATATCGGGATAAAAAGTATCCTTTGTCCTAATCCAGGTCATGGTCTATCCATGTGCCAAATTTTATCCAAATCTGTTCAGCCATTTTAGCGTGAAAGCGTAACAAACAAACTTACAAACAACAAATAAGTGAGTGTCACTTTCGCATTTATAATATTACTTAGAAAATACAATACACGTGGATATATTTAGTAACCTGTTCCCCTTAGCTATTTCTAAAGACCCATAAAAAACCCTGAAAGAAATCGACACGTGTTTCATCGCTCAACGAGGCATCCTCAGGATGACGATTTGACTTGTCGCGAACCTGAACACGGCGTGTTGCCACACCGAGCGCTGAACGCAGAGGATCTCTCTGAAGCTTTTTATGGCTCTTTAGAAATAGCTAAGCGAAACAGGTTACTAAATATATCCACGTCTATTGTATTTTATAATGGATTTCCGCAAGGTCACGCCCGAATCAATTAATTAACAATATTAGTTAGAATTATCGGGACATAGCGTCGTGCTGAGTATTGTTCAACCCCACATTGATGATCGTGGGATCCCAATAGGCATGATGCCTGGGTTAAAAAAAAGAAATTCTATTTAGTCCGTCAGTCAAATAATAAAAAAATATTAGACACGTATTTTTTTGCTTTGTCATATTAATCAAAAATAACTTAGAAAACACGCACTAAAGTTGGGGAGTGGGGGTCGCTACGTCACAAGTAAGTATAAAATCTACATACAAGTGACGTCACGGCACATTTTAACTCAATGTATCGCCGTAATCTTTTGACAACGTAAAAAAGAAAAAATATGTGTCCAATATTTTTTAATAATAAACATTTTTTAGTCATCATCCCTATTTCTACTAATTACTGGTAAAACATGACAAGTACTAATAAAATTGCAAAGTTATAGGTAATACATACATCAGTTGTTTATTACTTGGCATTTACAGCTTGTTCTAAGTGCCGCACTCGCAGACATCAATTTTACTAACGTTAATTTATTATTAATATAAGGCCCCAACCGGCTAGACCCACCACCGATAGCCGAAGTAGGTACTTGTTGGTACGCAAAATGAAAGATTTGTTGATTAATTAAGTATACCATTATCTCATGGCTAATAATTCTGTGTCAAAATTTTTTCGTCTTGTAGATTATTGAAAAATATTGAACACGTATTTTTTCTTTTTTGACGTAATCAAAAGATTAGGGCGATACACTGATTTAAAATGTGGCATGACGTCACGCCTTGCTAGATTTTATGCTGAGTTGTGACGTAGCGAGCCCCCAACTTTAATGCGTGTTTTCTTAGTTAGTTTTGATTAATATGGTAAAGAATAAAAATACGTGTCTAATATTTTTTTATTGTCTGAAAAAAGGATTAAACAGTTTTTTTTTTTTCACCTAGGCAACTACCATATTAAGGGGTGGCCAGTATCAGTATTTTTAAGCCATTTTGAGAAAAATTTGTCATCGGGATTTGTCATATTTTTTCCTAATGCACATACTTTTTTTTTATTTCCGACCATCCGAACGTTGAAAAACATGACACAAAGTATGTTCCAAGATATAATCTTTGGATCGCTAATCGTTAATTAAGTCTATGAATGCGGGGGTAACAATGTACATCATCAAGTGCCTAGGCTTTTACTATGTTGGGGTCTGCTTCCAATCTAACCGGATGCAGCTTAATTCCAGTATTTTACATGGAGCGACTGCCTGTCTGACCTCCATAATCCAGTTACTGGGTAACGCGATATCCCTTGGTAAGACTGGTTAGTCATTTTCGGACTTCTGACGACCCGTAACAACTGCCCAAGATGAAGAACTGACAGCCGGGACCAACAGCTTTACGTGCTTTCCGAGGCACGGAGGGGTCTTGGTATGTAAAGATGGTCACCCATCCAAGGACCAACCATGGCAAGCGTAGCTTAACTTGGTCGATCGACCCGTGCTTAGCCTCTTCATAACAATTGACTTTGTGCCTACTTAATCCTTACAACATGTTTTTCACCCAAATAACAACATTAACCTAAATGGGGAGTACAAATAAATCTATGATAATTCACCCTAGTACTTACAAGGATGGTTTGATCTCATAATATGACCTCTAGAAGCCTTACACTGTAAGCCGAGGTTACGTCTGAAACCTATACAATGTAATATATGTATGTGCATGTATGCGTCGTATAAAGATGCGAAATGTTGTTGGTAGGCCAGAGATTTATGAGCCGTCTATTTTTAACCGACTTCCAAAAGGAGGAGGTTCTCAATTTCACTGTTTTTAAGCTATTGCATAGCTTTTATCGCGCGATTTGAGCGCGGCTACCGAATCAAAAAATTCCGTTACGAAAAAAACCTAACACCCCCACTCCACCTACCATGTAATGACGGATGATGACATAAAACAAAAATTACGTTCCCATGACAACGTAATTTTTGTTTTATGCCATCATCCGTCATCATCCCACAAGTGTAGCGTTGACAAATAGGAAGTATGGAGGTTACAAATGCTATGCAATAGCTTTACCGCGGCAGTCCCCGAGTGCCACTCGTTTTTTTTTTTTTTGCGTGTTTGTTACGCGATTACTCCGCCAATTATGAATTGATTTTAATGATTCTTTTTTTGTTTGGTAGGCCGTCATTTTGAGGATGCCTCGTTGAGCGGTGAAACACGTGTCGATTTCTTTCAGGAGATTTTATGACTCTTTTGAAATAGCCAAGCGGAACAGGTCACTAAATAACAGATATTGTATTTTTTTTTCGGATTAGGCTGCACAAGGCTAGGTTAAATATGATCAATGATAAGTAAACTTCGTGTTAACCTGATAACAAGGAACAATACAATATTAAGCAACACGGTCACCGGAGAAAAGTGCAGTAGCACATGATACCACTCAATTGTAGTCATTACAACATTAACCCGCTCTCGCGTCCGCCCATTACCGTCCGCCATGCTTTATGACATCCGCCATTGAAACTTATCATCGGTTATTAAATTAACTGTTTTGAAACAGTGTGTTATGAGATTTCTGAGTGTTAATTAGGAAGTTAGGGGTCATTAATTAATTAGAATTAATATAGGGGCTGAATTGTTGTTCATTGAGACGGAGTTTTGTTTGGACATAGTTTGGAAACGGGATCGGTTGCCCCAGCTGAGTAGCCATGCATGATCCGGGTACAAAATATATGACAGTATATACGGCAACAGGGAATATCTTAGGTTAATAGGTTAAGAGGAGGCTCCCTAAATTGTATTTAATTTGCATTAATATTCTAAAACAGTCACGCAAACAATCAAAATGGAACTTTAGTATATGATTTATTGGATCTTTTTCTTTCCATATATAAGACAGTTACGTAATTGGAACATTTTCGCTCGACTCATTTCTTATTCTAAAATCGTGTACTTTTTATTATTTGAAACAAAAAGAAGATTACTCGGCTTTTATATCTAAAATAATTATTAACGGTAAGAAAATATAGTTTATTATTCAGATATAAGATATTTTTTCTCTAGATCAATTATTACTTTATTTATAAACGAAATAAGAATTGAGACTTATGAAATTTAATTCCATGCTCAAACACGACCAAAGAGCGCACGCGATATTCAACTTTATTACTGATGTGTTAGCGTTTAGCACATAGTGGAGTTGTGGGGTGTATGGGGGCGGAGTTTGCGTGGAAATTGTCTTTGGAGTGCCTGGTCTTAAGAGTGTGACCGTCAAACTGCCAAGTCATAGGTCTCGAGTTCGAACCTAAGGCACGCACGTCTGTCTTTTCGGATTCATATGCGTATTGTATTTATCACTTGCTTCAAAAACGGTGAAGGAAAACATCGTGAGGAAACCGGCATGCCTAAGAGATATTTCTAGACGGCATGTGCAGCCGAGTCAGAGGCAGGGTGGCTTTAATACTCTGACACCAAGTTAGTCACTAACCACACGAAAAGAAGAAGAAGCACCACAAAATATGAAACCATTTTTAGAATTTTCTTCGATTAAAAATTTATTTTAAAATAAAACTTCATGTGACAGACCCAGGCGAATTCCCTCTGGTAATCGCCCTAAGCCGAGGCTCGTACCCCACAAGGGGTGCCCTTAGCGAGCGTTAACCTAGCTTTTTAGCTTAAAATTGTATGCCCCTGGCTGGAGGCTTTGAGTTCAGCAGCAACCACAGGATTGACCGGTTAAATAGTCATGACCTCAGAGGTCAGCTACAGAAAAAAAAAACCCAGGGGAATATGGTGGAATTCCGTGGAATTGATTCACAATAGTTCACATTCGCTCAGGAACAAAGGAAAGGGAGGTATTTGCCCGACAGTGGGATGCCAGAGGCTGAAGTAAACATTCTGACATTATTTGCCGCTATCATGGAGCTATTGTTTGGTACACCCAGAGCAATTTAGAGTTTCTAGTATCAAGATCTTATTTTTGGAAAAGTAATTAATGTTTAAAAATCTTACAATGGCTTATACTCGTAGCTAGGGTACAATAATTGTACCTGCTTAATAATTGTATTTGCTGTGCCCTACAGCCCTCCCCTGACCCCTATGGCACAGCAAAAAGCACAAAACTATTTAAAAAATTAAAATAAAATTAAGAATCAATTAAGTTTTTTTTAAAATGTTATTAAAATTACTAAGTTTAATTAACTAAGTAAATTATAACATTTATTTTTATTGAGATCAGTTTTATATTTTTTATTATATTAAGTATTATAATAATTATATTGTATTGTGTTTTATATTGTATTAGCTCGTGGCTAAGTAATAGCAGCCGCACGGGTCGATCTATCAGGTTAAGCTACGCTTGTCGGGGTTGGTCTGTGGATGGGTGACCATCTTAAAATATCGAGATTCCTCCGTGCCTCGAAAATCACGTTAAACCGGTGATCCCGGCTGTCATTTGTGGATCTTTGACAGTCGTAACGGGTTGTCAGAAGCCCGAAAGTCTGACAACAATCTTACCAAGGGGTATCGTTTACCCAGTTACTGGGTTGTGGAGGTCAGATAGGCAGTCGCTCCATGTAAAATACTGGTAATCCGCTGCATCCGGTTAGACTGGAAGCTGACCCCAACATAGTTGGGAAAAGGCTAGGCAGATTGATTTTTTTAAAGTATTATAATAATTATCTGGTAAGGTTAAGTAGTACCTAAATAATAAATTAGACTGAAAACCGACCCCAATTTTATTAGAAAAGCCTAGGTGGATGAGTACTCAAGATAATGAAATTGTATTTAAATCCACTTTGTATCCGTCAAAAGTTTTTGATGAAAGATGACGTAAAATGGATTCCCATTTAGATTTAGCATATTGTTTAAGGTTTCGATGATAAATTATCTGTTGGTCTGTTAGGTACTTAATTGATAAATGATCTTGTCCAATTTGAAGATTCATTCATGAATCAGTGGAAGGATATCTTAAGAGCGGCCAACCCGTCATACTTTTCATACAAACGCTCGTACGTGATTATAGCGTTGTAACACATCTTTCTTTAATTCTTTTAAACTTATAGGTATCTTGTGAACTATATCTAGGTTTCTATGAAAGCAAAAAATAAAAATTTTGCGAAACAAATTCAATATAAGCCTCCAAAAATCTGCTTTTTTGCACAAATTTTACCTGAATTTTGACCATTCATAATGTACTCATAAATTGTAAAATTAAGAAAAACATCTTCATAGAAACCTCGCACATGTAATGGAGATTCTAAATGACAAACATTTATTTCACAAACTTGTAAGGCGTATTCAAAAACACGTATTTCCTGAAACAAGTTATTTTTCGCACAATGTTATCGCGTTCTCACTTGCTTGTTAGCAATTCTCACTTGCGCTGGATGAAACAACAAGCTTTTCGACCGTGCTCGCGTTGACGATAGACGGACCGGGAAGGGCCCTCTTAACAAAGGACAATGCTAAATAAAAACCCAGGCCCGACGCAAACCGTAAGTAAAAATGAGTAATTAAATACTGCGCAGGGGGCATCATCGAAAGCGATGGCTAAGTGTGTGAAATTGCTATTGGAATAGGGGTCATATTAATTTATTAGTAAAAGGAGCATTACCATTATTATTTTACTCATTTATTCATTTTTAAACATAACACATAACATCACGCCTTGTTTCCCCGAAGGCTTGGGTAGAGGTGTCCCTGTAGCAGGTACACCCACATTTCGCCAGTTATGTTTTAAGTCCCATGTAATAGGGGGCGAGCCTATTGCCATCAACCGGGCACAAATCCAGACTCCAAGCTGCTACTGAGAAATTTCAGATAGAAAAACCCAATAACACTTTGCCCGACCCGGGAATCGAACCCAGGACCTCATGAGTAGCGCTTGCGACCACTAGACCAAATACATTTTTAAATATTTTTATAAAAATCATTAAAAAAAACATTTAAAAATATAAAAATAGTGGCCCATAGGCATCAGGAACAGGGTCCAAGCTGCTGGTGGTCAGGGCTCTAGAGAGAGGAACCTCCTCACTATGCGTGCCGTGTCTAGGAGTACTGCTTTCTGAATCAAGCCCTTGACCCAGCCGTGCAATGAGAGCCTCCTGAGGTGTTGGTCGAGGCTCTTCGCTATTAGGCCATTAACCGTAACGATTATCGGTACAATGATTGCAGAGTCCACATCCCACATGTCGACAACCTCGTGTGCTAAGTCAAGATACTTGATTTTTTTATCTTTCTCTGCTTTCACGAGATTCTCGTCATGAGGGACAGCGATATCTACAATCATTGCACGGCGCTCTCGTCGATCTATCCCCACAATATCAGGCTTATTGGCTATAATAGTCCTGTCAGTGATGATAGATCGATCCCAGTACAATGTGGCGTGACCGAGAACTGGGTTGGGCACATACATGTAGTATGGTACTTCGGACTCCACAAGGTTGTACTGCAAGGCAAGTTGCTGGTGAATAATCCTAGCTACTAGATTGTGTCTGTGCAAGTACTCGCCATTAGCAAGACGAGAACAACCGGAAACAATATGTCGGATTATTATTTTTAAATTTCTTTAAAATTTAAAAATAATAATCTGACATTATTATTATTTATTTAGTTTTTAAGTATACAAATTATGTATTGGGTATGTTGAGATTGTTTGTACTCCCCGTTACTTGTCCTTAAGGGTTCATTAGAAAACCAGCGTCAGACAGCATCTGTCTGGCATTAATGCTAAAATTAACCTTTTTGGAGCATCCGTGAGGCACACAGTATTGTTGTTAAAACATTATTTTCACTATGTTATCTGTGTTTTGTGTTTCACGAACTGCGGCCAAATAAATGTTTTTCTTTCTTTTTCCTTTAATTAAATTGTTAAATCATTTATGTGATAACGTGCTTAAGCACAATTCAATTACTCATTTTTACTAACAATTTGAGTTCCATTTGGTTTGCGCCGGGGCTGGTTTTTTTTTCATACATTTATGAGCATTGTCCTTTTCATGTCCCCGCTAAATTAAAAAAAATCTAGGTAGGTAGGTATATGTAAAAAGCTTTTACGAAACCACAAAGAAAGAAAAATTCCTGGAAGGAGATAAAAGCAGTTTTCGTTTGAAGTAAAGTAGTATCGAAACTTATGAGTTATTTCACCTTTTACATAAAAGGAAACTTTTAATAAGTAGGCATGTGTGTGGTATGTGAAAAATATTTGGGTAGCCTATATTTTGTAAGTTTTAGCCTTAGGCTCTTAAATAGTGCAATCCTAAATCACAAATGGCCTATTTCAATACTTCTGTGGCAGACAATTTCATACAAATATATCAACTTTAATTTTATTAATCTGGTAGATACTTTGTGCTTTTTGGACATTAGGTACGAAATGGGCCTTATTTTCTTTGCAAACCATATTAATAATATAATCAACCAATATCCTACGCATGTCACTATTATTTTTATTTGTCACAGGATCTCGCAAAAAATATACCCATTTTTGTCTCCAATGACGGAAAATTTAAATTATTTTTAGACCCTCAACTACACCATTACACAAATTTTATTATACTTAAACATAGTACACATAAATAGCCAAATGATAGCCGAAGGTACATCGAAACCAGTGCTCATTATTAAAAGGCTTTTTCCTTTAGTATTTTTATTTTATTTTGAAGCCTGTAGATGTCAGGAGTGTGTCGTTAGGGCAGATAATAAGCTGTTTATAAAAGCTAGCATCATTATAGCTCATTGTTGCGGTCGGAACAGCACTAAAATAGCTTCATCGTATAATGATAGCGTTGGGATGAGTCGTGATCGGTGGCTATGTGAATATCTGTCGGTATAGATTAGTATTCTTTTAAAATAAAGAATGCTCATTTAAAAGTATAGGATAGTACTTACTAATTCCATACTGTCATGATAGTAGGTACTTACTAATTCCATGCTGCCATGATCATTATTCTAATGTCAATAATGTCATGTCATTATTCATTATCTTGTTCTAAACTTTGGGCGACCGAGTTCTGCTCGGATAAAAATACGGAGAACACTAATTTTCCCAGACATGAGACCTAGCTAGATCGATTTTTCGCCCCCATAAAAAAAACAACAACATTCAATTCATTCATTTTTGCAACTTTCGTCGAAATCGTTAGAGCCGATTTCAAGAACGTAAGTAGAAATCTATATACAAACAAATAAATATATACTTATACAAATATTGCTCGTTTAATAATATAAGATAGGATTAGGATAATACATATCACGTAAGTATTTTCTTGCAATATGGGTAAGTATACTTAAATAAATTGATACATTGTTTTCCTATAAAGTAATTTTAGGATTGAAAAACAATTTATAAATAAATATCTGAATTTTTTTTCAATTTATTTACTCGTACAAACTGAAACCCACACTTTAAAACGAAATTCAACAAAACTAAATTCAAAGCTAGCAATGGCTAACAAACCTGTAATGACAGGTATAGCCTAGTTCAAAACGCATAGCAACCAAAAAGGCTATGAAACAAAGCGTCCAGATTTTTTGCATGCTTCACATCCCTAGCCTATAGTAATAAAATTACTTTATACAACGTCTCAACTTTTATTAACACGTCAATATCGATTTTACATCATTATAAATACAGTTGAATTTCACTTGACAGCTCGAAAGCTATCGATGAATATGCGACGACACGCGGGTTGTAAAATGGACGGGCACTTTTTTTTTTTTTTATGTCGTTTAATATCTTCGAACATGTCCTGTGCTCTATGCTGCGAGTGTGACAAAGTTGCTCAGAGACTGAATGCATTTGAAAATCAATTCTATTACTTATGCACTTAGGTTTGTTTTCAAGTGTGTGGAAGTGAGGTCAACGTTTTTCATAAAGTCTAGTACTTTTTTTTAAGATTACTGTTGACTGATTCGCGAATGCAATTCAATAAAAAAGCGGCTGTGAAGCTCGTTTGGATAATAATTTACGAATTTATTTTATTTTTAATAGGTACTCTTCTGTAAGAAATTGCAATTAAAAATGCTCGGTGGCGTTCTTTAGAAAAGTATTTTATTTACAGAATCGGCGCGGCGTAACGTTTGAAGTCGTTTTGAACAAAAAGCGTTGGTCGTTGAAATCTTAAAGACAAAGAAAGGAAAAGCTTTTGCATGTATTTAAAAAAGTTGTAAAGGATTGTCTCCTTCTCGTTACTGAGTATTTGGGTGCCTTTAAACTTGACATCATTTTTAAAAATATATTTATGAACCCGGAAATTAACCCACGCAGCACCGCCTTTCAGAATTTCCATAGATAAAAATTTACGGGTAAATAAAAATTATACTTCTTTCTATTTCTAAATTAATGGTTTGGTGTACATAATAAAGAATATTCTATCTATCTATCGATACTTTCTAAAGTCGTGGTGTTAATTCGTCTAATTCGCTGATCTCGTAACGAAAATCCTATTACCATTCCCAGTAATTTTATCAAAATTTTAGGTTCAGTAGTTTCGGAGATACTATGAAAATCAATTTTCATAAATTTTCCTAAATATCTTTAAACTTTAAAATTATTAAAAACATATTTGATACCCTCGCAACAACCCCTTTTGTTTGACGACAAACGATACACTTTTTTTTGTTTTTTTTTGTAAATTTATTATCTTATTTGCCCCCAAAAGTGCCCCATATTAAAAATTCATTTATTTACGTTACACGTCCGTGTTTGGGTCACAGAAACACATAATTATGTATACCAAATTTCAACTTAATCGGTCTATTAGATTCGGATCAAATTGGCTGTTACAGACAGACAGACAGACACACGAGTGATCCTATAAGGGTTTCGTTTTTTCCTTTTGGGGTTTCGGAACCCTAAAAATGTTAAAATCTGTCTCTAATGCACAAATCTAACCCTCAACTCCATATGTCGAACACATGATCTAAGTCGCTCGCTTCAGCTACAACTTACAAGTTTACTTAGGTAGTTTTGAGTGAATTAATCCTGTATGTTTAGGCATCAGGGCAATCCCGCATATCGATAGCAAAATACTATTATTATAACCATTAAAACCCGTGCCAAACGTGTAAGTCCTGTGCTTACCATAACACTGTGTGTTCGATCTGATCTTACATAAGCATTGCATAATGCATAACCCTCCAAATGGGTAAAGGGTTTGGGGATTTACCCCTGATTTAGGTATATTGACACAAAAAACAGGTTATGTGGAGCAGCTCTATGTATGTGCTGGTCTATTATGCAAAAATTTGATGAAGTGAACTGTCTTTTTACCCAACTGCCCCAGAAGGAGGGTAATGTTTTTCGAGAGTATGTATGTATGTATGTCTATTTCTTTGGCACGCTCTATAGCCTAAACGGCTTAATGGATTTTAACATGTGAGGTGTCGTTAGATTCGTCTTAATTGTGGAAGTCTCAAAGGCTATATAATATTTATATATTGCATCTGCAAATACAAAAAAAAGGGAGGGGTAGGTTTAAAAAAAAAACTACTTTATTGGTATCAAATAAAAGCTAGTAATGAGTCAATATATATTATTTTAATAAAACTAAAAGGCTTGAAAAAAAAAACCCGACTGCAAAAACACATAACTGAAAAGAGAAAAACAAGCATTATAATCTATAGAATTTTGGTATTGCAGGCGGGACAAACAAAATTTACACCATCATTTCAGGTTATTGGTTTGTCCCGCCTGCAATGCCAAAATTCTATAGATTATATAACTAATGCTTGAAAGAAAATGATTAAAAGTCATATTTTAATCTAAATTAAATGCCCAATTTAAATAACATATTTTTTTGGATAAGGATAAATACTATACCGGTCAAAAAAGCTTCGGAATAACAATTAAATTTTTATCAAATTCTGAAAGATAAAAATGGTTATTGACTTATTGTGGGTCATCCTTAGAAGATAGACATACTTATGCTATCGCGGTCTTTTTTGTTGACTTTTTAAAATGAATAAAACATAAATTTGATGTATCTTTTTCGGTTAACGCAGCGCACGCCAGTAAAGCTACCAGTCGGCATGTTTTTTTCCGACTTCTTCAACAATAATCGTCAAATTTCAGCCAATTTACACAAAACTTTAATGAATTACACACCTTTCGCATGAATCACTCCGTCCATTGGTGAAAACCGTTTGAAAATCCGTTCGATAGTTTTTGAGTTTATCGCGTTCAGACAGACAGACAGACAGACGCGGCGGGGGACTTTGTTTTATAATACGAGTATGTAAGGATTATATTATAAATCCTGTTGAAAGTTTTTGTGGAAATACGAAACGCTTTGAAAGCGATTGTCTGTTGCTAGGGCTCTCTCAATCAATCTGCCTAGCCTTTTCCCAACTATGTTGTCTGCTTCCCAGCGATTTTCTCCTAAAGTATAGAAAAGGTGACCATAGGTTATGACCATAGTATTTTCGAAATACAATTATAATATACCTATATAAAATACCTATAGGTATAGGACTTATAGCCCCATCTCTTTCTCACTGTGATATTATTAAATATTATTGCATAAAATATTATTTAATATTATACCTATTAAATTTATATTTCGTTTATTCATCTAGTTTCTTATTAATTTACATTTTTAAATATTTCTTAAAATAAACAGAATAAAAAAAACGTTTAAAAATATAAAAAATAGAGGTCCGCCGTTGTCGGGAGCAGGGTCCAAGCTACCGGTGGTTAGGGCTGCAGAGAGAAATTTATATTATTATTATATAAAATATTAAATTAATCCTACTGCTATCAGATGTGGTGGTTGGCCCTCAGATCTAGTTTTTAAAATATTATTGACGTGTAAAATAGTGTTTTTGTAACCTACTATCATTTATCATTAGTCTTTTCTCAAAGTTGCAAGTAAAAAAAGGAGTACCTATACAGTGTGTCTTTATAATGTGCATATATCGAAATGAGGTAGTCTATGCTTAATTTTATAGACGATTTTTTTTTTAATGATTCGTAATTATCTTATTGAGAAAGTTTACGACTATTGTAAAAAATTATAAAAAAACAGATTTTTACAAAAAAAAAATTTTTTTTTTTCAATTGAGAGTAGTTTTTTTTCACAATTTTCATTTTATAAGGACGCTTATTTACTTCCAATCATTATGGAGTTTGTTTCATCTCGATATATAATTTGGTTTAAAAAAATCCACAAAAATAAAAAAAAATAGTCAGATTTTTTTTTATATTTTTTCCGTCGATAAAATTAAACATAAATTCCCCCCTCATTTCGATATATGCACATTATAAAGACTCAAATTATACTCCTTTTGCTGCGATTACATTCGTTTGTGTAAGATGTTTGTTACTGTACAAAGCAAAACAATCAATTCGTCATTCAATACTACACAATAGTATCAAATAGGAAGGGAAACGAACCAACAGGAAAAACTCATAGATTCTATGAAAACTTCATTCCCGTGGGATTCCTACGTCCCGATGCTATGGGAAGTAGGAATTAGCAGACAATAACCATGCGATGTTCATTGGAACACTTTGACTTTGTGATCATGTGGACCGCAGTGTACGGCGGGTTAAATGTCAGAGGACAATGTATTGTAGGTTATGTGCGAAGATGTTGATGATTTGTCATTTTACTTAGACTTTATGATGAAAAATCTGAGTAGGTGGCAAATTGTTCTCATTCTTTGTAATCAGAAGTATTGCCATTCTCTCTAAGCTGGATTAAGCTTCTATTCATCAGTTCAATCAACTAGGATCAAGGGGCAGAATAGCATCTTAATACCGGTCTATCTAAACAAATAAATAAAATTGAACTGTCCGTTTGTAATGTCAAAATAACAGCTTTTTACTAAATACATACGAAAGTATATACGGTACTTATAACAAAAAAAACAATAGTTAAATGTTCGTTTTACTCGTGCGAACACATACGAACACGCACGAACGATCCCGACCTTCCAAGTACTAAGGGAGCGCACAGACTGAGTGCGAGTTAGTCGTACGTGTACATATAGTTCCGACGTTTGAAAACATTCCGAACTTGTTGGGATTTTTCGTGCGTTCAATGCGTTATCACCGGAACACTACTTATTTGACGGAGAAAAACGTAATCAGTGTGCGCACTCAATCGGCCTGTGTCCAAATTTTTTTTTTCAGTCTTGTATATTATTAAAAAATATTGGACACGTATGTTTTCTTTTTTGACGTAATCAAAAGATTACGACGATAAATTGAGTTAAAATGTGGCATGACGTCACGCCTTGCTAGATTTTATACTTTGTTGTGACGTAGCGAGCCACCACTCCCCAACTTTAATGCGTGTTTTCTAAGTTATTTTTGATTAATATGATAAAGCAAAAAATACGTGTCTAATATTTTTTTATTATCTGAAAGACGGACTAAATAGAATTTCTTTTTTTTTACCTAGGCATCATCCGTATTCGTATGACTACGATCATACGTTTACGTACGATACAAATTCGTGTCCAAAGTGCGCTCAGCCTTATGTGACAAGCGACAAACCTATTCTCATTATCGGGCAATGATCCAACCCCAGACTTAATTATATGACCTGAAGCATGGCATATTCTTGGCTCATACTGCATTCACGTACCACCGGTATATCATGTCCTAAACCGGTAGTTATCGACTATTACGGTTTTAAAGACATTGTAAGCTAATGAGGTACTGTTCTCACAGTATTTCGTGCCATTCGATTGATGTAAACGATAAATTCCGATCGTAATGTGGGGAAAATGTATCGGTTTTGTATTTTATCGCTGTATGATACATAAATTAATTCTCGTGAATGCAAAATTTACTGTTGTAGTTAACTGCTTGTGGTATATCAATCGATCGGGACGTATAGTTATTGGTTATGCTGTGATGAATAGATAATCTAGTCAGAAGGCAGTCCGTATGCATACTAGGAAGTGTGATCAGGGCAGGGCACAGGCCGATTTCCGGCCACCGTAGGCGCAGGCTTGCGGACGGTGAGCAATGGATGGCTCGCCGTCCGATAAGGACCAGGCCCGGGTCGATGGCGCGTTGTGTTCCACGCGCGCCTCAAAGAGATGTCAGCAGAACTGGACGGGGGCCGCTAGGGCCGATGCCTGCCGGAGTTGCGAGGAAGTCCGAAAGGGAAATCGTGGCCCCTGGCAACATGGCAACTGAAGGAACACGGGTGGGTTTTAGTCAGTAAGAGGCTGACACGCCCTCCCGATCCGCCCAGAGCGGGAGAAGTTATTTGAGAATTTCCCATACAAAAAAAAATATGGGCAGGGCTGATCTTCGGAGAGGGCTAAGGGAGGCAACTGTCTTGAAACTTAGTCTAATGCCCAATCCATCATCATCATCATCATTTCAGCCGAAAGACGTCCACTACTGGACATAGGCCTCCCCCAAGCACCGCCACTTCGATCGATTCTGCGTTTCTGCGGCCTTCACAAGGTCATCGGTCCACCTTGGACCCTTCCAACGTTACGTCTTCCGGTACGCGTTCGCCACTCCAGAACCTTTTGGCCCCGTCGGCCATCTGTTCTGCGAGCACTCCTTATACACCAACCCACACTGGGCTGGCGTGGTGTATCACAACCCACTCCCACTCTCAGACAGCTCCGAGTCCCAGCAGTAGCAACGTTAAAGGGATGGAAGGTTTCAAGGGGATTTCCACTACACACTGGATTGGTAGCAAATTTGATTGCCCAGAATAAATCCTAATTCTTCTTAATCTTAATTATAACACACCTAATTTCATAATGAGAGTTTTCCTGTCTTCAAATATAAGATTCTGATTAGTGATGTGCCGGATCGTTACAATGTGATCCGCGGATACGGATACGGATCATAAGGGTCTAGATCCGCAAATACGGATACGGATCTTAACTGTCTTCAGGTTCAGCAGGAATTATTTATGATCGTCATCGTAACTGACTTTTGGGGGACAAAGCTGCCAAGTTACTCTTTCTGAAATACAATTTACCATTACTCAATATTAATTATGACGTAATTTTTTTTAAGTTCTTGAAAACAACATAGTTTTAATTGATGTGTTAACTCACATAATTATTTCAATTAGCATAGTACAAACATGACAGGTTTAATCTTACTACAAAGATAGTTTAATTACTACCTTATAACTTAATTTACTGGTACTTACTCTACTTGAATTATATTTTTTTTTTTTTTCTATTTTGATTTGAAATTAACAGTATTTCATTGCTACATATCTTTAAAATTTCAAATACGTAATGAAATGTATTCATATAAAAGATCCGTTCAAGATCCGCCAAAAAGTAACGGATACGGATACAGATCTTTTTTCTCCCTCGGATATCCGCGGATACGGATACAGATACGGATATCCGGCACAACACTAATTCTGATACACCACAAGATTAAGCTATTACTAGCAAACTTATACAATATATAATAAAGCATCTTAACATCTATGACATCATAATTCGAATCTCACCAACTCGATATTTCCTTTACGACCTATACAGTCAACACAACAACCACTTCTACGCGATCACATACATCTCTATTTCTGACACGATAAGCTTCAGTATCATTTAAATTGACGGTGTTATTCATTTGTGGTCAAAGTCGTCATGTATAGTCGACCACAAGCACGCTCACCTCTTCCTCCCTCGTGGGAACTAACTTTGTATCCGGTGATTGCTTGCGGGATCCAACCGTGTTTCAAATTAGCGTTATAGTTACATTCTCTCACGGTAATTGATCCAATGGGTTTTGTGTAATTTTAATACTTATAGTTCATTGCTGAGAGTATGTCATGCTCACTCTGACGGTGGCGCGAGTGTTGGATCATTTGTCTCCTTTCAAAATGGTTGAGCTGAATGGTGCTGATCCATGCGTCATGTTCGTGAGCGGGCGCCGTCAGTAGGGACTAGTCATCTCTTAGCTGCCAAAAATGTTGAGCTGAATGGTGCTGATCCATGCGTCATGTTCGTGAGCGGGCGCCGTCAGTAGGGACTGGTCATCTCTTAGTTGCCAAAATGGTTGAGCTGAATGGTGCTGATCCATGTGTCATGTTCGTGAGCGGGCGCCGTCAGTAATGACTTGTCATCTCTTAGCTGCCACGGCTTTTTTAATTTTTCTAATTGTTTTTGTTTTTATATTTTTATTACGGACGCTTTTAACGTTCTGCATCGTTCTCACATGTAGGTATAACTTCAACATGAATGATGTAACCAAGATTTTGTTACCATATTTTGATTTAAAAGAGTGTCTGTGGAATTTCTTGCCCGTTCTTCTCCATAAGTACCTACTACGCTTTGGAATAGGCATCTAGCTTCATCTTTCTGACTGACCAACCGGTCACTCAGAAAGAAAGCTCAGCTGAAGTTTAGTTGAAAATATTTCAAAGCTTTTCCTTGACTTAACCTTAAGTAACGTAGGTGCCAAATCATGGATGCTTAGGCTATTCTAGATTGTGGTTTCTGATAATCAGATCCGGGCCAGGACAATACAGTCGTAAGATTTTATGAGTAAGTACCTATTTGATGTTAAACTCAAACTCAAAATTCAAAGCATTTATTTCAAATAACCCATTTACAGGCACTTTTGAATTGTCAAAACCAGTACTGGATTATAAAGAGTACACAGAAACCTCTTACACAAATTATTATTTTGCTTCTACCCTATCACATATTAACACTCTACCACTGAGTGTACCGACCCTTTAAGGCTTGTCTGCTGTAAGGCAGGTCTGCATAAGCCTTTAAGTTATACAGTAGTGACATTCCTAATCTACCTTCTATTAAGGATACTAAGAACTGGATATTGGGCTCAACTGAGCACGAGTTCCTGAATGGCACCAACCAAAATCCAATTCATTCCAATTGAGTTCATTCATATAGAAATGCTCGGAGACTGGAATTATGCTCGGGTAACGTACTCGTCCCCTATTACATGGAAATTGTATAACTTAAGAGAGAACAGGGTCTGCGATTCTCCATACAAATGTATTCCCTTTTTTTCTTCCTGAATAGTCCCTCTATGTTCTATGTTATAGGGTTTGATTTCCGCACTTAATCCGTAAGGTGGACCATTGTGCGTGTCCCTCTAGAGCAATCTTTTTTTTGAAGTGAAATCTTCTTTAGGCGCGTTGGGCATTTTTGAGATGGGAAAAAACAATTGAACTCGCGACACCGTTACCGACACCTCATTTTTGTAAACGCGATTGTGCTCTTTCTTATATTACGTTACGGATCAATGTTCTATGCAAGTATTTTTACTTTAAAGGTTTTGGAAGATTTTTTTGAATTGTTCAAGTTTTCACTTCTGTCGGCACTCCCGGAGTGCCACTGTTTTTTTCGTAAAATCAAGGCTGCTGAAGACACGTCTCTGTTATTTCCTTTTTTTCAGCAACTTATGGTAAAGAAAATATAACCCTCCAAATATTACAAAAATGCCCCATTTTTACTCCCGTGATTAGAGGATTACCAGATAAATTCGAAAAGTTTTTAAGAGCGTTTATTCTGACAGTGGGCAACGTCGCAAATAGATGTCAAATATTTCGGTGTTTTGATTAATTTGGCAATATAACTGTATGGAAAATAAGAAATGTGGCTAACTAGCGAACTAGAATATTAATAATGAATTGCAATTATAACACTGGTTTAATGTAAAAAACGTTACGTTTAACGTGTACGTTTTAAGTGTAAAAAAGGCATTTGGAAAGTTTCCAAATACTTTTTTTTACATCTAAAACTAAATATTCGGAGTAACGATATTAATTATTGCATTTCATAATCAATATTTTAGTTCCCTAGTTAGCCACATTTCTTAATTCTATACAGTTATACCTACTGCTAAATTAATCAAAACAGGTAAATATTTGACAGCTGTTTACGTTGCCAACTTTTGGGATAAACCCTCATAAAGGCTTGTGCAGACACAAAGGCACCGCTCGTAGCGCGACGAGCGGTGCCTTTGTGTCGCGCCGCGTGTCGCGCTGGTCTGCACAAGCCTTAACATAAAAGAAAATGATAGGAACCTAGACATACTCTTTCATAAAAATTTTAATGTAAAATATCATTGAATCGGCTCAGTTTTTGTGGAGAAAAAAGGGGAATACGAAATGTCGATCACGTCAAAATGTTTGTGATCTAATCGGTTTGAGCTGCAGCTATCTCACTCTACGGGGACAGACTTGAAGTAAGACGACGGCAATAGTTTCTTCAAATATCTATGTTTCAAATTCCTCGCAGACCCTGTTCCCTCTTAACTACATATACCTCTTCTCTATCCATACTCTACTCATTCGGAGAATTCAGGCGTACTGATGTTATGTTACCCCTAATGCTGCGGCCGCATCTGCGTCTTTCGTGACGAAACAATGCGTGCCGAAGCTTCGTATGTTTTTCTCGCTAAAAAGTTATCGCGCTAATGCGGTGGTCATATTAACGGCTCCATAATTTAACGAACTGACTGCCTCGTTGATCTAGTGGTCGTAAGCGCTACTGCTGAGTATGAGGTCCTGGGTTCGATTCCTGGGTCGGAAAATGTTATTGGGTTTTTCCATTTGGAATTTCTCAGTAGCAGCCCGGAGTCTGGATCTGTGCCTGGTTGAAGGCAATAGGCTCACCCCCTAATACATGGGACTTAAACATAACTGGCGAAATGTGGGTGTACAATAGGTACACCTCTGCCTAACCCTTCGGGGATTATAAGCGTGATGTTATGTAATATTGTAATTTAACGAATTATCGTACAATATAGATGGCTTTCCATTATTTCGACAGACCGTCTACGCAGTCCGGAGATAACAGTCGAAATGAACAACGGTAGTCTGACCACGCGCCACGCTAATTAGCGCGCTAAAACCCTTTATGTACCCGGGCGATAAGTGCTACGCAGCCCGAACTATCGCGATGATAGCCGATAATGGTTGGTCACAGACGCAGATGCGGCCCCAGCATTAGATATATGCGAAGACGTACATCTCAAGCTATTAGTTGTGAATAGGGAATTCATTCCCCAAAATTCTCCGAAGTATCTTAAGACGTATCCGTGCACATTAGCGCTTCCGATCGCGTGTTCCTTCCCTTTGTGCAGGTCCTTTAAAAGAATTTCCTTTACTTTGTATACGAATGTGTGTATGGAAATCTTCGTAAGCTATTCAGTATGTGATATTTTATTTAGGTATAGGTACTCACATCAAAATTGGTACTTACTACTTGTGTTATCCTGTACTAGCTTTTGCCCGAAGCTTCGCCCGCGTTGATGTCGGAAAATATCCCACGGGAACGTACTACCGGGATATAAAGTAAGTACCCAATATGTGTGCCAAATTTCATCCAAATCCGCTCAGCCGTTATTTCGCCAATCCGGAACATACATCCAGACAAACAGACAAACGGACAAAAATTCTACTAAAAACTATATTTTCGGCATATATTGAATATTTTTGAAAAAAGTAATTGCAGTGAGATATAGCTATATATCGTAATATAGTTATATGAAAGCGGTTCATAACTGTCTTACTTGGAATATAACTATGATTCTTGCACGATCTTGTAATATAACTATTAGGACACTCCGACCAAATAGGTGACGTTAGAACTGTGACCAATTACGTTGACATTGGTCGCAGTAACAAAATTAAGGCACTCCGACAGTTATGAACCGCTTTCATATAACTATATTACGGTATATATAGCTATATCCCTAGGGACATAACTATGTCACGGCTATAACCATGTTACTGCGACAAATAGATATAGATACTTTCATTCTGCTAATTGTTTCTGCTACAAATTGGATTCCCATAAAACCATAGTAACTGCCCTCGCAAAGCATTAATTCCATAAAAGCTTTCACATCAATTCCATAAGCTGTTTCCACATAAATCCTCAACAAACAGACCGTTTAAAATTATTAGTGCGATTTACAAACAGTCCAATACATTTTTTCCGAGCAAATACAAACGGCCATTTTTCACGTACACGGCAAAAACATTTACAAACACGGGTTATTTGAACGGGCCGGTTTGAACCTGCGAGCGTGTCACGGAATATTTTACAAGTCCAAACAGCTCGGGCAAAGTTCAGGGAGATTGGTATGTTCAACAGTTAGAAGTTCCACGGTTTAGTTTTGCTGTGAAGCCTTCGGTTGATAGCGAGGGATTTGTGGAATCGGTAATGTTTTTGCGGCTTCGATAGGCATGTTAGAGTGGTGTCATCGTTTAGTGCAAAATGTTTAGAAGACACATTTCTTGTATAGGGGTTCCCCATACAAGAAATGTGTCTTTCTTCGTCCTTTTATTTTTACTTTATCGAAGTGAAAACTTCTTTAGGCGCGTTGGGCATTTTTGAGATGGGAAAAAACAATTGAACTCGCGACACCGTTACCGACACCTCATTTTTGTAAACGCGATTGTGCTCTTTATTTATATTACGTTACGGATCAATGTTCTGTGCAAGTATTTTTACTGTAAAGTTTTTTTTTTTTTGTAAACGCGATTGTGCTCTTTATTTAGATAAGATTATGGACCAATGTTCTATATAAGTATTTTTCTTCCACCAAGGCGATCTTGTTCAAGTTTTCACTTCTGTCGGCACTCCCGGAGTGTCACTATTTTTTTTAAATTATTTGTTGTTATAACGGCAATAGAAATTTACTATTTTATGAAAATGTCGACTGTCTGCCTGTTACGGTTCATGAGATACAGCCCGCTGACAGACGGGCGGACAGTGGAGACTTGGTAATAGGTAGGGTTCTGTTTGGCACCGTTCGCGTACGGAACCCTAAAAATCGTAGCACGAAGCGTTATACATATTATTTTTAGTTCCTACTGAAATAAAGTCCAAAAACATGATCATATTTGAGCCATTATTTTATTTTCATTAAATAATAAATGATTTATACAACTGTTGTATAAACACCCCTTTGTTTTAATACCTAATTATAACAGTTGTATACAAGACTTTATATACACCCATGTTATGAATCCTCTATAAAAGTTTCTGAAACCATTGGGTGTTTGTAATTCGAGATCAAGAATAAAGAAATTCCCACGAAATTCAGTACAACTGCACGTATGTACGTCGCCTGCAGCAGCACATCACATACACATGCCTGCAGCGGGTGCTGCTGTCCCCCGCTTGAACGTTTAAACGAGTTCCATAATCAAATTTAGTACAACACTATAACACTCGTTTGGATGATGTAATGGTTACTATGACACTGGCTGTTATAATGTTGCCAATAAGCTTACTGTTTCAGAAACTTTTATAGCATGAGTGTAGATAAAATACTTTGTACAACACTTTGACGTTGTCGAGCACAGAAAATGGAAATAACAAAGTATCGTCTGCTTCTTCCCACGCTATTGTTCCAGACAATTGAAGCAATTTATTGAGGAGGGTTACTAAAGCGGCTAGCAAATACGACTTACTTCTATTTAAGCCCTCCTTCAATACTTTGAACATGTAAGTAATTGAACTTTTCTACAATAAAATAATCCAGCAATAGCCGATATTACAGAACAATTAAGGCGAGTGCACACCGGCGCACAGTGGATCGAAAAAAGGCTCTGGAAGACATACGAGCTTAAGAGGGTTTATCCTAAAAGTTGGCAACGTCGTAGATAGCTGTCAAATATTTCCCTGTTTTGATTAATTTGGCAATATTACTGTATGGAAATAAGAAATATGGCTAACTAGTTAACTAAAATATTGATTATGAAATGCTATAATTAATATCGTAACACCGAATATTTCGTTTTAGATGTAAAAAGTATTTGGAAACTTTCCAAATGGCTCTTTTACACTTAAAATTGTTACATCATCAAATTCAGTGTTATAATTGCAATGTATTATTAATATTCTAGGGAACTAGTAAGCCACATTTCTTATTTCCACACAGTAATATTGCCAAATTAATCAAAACAGCGAAATATTTGACATCTATTTGCGACGTTGCCCACTTTCAAAATAAACACTCTTAAATAAAGTGTCGGTTTTTTGCTTGAAATGGCTTCTAATAATAGCCAATATCATGCATAAATACTTATATCATGGGATACACAGATTGTATGCAAATAGGCAAATTGGCAAAGTATATTATTTTTGCAAAAAAAAATGTATGGAGCTAATGCTTATATCTCCGGAACGGAGAGAATAACCAAAATATACCTGCACACGTTGATGTAACTATTTATTTATGATTTTATACATACATTTACATTTTCATATAACGAGATTTCGTGCGGTTTTTTTAATCTGAAAACATCAAGTATATCAAAAAATATTTTTTCGATTCACAGTGCGGTGGACGGACGGAGGGGGACGGCAGACGGCATCAAGGAGGATTTTCCGCCGGCCAGCGCATACTGATGAAAGCGTAACAAATAAACTTTCGTATTTATAATATTAGTTAAGATAGTAAAATAGGTATTTATCACTTGGTTAAAAGAAGCTTATAAACCGGATGATGTGGCAAAATCTCTAGCAAGTATACACGAAGGAATGTGTAGTACAGGTCCAGTTGAAAACCAGCGTCAGGCACTTATAGTTGTCTGACATTTTTGCTGAACTGGACCTTTTTGGCGCAGCCGTGAGGCACTCTCCTCTGATCGCACTTTTCACTTATTTGACTTTTATTTTTATCTGTTGTGTAATTATATTGTGTGCTTTTTGTTCTGTGCGAAATAAATGTATTTTCTTTCTTCTTTTTAGTAAGTATGGGGTGGACCTTTGTCCACATGAAACACAATACTTGGGTTACCTACCTAGGTTGTTACTCTTTACAAGACAAAAATCATGATTCACTAGTTAAAAACACCTACATGGAGTTACTTAATTTAATTCATCTGATTGGTGTTAACGAGTCGACGCTGTCGGCTTTTACGGTACCTAAGTATTTATGGCGAAAGCGCCAGGATAGACGCGAAATTAATTTTTTCTTACATTTTGTGCAATTTGCTGGCCAGTATCAGGTTGTATGTTGTTCTAAACATGATTCGCGTTCGTTCTAAATATGTATTTACAGAATTATAATAATTGGAAATAATCATCGTTGTATTGATGATTCTAATATTATAATTCTGCAAAAAAATTAAGTAAAATTTAATTTTGCGGCTACCCTGGTGGTTGCGCCTTAAGTAAAATATGTTGTTGACGCTTTGTAGCACGCAATTTAATATGGAAACTTGGCTCCATGCGGATTATCCCAAATTAACAATAACCAAAATCAATCCTAATTAATTAACGCCACCTATTTATCACCAAAATTCATTTGAACTAATTCAACGCGACTCAATCCATGTCAATTAGAATTAATTATTTTGTCTAACACAGTGTTCAACTTCAACAAAAACTAGGACATAATTATGATTTTTTTTTATTCGCTTCACTCGGTATAGTAATGTTAGTGTTATATGTAGAACCAGTAGATACCTATTTAACGGTGTGTTGACAATGTGTGGGGTCGACACACTAACAGCAGTATGCACAGACATGCATGGTTTCTACCGTGTTATGTGCTGACTATGATATAAATTCCATGTTTATATTCTCTTTGTGAGTTTTTTTATTGTGAACAATACTAAAGTGACAAAAAAGAAAAATAGGTATGTCGTGAATAGCTCATCTACGAATATAAAAGTTAAACTAAAGCACAAAGTAAAATCATTTCAAAACAACCTTAATTATTTTAATGTTAAACAAGTCGTAAAAGCACTATTTACTAAAAATAGATATCTACGTAACGATATGCGCAAATATTAAACAGAATATTTATCTAAAACAATGAATATAAAACTTATTATTTTTATAATTTAATTTTCAATGTACGTTGTCATTTCAAATGGGCTACAAAAGCTAATGCGTCAATTGACGTGGGTAAAGGCTCCCACAGCCAGGCGCGACGCGACACTGATGGAACAATTTCTATGAAAACTTAATGGAAATTGTTCTACCAGATTCGCGTCGTACCGTTTTGCGTGAGCCTTTAAATTGTGAATTGGAATCCATTACCGAGCCAACGAAGTGAACCCAGTCGTAGAACAAACGAATTTAGCTTTACTGAAGAGCTTTGCAAACATTTTACTGAAGGAAAACAAGATGTTTGGTCTTTAAAATGACAATGTCTTTACATTCAGAAGCTGTAAACAATCGATTAGTCGTAGTTTTTAGTACGTTTAAATAAGTAAACGGGAAAATATTTATTTTATACTAATTATTAATTCATTATTATTTAAACTGTATGTTTAGATATCTCGGGTTATTTTTCACTAGGAAATGTATACAAACAAAAACGTAACAGATTCGTGCCAGATAACGCAGAATCCTTCGTGTATTTTTAATATTAAATTTCTTTATTTTGACAACAAAATATCCATTATGTTAGTAATACCTTAAAGCTAGTGTTAGTAGTATATTATTTTTATTATTGAGAATGAGATTAAACATTTTGCACAGAAGATGACCAAGTAAGGCACAAACTCACTTGGCCATTCTCTCCACAAAATGCCTCAAAATGGGAAAATAAAAACTCTCAGCACTTCTATTTGCACCATAACTTACCCTTGGTGAATTTAAAATACCAGTAAGGCTTGTCAACAAGTACCAGGTACTTAAGGGCTTATACTACCTCAAATTGCTTAACATGATCCTCCGTTGCCGTTGTATCGAAAATACTGCAGCATTAATTTTGAAATAAATATGTTGGACAAAAACACGAGACGATTCCATAAAAGTTTCTCGATAAAAAAATCAATCTGCCTAGTCTTTTCCCAATTATATTGGGGTCGGCTTCCAGTCTAACCGGATGCAGTTGAATACCAGTATTTTACATGGAACGACTGCCTATCTGACCTCCACAACCCAGTAACTGGGTAATACGATACCCCTTGGTAAGGCTTCTGACGACCCGTAACGACTGTCAAAGATCCACGAATGACTTTTTAAAAAGCAATTACCTAAACTATTGGCGCCTTGGAATTGCCAACACCCCACTCCGTCTCGCTCTCACTCAGCCCGCGAGCAGTATGGTGCGAGCGAGATAAAAAGTGAATTTGAACTGAAAATATGGGCTCTTAACAATATAGAAAATGGTCTACAAATCTACAGCCTATTATGCCTACAAATCGAGTACATGGCTTGTTATTTAACAAAATTAAAGAGATTTTTAATTTGGTGTCTGTTACTTCAAACTAAATAAGTCCGTTCCCAGTTATATGCCAAACAGCAACATACCAAAACATAGTCGCTCTAAAAATATTTATCTACCCTCTAAATTCTATTCTCCCATTAGCCTCAGCCCAGTGGTTCGTGCACATGCATTGTTGTGGCATATCGCAACTTTTTGTCGCCATAGACACGGTGCGACCCTCTGTGCAGCGTACTAATCGATTTCGCATTTTCATTATTTATGACATGCGACCTTTAGGGGAGAAAAATTGAAAATCTTTTTTGGGTTCATCTGATTTATTTTGTTTGATTTGTGTTTGAGAGTGTGAAATGGGAAATATTTGTGTATTTTTGAGGGATGTCAAGTTATTTTTTTACGTCTTTTGAGAAAGAAGTTACAGATTAACATTCTGCTCTCGCAACTCTTAAGCTGTGTTAAAAATACAGGGTGTTAGGTTTAGCGAAAGACATACTTTAAGGGAGGGAACTATTTATTAATAGTTCCCTCCCTTAAAGTATGTCCCTGTAAGTGTGTTTTATGGTTGGTCCCAGAGTTGTTTTTTCATTGTTATTACAATGAAAAAAAAAACTCTGGGACCAACCATAAAACATGAAAAAAGAAATCAACTGTTCCCTACAAAATGCAACACCTACGCGATCAAAATCAAAATATTTTATTTCACATAAACCTACATGGGCACTTATGAAACGTTAGAATCTAGGTGCACAGTTCCAATTGGTCGCAAACTCGCAAATGAAGGGTTTTCAGCAATCAGTTATTTGAATATAAACATATTTATGTATGTATATATATCACTCGTAGAGGATATTTCGCCTTGATTTTATTAACACTGACTATAAAAAACGTAAAGAAAACGAGAGGCCAAAACGTCTGATTATAAATAAGCAAACAAACAATCCCAGATCAATCCTAGCTCATTACAATATATCTATTGCGTTGCATAACCCACCCACAATTACAATTTGTTTACACAAACAAAATGGAAACACGTTTTCCGAATTGCATCGAGTTTCAATAACACCCACGTAGTTCCAGTGCGCAGTGTGGTGTCAAAACAAAGCTATATAAGGTGATTGTCATTGTACCGCGAACCGTGAGTTTCAAATTATGCTGTAAGCGTCCGATAGATGATCCTTTGTCTATACTATGCGCTGCATATGGGTTTGTTTGTGTAGTTAAATATTAAAATGCATATATGATTCACATTATTAATTTAATGGTAGCATGTAACGTACTTGTAAGGCAAAGATTTCTCATACAGAAAAAGACGTTAGTTTATTTTTACTCAAATATTTATCGGAACCTATATTATTCTAATAAATAACCGAAAAAAATATACTATCATCATTTTTATTTATAAATGTTTTTGATTCACCGCGCTCTCTGTATAAAAATCATATTAAAAATGTATTAAAAATTCCACGTATTAAAATTAATAAAACATCCATTCAACTACTTCGTTACACAATAAACATAAAACACAATGCATATTTTGTCCACAACTCCCGACGGGCGGCACACGGTGCACTAATAGAATGCACAAACGTGCACTCTTCCTATCCCACATACATTGATGGTCCATTTGTATTCTAGTGTAGTTCGTAGTGAACTAATCAAGTGGTGCATCCTATCCTCCCCGGAGGCCCAAGGCCTGGAGGCCTCTGTCGCATATTAAAGGGGATGGGACAGGCCTCGGACTAGACAGGCGCGGAAGCGGCCGTAAAATGTGTTGAATTTTTATACTGCTTGCATATTTGTAATATTTAAGAGTCGAATTTGTGGTTGTTTGTGGATGTAGAAGTAAAGGGGAGTTAGTTTTGTTATTTATGGGTGGGGTGTTAAATATTTAAAGCCTGAGGGTTTGGACACTTGTTGAATCTGTGTCTAACCTCATTTTCTGAACATATTAAATGTGCTACGGCGTTGTCTAATCTGAACCTTTAGGTATACACGACTCTAGGCTTGTGCAGACCAGCGCGACTTGTCGCGCGACACAAAGACACCGCTCGTTGCGCGACGAGCGGTGCCTTTGTGTCGCGTCGCGTGTCGCGCTGGTCTGCACGAGCCTTCTATTGGTGTAGGCCGACGTTCGCGCTGACGTAATAAAATCGCGGCGATTTTATTTCGTGCACTTGATTTTCAACGCTCTGCTTAGCGCCGAGAGTTGAAAATCTAACAGTGTGTTTTTTAACGCGTTGGGACGATAGTGCGTCCCAGCGCGTTGGATTCTCATCGCTCGATTTAACACCGAGAGTTGAAAATCCAGTGCGCGATGAAATCCAGCCCCGATTTTATTACGTCTATCCGTACGTCGACTAAGGGCTGGCGCATATCTGGCGAGGCGCAGCGCAGCGCGGTTTGTCACTACCAAACAAATATCAACGTTACTTGCCTAAAAATAAAGTTGAGGATAAATAACCTGAGACCCGCGCATCTTTCCGCTTCGACACGCTCTCGAGCTAATGGAAGTTTATTTATTTTCAACTTTATTTCAATGATGACAGAGTCGATAATAGTTTGACAGTGAAAAATGCTCTGCGCTGCGCTCCGCCATTATGTGCACCGGCCCTAAGCTGACGTTCGCACGGATGTAATAAAATCGTGGCGATTTTTTTTCGTGCACTGGATTTTCAACTCTCTGTTTAGCACCGACAGTTGAAAATCCAATAGTGTGTTATTTCAACGCGCTGGGACGAGAGTGCGTCCCAGCGCGTTGGATTCTCAACGCTCGACTAAACACCGAATGAATGAATGAATGAATGAAATGCACCGATCCCAGCGTGGTTTAACCAGACTCGATAAATCGAATGAACCCCGAGTTGAAAACCCAGTGCGCGATAAAATCCCGCCGCGATTTTATTACGTCCGTGCGCACGTCGGCTAAGAGGTGCAATGGGATAGGTTGTAATTTCAGACAAATTATATTTGCAAGCCACTGCTATTAGCCCATCTTATACTATTTAATGATAAATGATATTTTTCTGTAAGTAGGTTTGTTTAATAAACAAACACTTTAGAACACCAATTTTTTTTTTTTACTGTTTAGGTGAGGTCGGTGTTTTCTATATAACTACTCTAGAGTCATATAGGTCTCGAGTTTGAACCCAAGGCACACACCTCTGACTTTTCGGATTCATGTGCGTATTATAATAAACGATGAAAGAAAACATCGTGAAGAAACCAGCATGCCTGAGAGATATTTCTCGACGGCATGTGAAGCTAAGTTAGAGCCCATGGGCGGCTTTAAACTCTGACATCAGGTTAGTCACTAACCACACGAAAAGAAGAAGATCTGACTACTCTGAGAACATATACCGAAACAAACTCAGAGGCCACAGTATCTTTTAAAGACCAGATAAGTTAATTAAAAAAACGACTGAAAAACCACCACAACTACAAAGTGAAAAATAAAAACTTATTACAAAATTAAGACCGACTTCCAAAAAAAACACTACAAAGTGAAAAATACCTTTAATTTTGGAAGTCGGTGTCTTTGGTTTTGAATTTTTGTTTTTTAGAAGTCCGTTTTTTTTTGTTTCACTTTTTAGTTGTGGTACCTACCCCATACAAATTCGAATACCACTACCTGCTATGTAAATAACAGTGACAGGAACATCATCTACATACTAACTGGGAAAAAATATGTATTATTGAAGCTAACTCAAAAACTACCCAAACAAAGTTGATAAAATTGATATGGGACCACCTTTGAAGTATAACCTACCAACCAAAAAAATAAGTATCAAAATCAATACATAATTGGCGGAGTAATCGCGTAACAAAAACTTCCTTTTGGAAATCGATTAAAAATATTCTATAAATTTTTACGTCCACGATCATTGAGCTGTTGTTTCATTCAACCAGCCGCCCGCTTAAAGAACCAGGCTTGGAAAAACCTAGGTTTATTCTAGCACCATAACTCACTCCCTTTTCTAACCTCCTAGTATCCGCCCCGCTCCATCCCAAGACACAGCCTTAGAAACGCAGGCATCCGCTGCCGGCGCCGGCGACACATATCGATAATATCTTGTCGCGGCCTTGTCACTGGGCATTGCTGAAGGCCTTTGTAATGATATCACATCGCACTAGTAGAATTGATCATTGTTATGGTTCTTTCGGCATACTGATTAGACTAAAAATCCTTTTTTGTATCTTCTGACATTTTTAGGGTTCCGTACCTCAAAAGAAAAAAACGGAACACTTATAGGATCACTTCGTTGTCTGTCCGTCAGTCTGTCAAGACCCTTTTTCTCAGGAACGCGTGGAGGGATCAAGTTGAAATTAATATCAAATACTCAAGTCTGTAGTCTCTTGGAGCTCTAAAAAAATCAAGCTTCTAAGTCAACGCAATACAAAAACATGGCCATTTAAGCAACATATTTTGATCATCATCTGCCTAGCCTTTTCCCAGCTACGTTGGGGTCGGCTTCCAGTCTAACCGGATGCAGCTGAATACCAGTATTTTACAAGGAGCGACTGTCTATCTGACCTCCACAATCTAGTTACTAGGTAACACGATACACCTTGGTTGTCAGACTTTTGGGTTTCTAACTACCCGTAACAACTGTCAAAGATCTACAAATGACAGTCGGGAGTAACGGCTTAACGTGCTTTCCGAGGTACGGAGGGGTCTTGGTATGTAAAGATGGTCACCCATCCACGAACCAACCGCGGCAAGCGTAGCTTAACCTGATCGATCGACTGTTATTACTTAGCCACAAGCCCCTCGACAAAGCGACATATTTTGATACTGGCAAATAAATGAAAACCTACAGGGTACTTCCCGTTGACCTAGAATCATAAAATTTGGCAGGAGGCAAGATCTCACAGCACAAATAAAGAAAAAAGTCCGAAAGTCGTTATTTTGTAGTTTTATCACATAGAAAAATATTTTTTTGCGATTACATACTTACATTTGCAGTTGCAGAATAGATGTAAGAACATATAGGTTATGCTATGTTTTTCAACTACAAAGTTAAGTTTGTTTTTGTGATAAATATATCCCAACTACGGAACCCTTTATTGTGCGTGGTCTAACACACACTTGGCCGGTTTTATCTTAATTCAATAGAAAATAAAAGATGCATCCTAAAAAGCATTCTATCATAAAACTGCCTTCGGAGTCTTGCTAAAGATCTTACCAAAACGCGCGAAAAAGCTAAGTTTCCTGTATCTACAAAGGAACTTTGATTTAGAGAATCAACTATGTAGTTGCGACCATTTGAACCCGCTGAACAAAGGCTTCTTTTAAAGCTAAAACTTATTAATGGTCAAAGAATATTCATTGTATATCGATTCAGAGAGTAATATGGGCCAAGGCCTGACCCTACTAAAATATTCAGCGTCGAGAGGAATAATAGATGAGAGAATCTCTCACCAGACAGATGGATATCTACGAGTACTTCCCTAGTACTCTTGACTAAGTATATTATGTAGATTGAGTAAGTATTTGTCAGACCATATTGGAAGAATGATATGACAAAGTGTAGTGAGAGTTTTTATTAGAACTTTTTTTGTGGCATTTTGCGGCCTATTTAATAAACCCGACAGGCGACAATCCGACAATCCGAAAATAGAGAATGCTCATTTAATAGAATAGGAAAGTTCATACTAATCCATGTATATATAGGACCTAATTATTCCATGCTGCCATGATAGTAGGTACGTACTAATTCCATGCTGCCACGATAGTAGATATTTACTAATTCCATGCTACCATATAATTATTCTCATGTCAATTTTCTTTATCTCGTTCTAAACTCTGGGCGATCGAGCTCTGCTCGGGTGAAAATACGGAGAAAACGAATTTTCCCAAATAGATCGATTTTTCGCCTCCGTAAACCCCTATATTGCAACTTTCATCGAAATCGTATATACAAATATTGCTCGTTTAATCGTATAGGATAGGATTTTAACACCATTGTATACAATGTTTTATGCAAATAAATTATTTATTTAAATATATTTATTATTGGATTTATTATTGCTCAATAACATATCTAAGTCTATAAATAAATCTCCATAAATCTCTTAGTAAAAGTTTCCATCTTATCAGTTCGAAACAAAAGTTCTAAACTCCTGGAAATAGAATCGATTGTATCAGACTCCTGCTAAAGTTCCTACGTACGAAAGTTTGGCAGCCGATAATTGTTTAATTTACATACTTATTAAGTAAAGATAAACGTGGGAGGATATCGAATTCCAGGAACTTTGAAAGTGATCCTGTGTTACCGAGGAAACAAAATGGAAGACAATGGAAAAAGATTTCGCAGAAGATCCATTCCATGTCAATGATCCAAATGTTGCAAGTTTCGCTTCACTTATTCAGTAGCAAAATGAAAAATTATAATTTTTAACACGTTTTTCAACGTTCAACAATCTATAGTTTCTGGAATCCTTAGGTAAAGTCCCTGAGCAACAACAATAAAATTAAGTGTATGTTTGTAATGTCAAAATAAGAGCTTTTAAATTCATATTGTGAAAGTTTAGACGGTACTTAAAAAAAAACAATTTATAATTTTTTGGTTTTTTTTTCGGCAAATCTCCGAAACGGCTGAACCGATTTTGACGGGGCTTTTACTGGCAGATAGCTGATGTTATAAGGAGTAACTTAAAGGCTACTTTTATTTTAGAAAATAATTATTGTCCACGCGGGCGAAGCCGCAAGCAGCAGATAGTTTGAAAATATATGATAGTTGCCAAAGCGATAATAATAACACTTCGAAGCGAATTTAATTATTGAAACACGAGAGAAAACTCCATCAGTATTAATTAGCACCTTTCCTTCAACAATTTCAAAAATAGCGTAGCTAGAGCTTGGCCTTAGTTATAGCCCTAAATGAGTAGTTTTAACTTGAATCTAAATATATGTCGGAGACGGGCATGTGACTCTTTCGTTATTATCAGCGATATTTTAACTACTATGGGCGTAGTGTGGGTAGTGTTGGTTAATGCGCAATAGAAAAACAGTTTGCAGTTCAGATCACATTATAATTTACTATCAAATTAATCATACTAGCTAAATTATACACACACTGGGTGCGACGGCGTTTATTAAAATCACCAATCAACACAATGATCACAAATTACAACTAACACAATAACTGAGCACCACGAATCGAGAACAGTTCCGCGACGTCTTGACTCCGATGCGATCCGAGGCTGAATTCATCGCCGTGGCCTTTAAACATCACGATTCACGACTCTGTAGAAGCGCCCGCTTTAAGTGTGGATAGATCACGTCCTGTCGCCAGCGGCGCGCTTGCGATTCGTTTCGTGTCCGTACTAATGACCGGACCCGACATATATAATTCTTCTGTCGTGTGTTCACCTAACTCCTCCTAAACGGCAGGACCGATTTGAATGAAATTTTGTGTGTATATTTGAGTGGGTCCCTGGATAGTTTGAAAATACAATTGGACCCGGTAGGTGGCGCTGTTCGGACAGGACAACGTCTGTCGGGTCCGCTAGTAGTGAAATAAAATAAAGTGAATTCAAAAAGCCTCTGCTAGTAGAAAAAAAAATATAGTAAATGCGTTTATTTGCGGTAAATATGACACAAAGAAAAAATACAAAAAAGAACAAGTTGGGGGAAAAATATGCGTCACATTCACGCAAACCGGGTTTGGCTCAGCATAATGCTGCAACCCTATGTGAGACAGAGCCCCAGCGCTGGTTTTCATCGATGACCAGCATTGACGTGATGACGTCGACCGGTGCAGCATACAATGAGATATAAATAAGAAATAAAAATAAAATAAATACACAACACTTAATAGTAGCAATTCTTAATCCTGGGGAGACTGCTGCAATCAGCAAACGAGAAATGCCCATGTCTTGATCAAAATTAGTCAGAGAAATTTTAGTAAAAAAAACGCTTGATAGATTTTGCGTGATTCTCAGTTTTTTAGTCGCGGACATAAATTTACAAATTAATTTCACTGTGTAATATAAATATAATCTAAAATATTCCTATATTAAGTTACTAAGAAAATGCTCCAATTTAACATATATTTTTTCCAAATTATTAACACTATTCGTTTAGACGTGATCTTCAATATAAAATCATAAACACTCCCAATTAAACATATCTAATAATTTATAATAATATTGAATTGCTACTTGGCCCTCTTCCTCTCTCCTAATTTTGCTGTGCCCGACAGGGTCCATATTGATCTTTTACTTTGTTATACCATCTGTGTATTACATATGGAATGCAATAAAGAATTGAGTGAGTTGAGTGAGTGAGTGAGTGATAAAAAGACGGTTATCGTCGCCTTATTAAAAGCAGTTCAACTAGCCTCGAAACCCGGGTGCGGCTGTAGTTACAAATTATACTGCTACCGCCTACTGCCTTCGCTTACCGGTGCTCGTAAATAGGACTACTGCAAATGGGATTATAATCGATTCCATAAATAATGTTAATATTTTCTATTTGTGTTTGAGCTAAATTGAATATGCTGTGTTTGCACTGTAGTTGGGTAGAATTAATAACTTGCCTGAAAGGATATGAAATGCCAATTCGAGGTTCTTTACCACCACGGTAGCTACTCTATTTTTCCCTAAGCCAGTTTTTTATTTTTATGCAGCATTAACATTTACCAAATATAGCCAGGGTAATCAATCAACCCAGTCTACAATAGTTTACTCTCAGTAAAGCACTCTCATATTCCGACACAGAATAACACTTATGTCTACCTCAAATAGGCACCTATCATACATCAGGCATGCCATGTACTGCCTCCAAAGATACAGGAACAGAAACAGTTCAGGAGGCAGACACATATGACCATAAAAGTCCTTTGTGTTGTAATTATTGTTCGTATCCGAACATAGATATTAAGTTTAATTTGTTTTATTAAGCTGGCTACGAGAGCAGTGGTGGCCCAGTGGTAACGGCCGCGACTTACGAGTTGTAGGTCGTAGCCTCGAACCCAGACAGGCGCTTTACTTTGTGTAAATTATTTCATCACCACTGCTCTCAAAACGGTGAAGGAAAACATCGTGAGGAAACCGGCATATCCTAGAACCGAAAATTCGAAGGCATGTGACATCCCCCAACCCGCACTGGGCCCGCGTGGTGAATTACGGCCCACTCACTCTCACAGAGAGGAGGCCTGTGTCCCAGCAGTGGGAACATTATAGGCTGATGATGATGAAGCTGGCTACATTTTAAGGTGTTTTTTACTGGCAACATTATTCATAGATTTCCGTGTCTCTCTTATCAAGATGGCCAAATGGCGTTGACTATCATAGATAAATGTGTACAGAATTTGTATTGCGATCATATCGAATAAAGTGATTTTCTTAATAATGATTTCAAATCACATTTTTCTTTATATTCTCGCCTCATTTCCTCCCCCCTATTACAAAGCCTCCGCTGTCCGTCTGTCTGTCAGCGGGCTGTATCTCATGAGCCGTAATAGATAGACAGTTGAAATTTTCATAGATTTTGTATTTCTATTGCCTCCTTAACAACAAATAGTAAAAAAAAAAACTGAATCTTAATTTTGTCTAGATACCTCAATAAAAACTTTTTACAAAAAAAAAACAACCGACTTCCAAAAAAAACACTACAAAGTGAAAAATAACTTTAATTTCGGAAGTCGGTGGCAAAAAACGAAAACACAAAACCCAAGACACCGACTTCCGAAATTAAAGTTATTTTTCACTTTGTAGTGTTTTTTTTTGGAAGTCGGTTGTTTTTTTTTTTGTAAAAAGTTTTCATTTTTCACTTTTTAGTTGTTGTACCTATCCCACACACATTCGAATACCACTACCTGCTACCAGTGACAGGAACTTGTCATATCATCTACATACTAAGTGGGAAAAAAATACGTATTTTGTAGATAACTCAAAAACTACCCAAGCAAAGTTAATAAAATTTATATGGAACCAATTTGGGAGCATACCCTTTGAAACAAAAAAATAATTTTCAAAATCGGTCCACAAATGACGGAGAAATCGGTGGACATAAAAAAAAAAAAAAAAACAATCAAACGTGACGAAAATATAACCTCCTCCTTTTTGGAAGTCGGTTAAAAATAGGTCAGTCCTTATAATATCAAGGTAACTTGCAACTTACTCACAGTAGGTAAGTACAGGCCTTTTGAAGTAGGCAGAACCGTGTCAGCTCTTGAAATTACGTCTCACATTCAAAGATTTGGTTTTGACAAATCAGAAAATTGTATTGAATCTCTGAAGTTTTTATCAATAAAACGGCAATAATTTCTCCTAAAATCATAACTCACATGACACCAAATAATGACCCATCCCTAATGACCACACGATCAATCTTTGCCCAGCCATAGACAGGTTAAAAGCTATGAAGAATGCAAATGATGCATAACGATCCCAATCTACCATCAAAAACATAGCAAAAAAAACGCACCGATCCGTCATACACAGTACCTAACCCTCCAAACGCTGCCCTGATCAAAAAAGTCCATTAACATGCAAAAATAACAAAGGCAACGATTAACCCTTTCCTGCCGTCCCTGGGGCACTTTTAACATGGATACGCTGAGCTCGTAATAGCAAGCCTAATGCTACACATTTATAAACTTAAGCTGAGCTGTATGATTTGATGTAAAGGGTTATTTTTAGTGGTATGCAGGATAGAGTTGGGAATTACTTGAAGTGAAAGCTCATCTGCTTTTAAGATTATTCAAAGATTAAATAATGCGGTAGTTGCCTAGGTAAAAAAAAAGAAATTCTATTTAGTCCGTCTTTCAGATAATAGAAAAATATTAGACACGTATTTTTTGTTTTATCATATTAATCAAAAATAACTTAGAAAACACGCATTAAAGTTGGGGAGTGGTGGCTCGCTACGTCAGAACGCAGTATTAAATCTAGCAAAGCGTGACGTCATGCCACATTTTAACTCAATGTATCGCCGTAATCTTTTGATTACGTCAAAAAAGAAAAAATACGTGTTCAATATTTTTTATTAATCTACAAGACGGACAAAAAATTTTGGACACAGGTCTATTCAATAGAAACTGTTTGAAGCAATCTCCACACGGCGATATCATCGCCGCGAGAATTAGACGGCGAGACTATGGCCACGATTCCCTCGCCCGTAGAAATGGCGTCTTTGGGAAAAAGCCCATGTAACATTTTACCAGACCCGTGGATCCAGACCCCACAAGCTAGACAAAGGAGGCATTCAATTATCAAAGAATTACATCAACCTGCCTAGCCTTTCCCCAACTATGTTGGGTCCAATTCCAGTATCTTACAAGGAGCGACTGCCTATCTGACCTCCACAACCTAGTTACTAGGTAACACGATACCCCTTGGTAAGACTGGTTGTCAGTCTTTTGGGCTTCTAACTACCCTTAACGACTGTCAAAGACCTACAAATGACAGCCGGGACCGACAGCTTAATCTGCTTTCCGAGGCACGGAGGGGTCTTGGTATGTAAAGATGGTCACCCATCCACGGACCAACCGCGGCAAGCGTAGCTTAACCTGATCGATCAACCCGTGCGGCTGTTATTAATTAGCCAGAAGCCCCTCATTAACAAAGAATTACAATCAACTTTTTTTAAATACCAAACTTCTCGATGCGCCCAAGAACCGAAGAGATGCCATCGATAAACATACCAGTATTAAACAAAGTACCTTCGCTTTCGATCGTTCAACTTGAACGGTGCAATTTCGCGACCCATCCACAATCCACCCTATCAAACCTTGGAACATACAGAGTTGGAATAACCTATTCATATTCATAAAAATTAGCATATTTTAAGATATGGTTATTGATTCTCATCCCGATTTTGTTTCAAGGAAACATACTCGTATAATGTAACGGTGGTTAACTGTAACATATTATGTTTGTATTTCAGGGATGTTATGGATATGAAATTTCGGATCTGGATACGGATATAGAAATGATATTATACCGGTTTCGGATACGGTTACGGATATGAGATTATTTCGGATTATCTGTTAGTTTCGGATACGGATTATTACATTTTCAACTACATTTTCATTTTTCATCTCGCAATGACTGACTAGTAATGACTAAGCAATAGCAAAAATAAACAACAAGTGACGCGCGCGGCTTGGTTGAGCAGAAAAACCTTTCATAATGTGTCTCATTTAGACACCGCCTTATCCGAAACGTTTATAACGGATTCAAAAGTCAAAGTGTATGTATGGCACTTTTGAACGTCAAAATTTACAAAATATTAAAATTAATTCTAGTCGCCCCTTCCAAAAGGTAGTTTTCGTATGGAGAAGAATGGGCAAGAAACTCCACCGTTACTCTTTTAAAATGTTTTACAATTGTTTGTATATGCACGTACATTAGTTACCTAAATAATATTACCTATATGTGAAGACGATGCACCTAGAATAAAATTACTATACCACAATAGGTAAAAAGAACCCTTTGGATTCGTTTACGGTTACGGATAGATTTTCATTTCGGATATCCGATAGTTTCGGTTACGGTTACGAAGCTCCTTAACATCCTTGACGTATTTCTACATAACTTTGCGTGTAGGTTTATGAATATATGAATGTCTAAGCGAAGTTATCATTCCAGTTGGTAACTAACTATACGCAAATTAAATCTTCTGTATGCCCTACTACCTCCGTAACCAATATATGTGTTTACGAAAGCATTTGAGAGAAAAATGGGTATAATTTGCGAATCATTTCAATATAAAGGTATTTCGCTAATGCATGGTTTTATAAACCTACTGAGAAACCTTGAAATATTTAAAGTGTGGAAAACCATTTTCATTTTAAATTTATCCGGGATGAAAGGCAATTCAAGACGAAGATAACCTCATAGCTATAAAAGCAACCAGTTCAAGAATCCTTAAATTTATTTTAGCCGATCCTTAAATTGATTTAATCCGATCCTTAAATTTATTTAATTCCATCCCAAAAAACAGGCCCTTGCTGCCCTCCCCGAGTGACGCCCTAAGCCGAGCCCTGCTTCCACTTTGCTGACTGAGCATAATTTGACTACGATATGTGCTATATTTTCATTTCGTATGAGCGAAAACGAAAAAGCATCAAATATTTGCCAGAAATCTGTCAAATATTCGCCAGAAATCTGAAATATTTCAGGGAAACATTTGACAGCTATTTGCTAGATCCCGTGGTATATTTTCCGAAATCCACGCGGGCGAAGCCGCGGGCAAAAGCTAGTAAGAAATATGGCTAACTATTGAACTAGAATATTCATAATAGATTGCAAATATAACACGATATTGTTACCGTTCTAGGTGTACAAAAGGCATTTGGAAACTTTCCAAATACTTTTTTACATCTTAAACGAAATATTCGGTGTTACGATGTTAATTATAGCATTTTATAACCAATATTTTAGTTCACTAGTTAGCCATATTTCTTATTTCCATACAGTAATATTGCCAAATTAATCAAAACAGCGAAATAATTGACCGCTATTTGCGACGTAACCCACTTTCAGTATAAATGCTCTAACCACAAGAAAATGATTCGCAAATTAGACCCGTTTTTCTCTCAAATCGGTCCCTCTTGAATAATTCCGCAAGAACGCTATTCCGCTAATGCATGTTTTTTATAAATCTACTGGGAAACCTTGAAATATTTAAAGTGTGTAAAACCATTTTCATTTCAAAATAATCTGGGGTGAAAGGCAATTCAAGACGAAGATAACCTCTTAGCTATAAAAGCAACCAGTGCAAGAGTCCTAAAATTTATTTAATCCGATCAAGCCTGCCCTCCCCAACAATGCTCTAAGCCGAGGTCTATACCCCACAGGGGGTGCCCTTAGCATGTAGTCTCTTAGTTTATAAGCTTTTATGCCCTGGCTGGAGGCCTTTATTTATTGAAAAACCCACAGGAAAGTCCGGCAAAGTAGCCGATAACCTCCTAGGACGCGAGATGTCATTTAAAAAAAAGTCCTTAAATTTTCATTCGGTGGAGGTTGAGCAGTCAGTCCACTTTGCTGACTGGACATAATTTGACTGTGACATAATATGCTATATTTTGATTTCGTTGCAATAAGAGCGAAAACGAAGAAGCATAAAAAAATCCAACAGACTTTAGCACCATTACCATCATTCCTAATCACCACAGACACATTTACGTATTAACATTCAAATGACGTCATTAATTCTCAACGAGATCTCGGTTAAAATGCGTTTCCATGTCCAGCACCTTCGAATCCGGGACTATAAAAATAACATCAATGTTCCAAACGACTCATCGTACGAGATAGCTAGCTGATAAACTTCATTGGATAACAACTCTGTTATTTTGTAGAGATAGCTGAACCTATAAACATTATAGTTTTGATTTGGCTTTTGATGGCAGATTGCCTTGAAAATGGGAAACTTATACGATATTTCTATTTTCTTAATGTCCCTCGGGAAACATCGCATTTCCGAATACAAACGAATGCTAATCTCCATGTCCATCAATTATTAGATTTATCGTGTATAATAATTTGAATTCAGAACCAAGTACTGTATTGTTGTTTTGTTTTGATTTCCGTGTGAACTATATAGAGCTGTAAAACTATTTTCCTTTCTGTCGTCCCTGCGACTTTAGCAGCGTTCCTCCTATTTCTTAAATAAATTACATTAAGTTAAAAGAGTATTAACAAATCTATATACTTCCAAGTCGATTGAGAGCGTCCGGTCTGCACCAAGTGGAAAGGGCAACTGATAGAAATCCGACGACTGACGAAACACGAAGTTTGCCGAGGGACAATAAGAAAATAGAAATACTGTACTACTTACATGTATTTGCAGTTGTAGAAAGCCAAAGTTTTGGACTGAAACCACAAAAGTTTACAAAATGATTATGGCATCGCATTCTCTCATGTTTTCTGAAACTCGACTGACGGAGGCAGGTTTTGTTAAGCATAAATTACAGAAACTGTATTATCATAAGTGAGAAATTTTGAGGCAGCTTTGAAAATATTACCGAGATGCCTTAATTATTACCTATTCCAAAGAACCTTACCATACTCTGCCTAACCCTTCGGAGAATACAGGTGTGATGTTATGTTATGTTATGTTATTCCAAAGAACTGCTTATTTACATGTTTACAACTGTTAGGTTTCAATTTATTATACTGGCAGCACCGAGAGATTCGATAGCTTCTTCTGGGTTGGGCGCTCGTGACGGTAGGACGTGCTTAGTGGCGGTGTCGGTAAAAAGGCAGATTGATATAGGATTGGTTGGATGTCTACTGTAAATTAAGGTAACCTATTAGTTTTATGGTAAATATAAGAATACTGATTTGATGGTGAAATGAATTGTGATATTATGTGGGGAATAGGAGATGTGATGGTATGGTGTAGAATATTGAATTTGATGTTGGCAAAGAAATATAAATGACTGACAAATATCTTGGTGTTTCATATTACTTCCTTATCCCTGAATTACTGTAGATATGTAGTTTTATTAAACAGTTTTAGATTATGATATTGGGGTAACAACTTTAAGATTCATTTGGGGATTAGTATCCATTTTGAGGGTAAATAATTATATTCGGCATTAAGTTAGTTATTTTAGAGATGGATAGTTTATATTACATTTCAGAAGTGGTATGTGGCCCGCTTATTTCTTTTGCATTATAATATAATTCATTTAAAAGTATTATTAACGGTTAAAATTGGATTGTGGAAATACCTAACCTACCTACATCACATCTCGTGTTCTTTTGGTGTATTCGAATTTTCGGTTACAAAAATTAAATAGACTGTGATCCGTATATTACCAATTTATGAAGTGGAGGTCATGTGAAGGTCACATTTTTCTTTCTCTAAATTTATCTCCTGGAAAAGTTCACCGGGTGCAAGGGGAAGTAAAATCTTGTTATTTTTGAGCTACGACCTACCGTTTAGAAGATATTAGACATTTTAACTTTTTCACGGCTTGTTCGAAAAGGAGTCAAACCCGTTGTTATGAGTTTCAGATAATGTTTCGCGACAGTGAAGCGTCCTCATGGGGCACCGGCTGACGACCCCGGCCCGAGGTGGTATCCATTCAGGGGTAGAACTGGGAACTAGTCGCAGTCATAGCCGACGCCATGGAGGTCGCAGCCACCGTGGTTGGAGTCTCGTGTGCAGCGCCCGATGTGCGAGCGAGAGCCGGCAAAAGTGGTTACGCTGGTGCAGCTGGACGCCAGTGCAGCTGGACGCCAGTGCAGCTGGACGCCAGTGCAGCTGGACGCCAGTGCAGCTGGACGCCAGTGCAGCTGAACGCCAGTACAGCTGAACGCCAGTGCAGCTGGACGCCAGTGCAGCTGGATGCCAGTGCAGCTGGACGTCAGTGCAGCTGGACGCCAGTGCAGCTGGATGCCAGTGCAGCTGGACGCCTGTATGGCTGGATGCTAGTGCAGTCGCACTTGGTGATGATAATCGGTGCTGTTGCTTCAATATATTTTCATTATATCATTTTAGTTATGTATTTAATCAAAATCATTTATTTTGCAAATAAGGTACAAAAAGTTTTTAAGATAATTACTTCTATATTATATTATGCCTTTAATTACGGAGTGCACATTCTGGATTATTATTTTGAGAAATTAATTAGTTAAGTTATATAATGGATGCGATTAGTAAATAATATTAAATTAAATCCTTATTCATAAATGGCATCAAAATACTACAATTTACAACTTATAACTTACTGTACTTGGGATTCAGTTATACAATTCGATACACATGATAAAGCTGTTGTTGGATCTGAGTGTGAGTTTCGTATTGGGTTGATATAACTAGTTAGTATTACGAGATCAATACTCAATTCTTTATTGCGTTCCATATGTATTACATAGATAACATAACAAAGTAAAAGATCAATATGGACCCTGTCGGGCATCAAGAGGCATATAGTAGCTTGTTGCCTGCTGTTAGTTTCTTACATTTGATTAATAGTATTTCCCAGATGTCATAAGGTAAACTAACTAAGTTTTAATGAGCACAAATAGGAGAAATCAATCCGGATAAGTTTATGTACAATTTTATTGTGTCTAAACTTATTAGTATTCCTAGTTAATTATAATGTGTAGATTGACTGGTTTGAGATTTGATCAATTATATCTGGAACGATAAGGATGAGAATATGTATGTGAATATTACACATATGTAGCACACATGTATACATGTGTGTAACTGTTATTTTGTGATACTTCTGTGAATATCAAAATTATAATTTCGAACAATCAGTATATACTTATGTATTTATGCTTGTGTGAGCGTTCACAAGTTATGAGCACGGTTGGCGAGAGCGTTCGCTACCACCGTGACTTTATGACTATATTTATATATTTATGCTTGTGAGAGCGTTCACAAGTTATGAGCACGGTTGGCGAGAGCGTTCGCTACCACCGTGACTTTATGATTATATGTATTTATGTACTTATGCTTGTGAGAGCGGTCACAAGTTATGTTGCCATGATTGGTGAGAGCGTTCACTGCCATCGTGACTTTATGATTATATTTATGTATTTATGCTTGTGAGAGCGGTCTCAAGTTATGTCACCGTGGTTGGCGAGAGCGTTTGCTATCACCGTGACTTCATGATTATAATTATGTATTTATACTTGTGAGAGCGGTCACAAGTTATGTCACCATAGTTCGAGAGAGCGTACATTGCCACCGCGACTTAATAATTATTTTATGTATTTAATATGAGAAGGAGGGTTCAAGAAATTATGAAAAGAATAGAATAGTTCTTTATTTGCACAAAAAGTAGGTACAAGTTACAGATGTTAAGTTTAAAATGATCCTTATAGTAACTACCTCAATTAAGTCATGCAAACCGGTTAAACTATGATAAAGACTCCTTAAATATTATTATTATTATTAAAACTTTAAATCAAATCAATACAAGTTTACCATGTCAAGATGAAATTTAGTAAATAATTTGAATTAAGCAATACCTACAATACATAATGTCAAGTTTAATAAAATGGGATCATAAATTCGTCAAGTTCGAGGTCAATACCGTTAAATTATCATGATTTAGTACAAATCAGGAGTACAGAGATTTATTTATTATTATTAGATTTATAATATCAATTTAAATTCTTGTCAAAAAAAAAGACGCCTATTTATTTTATTGTTTATTTAACTCGAACACAAATGATTCATATTGTTGTTACTTGAGTAATAACATTTATTAATTAATTAATCTGACAATTTATTTTTGAAAAGTGGAAATGTCTCATTTTTATTACATCGGGTATTTTGTTAAATATGGTTAGTAAGAAGCTATTGGTTAGAACATATACAGTTAGTTATGGTAATAATATCAAGGAATTGAATTGTTTTAGTTTAGAACCAGATTATAACCCCAACAGAAGCTTTGTTTAATTTAATTCTTGGTAGTGAGAATATTAAGAATGAAATATTTTTAGATACAAGACGGTTATCTGAAAAATAATGATTAAGATAATTAGGCAGGTGATGAATGAAATACACCTAAATTGTGGAGTATGTAATTGGTCATAGGTTTTAAAAACAGAATAATTGTGTTACATCAGAAGTTTATGATTTACGTTTCTTCATATGATACGGTTGACCCGAAAGAATAAAAATAAAGATTAATAATGAAATAGTAACAAATAATGTATGTCAATTAATCTATGAATTTCATGATTAAGTTATTGTTTGAATGTGAAAAAAAAAAAAATGTGAATTAAATATTATTATGCTATTTTGTTAAAAGTCATGCTGTGTTAAAAATAATAGAGGCAAATGTTATGATTTAAACGAAACTGAAACTTTTAAGAGAAAATATCGATACTTAAGTTAAGCTAAAATGAAAATACATACTTATATGTGATTGAAAGATGGAAGTCGAAGCATAGGCCATTCATTGGAAGTCGTACAGTGGCTGGCAAGTGAGAGTGCTTAACCAGTAAAGCTTGCGTTGCAATGTTTGGCACGTGCAGGACGTTATGTCACTTATTGGAAGTCGTACAGTGGCTGGCAAGCGAGAGTGCTTGTCCAGTGAAACTTGCGGTGCAATGTGTGGCATATACAGAATGTAATGTTAACATATTAGGTCGAAGTCGAAGCATAGGCCATTCTTTGTAAGTTGTGCAGTGGCTGACTGGGGAGAGTGCTTGATCAGTGAAGCTTGCGGTACAATGAGTGACGGATGTAAATTAATATTGAAAAGTCTGAATGAGCTAATGAAACTGAGAAATTAACAAAATGCGATTATGTAATATCTTACCTTTTAAGCGTTTTTAGAGTAAATTGTCACTGACTGTTGAATTTCATACTTTCTGAGAATATTGTTAGCTCATGCTTGTAATATTTAACGCTAAATATTCAGGTCTTCTATAACATTGATTGAACAAACAAGCAACATAACGTTTATTTTGTAATGTAAAGCTTACAGACAAACTTGATGTCAGGAAGGTCGAATGTTAGCTTTTGATTTTAACGTAACTAAATCTTGTTGATAGGATGCAGATTATTTTGTAAATGTTTTATTTAATTATTTGACATTTTCTGAAATCGACTTCCGGTGCCGTCATTACAGTCTCCGCGGGCTTATTACGTATCTTGCAGAAGCCTAGCGATAGCGAAATTTGCGCAATAGTTGCTCTTAAATTGCAAATCCGTATTATGTATCAGCGATAGCCACACCATAGCAAACTAGCGATAATGCTGCCTCTAGGGAACAATCAGTCAACTGAAGTGTGCAGTGGTCGTATGGTGAAAGCGATTATTTCGTATTATGCATAGTTTTTGGTAGCCGAGCGACAGCCATTGGCGAGCATATTTGGCTGTCAAATTGCGATAACCTTTTCCCGTGTTGTTGATCGCTTGCCTGTCGCTCGCTGATTGAAAAATGTAAATTGGTCTTATAATTTGAAGAATTTTAACTAAAATTGTGTACCTACATTAAATTTAACTTCGTCGCTTGTTCATTAGAATAAACTGTGTGTAGCGTAAAAGACTATTCATTTAGTTATGTTTGCGTCTCTATTGATGGATTGGGTAAGGATGGCTAGAAACTCTAAAAGTTCATCTAATTGGTCATTGGATACTCTATTTGCCATTTTACACTGAAACAGGGTTAGGTACTGTAAATTTTAAAGTTAAATTTATTAAGATAAGATATATTTATTTGCTCAAACATGTGTACACGTACAATAATAAAAACGTGCGTGCAGGATAATAAAAATAAAATACAAGTTAGACATATTTGCCACATGCTATGGCGTGCAAATATGAATAGGATTGTTAATAATTAATTTCAAGTCAAATCATTCATTGAATGTGAATTTAGCAAACAATAATAAATTAAAAATGTCGACAGTAAACAAAAAATATATACATAGATATTCATAAAAACATCTAAGTTAAAATAAATGCTTCAGTCTGAAATTCATTAATATTACGTATAATTCTTTGTTTCTTATATTATTAATGTTTTAAAACTTATTTTAACTTGTTGAGAACAGTCGAATATTGTTTGTAGTCTAAGAAAACACTGATTTCATCCACTTACCCATCTTGTAGCCGATGCTAAGCTATTTGGTAAATTTCAAGTAGAAAGTGGATTCTTTGTTTTTTTCATGTCAAAGATTTTGTTACATGTGTTTGAAAGTTGAATTTCTTATCACGTTAGTTTAGAAGATTGCAACTTATTTGTTTTGGCGTTAGTTTCGATAATTGCTGATTGCTATTTAAGATGCGTAATAGACCTTAGGTTAGTGAATGGAAGTCGATTGCCAACTTGATTGAAATAATATTTAATATTTTATTTTGGAAGTTGCTTGGCACGCCACCTAGTTGCAGTTTTTTTTAGATGTAGGAAGGTATAAAAGCAAATTTTAGTGCATTTTATAGTAAGTTCCGTGCAGAATAAAGAAATGTAAATGTGAGTACCATGTATCCATTTATAATGTTATTATGATGTTGTTAGACTTGAAAGAAAGTATGTCATGCACACTCTAATGGTCGAGTTAAATGGTGCATATTCATGCGTCATGTTCATGAACGGGAGCCGTCAATTCAGACTGAACTGCCAGCGCTTATCTTTAATCGTGTATTTTGAGTTGTTTGATATTGTTTTTTTTACATTGTTCTCACATATAGAATCAACAATAATAATGTACCCAGGATTTTGTAATATCTTGATTTAAAAGAGTATCCATGGAGTTTCTTGCCCGTTCTTCTCCATAGAGAACCTACGTTTTGGAATGGGCGACTAGCTTCAACTTTCTGAATAACTGACAACCCTTTGAAATTTTTAAAGTTCCTGTAAATGGTTTAATAGAAATAAATGTTTTGAGTTTTAGTCTTCATCATACCATCATATCACGACTAGTGGAAATTTCAATAATTTTTCTCTCATTTGCATTGTTTTATATTCTGGCTAGAAGAACGGTTCTCAGTTTATAAGTTTCAGAAATAACGTATAAATAGTTGTAAGCCGAGTGTTAGGTTTTAGATGCTAATTCACTTGCGTGCATGAGGACATGCACGATGTCAGGATGGTCGAGTGTTAGGTTTCAATTTATTATACTGGCAGCACCGAGAGATTCGATAGCTTCTTCTGGGTTGGGCGCTCGTGACGGTAGGACGTGCTTAGTGGCGGTGTCGGTAAAAAGGCAGATTGATATAGGATTGGTTGGATGTCTACTGTAAATTAAGGTAACCTATTAGTTTTATGGTAAATATAAGAATACTGATTTGATGGTGAAATGAATTGTGATATTATGTGGGGAATAGGAGATGTGATGGTATGGTGTAGAATATTGAATTTGATGTTGGCAAAGAAATATAAATGACTGACAAATATCTTGGTGTTTCATATTACTTCCTTATCCCTGAATTACTGTAGATATGTAGTTTTATTAAACAGTTTTAGATTATGATATTGGGGTAACAACTTTAAGATTCATTTGGGGATTAGTATCCATTTTGAGGGTAAATAATTATATTCGGCATTAAGTTAGTTATTTTAGAGATGGATAGTTTATATTACACAACTTTTCTCACGATTCTCAAAAACACAATCCTAAGCTAGAACAATTCCAACAATATCTATTTGAAGCCTCTCGGCTATAAACTAATGACTCACGAAGAATCAGAATACCCAGAATTTGAAGATGATATAAAATTATTTGGACCACACGACATGCAGGAGAAGCCATAAGTATTTTATTTGAGAAAGGTCCTCTATCAAATAAGCAATAGACGATTAGGTATGATGATGAAAATTACAGAAAAAGGACAGAATAATCCGAACAAAATCAAAAATAATTCTTAGGGCTACCGCATTCAATGTGTTTTCACTGAAGAAAATTGCTTCGGACGCACAAATAATAAAACATTAAGGTAACCATTCATTATCACCAGGATGATATTAATTTTTTCGGTAATTAGGGTCCGTCTGTATATCTGTCCGTCTGTCACCATGCTGTATCTCATGAACCGTGGCCTGATAGTTAGACAGTTGAAATTTTCACAGATGATATGTATTTCTGTTGCCGCTATAACAAAAAATACTAAAAAACAGAATAAAATAAATATTTAACGGGGCTCCCATTCAACAGACATAATTTTTTTTTCCCGTTTTTGTAGATAATGGTATGGAACCCTTCGTGCGCGACTCCGACTCGCACTTGGCCGTTTTTTTTTGTAATGTACGAGTATGTTTAGTTTGTGTAAAATAATCTGTTTTTTTAAACTTATAATTCCAAAAATAACCCCAGAACCAGAATGCTTTTAGGTTAGAATCAAGTGTGCTATTCCTAAAACACACTCTATTCACAATCCAAAACATTTTCCGATCAGTGCACTCACACAGCTATCTAATATCTACAGCCTACAGTTACCATCAATTTGTACTAACTGCAGATTGCCAGCGTGTGAAATCTGTAGGTGTGTAGTAGTAAACAATCGACGGTCGACATCACTCTGTGATTGACGTTATACCACGAGCTCGATTCGGATTAGCGCACGTAATTTCGAATCGACATTTCGGCTTATTGGTTGATTCACACGAATTTACTCGCACAAAACGGGCGAAACGACACTATGTTTTTTCTTGTTTTGGTCCGTACGAAGTAAATTTATTTGTGGGCGAATCGACAACTCCAGAAATACGTATTAGGAAAAAGTAACTTTACCATATAAAATTCAAAATATGCAAATAGGAATAATGACTAAAAATATTTCTTTAGGCCGTCTTGTAGATTATTAAAAAAAAATTGGACAGGTATTTTTTTCTTTTTTTACGTTTTCAAAAGATTACGGCGATACATTGAGTGCCATACCGTCACGAGTATACCTATAGATTTTATACTTTCTAATGCGTTTTATCTAAGTCATTTTTATTAATATGATGATGAAACAGAAAATATGTGTCTAATATTTTTTATTATCTCACTGATGGACTAAAAAGAATTTCTTTTTTTTTAACCCAGGTATAATCTCTATTGCCAAATACGTATTTCTAGAGTTGTCGATTCGCCCACAAATAAATTAACTTCGTGCAAATCGCCTCTAGAAAAAATTATATTATTAAAAAGCGTCAATTCGCCCATTTCGGGCGTGTAAATTCGTGCGAATCAATCAATAAGCCGACATTTCGGTCGACACACGGCTAATCTACTGCATCGGTGGCTGCAATTCGGCCGATTGAACTTGCCACATACGCTGTTTGTTGTGGTTAGAAGTTTAGTTGGCCAGTTCGACTAGGTGTTTCATTAAACTAATGATGGGGTAATTGTTTGTCTTACTGAAAACAACAGGCGAATTTAGTGTAGGTGGTAAGCTAGATACTTGTAACTTTGTCATGCCCTCGGGAAAATTACGTTTGAAACCTGCACTAAACCCTAACAGCGATTTGTGCAGGGACTTGAATCGTGTTTTTGAACTAAGCTCTTCATATAATATTAAAAAATAAAAAATAAATTCAGGACCGCATCAAGTTAAAAAAAACAAAAACGTGATTTTGTGAATAAAAATTTAGGCAAAATAGTTATCAGGAAAATTTTGGTTACTCTTCTATAATATTAAAAAATAAAAAATAAATTCAGGACCGCATCAAGTTAAAAAAAACAAAAACGTGATTTTGTGAATAAAAATTTAGGCAAAATAGTTATCAGGAAAAGTTTGGTTACATTATGAAAAAAATTGTGAAACTTATAAGTATATTATTTTAGAATCAAACATTTTCCACGCAGAAAAAATAAAAATAAATTACAACATTTTTTAATTGTACTTCAAGCTAAAATGTTAACAGCGGTTTTTTTGCATTAAATTACCTAATCAAATATTTTAATATGCTATCCATCTAAATTAAACATATTTATTGTACTAGCGCAAGATATTATTAAAAGTTTTTTTGCAATAGCTTAAATTTAGTTTAACTTTTATTTATATGCTCTATCTGACCTAATTACAAGTAAATTAAATACATTAAAAAAAATTATAATATATATTAAAAATATATATGTATATCATTTGCTTTAATGTGTTTAATAAGGTGGGTAATATTTTTGTGAAACCTATAACAGATTTCTCAAGCTTACTTGCGGCATACAAAGCCAATAATCATAATATCAGCAACTGCGCTTATAATGGATTTCATGCTACAATTTGGAATGTAGGAGAAAGAACACACGAAAAGGTTCTCACCCGTAAATATTTCCAACTTTGCGGCAAGTCGTATACCAGTACCACGCCAGTCTCACTCACGAAGCGACAAATGTCTCACAATATGTCGCGAGGGCTGTCTTGCGACAAGTTTACAAATGTCGCCATGTCGTACGCGACACTGCGACAAGGCGCCGCATTTTACGTCCACACTCGCTAGTCACGCCGACGTTGTCTGACGTCAAACGATGTAGCTAGAGGCTGATGTAGCGAAGGCCGACCTACCAATGTTCAAAATTATATGGTTTGGTTTCTCACTTATGTATTGTTAATATAAACCGGAAGAGCGGAAGTACCTATTACAAGCAATTTTTTGCCGCTTTGTTTTTAAAATAAGTTTAAGAAAAAAAAATTTTTTTCACGGTTTTTCTGCTGATGTGATAACCGGTCTAGAAAAGGTTTGAAACCAGGATAAGCAGTTAAGAAACAGTCTGTACACGCGCACTTGTGTTTCAACGTGAAATAAGACAAGTGCGCGAGTTACTTTTACGTATCAATTTAATATTTTTTGTGAATATTTTATTAATAAAAAGTAAAAAAACATTTTTTTTTCGATATTCATATTTTTTTAGCATGTATGGACGCTATACTATTGCGGGTTAACGGGAACGCTCTCTATTAGATAACATACTGTATACGGTCCATCGACAAAACAGACAAGGCGAGATATTGTGTAGACACGTTAATCAACATACAGACCTACATATATCCCAACTTTATTTCAAAACATGATAAACACGTCCACAAGACAATCTGCATCACAAAATATAAAAAAAACATTTTTTTTTCGATGTTAATATTTTTTTTTGCATGTATGGACGCTATACTATTGCAGGTTAACGGGAACACCCTCTATTATTAGTTAACATTCTGTGTACGGTCCATCAACAAAACAGACAAAGCGAGATATTGTGTAGACACGTTAATCAACATACAGACCTACATATATCCCAACTTTATTTCAAAACAACACGTCCACGAGACAATCTGCATCACATAGAATGTGTAGCCATCCGACCACGGTGCTCAACACCCTAAAAATCTACTCTCAAGACTGCTTTAAAGAAACAATAAAAATTCAATTCCCTTCATTTATATACACACGAATCTTCCCAGAGGCGAATAACAGTCTCCTAATGGTTCAATAATAAGATTTTTTCGTATTATTTCTAAGAATTCTAAAACGCCGCGTCGTAATCATAAGGCGGTGTGTCGACACCCTATTTTTACTTTTTGGGGTTCGAGGGGGGGACCTTTGATTTTGACGTGACTGTGTTTTTGTGTTTATTTCGTTCATAAGAAAGGAATTTTAATTTCATAGAATAATTTAAGTAAGTAAACTTCAAAGCATTCATTTAATTTTGGCTGATAATGTATCGGTTTTTCTGTAGTACAGCAATTTTTTTAATATAAATTTTGAATGATTGTTTGGCCTTTTGTTCCATGTTTTATATCAATTTGTGTAAAAATAAAAACTTTACAAACGTACCTCCAAGTGCCCTTAACCCCTTATTAATTTAGGGTTAACCGATACACATACAAAATTCTGATTGTACCTACTTAATAAATCCATATTTTACCGCTCGTGCTAACCTTACGTCATAAGCCATAGCACGTTAAAAGGATTATCCACGATGTTAAATCGTGGATAATCCTTTTAATTTTTTCGCACAATAACCCTTGTTTACTCCTGGTTAATAGGAGGATAATGCTTTAATTCGACACGCCATGCACCGGCCACAGACGGTCAAACACCGGATGATTTGTGAGTTCTACCCAGCATTAGTGGATTTTGGAAATACCCAGTTTTTTCCTCGGTTCGTAGAAACTGATTATTTTTGTTTTCCCCTCTTTTTAAACGTGTTATCATGCAAAAAATTATACGTTTGTGTACCTAGCGGATATAGGATAATGATGACGAGGTACATTTCTTATGGTAGAAGGCTCTTTGTAACTCTATGGGGAAAGATCTTTACAATCTTAAAAACGTATTCTGATTTTCTGAACGTTTCAACAGATTTACACGTATTGTTAACATTCCTCCTGAATTCTCATCAATATATTATATTGTATTTCATAAGAAAGCCCAATTCTTTAGAAATTAAAAGTAACCCTCAGCATGCAAACTTCGTTTCAATACATTCCTTACGTAAAGTTACGGTTAACGTAATCTAAACCTACAGGGTTGACCTTTAGACCTTAGTCTATATTTGCCCAAAAATATCTAGACGTCGGTATCCAAAAGCGTCATGAAAATAATTGTGTGTATTTATATGTGAAAACTGCTGATAGAGGAGAGATGGGGCATCCAAAACAGTAACAGCGCATGCGCCAAGCCTCCCCTAGTCTGTCTGTTCGTTAACCTCAGATGTAGGGTTGCTAGTTAATCATGACGAGAAATATTAGCTGCTTTTTATATGTATACGAGTGCAAAAAAGGGTATTTTTGACGTTATAAACGACCTCTTAAGTAAGTATGTCCCTGATCAATATAAAACCTAACGCGATCTCTCTAATCTTTTATTTATAAACTCGGGCAAAAGTCAACGTCACATTATATGCGATAATGGATTAAACTATTGGTAAAGTTGAAGTTAACTACCGTCTTAACTAAACCTAATTGACAAGAAGTCTACCATAAATACTGCTAAGTAGGTTATCCATTTCAAAACCGTACCAAATAAACGCCTTTAAAGATACACGTGGATTTATTAACGTTAGCCTTTTCACTGGCCTCACTAAATTCTACTTTTCTCAGCTATATCAGTTTTAAAACAGTTCTAAATTCAAATCCCCAGTCCAGATTTCGAATTCAGAATCTCATCTTCAAATGTACATTTTGAATCCCTTGTTGGAATTCGAAACAGTTTTATTTTAAAAAATACGAGTATGCTGGGCAATGTTGGCAACCCTACTTGGAGATGTGGCCATGCAGTAGCAAGGAAGCGGATTTGTCTCGAGCCCTGCAAGGTCGGTGGGAAGTAGGTGCGCGGTGGGGCGGGGGAGGGTTGACGCGCAATTTTTCTTTACCATTTATGCAACCGAATTGGGCAGAATTATTATGGGTGCTTTGTAGTGTAGTGCGCAGTTGAGGGTTGATTCTTTTGTTTGATTTTGTACTTATTGGATGTATTATTGAGTTTCCTTTTATTTGATTTGTTTGTAGAGGATTCGTGTGTTGGGGGTTTGGTCGTAAAATGTATAGAAGTTTAAAATGCTCTTTAAATACTTATTTGATGCTCGTATTTTTAGATTGATTAAACTTATTTTTAGATCTTAGACGTAGGCAAAAAGGCTGCCAAGCTAAAATGGGATTGGGCGGGTCATGTCAGCCGCATGGTGAGTGCCTGAGGATGGACGGCGGCGCCGAGGTCGGCCCAGAAAGAGGTGGTGAGACGACCTAGACGCGTACCGCAAGGGTTGGATGGAGGTGGCCCTGGAAAAGGATGCTTGGATGGATTTGGGGGAGGCCCTTGCTCAGCACTGGGACAATGTAGGCTAACATAAAAAAAAAACTTTTTTGCACTTTTCAAATAAACACCGCATTTGCACTGAAAACACAAAGACGATAAAATATCTTAACCTCAAATCCCCGTTTCTTTAAGAATGTACCATCGAAGAAACCCATACCTATACACCGTAAGGACTATTTCTGCTTGCAGCGCTCGGCCACTATAGTAACGGTTACCTACGAAAAAAAAAGGGTCGTGTTCACGGGATTTTGTTTTCAAATTGCTTAGTTATAGGTTTCTTCGATGGTACTTAGTCAAAAATTCGTCACAACTGCATCAAATAAATATTTTTAAACATTACACACACATCTCGTTTAACATTCCGTTTAAATAACACAGCTAATTAGCTCATTCGTCTCTTGAGTAGGTAATTAGTTTAACGTACATAATATGTTTTAACTAATTAATAAATCAAGACGACGCAGAGAAGAGTACTTAACATATTTCCACACCACATCTTGTCTGAAAGATTAAAGTTGTAAACAGAATTAAAAGTTCTTAATTCGTAACATTAACACTACACAAACAATTTAAATAAATGTTGTCATTATCATAGTAATTAAATTGAGCTCTTTGAAAAGAACGAGTCCAATCCTACACTTAGATAAGGTCGAATTTAGATTTAAGAGCGTTTATTCTGAAATTAGGCAACGTCGCAAATAGATGTCAAATATTTCGCTGTTTTGATTAATTTGGCAATATTACTTTAACTTTAAGGAAATAAGAAATGTGGCTAACTAGAATATTAATAATTAATTGCAATTATAACACTGAATTTGATGTTGTAACAATTTTAGGTGTAAAAAAGGCATTTGGAATGTTTCCAAATACTTTTTTTTACATCTAAAACTAAATATTCGGTAGGTATTACGATATTAATTATTGCATTTCATAATCAATATTTTAATTCCCTAGTTAGCCACATTTCTTAATTCCATACAGTAATATTGCCAAATTAATCAAAACAGGTAAATATTTGACGGCTATTTAGGATAAACCCTCTTATATCGAAACTGAGTAAGTATCAATCTTAATGCTAACACTCGGTTCCAATTTCAAATAGAAATCTCTAAAACACATTTGAATATGAGAGATTCAACTTTACCACTCATAGGTATTGATAACGGTTATCCTATTGCCAGGACAGATAGGTGAAAAATAACACAAATGAGCCGTCCTAATTTATACAATACTGATGTAACACAACCACTACAGAATCAGCATTGCCATACAACGTGGCAATGCTGTCAGCCTTTTGGGCACTTTTCCTGTTGACAGCGATGCGGACGAATTTTTTCATGCCCTATGATTATTTTTCCTCCTTTTTTATATACTTGTAATATGTACAAATTTATAAGTTTTCAAATGATATAAAGGAGATAATAATAATATTATTATTATCTCCTTTATATCATTTGAAAACTTATAAATTACATTTTTTAATATTATATTGAAAAGTAATATAAAAACATTCAAAAATATAAAACAAAATAGTAGCCCACCGGGCCCCACCGGTATCGGGAACAGGGTCCAAGCTATGGGTCGGGGATCCAGAGAAGAAAGACTTATTATCATTTATTTCATTTATAAACATATAATTTACATTTTTAAATATTCTTCTAAAAATTATTAAAAAAACATTTAAAAATATAAAAAATAGTAGCCCACCGGTGTCGGGAACAGAGTCATTATTATTTTTATTATCTTTAAACAACTAAGTGAATTTCATGTTACGTTTCAGCGATCTGTGAGCAATGGTGTTACTATTGGAACGACGGTCTTTTTGCTACAAAATTACGTCAATAATTCTGTAAAATACACCAGAAATCGCAATCATGTCCCAAAAGACACGGACTTTGTAAACTAGAGTACATAGCAGGCACCTTTCAAGCCCACGCCACGTGCCAGCGACGTGTAGGGTTAAAAGATCACAACTGTACAACAGCACTGACAGGTTGATAACCCATCCGCTGCAGATGCCGTTCAAACAAGATGACGTTTGAGGTTTTTGCTCCGATTGTGTCCGGAAAATTGGGAAAGAATGGAATTTGCTTTTCGATTTTGTGTTGGAGAAACGTGCACTTATGATTGAGGAGAGGATAGGAAGTCATAAACACAGCATCTATTTTAACTTAAAACTTGTATAACTTTGTAGTTTAGAAATGTCTTTCTTTATCAGGTTAAGATAAATAAAATAAACTTAAGGTTTTTGACAATTCACCAACCCTAGAGTCCACGCCACTACTCAGTTTACACCGGCGATTTTTCCCGCGGCGATATTTTTTCACACAATGGATTTTCAACGCTCTGTTTAGTGCCGAGAGTTGAAAATCCAACTGTGTGTTTTCGACACGCTGGGATGCACTCTGTTGGATTCTCAACGTTCAACTCAACACTGAGAGTTGAAAATCCAGTGCGTGATAAAATCCCGCCGCGATATTTTTACGTCCGTGCGAATGACGTCAGACGCGGCGCTAGTGTCTATGTCATTGCATCAAATTTCATTAAAAAAATGTAGTTCCACAATTTTACGCTGGATTTCAGTGGTGGCGCGGACTCTATTCATCTAACTTCCGTTCAGAAGAATATACCCGTAACTTTTTATAAATCTCCGGTTAAGGATATATCCTTAACCGGAGATTGATTCATAGAGTTTCTATTGAATTTGATGGCACGACGAGACTATAATATCGCCGCGGTTTTCTCGCCCGTGAAGATGGCGCCTTATGTAAATCCTACTAAAGGTGGTTTTACACTGGCCAGGCGAGGCGTGGATGGGATGGGCGAGAATTGTATGGCAAAATTTCTATCCACGCACTGCCCATCTTTGGTGTAAAAGGTCTAGATGCGCGAGGATAAGCGAGGCGAGAATTGAAATATTTGTTAGTACAATATCAAACTTTATTGCTGTATGAATAGAGTATTTATTTACTTTGTGAAACGGATATACAAATCTTGCACCGGACATCGAGGGAGGACCCGCACGGTCTCTCTCCTTCAAGCGCTGACTCGCTATGTCTCGCGATGTCTCGCGCTGGCATGCGCTGGCACGTGTCGGCTCGCTCGCTCATACTATATTCTCGGCTGGCCGGCGCACCAGACACGGCTAGCCGGGCGGCACGTGATTGCGCAAGCCGGCGCGAGGCAGCGCTGGCCATCGCGAGTTGGCGCGGTATAGCGCTGGACATCTTTCGCTGTAAAAGGGTAAGCGTGATTTTAATTCTCGCCCATCCCATCCACGCCTCGCCTCGCTGGTATCAAACCACCTTCACATCTTTCACAACTTACTACTACTCAACTGAATAACTATCACATGACCAATAATCGTCTTTTAACAGGCGATAACCACATACACCAACTTCTTCCTTTACTCACATTTCAAACTGACACCACCAAAGACAATAATGAAAAAAGTTCTGCCGACTTCCTTAGGGTTACCACCCAATAACTAAAAGTATTTACGGCCAGTGTCACTTAGTCCTATGTAAACAAAGCCAAAGCCTTAGCTGACACGGAAGAGGATGGCATGGCCTCGAATTTCAGCAACTTGGAAGGGACAACCCTAATTACAGATACGGTTCACAAACGTTTGATTTTGTTTTATTCGTTTTTTAAGGCTAAAGGGTTTGGCGTTTCAAAGGTAAAAGGTGTGTTTATTTTTTATACCCAATTTCAATAGCTTTTCTTCTGTTGGAAGAACCGTTATTACGGCTAAGATAATGGAAATTGAGGACCTTTTTATAGTATAAACACTATTGTTTTAAATACCTATGTAGTTTGGCCAATAACGAAACGTATAGACCTCGTCATCTTATTCAAAGAAATCAATGAAAAAATAATTTTATAAAATACTGTTCCGAGGGGCTCAAGGTTAAGGGTTTAAGCTACGCTTGCCGCGGTCGGTTATTGGATTGGTGACCATCCATTACATATCGAGATCGTGCCTCGGAATTGGTCCTGGCTGTCATTCGTAGATTTTTGACGGTCGTTACGGGTCGTCGGAAGCCCAAAAGTCTGACAACCAGTCTTACTAAGGGATATCGTGATCGTGTCACCCAGTAACTGGATTGTGGAGGTCAGAGCAATCACTCCATGTAAAATATTGGTATTTAGCTGCGTCCAGTTAGACTGGAAGCCGACCCTAACATAGTTGGGAAAAGGCTATGCAAATGGATGTTATTTCTCAAATGTAGCTATTTGACAGCTTTGTATTTTTAACCGACTTCCAAAAAGGAGGAGGTTATATGTTCGTAGCGTGTTTTTTTTTTGTTTATGTGTCCGCCGATTTCTGCATCAATAATTGTGAACCGATTTTGAAAATAATTTTTTTGTTTGAAAGGGTATGCTCTCGAGGAAATTTTATTAACTTTGCTTGGATAGTTTTTGAGTTAACTTCAATAATACGTTTTTTTTACCCACTAAGTATGTGGATGATATGATAAATTCCAGTGACTGTTATTTACATACCAGATAATGGTAATCGAATATGTGTGGGGTACACACGGCTACACATCAAGCTATACATTTCCAGTTTATAATGATCTCGTATTGTGTAGGATTTCCGTGCAATGCGAGATCAACTTATACTTGAAATGTATAGCTTGATGTGTAGCTGTGTGTACCACAACTAAAAAGTGATAGATAAAAACTAATTACAAAAAAGAAAGAAAAGGATTTTTATTTCGGAAGTCGGTGGCAAAAAACGAAAATTCAAAACCAACGACACCGACTTCCGAAATTAAAGTTATTTTTCACTTTGTAGTGTTTTTGTTTCTTTTTACAAATTCCAAATAAAGTAGTCACCGATCGCGGTAAAAAGAAAAAAACCAACCACAAATTCCTTCAACCCAACAGATGAACCCAAATCCCATCACCAACCACCATCATGCACCACATATCCTATACAATAATGCACCAAGTCACCAACTAATAGGTGTAAGTCACGACGCCATTCCTCGTGACATCTGAGGCACTCGATCCGCATTCCCAATGACCTTAGACATAAGATGCAATGCCGTCCTCAATGGAAGGTTCACTGGCCTCAGTAGATACGTTATTTAATATGCAATTTTATTTGCATGCATTGTGAGACGCCAAGCTGTGTCCAGGATGAATTATGACCCTGGATATTCTACAGAATATGCCACTTACTATATATATAGCACCTATATTCAAATATATAGCACCTGTCATTCTATGAAAAATGTTCTTATGAGAATTTGAAAAAGTGTCCGTGGAGTTTCTTGCCTGTTCTTCCGCTTCATCTTTCTGACTGACCGACCCCTTGACAATTCAAAAGTAATTGGTTTATTTGAAATAAATGCTGCGAGTTTGAATTTGAATTACAGTCCTTTGATGTCTGCCAGAGAAGTGAGATGGATTAAGGGATGGCTTGACCCGTGTCGGCAGGAGATACACAACATCTACAAGTTATATAGTTACATCAGCCGAGTAGTGTATCTCGTGCCGTAGTAAAAATATTACCAAGCGAGTAAGGTTATTTGGGGATAACTTAATCTGCGACTCTTTTTAAGTGCAGTTTTTACGATTATGACATGACATGACGAAATTCTTAGCATTGATTATTTGCGTTTTTTGTCAGTGACCGAACCATATTGAAAATCTGCAGCGAAAAGTCCTCTTCTCATTAACGGAAGAAACGAGCATTGATAACCATGCTTGTCCTTTGAACGAAGAAGAGGACCAATAACCAAGAGAAAAAAATTCCTACTAGTACTAAACATCAAAGAAAATTTCGACATTTTGGTCAAAAATGAGTTATACATATATGCCATCCTACGTAAAATTTTCCGCTCTTTCGAATGCGCTTACTCCCATGGCTCTACGATGACTTTTTTGGCGTTTAGTTTATGCCACTAAAAATACGTCAGTTTTTCAAAAATTTTAAACTTTGAACGGCTCTCCTGAACATTTCAGTTTTTGTCGCTTATACCGTATTTCCTTTTAACCGTCGATATAAACTCGATCTGCAGTTTTTCTTTCATTTTCCGACCAGCTGGCCAATTTCCAAGTAGCATAGCACACGACACTACGTTTATCAATACACATCCCGCAGCATCCCTGAACTTCCTATTGATCGAGAATCTGTCTCATGATAAAATACAGCAGACGGTTCTTTTAAATACATGCATACAAGAAATGCTAATTACGTGATTGTGGAGCGTTACTTTTATGGATTCTTCACCCAAGCACGACGGTTGACTTCGATTTAGATAACTATGACTCGCAGCACCCCACTGTTTCACCCGCATAAGTCTTGATCCCGTGGAAATATCGACATAAAAAGTATTCTATGTGTTAATTCAGGTTATAACCTATCTGTGTGCCAAATTTCATCCAAATCCGTTTAGCAGTTTTTGCGTGAAAGAGTAACAAACATCCATCAATCCTCACAAACTTTCACATTTATAAAATTAGTAGAAAAGTAGGATTTAATGGAGGAAATTAACTGATAAATTCAATGATAAATTTAATTAATGTAATAAATTTAGTTAATTTTTAGTCATGAGTAAAAACCAAAAGTCCTTTTTACAACCGTCAAAAAGATCGTAACATACTGCAGTAATAACTTAATACGACCAGTTACGCACGTGAGCCATATTAAAGTTAGCGCCGAACATTTAGCAAAAACACACGCAATAATCATACGCAGTAATTAAACAAGGTACGAGATACAAGACCTTAAGGGCATATCTGTTTATCTGCACACCACTACTTACCTTGTCAACGAAATATTCAGGCGAACTAGTGCGGCTAACAATCCAACAAGACAATGCAACACTCACTAACGATCATGTTCACAACACTAGTGACTCGAGGTTCACAATAGGGGTTTATTTTTATTTTCGTTTCGATATTGGCGACGATAGCGCAGCGTACACGCTCGGGTCTGTCTCGCGACTGGCCGGTATCGAGCGGGCGACCGGCGACTCCCCGCGCCGCTCTAAACCAATTTATAATACATACAGAGGCGCAGCATCCCCTGAAACCTCTCCACCCAAAACCGAACCTTACCCTCTTCATAATAAAGTTAGATTTGATTCGTATCCAAGATGCCGCAGAGGCAAAAACGTCGCCAGTCCTCGCAGAAAAGCCAAGGGTGCGAATTGTGTACGTTTCCTTCGTTTATAATTGAAATCAACGTACAAGGAAGGTCTTTCGGATTGAATATTCATAACAAGGACTAAATTAATTGTCATTGAAATTTTACGTGACCCTGAGTAGTTTTAGTAGTCAGGTATCTTCGAGATGCTGATCCAAGAGGGATACACTGACAGTCTGACACTGTACTTTATCTAAGTACCCTTGTATTTTTACTTAATGTTCCGCATAATTAGTTATGGCTCATTCAAAAATGAAAATTAACCTACTACATTTTACACGTTTAGGAAACTGCTTTTGTTGATATCAAACGTATTTCTAATAGATACCTTGAATTCAACAAAATGAAGCCGGTAGTCTAGTGTTGATATACTTCAAGGAACTAAAGGAAAAAGTTACAACGGAATGTTTTATTGAAGTGAAAACTTCTTTAGGCGCGTTGGGCATTTTTGAGATGGGACTAAACCATTCATTTCGCAACACCATGACGACACCTCATGTTTGTAAACGCGATTGTGCTCTTTATCTATATTAAGTTACGGATCATTGTTCTATGCAAGTATTTTTACTTTAAAGGTTTCGGAAGTATATTTATTTGTAAACGCGATTGTGCTCTTTATTTAGATAAGGTTACGGACCACTGTTCTATACGAGTATTTTTCTTCCACCAAGGCGATCTTGTTCAATTTTCTCTTCTGTTGGCACTCCCGGAGTGCCACTACTTTTTTTTTACATTTGCCATTACCATTGGATCTTAACAGTTGTGATTTTCTTTGTAATAAAACAAAACGGAAAAGAATGTAGCATTGTAGCGTAGATAAATTTAACTGTGTTTTATATTCTTATATATATGTTTTAAATTCTTCTTCTTCTTTTTGTGTGGTTAGTGACTATCCTGGTGTCAGAGTTTTAAAGCCTCCCATGGGTCTCTGACTTGGCTTCATATGCCGTCGAGAAATATCTATCAGGCATGCCGGTTTCCTCACGATGTTTTCCTTCACCGTTTTTTAAGCAAGTGATAATTATACAATACGCACATGAATCCGAAAAGTCAGAGGTGCGTGCCTTGGGTTCGAACTCGAGACCTATGACTTGGCAGTCTGACGGTCACACCTCTAAGCTATCACTGCTGCTGCTGTTTTGTATTCAAGCGCGTTCAATTTATTGACTGTTCCTGAAGATATAAGATATGTATGGGGTGTATTAAAATACCCTCTGCGAGTGACGATAAATATAAATGATCGTCCACCATCCTGTTGACCGGCGAATCTTTTTACCAAAACATGAGCTATTTTGGCACAACATTACAGCAGAATATAATTATTGTCCATCACATAATTATAGCAGATTATACAATACGAGAGTTATAGCCATTAGGCTAAAACAGTGGTCGGCAAATTCATTAGTCAAAAGAGCCAAATATCAATACTATAATGACTAAGATTTCTTATAAGAGCCAATCCTTTCTGTGTGTCACTGTCTCAATACACTTTTCCTCCTATTTTTTTTCACTCCACAACGCTTCCTAAAATTTACTTGCTAAGAAGTAGGATGCCTTCATCATCATCATCATATCGGCTGATAATAATATGATGAAGGCATCTTACCCTACATTCGTAAAGAGCCGCATGCGGTCGAGAGCCGCGGTTTGCCGGCCACTGGGCTAAAAGAAGGGACATGATGAAGGGACTAAAATGAGTATTGATGCAAGTGTTGGAAAGGAGGTTGATGATAAATGATAATCAATTACTTACAACTTTGTATATTGCAGCCCCGGATCTAGGGGGGGCAAGCCGGGGCCCGCGCCCCGGGCGCTAACTTCAGGGGGCGACAAATTCAAGCGTAGTAGACAGGTGCACCACCCAGCACACTGCAACTTTGCAATAAATGAGACGCGCAGCACATTTATAGTCTTTCTATTTTTTATTCTTTTTTACAACAGTTTTGGCGCCCCTGTTGAATTGGTGCATTATCGATCGATACAATTCGATTCATATAATGCTGCTAAAGTTTTAATTTTGAGAAAATTATAATTTCGCTGGGGCTAACTTAGCGCATCCCCATAAAAGATTGTCGGGGGGCGGTAGACGGCAGTTTTTGCCCCGCCTCAAAAAATTCTAGATCCGGGGCTGGTATATTGTTACCAGTCCAGCGACACGTACAGAAAAGAGAGCAAAAATAAAGTTACACGATCTTTTATAACATTTCAAATGACCCTTACTACTTATCTAACATGAATATTGCAACAGATAAAATAAACTGAACTATTAACACAAAAAAATACTGTTAAACTAAAAATTGTAACAATGCCTTTACAAAAATAATAATTGATAAGTAAATTAATCTCTTAGATATTGTTAACAAAATAATTTAATGGAACTTACAAACTCAATCATTTAGTATTTAAGCATAGGCAAAACAAATAATTGAAATGGCAACAGCAAATAAATTTGTCAGTGTGACCTTAAACAAACTTCTACAATGTACAGACGCCAGCACATCAAGCTACCCGAAACTGTCAAATATTCCCAATCAACTTTGAACCTTACACTTCAGCGATAAAGTTGAAAATCTATTAAATAAATTTGACAGATTGTAGTAGCTTGATGTGCTGGCGTCTGTACTTATCAGAATATAAACGATATTTATTTGATACGATAATAGTATCATGGGTATAGTTGTCGCGTTTTAGCATGGCAATATCGGTCATTGCCCTTTCCCCAATGTCTCTTCGTAGAAACCCAAAGAATAAACTATGTATAGTTTTTCGTTATTGGAACATGTTGAAGATCACCACATTGATTCAGGACGTTAACGGACTTTATTTCAGTCTTTTTAATCGAAAAATGCTAGAAAATGTAGGTGGGTTAATGACCGCTGTTCCCATGCTAAAGGGCAACAACTGTAGTTCTTAGAATTTCATTCAGTAAGGGTTACTGATTTCTAAATGGTAGGGGGAGCCCAAAGGGTTTTTGAGCAAGCCTAATAAATGCATAATATATTTTCGGTATTCTCTCGTCATGCCGCACCTACTCAGCTATCAACTTTTCGCCCTACTTATGCCTTTTCAAAAACCCTCTGGGCTCCCCCTACCAAAAGCCTAGCAAAGATTCTACAATTTAAAATACAAAACTGTCAAACACATGAATTGACCAAAGCGGCTGGGAGCCTAGAGGGCTCTACCAAAAGCCCAGCATAGATTCTACGTCCTTAAAATGTACTCCCAAACTAAAACGATTACATAGGTACCCACACAGTCCCTATTCTTTTGACATTGCCTCTCTCTTCCGGGAAGGGGGATTAACATTCTTCCCCCATTGTCCCCATACATGGCAGGGAGCCAAAATATCTTCGTTCATTGCCCAGAATATTTGAACTATGCATTGCGAAAAAGGAAAATAATTATTGAAGAATATTTTTTTTAATTATTTCAATATTGTAGAGCAAATTGTGGTTATTCATCAAAATATCAAATAGATATTACTGAAAACTAATGGCCTATTGAAAAGTTATTGTTTAAAACTGGTTTAACAACTCCTGAGGGGCAATTCAAATCTTAGTCTCAATCTGTCAAAAGTACCTCCAATTTTCATAAATTTTTGACAAGTTTTTGACATTGATTGTCGTTGAGATGACATTGTGAATCGATTTTGAACAAGAGGGTTTATCCTAAAAGTTGGCAATATTTAGCTATTTTGATTAATTTGGCAATATTACTGTATGGAATTAAGAAATGTGGCTAACTAGGGAACTAAAATATTGATTATGAAATGCAATAATTAATATCGTAACACCGAATATTTCGTTTTCAACAACATCAAATTCAGTGTTATAATTGCAATTCATTATTAATATTCTAGTTCGCTAGTTAGCTACATTTCTTATTTCCATACAGTAACATTGACAAATTAATCAAAACAGCGAAATATTTGACAGCTATTTACAACGTTGCCCATTTTCAGAATAAACGCTCTTAACTACGGGAATTACCCTTCTGATAAGTTTCAGGTTTCAGTCAATTCGTTTATACACATTTTCACAGAATAAACTGCCATACAAACATACACAACACATACATAGAATGAACTGCGTCGTTGGTCTATTGGTGGCAAGCGCCACTGTTGAGCAAAGAGGTACTGGGTTCGATTCCCAGGTCGGACATGGTACTATCAGTAGCAGCCCGGAGTCTGGATTTGTGCCCGGTTGATGGCAATAGGCTCGGCCCCTATTACATCAACTTAAACATAACTAGCGAAATATGGGTCTTTGGTTTAGAATTTTCGTTTTTTGCCACCGACTTTAAAGTAATTTTCACTTAGTAGTGTTTTTTTTGGAAGCACGTTTTTTTTTTAAATTTATTTATGAAAGTGGTTTAACGTTGTTACTTATTTTATTATTGAGGCAACCCTATTTGCAGATAAAGGATCAGTTCCTGGTGAAATTAATTATCATAAGCTAACCAACGTAATTTGTAAAAGTCAAGGGAGATTCCGATGATTAATCCTTGTTATAATAAATACGAAATAGATTCTATCGTCTCTATTTGGGGGACCGTTTGGTTTTATCTTGGCTGAAAAAGGATTTAGGGGAGCATTTTTCAGGGCTTTTTACATGACAGTACCTACGCGGCCGTTCATATAGCACATGAGGTTTTTGGCAAGGAAGTCATATGTTTAAAGTCAGGAAATCTAATTGTGAAACGAATTGACACCCTACGTTAATTTGCCGTGTTATAGCAGCTGCATACAGCTCTGCCGTCCTTACGAAAAGTGCAATAACTAGGTTAAACCTGATTTCGAGAAAAACGCGGGTAAAGATTTTTGGTTTGTTTGTACTAGATATTGCAGTTAGTTTTAGTATTAAAACCGGCTTCGTCATAGATACGGAAAAAGTGTCTAAAAAGAATATATAGATCTCATAAGGATGAGAGGCAGGGACGACGCTAAGTTATTAAAAATTTGCTCTAATTCAACATTACATTTTTTCCAAATCATTAACACTACTCGTTTAGACATGATCTTCAGTATAAAATCATTAAATTCGATTATCATCGCCTTAAGGCTTCTTATACAAGACGCCCGCCGGAGCCGCACCGGTACCGAACCGCAAGATGAAAAAATCAGAATATCTCAAAGGAGTGTAAAATCTACGCGGCACCGGGTGCGGCGGCGATGCGGCTAATGGGCGATATTCATTCTTATACGTATACACAAACATGCGGTCCGGCGCCGCCGGTGCAGCTCCGACATCATGTAGGTACACGATTACTGACAAATTCTTGCACTGACTGGACAGGTCCACTCAAATCTGTGTGGTTCTTCCTCAAAATAACATTTCTGACACTAATCTACATGGTCCTCATATGGCCTGACCAAGATTATAGTCTGGACTTTAAAAGAGACAGCGACCTCTGAGTTTGTTTCGGCCTTTCTTCTCAGAGTAGTCAAATAGGAAACGCTGAACTCATCTAGCTTATTTTTAATATTTTTTGGTATGACGTGCAAAAGTAATTCCGATATCCTATTTACAGAATAAACAATTTTATTTCATTTCATTACAGGAAGCCTAACACCCATATACTAAGGCCAAACCTCATAATTTCCTCGACTCGACATAACCTCACTTAGGTAGTTTGCAATTTTACTCCTCATCTTAAGCAGTTTCCTCAGTCGAGGTAAGATTAAGTTGAGGTACCAACTTTCAAATATAAGGTACGTCCTATGTACCTGTGTGTATAGTCCTACGTATCTACCTTGAGGAAGTTTTTAACCAAAATAAAGCGTATTTTATTCAATTGACGATTATGAATACCTATTTTGAGGATCGTTCGAGGCACGCCTTGAGGTCTCCTCGACCGAGTTGTGAGTCGAGAACCTTTCGAGGTTACGACTTAGAATATGGGTGTATGGACTCTATTGAGTCTAAAACCACTCGAGTATACGTGAGTACCATCACAAACACCCATATACGTTATACAATGCACCTTAAGATCTCCCTCACCAGTAGAAGAAGTCGTAATACACAATAGTCTCGTCAACACGTACGCTTTCCAACATTTACCGACATAATCTTATTAAGGAACTTATTTAGGAGCTCCGGGCAGCTCAACACCACCTTAAGCTCAACATAATGAGAGAAGTTACCGGGAAATGAATGATGAGGCGAAAATGAGTTTATTTTTCGTCTAACTGAGTACGGATAGCAGCAAAAGGTAATAAATTATATAAACAAAACTGGAACCGTGATTTTGTAGGTAAGTTAGGATTTGCTAATTGCTTTTCTTTTGTTTTTGTTATAAGTTATAGCAAAGAAAGCGATACTTAAGAGCGTGCATTCTGAAAGTGGGCAACGTCGTCGTAAATAGCTGTCAATTATTTCGCTGTTTTGATTAATTTGGCAATATTACTGTAAGGAAATATGAAATATCGCAATATATTATGAAATGCAATAACATTTCGTAACACAAAATGTTTCGTTTTAGATGTAAAAAAACTTTCCAAATGCCCTTTTTAACCTAAAACGGTTACAACATCAAATTCAGTGATAAAATGCAATTCATTATTAACATTTTAGTTCACTATAGATAGAGCAATATTTTATTACCAATTGGAAAAAACAGGTAGGTAAATATTTGACAGCAATTTGCAACGTTGCCAACTTTTAGAATGCACGCTCGAAGTGTTTTTGCAATAGGGGTTTTCTATTAGGAATTTCTCAGTAGCAGCCCGAAGTCTGGAATTGTGCTCGGTTGATGGCAATAGGGTCGCCCCCTAGTACATGTAATGGGACTTAAACATGGATGTACCGTAGGTCGATGGTGATGTTATAGTGATGGTGTTGTCACCATTCTTAGAGCGTTGGCTGATAGATGGGACTCTCCGATCTTGGGGCGATGTATACGACTGCACGCAGTCAAGTAGGCATTCCCTGGGATCGGTGTGCCTCACGAAGCTTCAGAATAAATTTTACTAACACTAGTTGTATAAGTTTACATTGTTACTAACAAAATAATATGGAAGTGTTTCTGAAATAAACGTTTTTTATTTATTTACTTATGTCATGTTATTTAGAATTTATTATTTGACTTTTGTGCTGTCTATCCAAGCAATTTATTATAATATTTTGCGTCCACCGGCTTAATGTTGTTTGAAGTTTAATCTGGACTGTTAAGATGAAAGTTTTGGGTAAAATTAACACAACTAACGTAACTTACTGCCGTCGTTTGAGAACAGGCCAGATTATTTCTGCCCTTGGTGTCATTCACCTATTGTACCTGAGACATAAAGAGTAGGTATGCATTTTTTTTTTCATTTGACGTTTTATTAATACTGGTTTCAAGCACAACCGACATCTGGGAAAAGGTACCTAGCCCATAGGCAAAAGGCGTGAGATCGTAACCTTTTTAAATGTAATATGTAATCTTTTCTAAATTAGGACATGGATTTTTCAGGAAAAAGAAAATGGTAAAATTAATTAAATTAAAGTTCACAAATATTACGATATAAATATAAATAGTGTTTCATTGATTAACGTCCCGGAACTACAATAACGACAAGTTATTATAGTACCTACCTACTGTATCTACAGTTTTACTAGCTAGCCTTTATATATTAGTGATGTGCCGGATATCCGTATCCGTATCCGCGGATATCCAAGGGAAAAAAAAGATCTGTATCCGTATCCGTATCCGTTACTTCTTGGCGGATCTTGAACGGATCTTTTATATTATAACATTTCATTACGTATATGAAATGAAATTTTAAAGATATGTAGCAATGAAATACTGTTAACTTCAATACAAATTAGTAAAAAAAAAAATTAATATTTATGTCATATCATATTTATTATTATTCAAGTAGAGTAGGTACCAGTAAATTAAGTTATAAGGTAGTAATGAAATTATCTTTGTAGTGAGACCAAACCTCTAATATTTGTGCTATGCTAATTGAAATAATTATGTGAGTTAACACATCAATTAAAACTATGTTGTTTACAAGAACTTAAAAAAAATATACGTCATAATTAATATTGAGTAATGGTAAATTGTATTTCAAAACGAGTAACTTAGCAGCTTTGTTCCCCGAAAGTCTATTTATTTATTTATTTGTTTATTTGACATAAAAAAGTACACAGATACAGGTTGACACTTAATTACACGTGGAAATAGCTTGATACAAAATATTGAACGATGACCCCTATGCTAGGAAAAACCTGTGTTACAGGGGTCATCCATTCGTCCATTATGGATGTTATAAAAGTTACATACAATTTAGTAATGTGCACTTATGTAAAAAATAAATAAAAATAAACTAGACTGATTTTGGAGATAATAAAAGAAAGCGGGGGAAGAAAGTAAAGGGGTTTTAAATTCATTATTGGCAAGGAAAAGGAAGTATCTAATTATGTGCCGGGTGTGTGTTGTATGAGTGGGTGTAGGTGTGTAAATGTGAGTATAGATATGTATGAGTGAGTGTAAGTATGAATGTATGAGTGGGTGCCTGATTTGTTTAAATTATGGTTTTAGTAATTCTTCTGTGTCGTTATAATTTAGAGTTTGCAGATATTCCTTAATTTTTTGTTTGCAATGGATTTTGTTCAAACAATGTATGTTTAATGCATTGTGGAGTTTATTGTATAGTAATGTGCTTAAATAACGGTTATGCCGTCGTGCAAAGGTGGTCTTTGTAGAAACTTGGGGACAAACGGGTTTGGGTCTTCTTCTGAGCGTAGGGCTTTTACATCTATTGAGAGGGGTAATTTTATGTGTACGCGTGATCGCACGAAGCATATAAATTTGGCGGACTGTCAGTACCTGAAAGTCCGAATAAACTTGCTGCGTGGGGTCAGTTACGATGAGGATCATAAATAATTCCTGCTGAACTTGAAGAAAGTTGCGATCCGTATCCGTATCCGTATTCGCGGATCTAGACCCTTATGATCCGTATCCGTATCCGCGGATCACATTTTTTAACGATACAGCACATCACTAGTATATATATGTAATCAATGCTTCTGAGCGAAGGGCATAGGTAGACAAAAATATGTTGGACCGTTATCAATTAAAAATCACACAACCTCATCCACAAGTGCTCTATGAATATAGTAATTTTACTGAAGACAAAAATCCATAGGAATGAACCAGTAACGTGCTAAGGATAACATAAATAAAGGCATCCTTCTATAGGGTCATATTAAAATAACTAGTAAAACTCCGCAGACGAGATGGGTATCGAAATCTAATCACAACAAAATAAAAAATGAAAAATAAATAAGTTTTTTTTTTTTGGGTACGGTTGAAGTATCGGTTGAGATTTTTATTTTTTATTTTATCGTGTTTTGATATCAATACCAATCACGTCTGTGAAGTTTACACAAATTCAAAATTTTATTCAGGAATACACGCATATAAAATTCACAACAGATTACAAATTCAAATAATTAATTGTAAATTATTACAACACTATTACAAAACAATCAATATCACAACACAGCAATAGATAAGTATTATTTTAGCTGGAATTTTAATACTCAATATCTTTATTGCTTTACCATAATGTGTAGGTATTTAGGTGGTAACTATATAATTTAGATCATTATGGACCCTGTAGGGCACAGCAAAAGGGTAGGAGAGAGGAAGGCTTGTTTTAGGAGGACATATACTGATCTCATTGGTGATGTTCTTCAGAAAGGCCAGGTGCGTAGTACTCGCAACCGGCGTGCGTGTATGACCAGATGTATGAACGTAAACGAGGCAAAAGGAATATGTAAGGATCGTAGCAGGTGGCGTTCTGTAGTTTCTGCCCATCCCCATGGGAAGAAGGCGTGAGTTTATGTATGTATGTATGTTAAGTTGCCATATACGAAGAAATAATTAACCTCGTATATGACCCAAAGAAAACAAATTTATAAATTAATAATTTAAAAAGTTAAACCATTTTTTTTCGTTTGATTCTGTTTAGATATTGGTAATTTGACCCTGTATATCTGCACGAGTAACATAAATACCCGTTCTCCATGCCTTTAAAATAAACGAAAAAACTTATAAAAATAACAAAATAAATGAGTTCAGTGTCGTTGAATGACACAAATCCCCAATCGAATGGATTCAGTGGTTTTAAGATTATCCTCAACTGATAGGTTCTGGGTGCGCGAGTACTAAGCTGCTCTTTATTTTTCACGTTTATTCAAGCTGAAATATAAAATGTATCTACTTTATCTTACAGTTTCTTATCTACACTGAATTTGTGGGATAGATTTCCAATAGCGTTTTATGTAAATGAAAATGTATCAATTTCTGCCCATGGGAAAAAGGCGTGAATACCTTTTTGTGTGAAAATTTAAAAAATACAATAATGTCGTCTTATTTATAATTGAAGGTATTTTCTTAACAATTTCTAGGTCTTCATTATAAATTGGCAAAGAGCTGAACTACAGCCTCCTAGGACTTAAAAAAACACCTATTATCTAAAAATACTGGATGAAATTACCCTCGTTGGTCTTGTGGTCACAAGCGCTACTGCTGAGCATGAGGGCCTGGGTTCGATTCCCAGGTCACGCAAAGAGTTATTTGGTTTTTCCATTTCCTGCCTAACCCTCCGGGACTTACAGACGTAATGTTATGTTGTGTATTTGTAATTACAGGCATAAAAAATATTCAGATAGCTAACTTTATCCCTTTACCAATTAAGAATATTACAAATTTATCCCTTTATCAATTGAGAACATTACTTACTTTATCCCTTTACCAATTAAGAATATTACTAACTTTATCCCTTTATTAATTAAGAATAACATAACATAACATAACATCACGCCTTGTTTCCCCGAAGGGTTGGGCAGAGGTGTCCCTGTAGCAGGTACACCCACATTTCGCCAGTTATGTTGAAGTCCCATGTAATAGGGGGCGAGCCTATTGCCATCAACCGGGCACAAATCCAGACTCCGGGCTGCTACTGAGAAATTTCAGATAGAAAAACCCAATAACACTGCCCGACCCGGGAATCGAACCCAGGACCTCATGCTCAGCAGTAGCGCTTGCCACCACTAGGTCAACGAGGCAGTCATTAAGAATATTACTAACTTTATCTCTTTACCAACTAAGAATATTACTAATTTTATCCCTTTACCAATTAAGAATATTACTAATTAATCCCTTTATTAATTAAGAATATTACTAACTTTATCTCTTTACCAACTAAGAATATTACTAATTTTATCCCTTTACCAATTAAGAATATTACTAATTAATCCCTTTATTAATTAAGAATATTACTAACTTTATCTCTTTACCAACTAAGAATATTACTAATTTTATCCCTTTATCAATTGAGAATATTACTTACTTTATCCCTTTACCAATTAAGAATATTACTGATTTATCCCTTTATTAATTAAGAATTTTACTAACTTTATCTCTTTACCAACTAAGAATATTACTAATTTTGTCCCTTTATCAATTGAGAATATTACTTACTTTATCCCTTTACCAATTAAGAACATTACTAATTTATCTCTTTATTCATTAAGAATATTACTAATTTTATCTCTTTACCAACTAAGAATATTACAATTTTTTTCCCTTTATCAATTGAGAATATTACTTACTTTATCCCTTTAACAATTAAGAATATTACTAATTATCAATTAAGAATATTACTAATTTTATCCCTTTACCAATTAAGAATATTACTAAAATAAAACAACATTTCTTGGGCCACCAAGAAACATTGTCTGCCGTTAACGTGAGCCATCACGCAAAAAAAGTGCGATAGGCACCTACGGTCACGTAAACCGACTTTCCCAGACGAATTTATTCACGAAAACCTCAACAAAAAACTCATTTTTCTGGCTAAAGTTGACAGAAATTTCTTACTTGGACTTATAAAAATAAGAACTAGAAATAAACTAGCAAAATAAACGCTGGAACAGTTTCAAATGGCTAGAAAACTGTCCCTACGTGATATTCATTATTGTGAGTTCCGCTATAAAAAGTTGTCACTTCGTATCGACTGGAAAATCCATCAAAAATACTACTGTTTTTTTTTTAAAGAAAATCTCTAAACAACTCGTCATAGAATTCAAAATTGAACGTATTTTTCTTGATCAACTGCATACGTAAAAGTTTTCCTGTTAAGCCCTGTCTTTTTGCCTAATTAAAAATACAATTCGATTTGTTCGACAGCGACGCTGTAGCATTTCAGAACTTTGTTTTATTTTCTCATAGATCATGCGCAAGGACAAGGAGATGCGCAGTCGTCTATGTAATATTATTTTCTTTTATTTCTTTTAAGTACATACCGCTTACATTTTTTAATGTATACTTTAATTAATATATAAAGCTGAAGAGTTTGTTTGTTTGCTTTAACGCGCTAATCTCGGGAACTACTGGTCCGATTTGAAAAATTATTTCAGTGTTTGATAGCCCATTAATCGAGGAAGGCTATATCATCACACTTATACCAATAGGAGCGGAGTTCTAAAGTAACTATTCCACGCGGACGAAGTCGCGGGCAGAAGCTAGTATTTTTATAAAAAATCATTTAAAAATATAAAAAATAGTGGCCCATCGGCATCAGGAACAGGGTCCAAGCTGCCGGTGGTCAGGGCTCTAGAGAGAGGAACCTCCTCACTATGCGTGCCGTGTCTAGGAGTACTGCTTTTTGAATCAAGCCCTTGACCCAGCCGTGCAATGAGAGCCTCCTGAGGTGTTGGTCGAGGCTCTTCGCTATTATTTTCTTCATTATTATGATAGTGTAGATAAATTCACAAAACATAATTATCAAAGGAGAAAAAAATAATAATACTGGACTGAAAAAAACTTTTTTTTAATAAATAAATATTACAATTGTTAAAACATAAAATAACACATACCACACCCACACAGACAGAATAATTCATAACTTTATGTTATTGTGACGGATGAGGATCATCAGTGTCACAAGCAGATCTGGAGAGGAATATGTTAGTAACGTGGAGAAATTAGTCGCACGAGAGATCTTAAATTTACGGAGGCGGCTATATAAATCTAAAGGTGGTAAAATAATTCTGAAGCTTTGGTAATAAACCGCAGCGTCAGTCATTAAATTTCGATGAATCTGTGAAAAACCTTGGAAACCCATTATCGTTCTCCCACTGCCGCATTGAAAGCCGAATTCGCTGATGATGACTTTTTGACAATACAAAGGTCAATGATTTCTTTTGGAATGTTATGTTTTTTTTTTAACATTAGACCTCATGGAGTATTTTAAAAAGAAGTTACCTGACAATTACTTACTTATATTGTCTGTAAGTGTATAGTGTCATTCGTTGACAGTTTTATAAAATGGCTATAACACTGCAAGTTGACGTAGGGTGTCAATTTGCTTAACAAATAATTATCCTGACTGTATGGGTACCTATACTTACCTATTTAAGCTGAAATTCGTATTAAGGAAACCATATAATGTTCCAATCAATACATTTAGGTGAGGTCCTTTTCTTTGGGTGCGAAATTATCAAATAACTTCTCCCAGTCTGGGCGGAGCGGGAGGGCGTGTCAGACTCTTACTAGCTAAAACCTACCCGTGTTCCTTCAGTTGCCATGTTGCCGGGGGCCAGGATCTCCCTTTCGGACTACTTCGCAACCCCGCCAGGCATCGGCCCTAGCGGACCCCATCAGTTCTGCTGACATCTCTTTGAGGCGCGCGTGGAACACAAGGTCCTAACAAAATCTGACGCAATCAAATATAATTTAAGCGGCTGACTTATAGGCATTTACATGTTCCTCAATTCCCCTCCGCGCTACATAATCTATGTCGCTATCAGAGTGCTATCATCGGTCGCGACGCATTTCAAGGTGACACATGAATTATTGAGACGGTGCATCCCTTGCACGGAGATTATGTTCTACTGCTACACTTTATTGCGTTACCTATGTAGCTGCTGGAGTGCTTCGAGCTGTAAGCGTTATCGAAGCTGGATCGAAGCTTGTTAGAGAGGATGCTTTAAAACAGTATAAGTTAAATGATTAATGTAACAATGACGTTTTTTAGGAGGTGAAGGGAAAATTCCCTTTGTCATTGTAGAAATTTTAATTCTAATATTTAGTTTTGTTTGGAGTTGAAACACTAAGGCCGTGGGGTCCGAGTGCCCACCGAGTCCGAGTACTTCGGGACATCGCCAAGCAGTTGGTCGACGTTTCGCGTGACCAGAGGGTTGGCTAATTTTCAGGCCAAAGGATCAGTATTGCCATACAACGTGGCAACGCTGCCAGCCTTTTGGGCACTTTTCCCGCTGACAGCGATGCGGGCTATTTTTTTGACGCCCAATGAGCCCTTTATTTTTTCCTTTACATACTTGTACATAATATAAATAAAAGTTAGTTTTATGTACATAGTTTAGATAATGTATTAATTTAGAATGAGAAATCCTGAATACTGTGAGCAAAGAAGAAGTAGGTAAACTTACATTCAAGGACAAAGTGTAGGTTAAGTATCTCGGAAACTTATAAATCTTTCCACAAGTGAGTCGGTACAGATTTAGCAGAAATATAATAAATATCCTTCACAATTGTATACAGTATGAAAAGAATTATTGAGATGGGCCTTCAGGGCTAAACGAAGGGGCACGTCACAATTCCGGCAATAACCACCTTCCGCCTGACGCAGGTCCTCACCGGACACGGTTGTTTCGGGTGGTTCCTGTTCCGGATAAGGCGGGACGAAACGCCCGAGTGTCACCATTGTGTGGATCGCCCGGAGGACACAGTGGAGCATACGGTGGAGGTCTGCCCGGTTTGCGCGGAGCACCGCCGTGTCCTCGTGGAGGCGATCCGCGGCGGTAATCTCTCGCGTCCGGCCCTGGTCCAGGCCATAGTACGGAGCAAGAAGCAAGAGAACACGAAAGGCCGTCACCTCCTTTTGCGAAGCAGTAACGCTCGCGAAGGAGGAGGCGGAACGCGTGAGAAAGAGGCAAATTTCGCGCCTTCATGCCCCTAACCGCCGCAGGAGACGCCCTGGGTGTCGGGAATCGCAGGCCGATAAGGACCAGGCCCGGGTCGCCCTCCCGCTCCGCCCAGAGCAGGAGAAGTTATTTGATAATTTCCCACAAAAAAAAAAGGTTAAACTTGGAGCTTTTGCAAAAACTAAATAAAAATGTAGTTTTAGTTTTCACCAAAATCAAGCTCGTGGTTGATACTTCCACATTTCTCTATTTATCAAAGCTACAAATTTCGCCGTATACACAGTCCCATCTGAAAAAGTCGCCCTGTTTCTCTCGCATGTCCTGATCGATAATAATTTTTATTTATACCCCGATTGTTTGTCGGAATATAAACAAGGTGGCAGCGTGTCGGTGTCGGCATTGCGTGAGATGTTACTGATAAGAGTCGGCGACCTTTGCGAGCCGACCGTTTGCTTGTTTGTTTTCAATCGTTTTTCGTCGGATACTTTTACTATTTACTGATTTATTGGAGTGAGAGATTGTGTGGGCAGTCGTTGGGAGATATTGAAGCTAATATTTTTTAAAGTTATAAGAAAATCTAATCGAATCGCGTAATTATTTGCAGACAGAAAATGCGAAAACTGAACCCGTGATTCGTAGTGAAAAAAAAAACAGTATCACTCCGGGAGTGCCGACAGAAGTGAAAACTTGAACAATAAAAAAAAATACTTCCAAAACCTTTAAAGTAAAACTACTTGCATAGAACATTAATCCGTAACCTAATATAAATAAAGAGCACAATCGCGTTTACAAAAATGAGGTGTCGGTAGCGGTGTCACGAGTTCAGTTGTTTTTCCCATCTCAAAAATGCCCAACGCGCCTAAAGAAGTCTTCACTTAAAAAAAAAAAAAATTTGCACGAACAGTTAGAACAGTTGAACGGAACAGTTGAGTTGTTGTTGAGTTGTGCAAAACCAAAAACCAATTGCCAAATCTACTTGACAACAACAAAAGTGTATATTCTTCTACTATACAAACACTTCATTTTCACGAGTTGAGACGAGAAGACAAGTTCATAATGAAGAAAAGTCGCAAGAGAAAATTACCCAAGAGAGAGAAACCTTACTTAGAATTACATATTTTTTTAAACCATCCCGTAAGCTACTGCATACCTACTCAATTAATACGTACATTGTATCGCGTTTGGGATCAGATTCATGAAATTATTTATTCATAATCATATTCTCTACTCAGATTGAATTTGAATTTTCCTTCTGAAGACTTATAGAGGTATGAGAAACATCTCATACTTCTATAAATCTTCAGAAGGAAAATGGTGTTGTGTCTCGTAGGCAACTGCCGACGATTGATGTCGGGACGTTGATACAGGGTGGCATGGACAGGGGATTCTGATCCCCCATGCGTTGAAATTTTTAGTCGGTTATTTAAAAAAATCTGCTGTTTCATAGAAAAGTGCAATACCTACGCGGTAAATGACATAACAGCAGATTTTTTTAAAATAACGACGGAGTCGGAACACGTAAGGGAGAAGCAAAGTTCGCACCCTCACGCCCCTAATCGCCGCAGGAGACGCCCTGGGCGTCGGGAGTCGCAGGCCGATTCCCGGCCACCGTAGGCGCGGGCTTGCAGACGGTGAGCAATGAGTAGCTCGCCATCCGATAAGGACCAGGCCCGGGTCGACAGCGCGTTGTGTTCCACGTGCGCCTCAAAGAGATGTCAGCAGAACTGACGGGGTCCGCTAGGGCAGATGCCTGCCGGGGTTGCGGAAAAGTCCGAAAGGGATACCGTGGCCCCTGGCAATATAGCAACTGAAGGAACACGGGTGGGTTTTATAGTCAGTAAGAGTCTGACACGCCCTCCCACTCCACCCAGAGCGGGAGAAGTTATTTGATAATTTCCCACCCAAAAAAAAAAGGCTCATGAAACGAAACTTTCAGCCAGAACGTACTTGATAATTCGTATGTACTGATTGCTCAAAGCGTGACCTCGTTTACATAATATTGAGGTAACTAGAAATAATCTCTCTACCATAGACAATATTGGGCCACTGAAGCCGTCTCCCTAAGCCCACCCAAGTACATATCCTATCACAGAATACATACCAAGGTTTAGTTAATTTACTGAACAGATTATATTGAAGCTCGATACATAGGTAGTAAGTAATTTAATATTCATCTCGGTTCAATAGAGACGGTATGTTATGTTTAGATATACACAGCATATCGGTCTTTTGACGTCCTCCGTTGAACACAGATGCTGATGCGACGTCCTTATCAACCACTGCTGCAATGAGAAATAATGTAAGTGATTCAGTTCTGCAATGATCACCACTTTTCACAACTGGTGCAACGCACTGATAATGCTGCTATACGTCCTCCTGATATAACCCCTAACTACAGAAGTGTGCTAAGGTATATATTTTTTTTTTTAATTATTATTTATAAAAAATTTCGTTAATAGTAAACATCCTCTACTATTAAAAGAGCAATATTTGTATATATATTTGTTTGTATATATTTTTGTACTCACGTACTCAAAATCGGCTATAACGATTTCGATGAAAGTTGCAATATAGGGGCTTACGGGGCGAAAAATCGATCTAGCTAGGTCTCATATCTGGGAAAATTTGTTTTCTCCGTATTTTCACCTGAGCAAAGCTCGGTCGCCCAAACTTTAGAACAAGATAATGAGAATAATGACATTAAAATAATGACATGGCAGCATGGAATTAGTAAGTACCTACTATCATGGCAGCATGGAATAAGTAGGTACCTACTATACATGGATTAGTATAAATTTTTCTATAAGTACTATTAAATTAGCATTCTTTATTTTCACCAGAGCAGAGCTCGGTCGCCCAGGTACTTGCAGCTAAAATATGTCGCTGCGATGCTGCAACTACTTATAAATAAAAACTACCGTAAACAGGAAAACAAAGTAGGTTTTTATACTATCTATTTCTTACAAATTTTCAGTATACAAAGTTTCACTGCCACTTCCGTGAACTTCAGGAGACTGAAGTGAAATAATTACTTTGTTGACCAAGTTTGTGCTGCAAGTTAAACTAACTAATTGGTTGCAGAATTTGTCTTACGATGAAACAGGAGATGTTCTAACGATCAGCTCATGAATACCTTTCTCAATACTGATACCGGCCGAACCCAAGACACGCACCTCTAACTTTACGGATTCATGTGCGTCTCTTATAATTATCACTTGCTTTAAAAATGGTGAAGGAAAACATCGTGAGGAAGCCTGAGAGATTTTTCTCGACAGCATGTAAAGCCAAGTCAGAGGGCCATGGGTAGCTTTAAAACTCTGACACCAGGTTAGTCACTAACCACACAAAAAGAAGAATACAGATACTTGTAATTACTAAGTCACTTTAACCTGATTGCATTTAAGTTATAATAAAACTCGCGACACCGTTACCGACACCTCGTTTATATTACGTTACGAATCAATGTTCTATGCAAGTATTTTTACTTTAAAGGTTTTGGAAGTTTTTTTTTTTTTATAAACTCCATTGTGCTCTTTATTTAGATAAGGTTACGGACCAATATCCTATACAAGTATTTTTCTTCCACCAAGGCGATCTTGTTCAAGTTTTTACTTCTGTCGGCGCTCCTGAAGTACCACTGTTTTTTTTAAATTATTATTTGTTGTTATAGCGGCAATGGAAAAATACAATCCGTGAAAATTTCAACTGTCTGCCTATTACGGTTCATGAGATAAAGCTCGCTGACAGACAGACTGACGGACGGACGGACAGCGTTTTAAGCTGATCTGCGTGTAACCCTTCAGTGTGAGTTAACTTTGCTGGAACGTTTATCGCAATTTTCCAAGAAAATCGCTACAAGGTTTGAATAATTAAAAAATCCCACGCATTTTACCACAAAGGTCACTGTACATCAGTGCAGTTATAATTAAGTTATAAATTAATCGAGTTCATCTTCATCCGAGGGATATTTTTAGTTATTTGCGAGGTCCTCAAGGTTGTTTAATCAATAGATGAAGTTAATAGTGTGGAGTGTTACGTTTTACTTTTCTATATACCTTTTTTTTTTTTTTTGGGTTGGATATTATCAAATAACTTCTCCCGCTCTGGGTGGAGCGGGAGGGCGTGTCAGACTCTTACTGACTAAAACCCACCCGTGTTCCTTCAGTTGCCATGCTGCCAGGGGGCCACGATATCCCTATCGGCCCATATTACAGTCAAACCTGGGTAAGTGAGAACTGGATAAGCGAGAAAACTATAAAAGAGAGTAATTGCCAGGTCCCGTAATAAGTGAGAAACAGAAACCTCTATAGGAGAAAGTCGTTTTTCACTCGCGGACCTCTATAACTGAGATTGCTACTTGCCTGTACCTCTATAAGCGGCATTCGAGCGTAATTTAACATCTGCTATTTACTTATGACTTATACTTAATTTTCGTGGAACTATCATTGTTTTTGTTCCTCTCAACCTTCCCAACCAGCCCCAACCTCTATAAGTGAGTAAGTCCACCTCTGTACCTCTATAAGCTAGAAACTCGAGTTAGTGGGTTTCTATAAGCGAAAAAGAGATCGCGGTCTCTTGAATTTATCGCTTATCCAGGTTCGACTGTATATGCTTTTCTCGTTTCTTTACAAAAATAGCTCATATTATTATGGCGAAAAGATTATTTATTTATTGTAAGGACGGACGCGCCCAAGGTGAGCCTGATATCCTATCGAATACCGAGGTATTTGTCATTTTAATCGGAAAGAAAAAAAAATATGTTGGAATAAAGAAACTCACATACATACATGAGCCTTGAAAACATTGTTCCTTTTTTGGGCAGTCGTGTAATAAAATGCACTTTTTCAGCAATTCTATGCACTCGTCAGGATTCTGATAACTAATGAATATATCTTATACTATTAAACGAGCAATATTTGTACATTTATATATATTTGTACTCACGTTCTCGAAATTGGCTCTAACGATTTTAATGAAAGTTGCAATATGGGGGTTTACGAGGGCGAAAAATCGATCTAGCTAGGTCTCATATCTGGGAAAATTCGTTTTCTCCCTATTTCCCCCGAGCAGATCTCGGTCGCCCAAAGTTCAGAACAAGATATTGCATAATGACATGGCAGCATGGAATTAGTAAGTACCTACTATCATGGCAGTATGGAATTAGTAGGTACTATCCTATACTATTAAATGAGCATTCTCTATTTTCGCCAGAGCAGAGCTCGGTCGCTCAGGTAGTTCTATCGAAATGTGTGTCAAGTTCGATCTTTTTTCTTGTCAATATAAAAACAAGGAGGCTAGACGCTGTTTATCAAACAAACCGATTTCAGACTTTAATTTAGAGTAATAAAGTATTTTTAACCGACTTCAAAAAAAAGGAGGAGGTTCTCAATTCGTCGGGATATTTTTCTTTTTTTTTTAATTTAAGTCCCCCGATTACTCTAAGACTGCTGGACCGATTTGAAAAATTCTTTTTTTGTTTGAAAGGGTATACTTTCAAGTTGGTCCCATTGTCATTTGGTCACGATCTGATGGTGGGATCTTGGAGAAATCGAGGGAACTCTTCAAATATTATAGGCACATCTATAGCGATTTGGGTATTTTTGATAAGCAGTTGACATAAGGCTATTGTAACTTAGATAAATTACAAACCAAATCACTAAAAAGTGAAAAAAAACTTTTTTACAAAAAATACAACCGACTTCCAAACTACAAAGTGAAAAATAACTTTAATTTCGGAAGTCGGTGTTAAAAAACTAAAATACTGATCCAAAGACACCGACTTCTGAAATTAAAGTTATTTTTCACTTTATAGTTTGGAAGTCGGTTGTATTTTTTGTAAAAAAGTTTTTTTTCACTTTTTAAGTACGTAGGTACATAAATAATTACCGCACCTTAAAAAAACATTCCAGCTCCTTTACTTATTTAATTGCAAGATAAAATAAACACTTACGGCCTAATTTTCCCTGCCATTAATATTGGTTTCGTGTCCCTAATTACATAAATATTTCCATGGGATACAGGAAAACGAGCATGGCGTGGTAATAACACCTATGTGCTACCATTTCGTGTATTATGTATGTTACTAATTGCTCCTTAAGGAGGGCAGTGTTACATAATGGAGGACGTGATCGTGTATGTTTTGCCACAGATTAATTCAGAGGGTTCACCCCGCAAAATCATTTAAATAAAAAGCGACTCTGTCTGCGACATAATAAAGTGTAATTCAGCGCTAATTACCTACAGTTATATTCACGTAGAAGTTGCCTCTCTTTCTATCGCGACTCCATGAAGACTTTAGACTAGTGGAATCTGCCTGCTGCAAAATTTTAGGTATTCCACTTTGCCCCATGGGGGCTTGGTGGGGCAAAGTGGAAGTACTCGATTATTTCTTTTGGCCAATACGTGCATTGCAAATGACGTGTTTTTCTGTGACCCAAACCCGGACTTGTAACGTAAATTAATTAATTTTGTAAATGGGATAGGGGTCACTTTTAAAATAAAAGTTTTGCAAATTGTACCGTGTGACATATCAAATGAAAGGGCTTGTTGTGAGATCTCATTTTTTTTTAAATATATTTAAATTAAATACATTTAAAGATAATTAATGAAAATTGACCATTCCGCCCCCTTATCTCCGAAACTACTGTGCATAAATTTTGAAAAAAAAAAATACAGAGAATGGTTCTTTACTCATAGATTACAGGAAAACCTATAATAAGTCTATGGTCTTAAAATAACATGGTAAATCTCTCAATATTGTGCGAACAAATTAGAACATGCATACACACATTACGTGACATGACATTGTTACATTTGCCGTTGGAATGTATGGGAGAACATGTTTTTCAACTACAATGTTAAGTTTCTTCTTGGGATAAATTCACCCAACTACGGAACCCTTTAAGGCTCTTTCAAACAGGCGCGACACGCGACGCGACACAAAGGCACCGCTCATCGCGCGACGAGCGGTGTCTTTGTGTCGCGTCGCGTGTCGCGCTGGTCTGCACAAGCCTTTATTGTGCGTGGTCCGACACGCACTTGGCCGGTTTTTTTATGCTCTTAACAACTGAAACGACACGCAATTAAGTGTGCGGACTTACGGAGTCGGACCACACGATACTAATACAGGGTAGCAGGGAAATCGACGCAAAAACTGTTACCATGGATTCAGTACACACGGCTACACATCACGCTAATTATATTTCCAGTATAAGCTCACCTCGAATTGTGCGGAAATCTTACCTATACAATGCGAGATCAGCATAAACTGGAAATGTATAGCTTGATATGTAGCCGTGTGTACATAATTCTGAACTCCCGCTACGTTGAAAATTTACGTCGATCATTAATAAAAAGAGCTGTTTCATAGAAAAGTGCAATTAATACCTACGAGGTCAAAATATATGGAACACCAGATTTTTTTTAAGCGCTTGAAACCCTGTATGTTTACAACATATTAAATATGCTAAAAATCATTTCATTGATCCGTAAATCCTCTCATAAAAAATATACCAAAAATAACTGAATCTTTATTTAAGGCGTCTTACATAGCAAACCAAACATAGGGAGGGAGAGCACATTATCTGCTGCCGCTCAAATGCCTCCAAGACCTGAGGCATCGTGAGCAAATTTGCTCCCTAAAAATTAGGAATGATGATAACGTGTAGATATACAAAGGGTGGCTATGCCTGGGGGCGTTGGGGGTGTCTGGGTGTATCAGGGGGTGTCTGGGGGTGTTGGTAGTACGTCAATAATTGGCATCAGAGGGTCTTCAGCCGACTGGAAAGTCACGAGATGAGATAAGAACATGTTTCGCATCTCAATAATGTATGTAGACGAACAGTGTTTATCTACTTAATTGTGACGTGTATAGGCGTTGATAGATGAATGCCATTGACGTCTGCAGACGCCGCGACGTCATTGAGCGTCATAGCGATCTAATTGTCATCTTTAGAGACAAATGTAGGCAGGCAACGGTGATGTGTATCGCTCGTCTAAAACCCCATTAATGTGCACAAATTTTTAATTAATTATTTATTATTTTATGGGTGTACTGTAGGTACAGCTCTGCCCAACCCTTCGGGGAAACAAGGCGTGATGTTACGTTTACTTATAATTAATTAATTGATAAAAATAACAAAATTATATACTAACATAACTAAACTATTCACAAACTAAAATATGGCATCGAAAAATTCATCCGCATCGCTGTCGAGTGTTGACTGTACCCAAGAGACTGGCCGCATTGCCACGTTGTATGGCAATGCTTAGTCTCTGGCCAAGGTAAAAACCAGCCTTTGGGTCACGGGAAGTATCAAATGGCCATTTCGAGATTTCACAAAAGAGGCCATGGGCACTCGGACTCCACGGCCCGAGGGTTTCAACCCCAAACGACTCGAAAATATAATTACCAATAAGATTATTAAACTTACGCCGCTTGAGGTAGCAGCCGCAGCAGCAGCACCAGCACAGCAATAAAATAAAAATACTCATTATTTGACGTGGAAGTTGTCCTTTACTGAACAAAAACTTCAATTCGGTAAAGAGAAATTATCTACCATGATGACTGAGAGTAATCTTCAAAGAAAGTAATGATCACAACCATGGACCTGACGGATGAATTTTCACTGAAGTGACTACAAGTGCTCGTCAATTAAAATAGTAGTTACTCGTATATATGGCAGGTCTCAATCATTATTTTCATATCGACAAAAAATACACCACTGGAAAAAGTAAAAGAAAACTCAAGAAAAACCCAAATAAACACAATTTCGCGAGCAAAAAGTATGTAACAGCTTGCACACCATTTTCCAGCACCAACGGTTCACAGTAAACACAAAGAGACTATTTAATTTGTATCATTTTTATTTTAGACACTCCGTGATAGTACTGCGAGAGTGCAATTACTTGGATGTTACAATTGCTGAAGCGAAAAATGGTTGGATATTTGGTGAAAAGTTGATAAAAATTTAAGATTTGTTTCTCTCAAATAAAATTCTTGCTTTTCTGCAAACCCAGTCAGGCGGGTGAAGAAAAACATCGTGATAAAACCGGCATGTCCTAGAACCAAAAATCCGAAGACATGTGACATCTACCAACCCGCACTGGGCCCGCGTGGTGGATTACAGCCCACTCCCTCTCAAAAGAGAGGAGGCCTGTGTTCCAGGCGTTCCACGCGCTCGTCTTAGAGATGTCTGCACAATTGACGGGGTTAGCTAGGGCCGATGCCTGCCGAGGTCGCGGGAAAATTCGAAAGGGATACCGTGGCCCCTGACAACACACAGGCAACTGAAGGAACACGGGTGGGTTTTAGCCAGTAAGAGTCTGACACGGCCTCCCGCTCCGCCCAGAGCGGGAGAAGTTATTTTATAATTTCCCACACAAAAACAAAAAAAGGAGACGAGAATAAATTAGTATTGGAAAATAATTATGTACTTAGTTTTTTTTTTTTGTAGACGAACAAAATTAGAAACTTGCATATTGAGTTGATTGAATAGCATTGTTTAGTAACACGGTCTTTGAAAGATTATTTTTAGCAGTAGACTTCTTAAAGCTAATTACAGCATACGTCTCCTAAAAGTACCGTAGGTTCATTAACTTTTAAATGAGTGTCGTTACAATCATTAGATTAAACTATTCTTACAATTACATATGCAAGAGATTCTCACCTATAAGGTACGCTCTTCTACAACGCTACACCTGCTTCCCCATTTACGACTTTAAAACACACGAATAGAGTTGAAAATCCCTAGTTTTTCAAAGCTATTGTCGATTACAATGTGGCCACGTAATTAGCGGTGTTGGCATTCGGTTTTATTGCTTATTAAAACGAATGGTGATCACCTTTGAGTGCCTAGGTTCGCCATTTTGTTACTAAGTGGTAATAAAGTGTGGATAAGTAAGACAGAGGGTAAGTTAGGGCTTTAGATCTTAAGTTAGGGTTGTAGATATTTAGTACTTAAGTACCTAATACTCGTATATTTGAAAGGTAAAAGTAAGAGTATAACCACGGACGTTTTTTTAAATCAAATAGGTAACAGTGTTAAGGAGCTCGTGGCTAAGTAATAACAGCCGCACGGGTCGATCTATCAGGTTAAGCTACGCTTGCTGGGGTTGGTCTGTGGATGGGTGACCATCTTAAAATATCGAGATTCCTCCGTGCCTCGGAAAGCATGTTAAACCGTTGGTCCCGGCTGTCATTCGTGGATCTTTGACAGTCGTTATGGGTCGTCAGAAGCCCGAAAGTCTGACAACAGTCTTACCAAGGGGTATCGTATTACCCAGTTACTGGGTTGTGGAGGTCAGATAGGCAGTCGCTCCATGTAAAAGCTGCATCCGGTTAGACTGGGAGCCGACCCCAACATAGTTGGGCAAAGGCTAGGCAGATTGATTGAACAGTGTTAACATTCTAAATTAGTAAATTATTTATATTATGTATGCAATTAACTATTACATATATATATATATATATTATGTACTTACAAGTAAGTATGTAAAGGAAAAAAAATTAATAAAGAGAAGAGCTCATTGGCGTCACAAAATTCGTCCGCATCGCTGTCAGCGGGAAAAGTGCCCAAAAGGCTGGCAGCGTTGCCACGTTGGATGGCAATGCTGATTCTTTGGCCTAAGAATTGGCATTAATATATTTTAATCATTTAAAAATAGTAACGTGAAAATTAACCCCTCCTTTCGTTTGTTTATATCTCTGCACGTTAGCTATAACCACAGATAATATAATACTACGCTATAACTATGTTTATGCCTAAAATATAAGCCCGATTTTGAAGAATAAATACTCCGCGTCCTAACCAAAAGCGACCGAGTAGATTGACGCGATCGTTTGTACGAATTATGACGTACAAATGCAAACTTGATTGATAATATTATAATAAATGCGAAATTATTTTTATAATTATTTGTGCGTTACGCTAAAACGGCTGAACAGATTTGGATGAAGTTTAACACATGGATAGACTATGACCTGGATTAGGACATAGAATACTTTTTATTCCGATGTTCTCACAGGATCAAGACTTATGCGGGTAAAACCGCGGGGCGTAGCTAATATTTATATAAAAGAGCGGGACGAATTTTGGTTAGGACACAACCATATGGTATTAAAACTGTAGGCACATGTTCCGGGATAAAGGGTACTTTTGAAAAGATGATAGTGCAGTACCTACCTACGGGAAGGTAACTGCCCATAAAATACATCCATCAGCAAAAATATAAATGACTAGCTATTGCTCGCGATTTTTTCTGCAATCCAGGATGAAAAGTAGCCTTTGTTCTTACCCAGGTTATGGTCTATACATACATACATAACATCACGCCTTGTTTCCCCGAAGGGTTGGGCAGAGTTGTACCTGTAGCAGGTACACCCACATTTCGCCAGTTATGTTTAAGTCCCATGTAATAGGGGGCGAGCCTATTGCCATCAACCGGGCACAAATCCAGACTCCGGGCTGCTACTGAGAAATTCTGAATGGGCTATCTGTGTGCTAAATTCCATCCAAAACTGTCCAGCCGTTTATGCGTGCAAGCAAACTCACTTTCTCATTAACCTATAATATTAGTTAAGATTAATTAGAAATGGTACAAAACATCGCTACAATAGTGCAACAATCGCAATCTTGTTACTACAATCGCTTTTATTATGGCCACAGTCCTGATTGTATTCAATTACAGCAGTGTCAGTGGGTTCATAGTTCGCCACAAAAAGAGACGCCCGCGCAGACAACGACTAACTATGGTCTAACAGAGTCCTGGCTGATTGGCTGACATGAATTATTGTTAAGATTAGAAAAGTTAAGTCCAAGCAAAATTTAAAACTAATCTGACTAACATTAGTTATAAACATAGCGACTACATCCTAGTTACGAAAGCGTATCGGCAATAAACATGCAAATAGTCATAGTGACACGAGTCCCTACCGTGGGTCACAGGTAGGGTCTAAAACTCATCTTAAACTAGATTTACGAGAAAGAATAAAATCTGGCAGATCTTATGGCTTGCAACCTAATGTAAAAAACACACACAAACTTGGTCTGAAGCTGAACCACGATGCTCACTTCGAATTGAATTTGAAATTAACTTGAGATGGAGTTGAGTGAAGTATAAAATAACGATGGTGTGAGTTTATCTTTAGATTTGGAAGTTTTATTCTAGCGGTAAGTATTTGAAAATACCGCAGACGGGGTAGCTAGAGTGTTCATCTTTTTACTAACACATTGAAATCGAACAATTCAATCAGCTAATTGGAGTTGTGCAACTACTACTTACCTATTACTGTTCAGTATTTTATTAGTACCTTGTTGACTTGTACGTACTTTTATCGTCGTTTTGGTTGCCAGTACCCTAATTGCGTAACTTATTTTCGTAAACAATTATGCCTAATTTGTTTCATTTTGACAATTCAACAACATTCATTGCGTTATTTACGTTGTTGAGCAGATTTTTGACGTGATAACGTCTTATAAATCGATGAACGCCGGCTGCACGCACGAAAAAGTGTCACGTTCCGTCTGAGCCGAGCGTGCAAGCGAGAGAGAGGCACAATCGGCCTAAGCGTTCGGCTTGTGACGTTATCACGTAAAAATATCGTCGGCAAACCGACTTTTTTTTCCAACTTATGAAGCAATGGATTAGCAATCTGTTTCAAATCGAAACAGATTGTGTTGTATTACGCAATGAGGGTACTGGTCCGCCAAGGGGCTATTTGGTTTAGCCATCAGGAATTTCTCAGTAGCAGCCCGGAGCCTGGATTTGTGCCCGGTTGATGGCAATAGGCTCGCCCCCTATTACATGGGACTTAAACATAACTGGCGAAATGTGAGTGTACTATAGGGACACCTCTGCCTAACCCCGAGAAGCAGGCATGATGTTATGTTATTTCCGAGCTAAATTATACTATTCGCATGTTTGAACAGATTAAATTTTTTATTGGTGATCCATAGTCAATATCGCACACCAAAATGAACTTCCACTACTCAACATTGAAATGAAAACCCACTCCATTGATTTGAAATAAAACAATCTGTTATTTGTTCAGCGAAGCCGACACTTTACCTACATTTCATATTTAATAACAGCCAACCTTTCATTTCCCGAGTGCCCGACGAGTGCCCGACGTTTGCCTGACGACCGAAGCCGCCAAACACTCGATATTTCAATAATAGAATCAGAAATCAAAGTGGAAAGTTTATCATTTTATATCCGGGCGCTGCACTTGGTTGCAATTTCCGCCCCCCTCCCCGGGAAGTCCCCCCCTCAAGTGCCGGGAACGTCGGTAACGTCACCTTTCGGGAAATTATAGCCATTTCCCCCCTCAACGTAGAGGAGGGTAGACAGGTGAGGTGATTCCGGGGCTGAGCGGCTAATAAAATACGTGAACTGACCTCCTTATCTGAGAGTTATTAAATTATGGTAACATGTAAATTGTTTACTTCATGATTTAGTAGAGAGAGAGTAAACTATCTTAAGGCGACGATAACCGAGTTTTAATGGTTTCGTACGATCACGTGTTACTAACTAACGAATAGTGTAAATGATTTGAAAAAAAAAATATAATTAAATTAGAGCATTTTCTTAATAACTTTAAATATGAATATTTTAGATTATTTTTGTATTACGTAGTGAATTTAATTTGTAAAGTTATGTCTAACGCGATTAAGAAACTGAGAATCACGCAAAATCTATCACCATTTTAAAGATAATTTTAGTATTGATCTTTGAGTATACGTGTTTTGTTAAAATACGTTTTTTTTTAATGTATAATTTGGGACAGCGCTCCTTGATGAGCGAGTCCTATTACTGGCTGGACGTACGACGCGTTGCGTGAGCTCAGTACAGAGCACGCAAGCTAACCACTCAAGGTCACTGGCATATATCTGCGTATTAATAAATATAACATAACGTCTGTACTCTTCGAAGGTCAAGGACATGGATAGTACTTACCAACATACACATTTGGTGTGGCTGGCAGATTGCATCGGTTTGTTTGTTTTTGAACTTCTTGGGGTAGAGGAAGCATGGAAGCATGATCTATTTGCATACCTTGTCTTACTTAATTAGAATAATTATTATTGGTACGCTATATTCCAGGTTTAACACGGAACGACTGACTTATTGCACTTTGAAATTCAAGCTCTTAATTTCTTATCTCATGGAGTGTGGAGTTGTGGAAGACTTACATTACCTATTGATGGACTGTGTTCGATATGATTCTGATAGAAATGATGTGTTTGGCCTTGAGGTTGAACCGACTTGATTTAGGCACATTTCATAAAATTCTATCTCAACCAAATGGTAATGATACGAAGAGTCTGTTCAGGTTTATGGCCCAAATGTAATCCATAGCAGTGTATGTTGTTATTATTTGTTGAGGGTATGATGGGACTGTCACTGTCATACGCATTGCGGTTTTATAAGTCCCAAATTAAAATAGAACAAAAAAAAAAAAAACTTCTTATCTGTACCTAAGGCTGCAAACTCTACTATATAATTTAGTATCCTAGCGGGGCGAATACCATATATAAAAAAAAATATGGTAGGCGAATCTACTATATTTTCATTTAAATACAAAATGGCGACATGACCACAAATAGGGCCAGTAATTAGTAACCAGTTAATCTCTTAAAAATTTAATGGTATTTTTGTAACCCTAATTTAGAGTGTAAGTAATAATTTTATTAGTAGTTATGACTTCATGAGACATTTATAAAAAAGTAAGTAACCGTAAAAGCTCTAAGTAGCAATAAACATACATTTCAAAAATTCCAAATGTAAAAAAAAAAAAATTTTTCGCTGTCCCCTATATTTTTCAGAAAATGGCTTCGAAAATACTATTTTTGATAAAAAAAATAATTAGCAAAACTATTTATACTTGACACACGGTAATATTAAAACTTTTGTAAAGAAACCAACAAGCAATTCCATCGATCGTGAACCTAATCCCGAAAACAAGGCGTCACCTAACTCCACAATCACGTTTACCAACCAGTAACAAGTAACCACAGCCTATAATAATATGTTCCAATTTCCAGCATTCAATGCGGATGATAATTTCCCTTGAGAGCACTGGAACTTAATACCTAAATCTTCAGTACACTGCCATATTATGTATAGAGATAGAGAAGGTTAACTGAAACTGTATTTTACTCGATTACGAATACAATATATAAAAGCAGTTTTTAAAATACATAGATAATAGGGGTTTTGTAGTGATTAGCGACTGTTTTTAACCATTTATTTTTACCGTTTGAACGTCTCTTTTATAAATAAACCACTACATAACATAACATACATAACATAACATCACGCCTTGTTTCCCCGAAGGGTTGGGCAGAGGTGTGCCTGTAGCAGGTACACCCACATTTCGCCAGTTTTGTTTAAGTCCCATGTAATAGGGGGCGAGCCTATTGTCATCAACCGGGCACAAATCCAGACTTCGAGCTGCTACTGAGAAATTTCAGATAGAAAAACCCAATAACACTTTGCCCGACCCGGGAATCGAACCCAGGACCTCATGCTCAGCAGTAGCACTTGCGACCACTAGACCAACCAGGCAGTCAATAAACCACTACATCTTTACTGTAAAAATATTTTGAAAGACTCAGGTGTGTGTGCCTCGGCTTCGCCTCGGCCCACATTTGCACGATCGTCCATCAATGCCCTAGTTGCTGGCTACGACAGTAATATACTATTTTAGTGATCATCATCATCATCATCATCATTTCAGCCGAAAGACGTCCACTGCTGAACATAGGCCTCCCCCAAGCACCTCCACTTCGACCGATTCTGTGCTTACATCACGACAATTTGCCGTGATAGAGCCATGTCAAACATCTGTGATAACACAGAAAACACACAACAAACAGACAAGAAACACACAAACAGTTGTGATTTGAATATACAGAACATTGTTGGCAGTCAATTGACTTAACAAGTAATTTCTCTTACTTTACGTATCTAAAACATTTATGTGTTGCTAAATAACTATGCAACATTTCGAGAGCTACAAGTGGATTACCCCAGCTAATTGCGTAACACAGTTTCAATCACAATCCGAGAGTTTTGAAGGATATTGCTAATCCATTGCTTCATAGGTTTGAAAAATTCGTCTGCTCAGCAACGTAAATAACGTAATGAACGTGGATTGTCATTTTGAGCGTTTATGCTAAAAGTTGACAAAGTCGCAAATAGCAGTCAAAAATTTACCTTTTTTGAATGTTTGGCAATATTACTGTATGGAAATAAGAAATGTGGCTAACTAGCGAACTAGAATATTAATAATCAATTGCAATTGTAACACTGAATTTGATGTTGTACCCGTTTTAGGTGTAAGAAAGACATCTGAAACTAAATATCCACTGTTACGATATTATTTATTGCATTTCATAATCATTATTCTAGTTCGCTAGTTAGCCATAGCCACATTTCTTATTTCCATACAGTAATATTGCCAAATTATTCAAAACAGCGAAATATTTAACATCTATTTGCGACGTTGCCCACTTTCAGAATAAACGTTTTTAAATGGACAATGAATAGTTAGTAGGTATTTATTTACGACGCAGTAAGTATTGTTCTCCAAATCATTTGATTATTAGACTAGCTACTAACTAACTAAATTAATTAATTACATCGACTACTAAATGTTATCAAGAAATTCTCACCCTAATATTTTAGTTCAAAGATAACAAACATAACACGGTTTTCTAGTAAATAAACAAAATTATCTTCAAATGACACCTATTTTAATGATAACCTATGCCTTGTTCATAATAAATTGTTATTTAATTATTATAAACCAAATATCTGTGATTGATATTGAAGCCGATTCTCTTATGCCCTAACAAACAATCGTTCAAATTCTATAATTAAGATATTTGATTGATTTATGATATTAGATCACTTTAATGATAGTTGAAAAAACTTATAACTTGACTTTTCGTCAAGATAGTTTTTAGGGTTCCGTAGTAAACAAGGAACCCTTATAGTTTCGTCATGTCCGTCTGTCTGTCTGGCTGAAATTTGAAAAAAGGAAGCTGTAATTTGGCATGAGTATACATATTAATTACGCCGACAAAGTGGTAAAACAAAATTTAGAAAAAATATTTTTTTTGGGTACCTCCCCTACACGTAAAGTGGTGTTTTTTTTTCTATCCCATGGTGCGGGGTATCATTGGAAAGGTCCTTCAAAAAAATTGTGAGTATGCGAAACCCATTTTTGGATTCAGGGATCCGTTTACGAAATATTAAACTTTAAAGTGCAAATTTTTGTTAGAATCAAGTGTCCCCCCCCCTCCCTGCCAGCTAAATGGTTGGTTTTAGATGTGTGAAAAAAATCTCAGCAGTAGTTTATGTTTGTGGTTAAAAGGAAAACTATCACAGCTACGTAGGCTCTACAAGTTAACGAGTAATAATCGACCAACTTATATTTGCAGTTGCAAAAACATGTTTTCCCATACATTCCGTCTGGGAGAACATGTTTTTCAACTACAAAGTTAATTTTGTTTTTAATAAAGTTATTTTGCAAACAATCCGAACCAAACTTAAAATCTTAATTTGACAAAACTATAATTAAGTTTAACATTAAACTAAGTTCAATGGGCAGGGCAAAGACAGAGTGAACGAAATTATTATAAGTGCAAAAAAAAAATGTTGTAAACATTTTTGCTGCTGGAAAAAGAACTGCCAATACCACCGTACAAACACCCCAGTGAACGAATGAACGAATGCTTCTGTCATTTTTATTCACGAAATACATTTTCCACTCTATCGAACTTAAAAGAAAATTCCATCTGGAAAGTCAAGGAACATAGTGAATTCCGAGCAGCTACTGTAGCTAGTTTTCAGTAAGTGGCAGTCGATGACTGGGTCAACTCGCTGCACTCGGTAAACCTAAGGAAAACTGCTTGAAATGTTAAGGAGAGAATACATCAGTGTGGCAATGCATCAGTAAAAATGTGTCATTGCTCAGTAGGGGAAGGTAAGAGACGGAATAGCCTCTACATCGCCCACTCAGTATGTAACCATTTCCATACATAAATATCTACACTAATAAAAGAGTAAAGATTTGTATTTTTGTTTGTAACTCAAAAACTACTGGGCCGAGTTTTAAATTATTTCACCAGTAGAATGCTATTCTATCACTGAGTAACATTGGCTATAATTTATAAAAATATCACGCGAGCGAAGCCGCTGGCGGAAGCTAGTGTATAATAAAGTATCGAAATACAATTGAGACGGGATGGTTGTATGTCATTGTGGCGGCATCTACATCGCCACATGCAAACTACACATCAAAGACCTGACGTCACACAAAATCCTGACGTCACACAAATCCTGCATCTCGCAATTAGAGTTTACCACGTGAACGACATATAAATGATCATCCGACAGTTGCCCGTCAGACACGACACCCGTCTGGTCGGAGGATCCTGCCTTTGCTATAGAGGATGAGTGAACTTTACACCCTGTTCCTCATACTTCTAAATTATAATGAATTTAATTAGGGATAGGTGGTATTGATACAGAGCATTGGCATAACTATTCACATAAAGTCTAGTAAGAATAGCAAACTTAATCTGAGTTAGATTTTATTCCACAACTAAAATGTCAGGCAATGTATGTTCCCTTCAGTCTGCACCTATCTTAACATTCATTTCTGTTTTCAGTCCCGCTTTTACTAAAACAAACAAGCATTTACAGCACGAAACAAAGTTAACACGGCTCAAATACTCTTTATCTACACTACAACATCTCGCCTCGTTAGATTTCTAAGCAGTCTACTGTTTGTCCTTAAAAATCGTTGTTGTCCGCCCACTGTGCAGTTGTCCCGCTAATTCGTTCATTAGCATTGAATGGCGGTTCGGCGCCACTTTCGCCGACAAGCTTGCCTTCGCCGACACGGTAAACCGAACGCCGACAATCTAAAGGCACAATGTGACATGTCGGCGAAGCTGTCGGCGTCTGAATTATACCTTCACTAGCCGACTGGGGTACTAGTAGGCTCATTCATTATTGATAAAATCAGAATAAGATATTTATGTGGGAATAACTGGGCGTAGATGTTTTGAGGAGATTTCTTACGACGACAATACAACGTTTGTTAGATGTAGGTATCTAACCAAATATACTCTTAAATCTCTCTGCCTTGAACTAAGCTTTTTCAGGAATTTTCTTCAAATACTTTGCATAATGAAACACTTTCTAACAAAAACAAAATCTTTAGCATTCCGTCCACTCTCCCAACAACTGCGACTCTTGAAAAATTACCTCAGACTAAACAGATTAATTATGATACTTACCAATTTTAATTCTTGACTTCATCTAAGACAAGAATAATGCAGAAACTAACATGATTCCTGAACAACCTATTCGTAACTCAGAAATTTTTATTTCTCAAACTTCTGTGGCTCCATAGAAACTTCGACACTCTAAACCTGAAGTAAGCTTCCCAGTTTCAGAGCAAATAAAATACCTACCGTACCTAAAACAGACATTTAGTATTCACGGTACTAAACCAACTGAAATGAAGACGATAAAACGTACTTGAAAATTTCAATTCAGGACAACTAAGTAAGTAATTTCATTTCGCTGCTAACTCTAACTTGTAACTTTCAAGAACAAAATTATTCCACTTTTCAACAACTTGGTTTATATTTTATAATGAAATACTGCTAGGACGCACGCATACCTACTACTACTGATTTGCGGGAGCTTTTTGTAATTCCAAAAAATGTAGGGTAGGTACACTTATATACAGCACAGCTATTCGAATAATTCTGTACCTTCAGTGAAAAGTGATGTGTAACTGGAAAATCATGATTTTGAGAAAATTAATGTTAAAGTTTTAAAAAAATCTGGCTCTTTGTCTACTTCACTAAAATGAGTACTGATTACTGACATTGGTAAACTATATCTTAGAGCACGATTTAGTGTAAGACGAAACAGATTAATTTGTATAGTTTTTTATAATTTAAAAAGAAATCCAGTTATATCACTTAACACAACATATATTAAAGTCTTTTTATGTGTAAATTATTTTAAAATGACTTGAACCATTTTACACATTATTTATTGGTTGGTGTTGGATGATTATGTGTACCTAAATATATCAGTTTGTACTAATTCACATAGATCGCGTAATAAGAGTCACATACATTTGTATTAATATACATTAAGGTACTTGAAATATTTGTTCAGTTCACATTGATATTATTTCAAATGTATTTTCTTACACATTCATAATTGTAAAAAATGCTTAGTTAGAGCACTTTACACCAAAATAAGCTTGCTCAACTTTAATCTTAGAGGGGTACCGATTAGACCAAAAAATTGCATTTTTTTTACTGTTAAACTTAGTGTAAGAATATTAAAACTGATATAAGTCAAGATATATCACTTTTCACTGAAGGTACAGAATTATTCACACAGTCTTCTTAAGTCAAATTATCAAAAATAGAGAGTCATAGAGCAGTGATAGCCTAGTGATGTGACCGTCGAACTATCAAGTCATAGATCTCAAGTTCTAATCCAAGACACGCACCTCTGACTTTTTTAATTCATGTGCGTATTGTATAAAAATCACTTGCTTCAAAAACGGTGAAGGAAAATATTGTGAGGAAACCGGCATGCCTGAGAGATATTTCTCGACAAAAGCCAAGTCAGAGGCCCATGGGTGGCTTTAAAACTCTGACACCAGGTTATTCACTAACCACACGAAAAGAAGATATCAAAAATTTGAACAAGGATTCCTGCAATAAATATTTTATCGGCAGCTGGATGCAAACTAGCACCCTAATTTCGTAACTTACTTCAATCATAATCCGATTTTGATTTTGAAGGATATTGCTAATCCATTGCTTCATATGTTCGAAAAATTTGTCTGCTCAGCAACGTAAATAACGCAATGAATGTTGTTGAACTGTCAAAATGAGCCATTGCTAATGTGTTATGCAATTACCCCGTAAGTTTCTCGGCTAACCCAACCATCCAAACGTTTTATTGAGAATTTCGTACAAAAATACAAAGTGTTATTGTAATATCTGAAAACCAGAAAACCCCTCTTTCAGGGTTTCAGTCATTCATCACCCAGAAATCGCGAAAAAAGCAGTTGCTCCATACATTTATGTTTGCGTTCTTATCTCGACGAACGTTGGGAACAGTTGATTTATTTTGTGATTTCCCCATCGTAAAAGTTGTTCATAATGATGAGTACAACTCTTTTTAGATTTACAGTTATTTCAATTCAATCTACATAGCCTTTTCCCAACTATGTTGGGGTCGGCTTCCAGTCAAACCGGATGCAGCTGAATACCAGTGTTTTACATGGAGCGACTGCCTATCTGACCTCCACAACCCAGTTACTAGGAAACACGATACCTCTTGGTAAGACTGGTTGTTAGACTTTCAGGCTTGTAACTACTGTCAAAGATCTACGAATGGCAGCCGGGACCAACACGGCTTAACGTGCTTTCCGAGGCACGGAGTTAATTACACCTTGTATATTCATTAAACAACAAGCTGTGATTTAAGTGCCAGTAATCTTAATCTAATCTTCAAAGCTGCTACTATAGTAAAGTAAAACTAACCTAATATGAAAACGCATATGATTTGCAAGCGCCCGGTGTAACGTCGACGAGAGCTCACTAACAGGATTACCGAGTAATGCAATTACTTGCACCCCTGAACTACGCTATACTTGCAGGATATCACGCCAGCTAGTAACGTGGGTACATCTGTTTATCCTATCCTATATTATTAAATGAGCAATATTTGTATATACATATTTTTAAGTATTTGTAATCACGTTCCCGAAAACGGCTCTGACGATTTCGTTGAAAGTTGCAATATGTGAAATATTTACGGAGACGAAAGATTGATATGACTAGATCTCGTAACTGGGAAAATTCGTTCTAAATGTTCACCTGAGCAGAGCTCGGTCGCCCATGTACTATAACATAATTCACTGCAGTGGGGAAACAAGTTTTCAGAATTTCTAATCAGAAATGATTTTTGCTTATTCATAGTTCAAGATAGTTGATTCAGGCGTGACCTTGCGGAAATCCATTATAAAATATAAATACGTGAATATATTTAGTAACCTATTCCTTTAAGCTATTTCTAAAGAGCCATAAAAAACTCCTGAAAGAAATCGACACATGTGTCACCTCTCAACGAGGCATCCTCAGGATGACGATTGACTTGTCGCGAACCCGAACACGGCGTGTTGCCACACCGAGCGCTTTATTATGGTAATTTCTTAATAATTATCACTTAGTCGTTAACCACATACCAATTATTTAATTCAGCACACGTAACACTCGGAGGCTTACGTCCGAACTCTACAAGTGCTCAAGTCAGAATGCCATTCACCGTCGCTGCCAACAATATCCCCCCCCTTCATATTTTAAAACGTTATTTAAAACAACTTCCGGACTAGCAGTATTTATTCAAATGTTGCCATAAGAATAAACTGTAAAATCAAAATAAATACAAAAATTCATAAAGAACCTTACAATATTCGCCGAAAAGAAAGCTCACCATTTACCTCAACAGCGTACCTGTCGTGTCTACGATCCATCACACTGATCGGAATCTAACTCCAAGAGTTACAAAAAACAAATTGGATAAGTTTCCCATTTCGTCGCCTTCCTCACGAACGACGAACGATGAATGTTCATCATGACGAGCGCCTCTTCATGTAATCTGATGGATAAAATATATCGATGTTATTGGTGATACAAATAATGTTATAATTATTTATTTTCATTTAAAGGTTTATAGTTTTTATTATTTATGAATAGATGTCACAACTGCGCCCTGTGGTTTCACCCGCACAAGTTACACGATTCCGTGAGAATTACGCATCGATCACTAATAAAGAACTAGATACACAATGGTGCCGATTCTCTTGTACACCGAACTAAACTAACTAAACTATCACTAAAATTCCTTACTTTTGACTATGAGAATCTTATAGCTATTCTGCAAAATAAATTCTCTAAATTTAAAAATAATTTTGACACATCTAAATCGAATTTGACAATCGCGACTCCACACGTGATACCTAACCACGTGATCTTTTTAGAGCTGGAGGCGCGCAGGGTGGGCAGCCTCGTCGTGTTTTATATGGAATTTTTCACTTTTTGTATGGAAAATAAGAAAAATTATTACCTACATGTAGAGTGTCAGGGGTTTAAGGGTTTTCTAAAGGGGGTCGAAATTTTCATTATTTTTGCGATTGGACACACCGTTTTCGAGATATAAGCAAAAGAAAAAAAAAAGATTCAGTACTGTTTTTGCATTTGAAGTCGAGGTGTTGGTGTGAATTTATAGTTCATGACAACCAATTTTATTCCACACGTTTTTAGTCGCGATTAAAAATAGTCAGATTTAGTTAGAAAATCTAAATTTTAGGTAAAAAACGTCAAATTCAGAATAACAAAATTGCTATTTTCACTAAAACTAATATCTCGTTGCCATCTTAGTGCTGTCAAACTAAAATATAGTTATGTTGTGTCACTTTAGTCTATTTCAGAATGGGAAATCCTCGTTTGACAGGAATAAACTAAATTTTGGTGATTTTTAGTTTAGTTTAGAGGCATTTGTGACAAGAGAATCGGCACCAATGCCAAGCAAAAGTTCTCAAAAAACTGTCATCAAATTGTGTTTAGGTAATTCTAGTTGAAACAAATATACATTCATGTAAAATCAACCTTAAACGCATAGCTTAAAGTTGTTTTCACAAAGCTATGTACAAAAAGCAATAAATTTTTACGACCGATACTCACTGGTCAACATACATCAAATCAAATTCAAGCATGTTTTAAAGTTAGAATTATAAAGTGTCAAAAACTTTTTACAAAAAAAAAACAACCGACTTCCAAAAAAAAACACTACAAAGTGAAAAATAACTTTAATTTCGGAAGTCGGTGTCTTGGGTTTTGTGTTTTCGTTTTTTGCCACCGACTTCCGAAATTAAAGTTATTTTTCACTTTGTAGTGTTTTTTTTTGGAAGTCGGTTGTTTTTTTTTTGTAAAAAGTTTTTATTTTTCCCTTTTTAGTTGTGGTACCTACCCCACACACATTCGAATACCACTATCTGCTACCAGTGTCAAGAACTTATCATATCATCTACATACTAAGTGGGAAAAAAATACGTATTTTGTAGCTAACTCAAAAACTACCCAAGCAAAGTTAATAAAATTTATATGGGACCAATTTGGAAGCCTACCCTTTCAAACAAAAAAAGAATTTTCAAAATCGATCCACAAATGACGGAGAAATCGGTGGACATACATAAAAAAAAAAAAAAAAAAAAAAAAACAAACATACGCGTCGAACATATAACCTCCTCCTTTTTGGAAGTCGGTTAAAAAAAGCAATAAAGTTTTACGACCCAGGCTCGCCGCTAGGACAAGAAATGAGTGGAGTCGAACTGTCCAATATTTTTTTGTTTATACTGTAATTATAAATTATCTTTTTTTAATTTCGTTAAGTTTAATGTATAAAAAATTGTGAAAGCATATTTTATTCTATTCCATGGTGTATACAGAGTGGCAGGGACATCGTCTCACACACAACATCTTTGACATGCTATAATTGATATTCATTTTCCACACCTCACTGGATCTCGACCTCCACCTTAATATTAGTGTCCAAGTAAATAGAACTAACTACATACAGAGGAAAAAATGAAATAAAATATAGGAACAAATATATAACAACAATTTTTACATGTACTTAGTCAAAATTAAATGTATAAAATCTTACTATATAATATTTATAGAAACAGCAACGAAGTCTCATTAAACTAAAAAAAAAACAGTGGCACTCTGGGAGTACCGACAGAAGTGAAAACTTGAACAATTTTACTGTGCAGTAAATACTTTTAATGAGGTGTTGGTAACGGTGTCGCGAGTTCAATTGTTTTTGGCATCTCAAAAATGCCCAACGCGCCTAAAGAAGCTTTCACTTAAAAAAAACAATCATTCTTTAATAATAAAAAATAATAAAAATAATAGCGTCTCCAACAAATGGAAGAGAGTCAACGCATATAACCTGAACAATTTAAGTGAGCATGCGATAGTACGATTAATAGGTTTAGTAAGAGTCTTTTCAATTGAGATGCTTTATAACTCCTGCTGTTTAATAAGAATTAATTTAAAAAAGTTTTTACGATGATTTCTTGGCAAAATATCAGCATTTACGGTACAGTGATAACAATTATATAATAATAATATTAATACTTATCGAAAATATGAAACTCCATCCTTTTTTAGCGTCCTGGATGTGTGATTTTTACAATTTTTTTACGAGTTGTTTACAGTTGGAGCGTCTGAATGCTACTAAATGAAAAGAGCACCCAAATGTTCAATTGGGTGCTCATTCGGTGAGGACATTTTTTGACGCTGATTGTGTATCTAGTTCTTTATTAGAGATCGATGGAATTACGGGATAAAAGTATCCTATGCTTAAGAGGGCACCGAGCTTTTTATGCACACAAACATGTTTCTATTAAGCGTATTTGAAGTAGTAAACAATTAAATTAATATGTAGGGAAATAAATAGGTATTATTGGGGATATATACTAGACATTATGCGCGATGGAAACACGATTTGATAAAGTTGGCTCGATAGAATTAATTCGCAAAGTCACCTCTTATCGAGTATTTTTTTCCTCTATTTTGCAACTTTTTTATATAAATAAGTTTATTTATATTATGATTAATTTACTAAAATAAAGTTCATAGATGACTTCAGCGTTTTTGCGCGTATTTTTTTTATTTAAGAGCAATATGATGAAAATAACAACGAAAAACATTGAAAAATGCAAAAGTGAGGTTATCTTCTTTACTCTTTACACGTATAGAAAAAGACAGAGACAAAGGCAATGGTCAGTACGCTCTTAACAGAGGTCATGGTCTACCCATGTGCCAAATTTTGTCCAAATCCGTTCAGCCGTTTTAGCGTGAAAGCGTAACAAACAAACATACAAACACAAAAAATCAAATCTTTTCTCTTTATTATAATATAGGTAATATATAATTATATTAGTATACAGAGTTTAGACTAATACTAAAACTTTATTTTTGTAATCTACAAACTACAACTAAATCTACATTATGGGAGGGTAACCATTATCGAAATAACGTGAACAGCATTTCCGATAAACATAAAATAGGTAAATAGCTAACTTTTCCGCCCATGTATATTTATTTTGAAATTAAAGAAGGAATTTGTCTGATTTCCGAAAATAAATATGTAATAATAAATGTATATCAAGGACCTAAGTAGATCATATAAAAAAAACTTTTTACAAAAAAAAACAACCGACTTCCAAAAAAAAAACACTACAAAGTGAAAAATAACTTTAATTTCGGAAGTCGGTGTCTTGGGTTTTTGTATTTTTGTTTTTTGCCACCGACTTCCGAAATTAAAGTTATTTTTACTTTGTAGTGTTTTTTTTTTTGGAAGTCGGTTGTTTTTTTTTTAAAAAGTTTTTATTTTTCACTTTTTAGTTATGGTACCTACCCCACACACATTCGAATACCACTACCTGCTACCAGTGACAGGAACTTATCATATCATCTACATACTAAGTGGGAAAAAATACGTATTTTGTAGCTAACTCAAAAACTACCCAAGCAAAGTTAATAAAATTTATATGGGACCAATTCGGGAGCATACCCTTTCAAACAAAAAAAGAATTTTCAAAATCGGTCCACAAATGACGGAGAAATCGGTGGACATATATAAAAAAAAAAAATAAAAAAAAAACAAACAAACAAACATACGCGTCGAACATATAACCTCCTCCTTTTTGGAAGTCGGTTAATAAGAAAAAACAACAAATTACCTCGCCAATGGAAACGTTTACAAAGGAAAATCATTTGATATTGCAGGGAGAACTTTTCTATTGATATCAATATTATAAATAGACGCCACGTGTGAGCTTGGATTGTATGCGAAGGTATTACTAGGGATGTACGCGGTAAACACAAAATATTTCAGTATTTTCTTCACAATTAATAATTGTCCGTCGTTAGTCTCAAACTAGAGACAGAGTCTTGACTTGCACAAACATTTATTTAGATTTGATAATCTTTAACAAAACAAAAATACGTGCGGGTACAGACGGACCCTGCATATCAACCCTGCATAGTGGATGCAGGGTTGATACCAAAACATTACTAATAGACGTAAAATCTCTTCTCTACCATTTTAGAACCCAAATTGGACATCTAAATTAAATTTATTAATGACATTTATTTATGTAAGTAAATCTTTTAAAACACTTTTACTTACACTACATTTTTTGGTCAATATTTTAAAACAAAGTCAGGAGGGGCTCGTGGCTTATTAATAAAAGCCGCACGGGTCGATCAATCAGGGTAAGCTACGCTTGCCACGATCAGTCTGTGGATGGGTGACCATCTTCTTGACATACCGAGACCCCTCCGTGCCTCAGAAAGGACACTAAGCGGTTGGCCTCGGCTGTCATTCTTGGATCTTTGACAGTCGTTACGGGTCATCAGAAGCCCGAATAAGGAAGGTGGAAACAAACTCAGACTCTTCTTCTTTTCGTGTGGTTGGTGACTAACCGGGTATCAGAGTTTTAAAGCCGCCCATGTGCCTCTGACTTGGCTTCACATGCTGTCGTAAAATATCGCTCAAGCATGCCAGTTACCTGACGATGTTTTCCTTCACTGTTTTTGAAGCAAGTGATAATTAAACAATATGCACATGAATCCGAAAAGTCAGAAGTGCGTGCCTTGGATTCGAACTCGAGAACTATGACTTGGCAGTCCGACGGTCACACCACTAGGCTAGCACTGCTAACTCAGACTTACTCAATAGCAATACGGTGGCGATTGACAAAAACGAAATGTAAACTACATAATCTACAACAATCGTAGAAACTGTACAATTCGCTTTTCCAGAAACTAAACCAAATCCATACGCAATAGATAGTTAATTGATTCAGGTGTGACTTTGCGGAAATCCATTTTAAAATACAATAGACGTGGATATATTTAGTAACCTGTTCCGCTTAGCTCTTTCGACACGTGTTAGCTCTGCGTTCAGCGCTCGGTGTGGAAACATGTCGTGTTCGGGACAAGTCAATCGTCATCCTGAGGATGCCTCGTCGAGAGGTGAAACACGTGTCGATTTCTTTCAGGGTTTTTTATGGCTCTTTAGAAATAGCCAAGCCGAACAGGTTACTAAATATATCCACGTCTATTGTATTTTCCATACGCAATGTTCAACGCTACTACCACTGGTTTAACGAGTCACTAGGCGATCATGTTAAATTAGATTGTAGGGGTACAGTCATAACTGCGTGGTTCTCGATTAGAGGACAACCCCTTCGATCCCCGGGGAGACATAAAGTAAGTAATGAGTTGGCAGCTGTGACGTTAAAGGCCTGCCCGGCCGAAGTGATCACCTGTAAACTAATTAAAGCAGTCATGAATCTGAATATTTAAAATAATGCAGGATAGTCAAATAAGCACATAGTTGTAACTGTGCGTTTGCACTGGCGAAACATTCACAGCGAAACATGTTGGAATGTCTATTTCCTGTAAATTTTTTATACAAAGTTTGACAGGCACTAGAGATTTCAACATGTTTTGTTGTGATGTTTCGCCAGTGCGAACGCATTGTAAGATAATTTGACGTCCCTCATTTTTATCATAATAAGAATGTATTTATATCTGTCGCAGGGATATTTTCAAACCAGTGACATTATAATTTCACTAGTGAAATTATAATTGCACGAAACTTTGTCAACCGCCTCCATTTCTCACAATTTAACGGACTTTTTTAAATGTTATTGTAATTTCACGGGAACGCTGTAGTGATTTTATAATAACCCCAGGTATATTATAAGTCAAGTTTGTAGTGGGGACTTCGTGCGTTTTGATTGGTCAACTCTTCTTCATCCGCCTTTAAGATCTGCATAATAATGTGCAGACATTTATTCATTGTATGATATAAGTAAATGGGCCTTATCAGAAGACTTAAAGTCACCCAAAGGGCAATGGAGAGGGCTATGCTTGGAGTTTCCCTACGTGATCGAATCAGAAATGAAGAGATCCGCAGGAGAACCAAGGTAACTGACATAGCCCGAAGAATCGTCTATGTCCAGCAGTGGACGCCTTTCGGCTGAAATGATGATGATGATGATGATATAAGTAAGGCATGACATTGGAAACAGACCAATCATTGACCGTCTCACAATTTAACGGGCTTGCAAATACAGTGAAATTGTCAAAATATTACCTTGCAATATCACTGCGTGGGTCCAGTGGAATTATAATGTCACTGAAATGAGCCCGTTAAATTGTGAGAAATGGAGGCGGTTAACAAAGTTTCGTGCAATTATAATTTTACTAGTGAAATTATAATATCACTGATTTGACAATACCCCTGCGACATATATATATGTATACCTTGACAAAGTGACATTCTAATAGCGATAACTATGATGGAAAAGTCAAAAATGCATGGGACTGACATATGCTACCGAAAAACTTATGTCAAACCCTTTGAAAGTCGTTGTAAAAACAGAAAACGCTTTGAAATCGATTGCCACTTGTCTAGATCATCTTTTTTCTTTGACATCGTTCTGATAAAACCTCAACTCCCAAATCGTATGGAAAATGCTTTCCATATTTCTAGTTTTGACTTTGCGTTGTCTGTCAATCTTTTTATCCGGGAACAAAAAGAAGTTATCCAAATTCGAGTTTAGCCGCGACAAACAGCTAGTTTCAAATAAATCTTGCACCAAAAATCCGACACACAATAAAGCTTCGACAAGTCCCCCAAGCTCCCCCATTCATCTAAAACTTATAGTGGTGCCCCTTGTAATAATGAGCGAATGAAATGAATGGTAGGGCGCGAATCGATTGCGTCGCCGTTGCCTAGCAACGCGTGAGGCGTCGCGACGTCCGCGCCGGCTTGACGACGCACAAGTGTAGGGCTGTTATTGTTTTGGGATTTTAATTAAGTAGCTATGTGGTACTAAAGTTAGAACATAGTGAACGAATGAAGGAAAGTCATGTATGAAAAGTAAGGTAAAGTGCTAGGAAAATGCTCACAGCACCCAGTCTTTCAATCATGAACCCGATCTCGGAACTCCTGCCACAAATCTCTGACTAATTGCAGAGTATAATAATATGACGATGTTATCACGAATCGAGAAACGCGAGGACAGAAGACAATTTACTTAAACCGTTATAATTATAAGTGCTGAACATTGAACGTAAATCAACAACTCATTTAGTGTCTCTGCGTTCAGCGCTCGGTGTGGCAACACGCCGTGTTCGGGTTCACGACAAGTCAATCGTCATCCTGAGGATGCCTCGTTGAGAGGTCGACACGTGTCGATTTCTTTCAGGAGTTTTTTTATAGCTCTTTAGAAATAGCTAAGCGGAACAGGTTACTAAATTTAAATCCACGTCTGTTGTATTTTTTAACAACTTATTCATCATAATCCTAAAAATACTTCATAAAAAACCTAGGTAAATAAAAAGAAGCAGGAAAAATTGTAAACAAAAAAATATATGCATCAGAAGTCGTAGTTTAAGTTTATAGTGCACAGCAAGCTCTGTACGGACAGCAAAGTAAGCCGAACAAAATATCGCGGGCTTTGTGATGTATGGCGAGCAATCGACGTTACGATCCGTTTGCGGACGGCCTAACGTACGGGCTAGCTCTGATATCCTGAATGTGTGGCACAAGTTATAAACTTCTACCGATGATAAAGTAACAAGTTGATAAAGTATGTATTTAAGTATATACTCACATTGTATATTTATATTTAAATTAGTGAATAGTTAAGTAGAATACACACGTTGTCTACATCTCTTTAACTACTTTCCTATCGCAGGTATGCTGGAAGAGATTTTTTAGAAATAAGCATCACCTTTGTACATATTTTTCTGTTCCTTTCTTTTTGTTTGTTTATATGTGTGTAAATAAACTGTTCAATAAAAATAAAATATGCACTAATATGTGCAACTAAATTACGCAATTTTGCGGCAATTAAGATAAGTATCAAGTCTCAGCAACATTGAGCAATTTACGGCAATAACAGCAAGATCGTATAGAAAGGGGTTAGAAGTTTTTGACAAAATAGGGTGATACTGATGAATGAGGAACATAATTATTATGTAGATCTGATCTGCCAGTGGAGCGGAGAATGTGTAAGCAACTTGAAGTAAAAGTAACAAATATAACTACTGAGTTACTATTGTGATCTGTGATTATGACCAACCAAAACTAAACTTTTACAGTTCACCTGTTACGGATGATCAGTAGTGCTATTCTGTAAAAATCTCATCGTGATAACTTAGGTGAAGTGAGCTGCCAATAGTGTCAATCCTTAGCAACTGACAGCTCACTCCACGCTCATTTCACCTAAGATAACACAGTGAGATGGTTACAGAATAGCACTACAGATGTCATTTTGAGATTTGAAGTCGTGACCACAAGCCGGACATTTTCGAAAAAAGTCCGGGCATTTCACTTTCAATCTTTCTTTTTTAATGATTCGATTAATTAATATAATATTCGAAAAGTCCGGACAAATGACAAGGCCGGACAAGTCTAACCGCGGGGCCAAAAGCTGGGCATGTCTACCTGCAGTGTACAAGTTCCCGAGACCTATTTCAAAACTTTTTCATTTTTGTAGGGCATCTTGCAGGTCAACCTAGGAGGTTGTCGGCTGCTTAGCCGGACTTTGTGGCTTCCTCAATAAATTAAGGCCTCCAGCCAGGGCATAAAACTTAGAAACTAAGCGACTATATACTAAGGGTACCTGTGGGGTACGGACCTCGGCTTAGGGCGTCGCTGATGGAGGACAGCAAGGGACAGGCTGGATCGGATTAAAAATATCAAAACCACCTCCAATTGCATTTAGACATAAAATAAAAAACGCCATTCGCTCATAACTTGCTTGAAAATAGTGTATCTCACCGATTATCCGCGGCGGGCAGTCCCGGGGGCACTGCATATAGCAATTGATGGTCCAATCAGCGGCTAATAACTCGAATTCATAGTGCTATTGTAAAGTTATTTATTATGAAGGCTATGCCTGATTAATGCATGGTCCGACCGACGGGAATGTCACCTAACGGAGCTGTGTGGTATTTGTTGGATGCAAATTAGATGGAGAAAATGGTCTTATGACGAATAACAGAAGATTGGAGCTTTATGTAATGATTTGAGTCGTATAGATCGTGCGGACAAGTATAGCGAAAGTATGCTTGGATGAATATTATATATAGGGTGGCAAGCATCGACACGAACACGCGTTGAAATTTTTCGTCGGATATTTAAAAAAAAATCTGCTGTTCCATACATTTTGACCGCGTAGGTATTGCACTTTTCCGTGAAACAGCAGATTTTTTTTAAATAACCGACGAGAATTTCAACGTAGGGTGTTTCAGAATCATGTAATGTGGTAACAGTTTTCGCGTCGATGTCCCTGCACACCCTGTTTATAAATAGTAGCTTTCTACAAAACCTACCCGCTGGCTGCTAACAAGTAAAAAAATAGTAATATCATCTAATAATTATAGCATTTTTAATTAGAGTCTGACGCTGAGAGAAAGGTTCTTGATAAATTGTAATAGTTTTGTATAGCTTTGGCGGTTTATTGTTTTTGTTGGCAGTACTGTGTTGTTAACAGATTTATTTTATTTTTATTCTGTTAATTATATGTGAAGACTTGTAATTGGCTGTCAGTCATATTTTCAAGTTCATAGTCTGTTTTGTTTAGCTGTAACTCTTCCAGAGGAAATAAATAAATATAATTAACACCGCGGAATGACGTTTACGCTAACTGCATAAGCGTAAGCGATCATCAGCAAGCATGTTCGTTCCTTCTGTTCTAGAACAGGACTTGTACTAGGACGGTAACGAGCTGATAATATCTAAATTATTTTGACCTAGTTATAATTATAAGCCTTATATGCTCTTAGTTTTTGGTTCTTGTACCGTGATGGCTTTTGGAGAAATAAAAAGTTTTATATTTATCTGTTTTACGCAATTATCTAGCTATTTAGCAATATAAAAGTCCTATCAAAAGCATGCAGATAAAACTAGAATTACAAAGAATAAGAACTAGGTAAGTACTTTTAGTTACATCTAAAAACAAAGTTACTTCTGCTGTAAATAGTTCAGAGATATTTTTTTTGTAAAAACCCACATATACCTACACTAATAATTTTTATATAGTGGTTCAAAAGCATTCATCTTTGAAATGCTTACTTTGACGTCAACATTCATACACCCACATTGTCCAGGAATACTTGTATATTCTTACTCTACACCCACGTGTGTCTACGCAGCTTTTGTAGAACTAAAAGTAGGATTTTTAATATTACATTTATTATTATTCTAAACACAGCCTGTATCTTGGTGGGCTTGTCCCAGCCGAATGTGAAGATATTGGCAGTGTTGTTTTGTGTTGTCAAATCCAAAAGATTTTTGTTTGAGTGTTGTCATTCAAAAACAGAAAAATATTTAAACGCCTTTTCATTAAGTATGTTTTAACTACTTTTTTACCCATCAATTTGGGTAAAATTTCTCACCTCGCAATCTTTACGTACTGTCAAAGACTATTTAGGTTTGCTTTGTTGGTTGCTAGGCAACTGAAGAGGATCAAAGTTGGAAATATTTTTAGATATTGATATTTATATTAGTTAGTTTTAATTATATAATTAAAACTACTTTGAATAAAAGAGCCATTTTCAAATATCGTTCCTCCTATGGCTGAAACGAATCTATTAAAAAAAAAACTGACTTAATTAATTGATTTTTTCGCAATCTACAATGTTTTCAGGTTTCACACTTGATTGATAGAAAAAAAATTAAAACTATTTTGTAATTTTTTCCGTTTCTGCTGCATTAAATCAATTTTTGAAAAGTAAGTACAGAATTAATCTCCATAAAATTATAAGACTTTACCAATTATTATTTTTTACCGTTTAGGTATACTTAGATAGTAAAAAAAATCTAAATATTGAAGGCTCGTGCAGACCAGCGCGACACGCGACGCGACACAAAGACACCGCCCGTCGCGCAACGAGCGGTGCCTTTGTGTCGCGTCGCGTGTCGCGCCTGTTTGAAGGAGCCTTAAAGCCGCTATTCCTGTCCGCTGTGTGACCGAGTTGTTCTTCTAAACTAGGCAACAGACTTTTATGCGGTTTTAGCCTCGGAAGGTTTTGTGTACCTACCTTAATATTAAACTTTCATATAACTTAGATTCGATGTTTCGTCAAGTCGTCAACAACCGTGCGAAGGATGTGTGGTTCGATAGTTAAATAATAAAAAAAACCTAGATTATCCCGCAATCTATTAGCAGTTTTTTGAGATGAAATATCACTGGCTCCTCATAAAGAATCTGCACTAGATACAGTTCCATAAAGGTACCATTCCGTAGCCGACCGCAGACGGCAACTGCAGGCGATGCGACGTGTCGCCGGGACACGACTGGTTTCTATGATTTTCTATGAAATACTTTCCATAGCTAGCGACACGTCGTTTTCGTAAAAGTACATCGACACGTCGCCTGCAGTTGCCCTGAGGCTCTGTCTCGTATAGGGATGCAGCATTATGCTGAGCGATAGCCGTTTTGCGTGGTGTGACGCATATTTTTCCCCGAATTGTTATTTTCGTGTTTTTGTTCTTTTTTTGCGTCACGTTTACCGCAAATAAACGTATTTTCTTTGTTTTTTTCTAGTTGCCGCTTGCAGCCGGCTACGGAACTGTACCTTAAATTAGTTTATTCCTAGCGCGGAAGGTCCTAAATAGCTGATACCCAAGCCTATTATCAGCAACCTCACCCAGCCCATTCACCAGTCAATAAATCAGCATTCTACAACTATTGTCCCTATATCCCCTAATTACACCAAAATATTCTACGTCTGTCCGTCTGTCCCGATAATTAGTTGTCAAAAGTGTATTATAATGGCAATGGCGTAAGATCCGATCGAGTTTGCGATACCAATCGATTGTATCGGTATCGGTATGAATATCGGGTTGTGTCTGCAAGTGTTAGGTTATTATTTATTAGTGCTTTGATAACTGTAATTACAGGCTAAAACTATCTAAATAAATCCAAAAAAAAACCAAAAAAAAATGTTGGTGTGTATTAGATTCCTTCATGACTACTCTTAACTATTCGATACGTTTCCGTGCCAAATCGAACATCAATCAAAGTTATCGAAGGAGTCCTCTAAACGCTGTTCACAAATCCGAAACCTGAATATATTGACAGTTTAAACCAAATAGACGACCACTCAAGGTTAAGGTGGACTGATGGCCTGGCGAAAGCCGCAGGAATCCGCTGGAAATATGAACTCTATATTTTTGTAAGAAGTACTGTATTTACTAGTTTCATGTGGCTATAAGATTAATAAGCATAGCGTTATTAATTTATTTTCGAGTTAAATGGTGATAATTTAAATTTTAGAAAAATATATATTTATTTTTTAACATTACTACTATCAAAAGCTTCTAAAACTGAATAGAATACCTACAATAGACGTAGATATATTTAGTAACCTCTTCTGCTGACGCTCGGTGTGGCAACACGCCGTGTTCGAGTTCGCGACAAGTCAATCGTCATCCTGAGGATGCCTCGTTGAGAGGTGAAAGAGGTTTTTTATGGCTCTTCAGAAATAGCTAAGCGGAAAAGGTTTCTAAATATATCAACGTCTTTTGTATTTTATAATGGATTTCTGCAAGGTCACGCCTGCATCAATTAACTAACTGATATAGAGTTCATATTTTTAGTTTCTAAAACGACAAAAAACTTTACTTGTATAAGATGTATAAGTATTAATAAGAAAAATTATTTGATTTAAAACAATAAGCATAAAGACTCTATACTGTTGTTACGAGGAATGTGATTTCTTTTATTTGTTTTAAGTGAGGTAGGTACCTAGAAAATAACATAAGGCTGATAGTTGCCTAAAATTAATATGATTATAAAAGTACTACCAATTTTTATCGATATGTTTTATTATATACCCCATCACTAGAAGCTACCGCACTGTAGGTGCTCAAAAGAGAATAAAGTGGAATATTTTTTATTGTTCCTCATTGAGCACCAAGCTATATATTGATTGGTGCTCATATGGGAATACCTTTGGTGCTCAACGCATAGGTACCCAAAAAAATAGGTGCTCAAACGGGAATAATTCGAAATTTTACCCCGTAAGAAACTGAGAAAAATATTTTATTTTCAAAAAAGTGTTTATTTATTTATTTGTGTAAGGATTACCAACGAGTTACATTACAATGATTATCTTTTACAATAGTAAAACTTAGTTATAATACATTATCCTGTAACGCACACTCAATTACAGGTAACCACAGCTTACACATTATCGAGTACATAATGCTCTTAATACACAATTTAAATTAAATTAAGAATAAAAAAATAAAAAAAAAACAATATACGTGCTATTATAAAAGTTTAAACTTACACGAATACAATACAGTTAAACCAAGCATCAACTTGATTATCAATACTGCCCTGCTAAGCCCAAAGGCGGTATCTCTGAGATACGCCCTTTTAGTTTTTTTAATACCATTCAATAGCTTTAAAAATTTCGCATCTAATGGTATAAGCGAAATAGCGCTATCTAACTTAAAACAGTAAAAAAAACCACTAAGAAGTTATTTATATCACCATTTTTCCTTAAATTACAATTTACAAACAGTTAATTTTCTCAAAACTTACTCCGGTTGAGATACCGCCTTTGTGCTTAGCAGGGCAGAATATTATGTCTGAATGAAATAAAATTAAAATATATAAAAAATTGTAAGTAAAAAGTAAAAAAATTAATTATAAATTAAATTAAATTTGATATAAATTAAAAGTATACATTATTTAATGATTGGAATGATAAGTCAAATGTCCTCTAACCGAAAGTGCTTATATAATTTTATTTTTAAAAGTGTTCTTTTTTTTTGTTATATATTTCAATGAATTATGTGCAAAGACGTTGATATTTACGACCGTCCCTGCTCTACTCCTAATCAAACGAATAACATGAAATTGGAAAGCGCTAAGCAATAAAAACAAAGTAAAGTCTCATGAAAACCTTACCTTATATTAGAGAACTCCCTCTGAAATATTTTAAGTCTAAATTACATAAATGGCTCGTAGGTAATACTTTTTATAGTGTAAAAGAGTTCTTTGATAAAAAAGTAAGCGATAAATATTGTTACTGATTTACTGATATTTAAATACTACATAGATTTAAAACTGTTACTAAACATTGTAAACATTTTAGAATTAGATACCATTTTGTACATCAACAATACCAAGTTGATCGAAGTAGTAAGTATAATGACTGTTACCTACACTGTTATTATTGATGCAAGTTGCATAATTATATGGAACTCGTTTCCTTTAAAATATTTGTATGCCAGTCCATGGCGAAACATGAAGATCACCCTATTATTAAGACCATTATTGTACCATGTTTAATGCAAATAAATATATTCTTATTCTTATCAATTCCGCGCTAAATTCTTTATCCAATACTTAAATATAATCAATCTGGAATGTGTATTCGGAGAGGAAGTTTGTCGGAGATATTTTCAATGCCTCGCCAAAGTTTCCAACTTTGCCCGGGCAGTTGAATGGGAGTCAGTTTCAGTGCTGATTAATATACCGCCTTCTTCCTAGGATAGTTTTAATCTTGAAGATAGAATGTGTGTAGAGGTTTTAAAATTATTGATAAGAGAAAAGAGCTGATAAAGTATAGTTAAAAGATAATTTATTTAATAACGTGCAGAACTTACAATTATTATTACTTCTTTATATTTTATTTTACAGTCACTGCATTTGATAAATATATAATACTAGCTGCGACCACGTACCACAGTGTCTCAAGAAGAAAGTCTTTGACCAGTGCGTGTTGCCAGTGATGACCTATGGTACTGAAACGTGGTCGCTCACAATGGGCCTTATCAGAAGGCTAAAAGTCACCCAAAGGACAATGCTTGGAGTTTCCCTACGTGATCGAATCAGAAATGGGGAGATCCGCAGGAGAACCAAGGTAACCGACATAGCCCAAAGAATTGCGAAACTTAAGTGGCAATGAGCAGGGCACATTGCTCGTAGAACGGATGGCCGATGGGGCCGAAAGGTTCTGGAGTGGCGACCGCGTACCGGAAGACGTAGCGTTGGAAGGCCTCCCACAAGATGGACCGATGACCTTGTGAAGGCTGCAGGAATCCGCTGGATGCGGAAAGCACAGAATCGGTCGAAGTGGAGGTGCTCGGGGGAGGCCTATGTCCAGCAGTGGACGTCTTTCGGCTGAAATGATGATGATGATGTTGACTAGCTGCGCCCCACGGTTTTACCCACATAAGTCTCGATCCCGTGAGAATATCGGGATAAAAAGTATTCTATGTCCTAACCCAAGTCATGGTCTACCCATGTGCCAAATTTCATCTAAATCCGTTCAGCCATTTTAGCGTGAAAGCGTAACAAACAAACTCACTTTCGTATTTATAATATTAGTTAGGTTTTAACTGTCTCTGCGGTCTAGTGGTAAGACCACCTGTTTCAGACCCAGAAGTCCTGGGTTCGATTCCCAGAGGGAGCAAAAAAATTTGCTCGGTTTGGTTGGTGATAGAGCTGGCTAGCTACCACCATCTTATCTAAGTCTGTCGCCAGAACAACAATGTTGACATAACAGCATTGTTGTGTTTCGGCAGTTAGAGGTAAGATAACCAGTTCTTCTGTGGTTGAGGATTCCGGGTGAAGCTCGCTTCTTGCGGCCTGATCATCACTTACCATCAGGTGAGATGAAGGCCAAGAGCTTCACCGTTGTGGATAAAAAAAAAAGTTTTCAGAATTAAAACCTACTTACCAATAAAGTACAGTAGGTCGCACTTCAGTAGAAACAAAAGCCTCTTATCCTATTGAAACCCCGTACCTAATAGCAAGGCCAGCTCAAGGCCAAAATGTTACCACAGACCCTACCTATAAAAATATTCTTGTTATGTAAGGCTTTATGTTATTTCATACTACACGTGACACAATGAAACACAAAAAAAAATCACTCGTTTAGAAAAAAAAAAACAGTGGCACTTCTGTCGGCACTCCCGGAGTGGGAGTGCCGACAGAAGTGAAAACTTGAACAAGATCGCCTTGGTGGAAGAAAAATACTTGCATAGAACATTTATCCGTAATAAAGAGCACAATCACGTTTAGAAAAATGAGGTGTCGGTAACGGTGTCGCGAGTTCAATTGTTTTGTCCCATCGGAAAATGCCCAACGCGCCTAAAGAAATTTTCACTTCAAAAATGCAGTGAGGCTATCTGATATCATGACAAATTAGTAATTAAATGTAATTTCAGATAGGTTTATTACATTTATTTAAGTGTACATACACAATATTACAGAATAAATAAATCAAAGGCATAATACAGTACAAATTTACAAACTGACACGAAAAAAAGAATATAAACAAAAAAAACTTACATGAAAAAAAAAACGAAATGCAATCAAATGAACATTGTATTTTCATCAAACTTAAAAAAAAAAAAAATATTCACGACATAAATGTAAGTATCTATCCATCTCCCGGCAAACGAGTTACACTTTTTTTCACTCTAATTTATGTACATTACTCACTAATCTACTACGTGTTGACTATCTCAAACTAAGAAGGCCTCGGTAATATCTCAAACCACACAATTTGCTGCACCGTGCTAGCAACACGACCATGTATCGTTAGGTAAGCCCTGCGGCCTACAATCGAGACACCGTAACTCGTGAGGCCTGCCAGCCGTCAGTGTGTAGACCCCATTAAAGTAGCTAACAGACCTAGAGTTTATACAGCATGTAACATCAAAAAGGTGTAATATGGTCCAGAGGACCGGGCTCGAGGTTTGCCAGCAAGCGATGGTGCGTAGTATCCTTTTTTTTTTTTTGGGTGGCAAATTATTTTATTACTGACTAAAACCCACCCGTGTTCCTTCGGTTGCCCTGTTGCCGGGGGCCACGATTTCCCTATCGGTTTTCTTCGAACCCCCGGCAGGCATTGGCCCTAGCGCACCCCGTAAATTCTGCTGACCCCCGTCAATTCTGCTGACGAGCGCAGTATCCTTGGAGTTCGACTTACCGACCAGATACGGAACACGATACTGCGCTCTAAAACACAAATCGCTGACGTCACCCAAAAAGCAGCCAAGCTCAAGTGGGACTGGGCCGGACACGTTTGCCGCATGTCGGATGCATTGTGGGCTAAGACCACTACAACATGGGTTCCTGCAAACGTCCAGCGGCATCGTGGAAGACCCAGGTGTAGATGGCGGGACGAACTTGACGCTTATAGGAGGGATTGGTCCATATTGGGTCAGGATCGAGTTGAGTGGAAAAAGGAAAGGGAGGAGGCCTTTGCCCTGCAGTGGGACAATATTCTTCTTCTTCTTAGCGTATCGATGGCAAAAATAACACGAAAAAATTTATGTTCTTAGTTTTTAACCAACTTCCAAAAAAGAGGAGGTTATATGTTCGTAGCGTATGTTTGTCTTTTTTTATTTAGCCAAAAACTCAGCAACGTGAATACCGTTTGCTGACGCAGCCATTAGGTCCTCACTTGTGCAAGTGACAGGGCATACAATGCAAGATGGGAGGTGAGCCATTGTCTGTAGAGAGACACCACATACACTCCGGAGATCTGAGCGTCCATGAAGGACTTGTGGAGGTTATCCTTGCTGCGACCTACTTAGGTTTTCCAAGTAGGCCACGGTAACTTGTGCCCGAGTAGAAGGCTCTCTGATGGTTCGGTAAAGAAATCAGGAGGCTTAAGCAGTTCTTGCCAAAGATCACATCTTTTTGTGGAGTGGTTACCATCGGCTGGACTCACGCTTATGGCCATATTTAAGGGTGTGGTACAAACCATCAAACTCCACAACTTTCTCTACAGCACCCACATCGTTATCGCGAAAAAATGATCAACTGTCTCATACAAAATTTTTATATCGACTCGACCCAAATGTACAACATGAAAAAAAAACCCTGTGCGATCCGTGGTTAAGTATCGTACTGAGAGAAGTTACAAAAAAAAAAAAAAAAATGAGGAAAAAAGAAAAAAAATCGCCATATTTTTTTTCAATGGCGAATTTTACCGGATTACTACTTAAGGTGCGGGCGGACGTCCTTTAGCGGGTGTCTACAAGTCATAAACTTATGACCCTCTCTCACTCTTTATATCTTAGAAAGTATTATGTATGTTCGCAAAAACTTAGGACTTTTCAAAATAAGAAGCGATTTCCATAATATAAATACACGTAGTCGACATGAAATTGTGATACCCAAATTTAGATTAACTAAAACAAGCAAGTCATTTCTTATAAACAGTGTCCGCTTTTATAACAAGTTGCCAAAGTCGGTGACAGAACTTAGCGATGGGAAGTTCAAAACCCACATCAAACGTGTACTTATCCAGAAATCATATTATAAAATTAAAGACTACGTTGAAGACAAGGAAGTTTGGCAAAATTCCTTCTGCACATGTGGCTTCCCTGGTACCTCATTAACGACATAAATAAGTAAGAGTCTATTAACTGCTCCCAAATTACCATGTTTATTTTAATCTTTAATTTTTATTTATTACATTCGTCCTTGACATATTTATTCTATTATTTGACATTATATACCTACGATTTCATTTCAACTCTTTGTTTGTGACTTTTGTGGACATGATAATTATTCAGATTGATTACAACTGTAATAGCAATCATATAATTGCGTCTTATTAAAATAGGTTTTTACTTTTATTAATTTATTTATTTTTTGTATAGATTCTTTTCTGTTTTGTGAATGTGAGAGCGCTGTAGGTTTAGTGAATTGTAGACCTGTAGACCATTTTCTATTTTGTTAAGTAATTAGTACTTATTGAAAGACCTACACTGTCCTCCCATACCTAGTAACACTGTTATTTGAAAGTATTGTAAAAGCCAATTATTTTTAAAAGAGTAACCGTGGAGTTTCTTGCCGGCTCTTCTCCATAGGAAACGACCAATTGGAACCGTGCACCTAGCTTCTGACGTTTCATAAGTGCCCATGTAGGTTTATGTGAAATAAAATATTTTGAATTGAATTGAATTGACCCCTGTTGAAAATTTACTTAATGGATTTGGGGTAATTTTGGTACCAAAAATGTGAATTTTAAACAGCAATAACTTTTTTATTTTCAATAATAATAAGTTTTTTATTACTTTTTGGTAATGTTATTGCAGTACATAAATGTGCCCCTTTTGGATCGAACAGGATTTTTTTACATATTATATAGGGCGGCTTATAATTTCTTCGCGATTTCAATGTAAGCCCCATGGATTTGTTCAGTTTGATGGTTTGAACGACACATTTAAATATGACCACACCTTTCTGATACATGCTGTATACCTTCCTATCTAAGTGCTACTACTGCCCAAATATGGTGCAACTGCAAACACAAACAACGAACGATGCGATTAAATAAAATTGATCAATGGTCAATGGATTATGTACGTTGTAGTCTGACAACCCAGTCTTACCAAGGGGTATCGTGTTACCTACCCAGTAACTGGGTTGTGGAGGTCAGATAGGCAGTCGCTCCATGTAGAATGATTATTAACTAAGAAAAGCAAAGAGACTAAACAATACAAACCAGTAGTTAAGGAACCTGGACATACACTATTGAACAAAATAAGCAGAAAATATTGTACGAGAGACTCTGACACTAAAAAGACTATCATAGATCATATTAGCACCAATTTTAAAGACGACTACTTTCATATGGCAATAATTAAATCTTCTATGTCTGATCACAACCAGATGTACAGACGCCAGCACATCAAGCTACTACAATCTGTCAAATTTATTTAATAGATTTTCAACTTTATCGCTGAAAAGTAAGGTTCAAAGTTGATTGAAAAAAATTTACAGTTTTGGGTAGCTTGATGTGCTGGCGTCTGTACTTAGAACTTAAAAAAGTTAAAACTCCTCCGAAAACGAAAACTCAATATGAAGCAATAAACTATACAAAGTTACATGTATAACCTCTTAGAAACAACTAACTTTAAAAATCCAAGCAACGATTAACACTCGAAAATATAATAAAGTTAGTTACGGAAGACAGCAAAAGTACGACCAAAACCCTCAACCCACCGCAAAAAGATTGGATAAACAAGAATATCATTGCCGAAATTAATCAAAGGAATATACCGTGGGCTGAACTTAAGAATAACCCTAAAAACGACACAATAAAGTCAGAATTTACAAATTAAGGGATTGTGCAGCTAAATTAATAGAAAAAACGAAAAATTCCTATTACTATGAAGAGTTTGCTAAATGTATTAAAAAACCCAAGACAATGGGTCTAATAAATACTCTAACAAGCAATAAAATAAAACAAACTAACTTGTGTTCCTCGTACAGGTATATTTTAAAAGCACACACATATTCCAATAACCTCTACCAACTAGTCTCAAAACATTCTAAAGGTGCTGATAAACTTGAGCATTCACTTGTTATGAGCATTCTAGCGAATGTTACATTACAGAAAAATAAACGGGAGCGGTTTAGCGAGCATTCCAGCGAGCGTGCTAGCGAGTATTCTAGCGAAAGGACAGTAAATTTGCTTCGAGCTTTTTGCCGAGCCGAGCCGTTCTGTCATTGTTCAGCCGCGGCGCAACAATGACAGAATGGCCGTTCGGAAAATTTTCTATGCCTCCCATCTTCGTGAAAAATATTTTTTTGACGAGCATTGAGTAGCTAGAGCATTCGCTAGAATGATCGTGAAGATGTTCATAGCGATGTTTGGCTCTATGCTTGGCTCTGTTCGATGTTTTGTTCCAATTACAAGTGAATGCTCAAGTTTATCAGCACCTTTACAAAGCTTATCTTCACACACATCCTGATCCAATTCCGATATTACATAGATATGGAAAACCCTACTCCCCGCTATATTATAAAGCCACTACAGTTCATATTACCCTGGACATCTTAACAACCAGATAAGTAAGACCCTTAACACTGTCAAAAATTTACCAAGTCTTGGGTCAAGTAAATATAGTTTTGGTTTATGAAGCTATTAAGCTCTGGTATCTCGTCGCCAATGGACCGTGAAGATGCGTAGATCTTCGCAGATAACTGAACATTGTGCACAAGTTATATTACTTTGCCTATACAGAATATTATTGACCTTATGATCGTAGTAAGCAGAAATGGACAGAAACTTATGAATAAAAGTAAAATAGTCAGGATTTTATTGCTTGTTTTACATTTATTTTCATTGCTTTTGGAATAAACATGTCGGTTATTGAGGCAGGATATTTTTGTATCTGAAATAACATGATATTGCAAATATCTGATAGCCAATACGAAAATACATAACTAAATACTCTGGATCGTTACATATTCACTCGTTTTCAGTAGAGGACAAAGCTTAATCAGTAAACTAAGCTTCCTAAAATATTATGACTTTCACTTTTAGAACTGCTTAGTGGTTATAACTTTTTACTAAGAAACAGATATATGCCAGTGACTTTGAGTGGTTAGCTTGCGTGTTCTGTACTGAGCTCACGCAACGCGTCGTACGTCCAGCCAGTAATAGGACTCACCCATCAAGGAGCGCTGTCCCAAATTAGACGCATTATTAATTGATCATACATAAAACAAAAGGTTTTTTAATAAAACATGTATACTAAAAGATCAATAATTAAATTATCTTTAAAATGGTGGTAAGAAAAATACGCTTGATAGATTTTGCGTGATTCTCCGTTTTTTATTCGCATTAGACATAACTTTACAAATTAATTTCACTATGTAATATAAACATAATCTTAAATATTCATACAATAAGTCATTAGGAAAAGCTCTAATTTTAACATATAGTTTTTCCAAATCATTAACACTACTCGTTTAGATGTGATCTTCAGTATAAAATCATTAAAAGTCCGTTATCGTCTCCTTAATGTAGTCATTTAGTTTCCACGACACTTAAGTATAGCCTAACCAATATTTACAAAAGGATAACACAAAGACACAACATATTATACAGAAGGAACTTTGATCACCATGTGCTAGTGATTTTAGTACTAAAACACAATATCCCCGATGTTATGGTGATTACAAGTTTCTTATTATCTATTCATTTATAAATCTCGAAATATACACTTGATATTCAGGAAATAAAAAGTTATTTCTTGAAAATATTTAGATTCTGGAAATTGCAACAATGGATGGATGGACTGCCTCGTTGGTCTAGTGGTCGCAAGCGCTACTGCTGAGTATGAGGTCCTGTATTCGATCCCCGGGTCGGGCAAAATGTTATCGGGTTTTTCCATCTGGAATTTCTCAGAAGCAACCCGGATTCTGGATTTGTGCCCGGTTGATGGCAATAGGCTCGCCCCCTATTACATGGGGCTTAAACATAACTAGCGAAATGTGGGTGTACTATAGGTACACCTCTGCCTAACCCTTCGGGGATTACAAGCGTGATGATATGTGGATCGGAAATCTTAGCAGGTACCATCGCGGAAGTCCATAACTAAACACTTTAAAAACAAAATCCCGTGCACACGATGACCACATCTGTTACCGCCCCGGTTCTATAGCGGCTGAGTGCTGCAAGCAAGAGTAGTCCTTACGGTGGTTCGTTATGGCTTTCTGCGATGGTACCTGCCTATTGTATATTAAATCAACATAAATGTATTCGCCGAAGGCATTATCAACTATGGCATCACCCCAATAGTCATGCTACTGAAAATTTGATCTAAGACACCGACAAAGAGCCAAATAGCAATCGATACTAGAACCTCGCACTTAGCAACCTGATATACCGGCCATTAGGTCAACGATAATTATAGCTTGAGAACACAATATGAGAGGAGAAAGAAGCCTGATTACCTCCAAGGAAACGTGTCTTCCAAATCGTGGTTTAAGAATGTGTCTGGCACCTAGCAGCGATGTTTCGGAGCTTCGGTTCCGGTTCCGAAAGGTCGGAACATCCGATTAATTTTACACCGCCGATTCCGATTTCGGTTCCGATAATTTTGAATCGGAGTTATACCGAAGTTCGAAACGCAGCGATGCACGTGACTAGAGCGCGTACAAACAAGTTACTCGTCGCCTGTGTAATTTTAGTTTATTTTATACACGCTCGCGTTCGAAGTCTCAGTTTATTGTTTTGTTTGTGGATGTTATCGCTAACATTTGGCTGATTAAAGACACTGACTTATATTTCACACATAACACATAACATAACATCACGCCTTGCCTTGCCTTGCATCTCGCATTATATTTCAATTGTTTTATTAAGCCTTCCCATAACAAATCTTTCTTCTACTTCCACCTACGACTCCGGTTCCGGTTCTATGTCCGGTTCCGATTCCGATCAATCAAATTTAAAACTTCCGTATCCGGTTCCGGTAAAACGACTTCCGTAACATCCCTGATACCTAGTAACGACTCACCGGATTATTGGTTGATTCGCACGTATTTACTCGCCAGAAACGGGTGAATCGATATTTTTAAATAATATTATTTTTTCTTGAGGCGATTCGCATGATTTAATTTATTTGCAGGCGAAGCGACATCTCCAGAAATACTTATTAAGCCTCGTGTAGACTAGCGCGATGCGACTGTAACGAAACAATTGCTAAGAAAATTTCACGGTACAACAATAACCAGTGTCGCGTGTTGCTGTCGCGTCGCGCTGGTCTGCACGAAGCTTTAAACAATTGGCACATTTTGAATAATATGCAGGAAAGTTAAGGAAAAAGTACACTAACTTTTCTAAATAATACTGTTTAAAAGCGTCGATTCTATTTATCTATAGTCGATAGAGTAATAGAAAGTACTATATAGCAGTGATAGAAGTGTCTTTTTAAGCAAATAAATGCCTGTACACTCTCGTCATATTCTAATTGTGTGCGAAATTTCATCAAAATCCGTTCAACAGTTAATGTGTTAATATTAGCAAGGATATATACCATGACGATAAAAATAACTACACAACAATACTAATAAAGATACCTAAATCAAACATACATAACAATTACGTTCCAATAACGCCACACAGCAGTCCCGGGTAGTACCTAAGTATCAAGTAACATTCGGAGTAAACAGAGAGCCCTGAACAAGCGTAATACTATACTCGGACCGAGGCACGTAGCTACTGTGTTGGTAATACCGCCGTAGTTCGTACCTAATGGCTAGTAAATTAATAATTGAAAGATTATGGGAGGAAAAGGTTTTTGTTACCTATGTGGTTTTGCTGCCAAAATCGTTATTGATGATGAATAAATTATAGATGCGTATGCCTAAATCCTTAATGAAGCTATGCTTGTTAGAAATTAGAAATAGGTTATTGTCCAGGTAATACAGTAAGCAGGTTTACAGGTTAACACCAAGTTGAGACGACATGAGTAGCTTAAAATATTACCTATAGCTAGGTTACAAAATAATATTTACCAATGAGCCCCAAACTAGACAGTTAGTCTGTATCTTGGGGCTCGTTGCTATCTGCTATTACCTAACACTTTCGACTCCACTCACTTTTCATAGAACTCATACGCCATGCCGCCATACATATTGGAAGTGAACCCTCCGGGAGGGTTACGAGCATTACGTTTGCGCTAAAGTTAACTATCGCGGACGGAAACGGCATTAGGTTCAAAACCGTATTATAAAACACTGTAAAACGAAGTAAAATAGTGTTTTCAGAGGTTCTTGTCGCCATAAGTAGTTTCCAACCTATTAAATTTCTTGTGAATATCAGCAATCGTTAAAAAAAAAAATGCTTGGATTTTAAAACTAACGCATATAAATAAATAAATAATATAATCTTGTTAATATTTACATCAGATTTTATTTTCACGGTTTGTAATGCTGTATCATCATCTGCCAAGCTTTTTCCCAACTATGTTGGGGTCGGCTTCCAGTCTAACCGGATGTAGCTGAATACCAGTATTTTACATGGAGCGACTGCCTATCTGACCTCCACAACCCAGTTATGTACTGGGTAACACGATACCCCTTGGTAAGACTGGTTGTCAGACTTTCGAGCTTCTGACGACCCGTATAATGCTGTATGCGCGAAGAAAAACCTACATTTAAAATGAACCCTCCAGGAGGTCTCCCGGCACTGAACGTGTTAAAACAGCCTGGAAGAGGCACATACTCATTCTTAAGTCGTAAAAAATAGAGAGACTGAAGTCTCTGACTTTGGCAAATCTACGTCATCGGAAAAATGTCTGATAAACTGATAAAAAAACGAAAAACTTAAGGCTACCTATTTATGTATTTATTTTATGAGTTTACCTTATAGTACGAGCATCATTTGAGCATATAACTCTTTAACTTAATAAGTAGCTAGCATGGCAATGCAAGGACTCAACCACTGATGAAAAACTAACATAAGGAAGACTATTGAAAACATAATCACACAAAAACACAAATAAAATTTATAAACAGATAAAAATAAAAATCCAGTAAAAACAAATGTCACAGAAAAATTAAGAAAAGATTCTCAGACGAATCTGAAGGCTCTCCATATAATCTTGCTGCCAGCTAATCTGCCTATCCTCCTAGACATCTTCTGATAGCAGTATAGAACACTATTCAAAACATATTCACACAAAAACAAAGAAAAAGATAATCTAAGACACAGTATAAACAAAGTTATAGAAAAAATAGAAAACATTCTCTGAAGACTCAGAAGGCTCGCCATATAATCTTGCTGCCAGCTATTCTCCTAGATATCTTCTGATAGTAGTATAGTCCAGGCCGAGACTTCCACTACGTCACATCACACGTTGTACCGTCATGACCACGTGACTGTGAGGTAATGGCCATTTCAACCCTGAACTTCTTCTCTCTTCTGACTTGAAAAGTTCTTCTGGCCGTGATGTCTTCTGGTCTTGATTGTTTAGTAACGCGTCGTTTTACCAATACGACGTAATTGGTAGAGTAGAACGAACAACAATTTCAAACAATTCGTTTACAAATTATTGTAGAACACAAATCATATTTATAACGACAATAAAAGGTCACAAACATTTCCGTTTCAGTCCGAGAATCGAACCCGCAATGGTATCGGGACCTTTTACATTCCTTGAATAAGAAAGCTAACATTCTGGGTGTCATCATATTATCTTTATCAAAAATAGCGACATAAAATGTAAAACACTCGTTAATAGGCATGAATTAAAATTTCATGACACAGTACCCTGTAAGACTATAAGGGCACTGCAACTTTCATATCAAATTATTAAATCAAAAAACATATTATTGATTGTAATTATTACAAATCATTACATTATATGAAACATTGATGAAATATATGATTAACTGCGTAATTCAAAATTTGATTCTAATTAAACAAGAATTTACAAAGCTTACGGCAAGATAACTGACACAAGTGATATCAAAATAAGGTTTGGTTAAAAACTTACAATGTTGTCCCACGATGCTGGAAATCCGCCATCCAGAAAACAGCACTGAAAAATAAAGATTGCTATTTCAGATTACAGTCATTATTTTATGAAAATTTGCTTCTTCCTTAAAGTCCTATCTTAAATATAGAACTTTCGCCTTTAAATGGTCCCCGAAACGATCAATTGTATTTGTATTCCGAATATTATTGTCAATCGCTTCAATTGCATTTGGTACACGATCAATTTGCGCATCAAATTTTATCAATGAACAATTACAATTGATCGTTTCGGGGACCCTTAACACTGCCTGAAGAACCGGAGTAAGGATACAGTAGGTATGGGCTGATCAAATAATATTAAATAAAAATCTAGAAGACAAAATAAAGAAAAATGCTCAAGTAACAACTGCTTCAACGTCTAGAGACTCTACATCTTGATATCTTCGATTAAATTCTGACAGGAAAAGGAGCATATTTAGGTGTATAGCTGTAGGTTCCTATTGAAAGGAGTGCCCTGAAAACCTCACCTGTTAATCGATAGAAAACTGCCACAGCTTGAGTGGACCTTGCGTAGTTGGTAACCAAGATAACCAAGAGTAGATACCAGCATGTTAACGATTTAAATGAAGTAAAACGACACCTAAATTATACAAAAATACTTATCGTCCGATTATATTCAAATTAAAAAAGCCCTATTAAAGTTAAATTCAAAGAAGTTAGGTTTAAAAGTTGAAAGGAATGAAGTTTTAAAGCTCTACAAGAACCAACCAACTAACTAATAGTTTTTGTTTGTTTTCAGGTATCCGTAAGTAGGTAAGTTTCAGCTAAAGTCTTCAACTGGCCAAAATAATTTACGTAGAAGACCTATGATTGTGTGATCAAATTTTATATTTAACACCAAATAAATCTAGATATAGTTAATTACTCACATGGTCCGGTGCAGGCGGAAGGTTGCGCAGAAGTGGGACGAGGCCCCGCCGACAGGACGCTTGCCGCTTCCGACAACTTGCTGACGATGCAGTCGGGTGCAGCCGACAGGGGCTCTGCACTTTTGTGGCTATTACTTTTTTCGTTATTTTATTGAATAGGTAGATTGTTTTCATTCAGATATTATTCCTACATATTTTTTGAACTTTCGAACACTATTCCAGGTCTGGAAGAAACCTTGTTAATTATTACTTGATGCTCAGCAGCTTTTTTGAAGTTGAAACTGCTTTAGGCACGTTGGGCATTTTTGAGATGGGAAAAAATAGTTGAACTCGCGACACCGTTATTGACACCTCATTTTCATAAACGCGATTGTGCTTTTTATTTATATTACGGCACGGATCAATGTTCTATGCAAGTATTTTTACTTTAAAGGTTTTGGAAATATATTTTTTTAAATGTTCTAGATTTCACTTCTGTCGGCACTCCCGGAGTGCTACTGTTTTTTAAACTAAAGTACTGAAACCCATAGGTAACACTTGTCTGAATTGAGTAACTAAGCCAATTAGGATGACTTTTAGGACAAAATCGTAATAACAGCGATGTTAATAGGTAGATAGGTAACTTTTTTCACATTTCCCAACCTGTATGCATCATAAATCCCATGCATTAAGCAAATGCGTTTGCATAATGTAACGTGTACCAATAAGCAGTGGTGGCTCAGTGGTAACGGCCGCGACTTACGAGTTGTAGCTCGTAAGTTCGAACCCAGACAGGCGCTTTACTTTGTTTAAACTATTTCATCACCACTGCTCTCAAAACAGTAGTAATTTAATTTGTGATTTCAGTGATTTAGTTATATGAGACTTAAACATAACTGGCAAAATGTGGGTGTACTACCTAGGTGCACCTCTGCCTTACCCTTCGGGGTATAGAGGCGTGATGTCATGTTAATTTGTATATGAATCAGACTTATTTACAAGGTAAATAAACCCAGATACTCCTAAAGGCAGTCGACAAGCTCGGCGCCTGGTTTAGAAAGTGGAGAATCGAGGTTAATCCCGACAAAAGTCAAGCGTTTATTCTCAAAACCGCGTACCTTGCCCCGCCGCCTCACTAGTTCACTCATCATGTTTGACAAGCCGAACCCTTGGGGGAAGCGAGCCAAATACCTAGGTGTTGTCTTAGATCACCATCTCTCCTTTTCAGAGCACGCAAAGATAGTTCGCTCGCGAGCCACTTTCGCTATCGGTAGACTCCACTACGTTCTGAATGCACGTACAGTACGACACAACTTAGATGTAACATAAATTTGAAAATTTGCGTTCTTTCTTTTCAATTTTACGAATATATTTAGTTATATGATTTTACAATTTATTGCGTTTGCGTAAAGATCATTTTTACCTAAAGCTCAGTTCGGATGGTGATCGGTTTTACGAATTTTGTCGATGCTACATCTAAGTTGTGTCGTACTGTAGCAAATTGTCACTCAAGTGCAAATTGCGAATCTTTACAGCGTGCATTCGTCCAATTATGGCATATGCGGGCACCACCTTTGCACAGGCAAAACTTCACGTCATCCATAGGATGCAGACCACACAGAATCGTTTCCTTCGCAAGGTCACGGAATCTCCCTGGTATGTCAGAAACGAGATCCTCCATCTCGACTGTAAAATTCCCACCATCCACCAGTTCCTAAAACGCATCTCCAAGCGTTACTTTGACTCCGCTCCCAAACATCACAACCGTCTGTTTGTCGAGGCAGCCAATTATGTCCCATCTAACATCAGTAAAATCCGCCGTCCGAGGCATATTCTTTCCGACCCAGATGACCCCATAACCCTCCTCCTGGAGAGCAGTAGGACCACCAGCACAGTATACAAAAACAGACGACACCTGTCATTCCGACCTCGCCGCCGAGGTCCTCCGCGACCGCGACCCCGAGTAAATGATACTCCCCCCCGACCCTTGCTCGATAACGAGGTGCCAGCAGTTGTTGCAGCTGAGCACGTAGCTTTAAATTCCCCTGATAATAATAAATATCCTGATTTGATCCAGCCTGTCCCATCTTGCTGACCTCCCCCAGCGACTGAGCCGAGGTTCGTACCTACCCCACAGGAAGTGCCCTTAGCGAGCGCTCATCATCATCATCGGCCTATAAATGTTCCCACTGCTGGGACACAGGCCTCCTCTCTGTGAGAGGGAGTGGGCCGTAATCCACCACGCGGGCCCAGTGATGCGGGTTGGTAGATGTCACATGTCTTTGAATTTTCGGTTCTAGGACATGCCGGTTTCCTCACGATGTTTTCCTTCACCGTTTTGAGAGCAGTGGTGATGAAATAATTTACACAAAGTAAAGCGCCTGTCTGGGTTCGAACCTACGACCTACAACAACTCGTAAGTCGCGGCCGTTACCACTGGGCCACCACTGCTCTCCTAGTTTTAATTAGCATAGTTTTTTTGCCCCTGGCTGGAGAGGCTTTGAGTGTAGAATCTTAAGGCAGCCACAGGAAAGCCCGGTTAAGCAGTCATGACCTTAGTGGTCAACTGCGAGATGCCCTAATTATAAAAAAACAAGGTATAATTGAAATAATTAAAAACCTGTATAGGGGTCAGTGACAACTAAATCATTTAGTTGTCACTCGTCATCTGCCAGCCTTTTCCCAACTATGTCGGGGTCGGCTTCCAGTATAACCTGAATACCAGTATTTTACATAGAGCTTCTGCCTATTTGACCTCCACAATCTAGATACTAGGTAACACGATACCCCTTGGTAAGACTGGTTGTCAGACTTTCGGGCTTCTAACTACCCGTAACGACTGTCAAAGATCTACAAATGACAGCCGGGACCAACCGCGGCAAGCGTAGCTTAACCTGATGCATCGACCCGTTCGGCTATTATGACTTAGCCACAAGCCATTTAGTTGTCACAGAAATCACAAATGAAATTATATACCAACACCTATAAAGCTTTTAGACTTGCTCACGCGTTTCATACGCACATACAAGGAAAGAACCGGCCAAGTGCGAGTCGGACTCGCGCACGAAGGGTTCCGATCTATAAAAACGGCAAAAAAATCATGTCTGTTGTATGGGAGCCCGCTTAAATATTTATTTTTTATTCTGTTTTTTAGTATTTGTTGTTATAGCGGCAACAGAAATACATCATCTGTGAACATTTCAACTGTCTAACTGTCACGGTTCATGAGATACAGCCTGGTGACAGACGGACAGACAGACGGACAGCGGAGTTTTAGTAATAGGGTCCCGTTTTACCCTTGGGATACGGAACCCTAAAAATAAAAAAATGGTTCGTAAACTTATTGCGTAAAAGAAATTGAGTTTTTTTTTTAAACCTTCCGCTCCTTTTTTTGTATTTGCAGAAGCAATATTTAAATAATTCGCGCGTCGTGTCTTCGCAGCACAGAGTTTCTTCGTAGGTTGAAGGAGAGGCAAAGTTTCGTAGCCACCTAACATTATGTACTTACTTAAGTACGAATAGTAAGTACTTGTTGAATAGTTTTGTAAATAAAACACTAGAAAGTTAATTAAATTTAAGTATTAATAAAAGGATAATAATAAAGCTTCCGAAAAAGAAACTAAGTTTCGAAAATCTGTGGTTGACTGTAATACAAAATTTCCAAAAAAAAAATCTAAACTTCCGAAAAAAAAACTAAGTTTCCTAAGTTAACTAACTAAGTTAAGTCAATATTATGTTGTGCTACAAGTTAATGAGAGAAACAAATCGCTGCAAAACCGACTCCACGTAGTCTTGTCTGCCTTACCCCTAGAGTTTAATTTAAGCCCACGGAGGCGTGGAGGGGCGAGGCGGCCCGCGAGCTAAAGAGCAGGTGGTTTTATAACGCTCGCCGCCCGCCAGCAAGCCGAAGCTGCGGTGGTAAGCGTTAAAACCATCTGCGACGATAAGCTTGCGTGGGATCGCCGGAGCCGTGACAGAAACCATGCCTGCTGCATATTGCATTCTCGCTTGCATGCTGCATGCATGGTGTATGCTTGTTTGCATGTTTGAAAAATATTATGTCAGCAAATTCTGTATTGAGTTTTCGGAATTTTCTATATTTTATTCAGTCGTTTCTTTATTTGTATTCGCATATAAGTTGTCGGAAAATTAGTATTTATAGCAGAAAATTTCATATTCTGAGGAAATATGCACATATTAAAAAAAAATCCGGTGCGTTTACCCATAGTAAAATACTTAAAAAGTTCAATCATATTGTATTAATAAACACATTTTTTACACAGATTTATTTTTTAACGTCAACCTTTTCGTATAAAAATCCATGAAGATATTTTTTTTTTAAACGCACATCTTTGTCTAGTTAATAGTTACCTGTGGTGCACTTTGCCACACTAGTGCGGGAATACAAAGTAAAAGCCACAGACTACAGATAGGTACTACGTGAAGCAATAAGAGCCACTTTATGAGCAAGTGTACTGAAAAATCTAAGGCATGCATTACTTGGCCTGATGTTCCAGGTATAAATCCACCGCAGAAATTACTATTGGCAGCTGAACTGACTCCTAAGCGAACAAGTAGGAATATACATTTTTAGAAGGTTGTTGAAGGTGGTATGGTTGCCATTAGGTACCTAATGAAAAAGTATCCCTAAGCATAGGTATAGGACGAGGCGTCGAAAGCACCTTAGTAGTAGTATAGAGGCATGAGGAACAGGGTGTAAAGTTCACTCATCCTCCGTTGAAAAGGGAGGATCCTCCGACCAGACGTAGTGTGATGCGTAACTAGTTCAAATGTGGCGATGTAGATGCCGCCACAGTAGCACCTACTTTTCCTAGTCGAACCTTGAACCTCAACCAGCAGCCAGAATCTTTACCAATAAACCATAAGGCATCATTTAATGTTGCAAATAAAACAATTGATGACACCTGCCCAGGTATCAAGTTGCCTTGTGAAACATTTGTCGACAGCGTTCCCGGGGCCAAGAAATACCTTACACAACTTACCTCTAAGCATTATGTTCACTAAAACTCGGTAGAAATTAGAAACCATAGGTATGTACTGTATAATGCAGTTTTGCTTTGATGTTTTAAATTGCTGATAGCTGTGTTTTGGCACGTGGCGTGTTCTGTACTTAGGTTATTTTGTTGAATATGGATGCTTATTAATATTATTTTTCAAGGTCGCTTCTTGTTATCAAAACTTTCATGCTTCGAATACCTTGTGACGCAATAAGTTGGTCTTTTGGTAGAATCTCTAGATTGGTATAGCAGTGAAAGGCACGCACCTCTGACTTTTTGGATTCATGTGCGTATTGTACTTATAATTATCACTTGCTTAAAAAATGGTGAAGGAAAACATCGTGAGGAAACCGACATCCCTGAGAGATATTTCTCGACGGAATGTGAAGCCATGTCAGAGGCCCATGGGCGGCTTTAAAATACTGACACCAGGATAGTCATTAACCACACGAAAAGAAGAAGCTCTAGTTATCTTCGTATGAGTAGGTAAACCATAGCAGTAGTAGGTAGGCTCTTTACAAGTACTTATAACAAAGGATAAAATATTCTCACTTATAGAAGCAACAAGAATAATGTACCCAGGATTTTGTAATATCTATATTTAAAAGAGTGTCCTTGGAGTTTCCTGCCGGTTCTTCTCCATAGAGATCTACGTTTTGGAATGGGCAACTAGCTTCAACTTTCTGACTAACTGATAGACTCTTTGACCATTCAAAAGTGCCTGTAAATGATTTAATTGAAATAAATGCTTTGAGCTTGAGTTAGAAAGGTATGTGGTTTTCTCCAGTAAATGGAGCAATCCAATTCATAGGGAAAGATCATCAAAATGTAAAATAACCCTTTGAGCTGTCTCGTTAGTTTAGTAACCGCAAGCGCGATAGCTAAACATAGGATCCTGGGTTCAATCCGTCAATTGAATAACAGTAGCAGGCGTATCAGCCCAGTCTGATTTGTACAGGTATACCTACTCTGTTACTAGTAAGGTACAAAGTGGAGTCGCAACAGATGTCCGGTCACTATCCGGTATCCGGCCTATCCGGCCTTTTTTAAGGTTCCGTAGTAAACAAGGAACCCTTATAGTTTCGTCATGTCCGTCTGTCTGTCTGTCCGTCTGTCTGTCTGTCTGTCCGCGGTCTAGCTCCGAGACCCTTAGTACTAGAAAGCTGTAATTTGGCATAGGCCGACAAAGTGCTAAAACAAAATTATGAAAAATATTTTTTTTTAGGGTACCTCTCCTACACGTAAATTAGTGATGTTTTTTTTTTCCCATGGTGTGGGGTATATTTGGAAAGGTCCTTTAAAAACATTCTGAGTTTCTGAAAACCATTTTTGGGTTCAAGGATCCGTTTGCGAAATATTAAGCTTTAAAATGCAAATTTTTGTTAGAGTCAAATGTCCCGTCCCCCTGCCGGCTAAATGGCTGGTTTTGGATGTGTGAAAAAAATCACAACAGTAGTTTATATAACGAAATTAAAAGAAAAACTATCACAGCTAAGTAAACTCTACAAGTTAACGAGTAATAATCGACCAACTTAACTTTGCAGTTGCAAAAACATGTTTTCCGTACATTCCGTATAGGAGAACCTATTTTTCAACTACAAAGATAAGTTTGTTTTTGGAATAAATTCATCCCAACTACGGAACCCTACATTGTGCGTGGTCCGACACGCACTCGGCCGGTTTTTTTTTACTATACGGCGCACGGCCGGACTATCATCTTGTGCTGGTTATCTGGCTAACCGGATACTTGGTCTTATTTTCGTAATAAAATGTTAATAATACCTACTATTAATTCCGGAAACCCACCTGTTTATTAAAAAAATATAGGTACCATCGAAGAAACGCATACCTAAGCAATTTGAAAACAAAATCCCGTGCACACGACCCTTTTTTTCGTAGGTAAGCGTTACTATATCAGCCGGGCGCTGCAAGCAGTAATAGTCCTTACGGTGTATAGTTATGCGTTTCTTCTATGGTACCTATACATGTTTGATCTGTAAGTTACATAATGATAGCTAATTATAATCAATATTTCAAATCTACTAAAGGCAAATTATTGTGATGGTGCGAATGTGCGTGCGACCAGGTTTTAACATGCATAATGACATTCGCTTCAGCCGGATATCAGGTTATCCGGCTTCGGCCGTCGCCGGTTATCCAGTATCCGGTATCCAGCTAAATCACTATCCATTGCAACTCTAGTACCTATAAAGGTATACAAAGCATTCTTCTTCAGCTGTTGCAATTTTGTGTTGTGAGTACAGAGGTGACAAGCTGTAACTACAATGGTGGCTGCTAGTAATTAACAACTAGTGTTGTATTTCTCTGGTAAACTTGTTCTAAATATATCCAGATGACTAAAAGACTTCTATGAAATGAGAAACAGTCAATGGGTGTTCCGCCAACTTTATTTATGCTTGTGTTAAAGCTTTGGTTTCCTAAAGGCGTGTACGCACGAATGAACAAGAACATAGTGACCATGGTAACCGTGTACGCACGTACGAACAAATTTGTTGCGTTGATACGCAACAACTTAGTTCGCACGTGCGTACCACTAACGAACATCGAATACTCTGTTCGTCAAACATGTTTGCGGCGATCCTTTTAGTATGTTCTGTATGGACGGTGTTCGAAGAGCTTTAATAAATGTTACGAAACAAAACTGTTCGTATAGATCTTGGCGGGGTGCGGGCGGGGCGGCAGAGGTAGCTAATCCTACCCGTACCTCAGTTCTCGACCAGGAGCCGTCAAGTTTATTCGCGTGCTATGAGTATTATCACTCACATCAATCGACCACTTCCAACGGCGCCGTCATGGCTATTAAGATAGAGTTCACGACTGTTGTGCGCGAACTCGACTCGAACTATGTTCGCATTCGTGTTCGCTTATGCCGTCCATACGTACGAACCAAATGTTCAGATTTGATGTTTGTGTTCGCCATGTTCGTGTTCGTACGTGCGTACACGGCTGATGGTGAACACGAACATCGAACACTTTGTTCGCATGTGCGTACCGCTAACGAACATCAAACACTGTGTTCGTCAAAAACGGTCGTGGCGATCCAATTTCGTTGTTCTGTGTGGACGGTGTTCGGAGAATTTTTGGCTACTTCACTATAGACCACTTCCAACGGCGAAATCCATGGCTAGTAAAAAGAGCGCGGCGGTTAAGTGTGATCACAAGTCGAACTGTGTTCGTAAGGTGTTCGTGCTCGCTTTGCTTATGTACGACCACACGTACGAACCATATTATGGTCCGTGTTCGATGTTTGTGTTCACCGTGTTTTGTTCGTTTGTGCGCCTCGTATCCACTAGGCAACATTTGGCGCGCGACAAGTTCCACAACATGTTGAAAGATAGCGCGGAATTTTTGTTTAGTAATTTTGTCTATCTACGCATGATCAGTCGATACCATTGAAATATATTACTTGATATGTCTATGGTCAATACCCTATATATAAATTGTAGTCTGTGGTCGTCGACAACATGTCGCCAGAGGAGTTGACTTGATTTCAGAGGCGGTAATTATAATTTTATCGACGAATGCATTAAAAAGAAAAAAACCACGTTGGTGGGTTAGAATATACTTACAAAATAAAGAAAATGTATTCAGTGATCTCCGTATGGTTGATGGATTTGATGCTCAACTGCTTGTTGCACGGAAACAAACAACAAGCCGCGCGTCATATTGCCCGCCAGCTGGCAACGTCGCGAGCGGTTGTGCAACGTTGCCGAATATGTTGCTTTCAGGTGATGTTCGATTGATTTAATAAAACACATAATTATCAATCATACAATATGTATTTAATATAAGATACAGTACTTGTGACAGGTGGACAAACCATTTTAATTGAAAAAAACCTTAATAATCACTACATTGAACAAATTTCAAATTTAAATTAACATTCACTATTATTATGCCCAAATGTGTGATAAATTAATTGAGGTAGATTACCCATCAGCTCGTGGGTTCAAAATTATAATTAATTTCACCGATTTCACCATAGGGTATAAGCAAATAAGACAACGCATTAAACATTATACTATATATAATTAAATATCTACAAATTGAATAAGTAGTGCGCACTATTTGGAATACACAGGCTCCACATAGTTACTATTGTATTCAAACATTTACAATAAAGGAGAACATTCATATAATAAACGCATAATATAGGAAACGTGTTTGAAAGACAACTCGCGAACATTACCACTAGACTAAAACCGTGCGGCGTCGCCCGGGCCCTCAGCCCGGGACGCGCCGGGAACGTCCGCGAGCCGCCCCGGCCGCCCGGACGTATGACAGCACTCCCGCCCGGTCGCCCGGGCGAATGTCACCACTCCCGCCCGGTCGCCCGGGCGAATGTCACCACTCCCGCCCGGTCGCCCGGGCGAATGTCAGCACTCCCGCCCGGTCGCCCGGGCGAATGTCACCACTCCCGCCCGGTCGCCCGGGCGAATGTCACCACTCCCGCCCGGTCGCCCGGGCGAATGTCAGCACTCCCGCCCGGTCGCCCGGGCGAATGTCACCACTCCCGCCCGGTCGCCCGGGCGAATGTCACCACTCCCGCCCGGTCGCCCGGGCGAATGTCAGCACTCCCGCCCGGTCGCCCGGGCGAATGTCACCACTCCCGCCCGGTCGCCCGGGCGAATGTCACCACTCCCGCCCGGTCGCCCGGGCGAATGTCAGCACTCCCGCCCGGTCGCCCGGGCGAATGTCACCACTCCGTCCCAGGCGCGCCGCCCTCTCTTCCCCTAAGGCCCAACCAGGCGCGAAGCAAATTACAGTACTATGCAGAATAATACTTAATAATAAATACTTAACTATTTACATTCCTTGAGTTTCTGCCTAAGTGCGGGAGAAGCAATTAAAACCACGATTTCCAACAACATGACATGTAGTTGAAGATGGCGCTTTTTATTGTTCCGACCGCTGTAACTTTACAACGTTATTCAAGCGTGTCTGCATCACGGCTGTAATGTGTTTCACGCCTTCACAATAAACCAGTGGACACACCGCTGAAAACAATGCTGATCAAACTATAGGGCTTAAATAAAATTGGCAGCGACTACCATTGTTCCCGTTGTATGCTCTGTCACGTAACAAAAAGATTTTGCATGAGAGTGAGCCCGCGGTTAATTAAAAGTATTATAATTTGCTGAGCAATAAGTGAACGGTTGCGCGCTTCACAAACATGCAAAACCGAACTCAACTCTCACAACGACACGACATTATGACTATTGTGGCAGTGATAAAAATATATTTTATCTTTCGAGCTTACCAATATGTATATCAATGTATTTCGATATAATTTCATCGCCTCGTCCGAAGAGGTTCGTCTTCACAAAATATCATCTCTGACTAATATTCTGAACCACTAACACTAATCTAATGTTAATTTAACTTTAGTCCGATTATTTGCCAAACACCAGACATTTCATCGCGTCGTAATAGCGAAAAGAAATTTGTACTCAAGCATTTTGATAGGCCAAAATGTATGTTTGTATGTGTCAAACTTTGTTCTCGTAAGTAAAATAAATTTAAATTGAGCGACACTTAACATGTTCATTAAGAAATAACACTCACGGACCGCAACACTAGGATCCTCTCATGCATTCTCATCATAAATCTGTTACACTGCCGATTTCTGAGATCAAATATTCAAGTCCATATTGTTACACGGATAGATCAAAAAACTAATTTTTGTCTTTCTGATTTTGGTGTCGAATTTCACTAAAAAAATAATTTATTAAAAAGGCGAGCCAATAAAATATGGCACTACGATCAGTGCTGAAAAAATAATTACTCTAATTTTTTAAATTTATTAAAAAAATAATCAGTACGTTGGAAATGCTCCAAAAGGAAGTCTAGACTGTATAATATGTTAGCATACGATCCCCTTAACACGCGAACAATCAGGCACCAACTTGACTACTAGAGAAATTTTCCTAAACACTTCTTTGGGTCCATACCTACTACGAATGCGTTCGGAACTATACCGCGCGATATAGTTCCGAACAACTCATGTGTCACGCTACGATAGACACAATAGTGATCTCTGACTTAACAACACGCGCCGCACGCGTCGCTCGCACGCGGTCACGTGGTCACGTGGTCACGTGGTCACGTGGTCGCGCGGCGTCGCATGCGCACGCAATTCACGCCTAAGGCTCCCTCTATAGTAGAATATACTATTCACATTCAATTTTCACATTATTAGTCTAGGGGCCGATTAACTACTAAATGAATCTAATAAAATCTCCGTTCCAGTTTACGATAAGCGATAGTTTGAAAAATACGTTACGGTGTTTTTTACAATTAAGATTACACCACGTTCACACAATTCGTCCTAACTTAACGCTACAGGCTCTAACTAAAAAATACTAGCGAGATCGTGTGAGCACAGAACACAATTTTATATTCATTTGTATAATCCCTTATGGCTAAAAGGCAGTAATAATCTGACAACGTCTGTATATGGGCATCCAAAACTTTGTTTACATCTAATTGTGTGTACTAAACCAACTATTGACGTTAATCATTGGCATGTGTTACTGTATGAGCTGAGGTTTCCTAACTGCATATCATTCGGAGTCATTTCATTGAACTTGCCTTATAAATGCGCTTAGATCATTGGAAACTACACTTAGTATTCTGTCGCGATCTTATTTAACGTTTAATTTGGTGTTTCTTTTACACAAATCGCTTATATCGATAATAATAAATTTAATATTATTAAGAACACGATGCAACATTGCTTTTCTATTGGTTATGGGGACATAACCATAACTTACGATAAATTATTAATATTGAACATTTCAAGGCTCCTTACATTTCAATGATCTAAAAACATTCGCCACTACAATTATTATTACTTTCACAACAGCATCACTAATTCCTCTATACTGTAAACTGCGTTCGTACAACACGAGTTTTCTTAGGATATTAAAACAAAATAATAATTCATTGAACATTGTATGCGCTCATCTGTCAATAAGAATTACACGTTTATATATTATGGCGTAATTTAGACTTCTTAATTAATTAAAAAGTCAAGAAAATACGTTTGTATCAACTGTTTTTATTTTCTACATAAAATTCTAAATGTTCTTCTTACAATATTTTCAATTTCATATTTTACGTTTGACTGATTCTTTGCCTTTGCAGACAGTTTTGCAAGACATTTCATGAATTTCTAATTGACAAACGTGAGCATACCTTTGTAAATAAAAATAATAACCTAATATATTGTTTTTAGTAAAAAATCTTCCAGTACGAATACTCATGTTGTACTAACGAGTGTTCCACCAACAAACAAATCCTCTCATATATTGAATTAGAAATTTATTCTATATCTTTAAAAATCATTGCTAAACTATTGTTAATGTATATTAATGTATCACACAAAAATACAGCGAATCTTGTGCGTGGAAACGAACGTCGGTTATCAATAAATCTTATCACAAAACTTTTATTGCTAACAGTATCGTCGAGGCTAACAAGTTGTACACAACTTTCAATGGCAGTGACATAACGTTTATACTACAGACAGTTGTTGATTCCTTAGAGTCACCAAACACAACAAGGGGAATAAAACGTCGAATATCAAAATTGTTCGTCCTACGCTACGACTAAACTGCGAGTTTCGTTTGATATGACTACGCACGGTATACGTGATATATAGTGAACACTAGCTTGGTAGATGTGCGACGTGTCGAGGCACTTGTCCGGAAGACGTCACGCGTCACGCGTCACGCGCCGGCGTCGCAGTCGGCGCCTCAGGAAGCGGAAGCAACACGAGACGCGGGGACTATTACAACTAAAAGCGAAATCATTTAATACTAAGCTAAGTATCGAGTCGATACGTCTACTATGTACAGTTGGCAGTGATGCGCATCGCTGGTCGTCCTTACCCTAACTTACCTATCAGACTAACGTCCGGTACTCTAGTCGCCTCGTCTATGTTACATCCGAGCATGAAACCATACTCCCTATACACTTCCAACTAACTATGTACACGTTTTGTTCGCGCCGCGTTCTACGACCTCGATGAACGGACGCGTAAGGCTCGATATTTCGACCGTTCAATATCATTATAAAAAAGCATCAGTCTTGTGAATAAAATTTAACTTTCTGCTGTATAGCAGTCTAAACCGCGCCGCGGCACCTCAACAATCTTTGGCGAGAATTTTCCTAAGTCGGATATCGTCGGCCATCAGCCTGTCATCGAATCAACATCTGTCTCGCTCGGTGTCACACCGACTACACGCCGACATTTACACTATCGATCACATTATTCTATTCAATTGAGAAAACATAAAGTTCATACAGACATTTCTTTGCGGGCCGACGGAAATTTTGGAAAGTGGATGCTTTGTAAAAATGTATTAAAAATGGAATTAATCACACAAACAAATTCAAATCGTCATTCACATAAAATTAAATCATTTTCATTAATTTTCCCAGTCAACTCGTTCGAATCCACGTTCCAAAACGACGGGCGGCCCGCAATCACAAATAATAACACTCGTGTAGTTCCGGTATAGTGTGACACCGGGCTTGGGATCACTTATCGATTATCGTCCGCAGGGCCAGAAGGCGGCGCCACCGTAGCGGCGGCCCATCTTGCGCTTCTTGGCTCCGCTGGGCCGCGCGGCCTTCTCCGGCTCGCGGCACACCAGCGGCTCGGCGCGACACTCGGCGCGGCAGTCGGGCTCGCGCCGGCGCTTGGCCAGCAAGTTGGCGAGCATGCGCGGCGCGCCCCGGCGCTCGCGGCGCGGCGCGGGCGCGGGCGCGGGCGGCGGGCCCGTGTACGACGCCGAGAAGTGCTCGTATAACGCCACCTTCACGCTGGCAGATAGCTCCGCGATTTCAACCCGCTTGATACGTGTCACGTCCTTCTCTGGCACCCATTCATCCTCCAATCTGAAAGAACGTCACCGCTATTAGTACTGGTACATTCCCGAGCCACACAGAGGCAGCTGCAAACACAATATAAGCTGCGAATTTTGGTGTAATGTCGATCGGCTTCTGAAATAAAGTTTATTATTCTTTGGAACAAAATTTTTATTGTGTTTGCAGCGTTTATGGGCACCACTCCCATATTGAAAATGAACTAAATGAGAGACATGCACATCTATAAAGCTTTGTTTTCAAACACCAGCTGTTAAAGATACTTGCAATTTGCGCGACAAATAGCTGCAAAGCAAAGCGACATCAGCGCCAAATTGCATATTACATTCCAATTTGATGCGGCGAATCACACTGCCATTATACAGCCTATTTGCCATTCAGACTGTAAGCAACCTTATGCCTTTGATTGAGACTTGAAAACTACTAAAACCAAATATGATTTACTATGCCCAAACCCAAAACATCAATAAAGACTGGCAACCCATTCTATTGCTAGCAGTGAACGAAAAACAATTAATTTATGATAAAACTAATAAAGGTGAAATCATTTTATAATATAATTTTAAGTAGTAAACATCAATATTATGAAGAATACTGTACAAGTATTTCTATTTTCTTAGTGTCCCTCGGGAATCATCGCATTTCCGAATACAAACTAATGCAAATTTCCATATCTATCAATTATTAGATTTATCGTGTACTGTGTATTTGAATTCAGAACTAAGTACTTTATTGTTGTTTTGTTTTGATTTCCGTGTGAACTATATAGAGCTGAAAAACTATTTTCTTTTTTTCTTTGCCTGCGACTTTAGCAGCTTTCCTTCCATTTTTAAAATAAGAGAGCGTCCGGGCTGCACCAAGAGCAAAGGGCAACTGATAGAAATCCGACGACTGACGAAACACGAAATTTGCCGAGGAACATTAAGAAAATAGAAATACTATAATACTGTATCAATGCTAGCAACTTTATAAACATATTTTTACTCTGTGTGGCACTGACGGCAACATCGAGCATGCTAAGTAGGGTTGCCAACCCTTCTATTTAATATAGTATCCAGCTATATTAGAGGCCTAAATACTATTATTTCAATACAAAATGGCGAGATGTCGCAATAGGGCCAGTATTAATCTCATAAAAGATGAATTAATGGTATTTTGTAACCTTAATTTAGTGTAAAAATAGCTATAACACATTTTATTTTTAAACCTTTTAGTAAAGGTTTTTAAAATACAGGGTGACATGGGACATCGACGCGAAAACTGTTGCCATAGATTCAGTACATGATTCTGAACTCCCCTGCGTTGAAATTTTTCGTCTGTTACAAAAAAAATAATCTGCTGTTTCATAGAAAAGTGCAATACCTACGCGGTCAAAATGTATGGAACAGCAGATTTAATTTTTAATAACCGACGAAAAATTTAAACGCTGTGGGGTTCAGAATCAAGCATGAATCCATGGTAACAGTTTTCGTACCGATGTCAGCCTGTATACCAACATTTTTATTTTTTTATTTTTTTCTGCTATAATTTAACAGGCAATGGCTTCGAAAATACTATATTTGATACAAATAAGTTGGCAACCCTTATGCAATCAGCTTGTCTTACCAAGCTGATTGCTTGGGGATCAAGTGCATATTATTATAATTTGTGCCAATTGCAAGCATTCCGTTGCCAGTTAGTGCCAATTTTAATTCATAATAATGCATATGATCCCCGGAAGAGGTTGTAAGTAATCATGCACTATAATAAAATTATAAAGGTATTGTGTTAAATTAATTTAAAAGCTACAGATTGTGGAGAAATTATATGAGCGTAATAATTAAAAAATTGTTACGTACGTATAATGGTTTCAACTCAATCTGGAAATCGAGCATTTAAAATGGGTGCTAATCATGTTATTTTTTTTAAATCATAAAATAATTTACTCATGAATTTAATTGTGAAAATAAATAAACTTTTTATGCAATGAAGGAATTAAATTTAAAAAAGAGCTTGGCTTTATGTACGATACAATCAATTGACGAATATTAAAATTTAGCTAAACACCAAACGATATGAATCTCCTTTTGCACTACTAACCCACCTGAATTTACCTGTGCATATTATAATAATCTATTTAGACACGACAATCCGAGCTGTTGACTAGATCGCAAATACTGAAATTAGTATTTTATTTAAATTCGTACTATAGATTTTTAAACCTAAATTATGATGGTGATCAATGCTAAATGGTGACTGGTAATAGTTAGCCTATTCCTCACTTTGCATGAATGAAAGGAGACTAATCTTATAACTAGATAATATACACCGTGAAATTTGAATCACAGTTTTGCTAGAACAAACGTTGTTCAGACCATGGTCTACTATCATTCTACAGCATCCAATAAAAAAAAAACATAATTTGGTTTTTGAAAAAACACAAAAAAGACAAAGTTTAAAATGTCAAGATTATCGTTACTCCCTACAACACAGACACCACGCATGGGACACAGCATTGTCTACAGGGAAATGTACCTCCATAAACGAAATTTAGTAAGCAGTAGATAATCTTGATTTTTCTTTGTCTTTTTTGTGTTTTTTCAAAACCTATTATGTTTTTTTTTTATTGGATGCTGTAGAATGATAGTAGACCACGGTCTGAATAACGTTTGTTCTAGCAAAACTGTGATTCAAATTTCATGGTGTAGATAGATAGAATATTCTTTATTATGTACACTATAAAAATTACAGACATTAATTTAGAAATTTTACATTGGGTGACACAATGGGCGGTCTTATCGCTAAAAGCGATCTTTTACAGACCACTATTACTACCTATTTATTTAACTAACTATTTAGTTATAAAATTAATCGCCTTTAGGTATGAATAGGTTCTTTCTATCCCATACATTTATAAATATTATAAATGTGAAAGTAAGTTCGTTTGTTTGTTTGTTACTCTTTCACGCTAAAACCGCTGAACAGATTTGGATGAAATTTAGCACATGGGTAGACCATGGCCTGGATTGGCACGTAGGATACTTTTTATCCCGATACTTCCACGGGATTGAGATTTATACGGGTAAAACCGCGGGGCGCATAAAGTTTAGAAATAAAATTTAGTAGTCAGATCAATTTAGTGCTAACTTTCCCTAAGATAAATTAGTTAAGTAGGTACTTGGGAATTCTTGGAAAAATTAAGTATTTTTTTACAGGTTCAGCATACCGATTTGCATAATACAGGTTTTCACAGTGATGAAATTTATAGGTTTTAATAGATTATCCTATTCGATACAAGGGACAAGTCTGTACTACCCAGGGTGCATGGTTGGTTGGTGATATGAATTACTCCAATGCTTACCTGAAAACACCATACATTGTGATATCGAAGAATATCATGAACTACAACTAGACAATTGTAATTATTACTGTTTTTATTGAAATTGTTCAGTAAATATAACAATTATTATCAAATCAGACAATGTTTATGTAAAACACTCGGCATATAGAATCAAAGTCAGTTAAAATCCTTAATTTTTTTAGACAAGAAGAACACAAATCATCAAAAAGTATTAATGAGTATCAATGATGAGATCACAAGAGAGCAAGAAGTATTTGACGGATCTCAAAATTCTGCTTTTCAAACTCAACAGTTCTATATACTATGGTAAAGGAAGGTACCATCGCGGTAACGCATATATAACCACTTTGAAAACAAAATCCCGTGCACACGATCCTTTTTAGGGTTCCGTACCTCAAAAGCAAAAAACGGAACCCTTATAGGATCACTCGTGACAGCCAATGAAAGTGCTTATTGTGAGGATTTCAAATATATTTTTTTTATAATTTTAAATAATTTTAAAATAAATTCTTTGAAAGATATTTAAGAAAGTAGATGAAAATTTACCATTCCCCCACCCTTATCTCCGAAACTACTGGGCTAAACATTTTGAAAAAAATACAAAGAATGGTTCTTCACTCATAGATTACAGGAAAGCTTATAAGAAGTCTATGGTCTTAAAATAACATGGTAAATCTTTCAATATTCTGCGTGCAAACTTACATTTGCAGTTGGAATGTATGGGAGAACATGACGATCATTTTTTTCGTAGGTTAGCGATTCTATAGCGGCCGAGCGTTGCAAATAAGAATCACACACAGTCTTTACAGTGTACAGATATGCGTTTCTTCGATAGTACCTCTAACTTAGCAAGGTTTTCTGGAATGTCATTCAGAATTTCAATTAACTTTGATTCTATTGTGCCTTTGTCATACACATCACACATGCCTCTCAAGCTCTCTTTTCTCTTCAGAACAGGCTTCTTATCTCCCTCACTTAAAAAAAAAATAACATAGAATGGTTACTTACACATTTGGCGGGTAATAAGTGACAAGCGCCTCTCTCCTATCGGCCGCGACGTTGTACCGCGTCGCCGTGAGCGCGGCGCGCAGCGTGAGCGTGTGTCGGCCGGGCGGCTCCCGCAGGGGACACGCCCCGCTAAGACGCCAACGCGTCGCGCGCACTAGCCGCCATACTAAGCCCTCCATCATACCCGCGTCGAAAAAGTCGAACATGCGTGCTGGAAACATAATGGATGGCGTGGTCAAAAAATGTGGCCAGAATTAGAAGAAGCAGAATCTTTTTTTGGGGAGTTTGTAAAGCTTAAGTCTTGAGCTACGGACGTGATATCACATCGAATGATTTATAATCATATGGTTTTATGTTTCCGATTAATTCTTACAAAATCTTCAAAACCTTAATCATGAAATTGGACGTTTTGGGCATCCATTATATCGGCCTTATCAAAGCGATAAAGGAAAGCATTGCGAGGGGTCTTAGACCAAAACTAAAAGTAATTTAGCAAAACAAAGGAGAAAGCTTTGATAATTTATTTGCCTAGGATAGTTAAACTTCGAAATCAAGTCTTGTTCATAGAATTCAAATGTATCAACCAGCAGTTTTGAGAAACTGGTGTTCTTTCTGCTCTTTTTGAGCATTCAGGAATTCACTTGTAACTTCTACCATCGACAATAACGATGATCATTTATTTTCAGAGCACTAGCGAGGTGAATCGACGAGGTGATGAGCTGGTCAATGTAGCAGGGACGAATTAGATGCGGAAGGCCCAAGACCGCTAACGAAGAAGCCAGCAATGGAAGCGACCACTTGAATAGACAGCTGTGTTGCTGGGGAGTTTGTTGCGCCACTTCTTCTTCCCAGCTAAAGGCACTAGGAAGTGGTAAAGGATGGGCGTTTTGGGGGACTGCCTTATGTAATTTTGACGTTCGAAAAGTGCTGATTCTCAGCCTAGTTTGAATAAATAACTTTTTTTTTGCGACCTTCCCTCAACATTGGATAGATAAAGGATGAAGTAGGGAGTCAACTCACCAGACCAAGGTTGTCTTCTATACCGCAGCTTCTTGCCATTTCTACGAATGAGTTTGACGGAACCCTCAGCAGACTTCTTGCCGGAACCATTACTGGGCGATGCTTCATTGAAGTGGTTGTTCACGTGTCGCTCCAATAACGTCTGTAATTGTAAAGGAAACGTTAGTAAGTAAGAAATTACACGTTTCGGCCATGGGTGAGGTGTCTGTGGGATAAACACAAGATAATATGCAACAGCAGTACAGCGGGATAATCTTAATTGCCTAACACACGTAGCAATGGCTTTAATTTTGACAATTCTACAACATTCATTGCGTTATTTATGTTGTTGAGCAGACATATTTTTTGAACATATTAAGCAATAGATTAGCAATGTCCTTCAAAATCATTCAGATTGTGATTGACAGTGTGTTACGCAATTAGGGCCCCAGTCCTCGCAGAATTTGCAGTAAAAAGTACATTAGTAATGCAGTTTTCGTTCCTAACTTTCAAGTATTAGATTAAGGTACAGTGACGCTATGAGCAGTTAGGATATTTTAGTATTGCCATTTTTATTTGTTTTTGATTCGAAGATATGTCAATTTAAGTTTTTTCACAATTATTGCGGATGTTTTTCCGGTATACCGTTTTGTTAGTTATATTTTTGGTATTCAATAATACAAGCATAGAATAGTTATTGTGTATTAGTTTTTCTATTGTTATCTACAAAATTATTTGTTATGTTATATTGCATAATATTTCTAAATAACATTATAAGTTCGTCGATGAAGGCGTAAAGTTTTGAGTCCTTATGAACTAATTATTCTAACACCATTTCATCTACATCGTACTTGCTTTTACACTACACTTATTCCGTAGCTCGACACGTCGTGTTGAAAAAAATAAATGATACATATCAAATTCATCGCATTTAACACTTCGACTGCCATAACGGGTAATTACGTAAAATAACGGACAATCCGTGAACAATACCGAGATGACATCGCATGAAGAGTTATCGTCCAAAATTACGCTGCTATTGTCGCATTCTTATCTAACTTTTACGGTACGCTGAACGTTAAATAGCGGTCAAAGGGTAAACCCGACGAATTTATAGGTCGACAAAAATAAATAAAATCTCGGAAGTGGTTCCAGCCATCGAGGGTTCTCTTTGGCATCGTCTTCAGTGTCCTTGGGGAAAGAAAACATATACAACTTTATCTTTTATATTCGTCGGAGGCTGCGTCGTAAATTAACGTCAATATGGCAACATCACGCGACGTGTGTTTTGTGAGAATAAGATTTTATAAGACTTTTTTTCTTTGTTTTTTTTTTAATTCAAAACGAAAGCAATATAAAAGTAATAAACGAAAGAATTGTGATATGCCATACTATATCCAGTGATGGAATCACATCCCTGAGCAAGTACTGTAACGTTATAAGAACCAAATAGATTAATTGAATTTGTATTTAGATCATTTAGTTTTGTCGATTGGTTTTTGCTGTCGGCAAAAGTTGATAATAATATTTCCGTAGTGTTTAAAAGTTATTTGAAGTTACGGCGGACATAGAAAATAATTATGAATTTAACGTAAATTGAACATTATATTTTGATGTGAAACGTGTTTTATGATTCAATCACTCGATTGGACGTTATTCACGTGATGAACTCACTACTGTCACAATGAACATACATTTTAGATTAATTAGATGAGTAAATTGACAATTTCAAAAAAGTACACGAGGGTTACAGCTTTCATAACACGAGGGTAGCTTTTTGAAACTGGAGATTTACTGCTGAAAAATCCAAAAGTATAACTAAAAAAATAACCATTCCAACGCTAACAAGGAATTGTAAAAAATTCTCAAAACATTGATAGTTTAGTTTTCATCTTGTTATTGCAATTGTAATTTCCAAATTGAAGACAAAGAAGTACATGAGAACAATAAGAAAACAAAAGTAATATCTGACTTTGAGTGCTTTTTTATAATTATTACCTATATTATTATTTGACGTCGTTTGACGTCGTTAGCGGTGGAAGGGTTAGATACAATTCACTCAATTACTAATGAGCAGAACATATAAATCATAACACTTTAAAACGATTCGCTGCAGAAATAAACAAATTACAATACAAAGACATTCATAATACATTTTCGATAAATTATTGTATTTATGGCTAGTATTACTAGTACCTAATTATTTTAAAAACCCACACTTTTGTGAACTATCTTATATTTTACCTACATTATGAATAGACTTATGTAAACTAACATATAATATAAATATTTTAAAATGTATACCTTAAAATATCATGTAAATATTTTAAAATGTATTTCCTAAAATATTTTACCATACATTAATATACTTTGTATATTAGTTATTCTGCAACCGTTTGACCAAAAGTGATATAAAGAAATATGCTTATGCTTAAATAATATATTAGTTGTGAGAAAACGCACCGAAGATATAAAATATAAATTGTGAATATTTTGAATCGAAAACAATAAAATTGTAATTGATGACTTGTAAGTCTTATGATAATTTGGTTGTATGAGAATATACAAGTCAGGTCCATATCAATTAAAATTGCGTTTGTGAGCCCTATTTTGCGAAAACTTTTGAGGACACACACAACAGTTATAATGAAAATACAATGAGCTTATTTGACTAATTTTAATATGTTAACTGGTGACTGGTGTTAACTGGTTAATGTATCAATCAGCGAATATCTGGATAATTCCCTCAAAAATGTTCGCCGCAACAACGCACAGGCTCCGCTGTAATAATTTACAAATATCACAATAATTTACGCTGAATTGCATCACAAGTTTGAACGAACGCACGCTGATGCCAAAAGCTCAATTTACGCCGACTGCCGCATTTCACACAGGCACAATTTTCATTCAAATGGACCGTCTATTGACGCTTGTTATCTTTAGTGCGTTTTACGGATGTTTGTAAATTGTATATGTCCGTAATTATACCTGTGTGGAGAAGCGCCTCTCGCAGCCGTCGACGATGCACTTGAATGGCTTGTTCCCGCCGTGCGACAGCGTGTGACGCTCCAGCCATAGTCGGGAACATGACGGCTTGCCGCGAACCTTGCACTGCTCCCATAAGCAGACGTAGTTCTCCTTGCCGGCTTGCGTTTCTACGTGGACGTTCTGAAATTGTGGTGGAGAGGATTTTAGTATAAAATAAAAGCCAAACAGAGAAACACGGATATGTTTAATCAGGTGCAAAAACTATTGATAATATCGTGCTCATCTGTATATTCTTCTGCCAAACGTTATGAATATCCTTTCAACTTCTGAATTGTTTTAATTTATAAAGTTATTTGAAACAATATTTATTTTGAATATTTTATAAGGACGCATTAAAAATGGTGATAATCATTTTGTAGAGGAGGTTAGTAAGGAAGGTGTAAAATTGAGGAAGTATAAAATGTTTATTGCTAATGTCTTGTCGGCAAAGAAATCTGGCGGCTGCAATATTATGAGACAATGTAATAACTGACCTGTATATGTTCTAAGAGATCTGGATCTCCATCGAACTCTCGCTTGCAGTTCTCCCACTGACACACAGACACTGTGGACGTCGTGTCTGTACTCGACTTCCGCTTGTCACTGCTGGGCTTCGTCAAACTTCTAGGAGGAAAGCGCAGCGTCTTGGGCTGCTTCAGGATAGGACTCTTCTGACTCTGCACTTCCACAGAACACACACTTATACTCAAAGATAACGACGAATCTTCATCACATTCTTTACTAGTTTGAGAGTCACTAGGCGAGTCTATAGACTTGTCCGTCCCTATACCCGATTCGGACTCAGTTGTGGTACTACAGAAATTAGCTTCTATCACAGTATTGTGGACGTCAGACGATGACACGTCTTTGAGAACGGTGATCTGCGTAAAGATCGTCTCCTCCCGCCTGGCGACCGCCTCGATCTTACGAAGTTCAATACTCGAATCCATGGTCGAATCCATGGTAGAATCCATGGTCGAATCCATGCCAGAATCCATCCTCAAATCTTCAAGTTTGTCGTCCTTTAGCTCATACTTCGCCTTCTTAGCAGCTAACTCTTCGAGCTTCTCCGATATACTACAAATTTCCGCGAAAGGCCTCGAGTTCTTTTTATTTGGTTGTAATGGGAAAATGTTATTGTTGACAGTTTTGGACAACCACGGTATTTCGCATTTGGGAGGCGTTAAATCAAATAGCTCGTGTTCCTTGACTGTGCTGCTGGGGGGGTCGGTGCCCTGGATCGGGTTGTCCGGCGGTTTGACCGGCGCGATGGGTATACTACTCGTATGCAGCGAATGATAGTTGGGCACGATAGGTGGTTGATGGTGAACTAAATGACTCGAATACGTCGTTTGTGATGAAGACACTGTATTTGTATTCGTATAACTCCAAGTTTCCTTCACGTTTATATTTGGTGGCACAGATGTAACAATATAACCAGGTTGAGGCATAAGAACGGGGTGGCTAAAGTTGACCGCGTAATTCTGTTTGGATTGAACTGTCATGCCGACAGCTTGCATTCCAGTGACATTTTTATTCATCCCTGGCATAGGTTGTTGACTTGTCACTGGCTCACTTTTTACATTCGGATACGCCGATGTCATCGTGTTAGCAAGCTTCAAAAGAGTACCGTTTATAAGAATAGATGCCGCTTGCTGGTTTTGCAAATGGTCTTGTCTTTGTGTGTGAGTTTGTGGAAGAACGAAGTTAGGCATCTTAGTCATCAGATTTGGTATTTGAACAACCGTTCCGTTTAGGTTCTGCATGAGTGGGAAAACGAACTGGCCGTTTAGTTTTGTCGGACTTGAGACGTTAACATTCTGTCGGTTGTAAGCTGCCATATTATTCTGTTGTCCCAGTGTTTGTGGCGTTAAACCATTCTGGGGTATCCTTAACGTTGTAAGCATCATATTTTGTGGTACAGCAACGAATGATGCTAAATTGTTGGGGTTCATGGTACCGTTACATGGCTGTGGGATGTTAATCTGATGACAATTTTGATAATTATTCGGTACAGGTACATTGAGATTGGTGTAGTTACCATTCATCATGGGAGCCTGACGAATACCGTTAGGGATATGCATCTTCGGTGCAGGGCTTGCCTCGCCCGGCATAGTTTTAATAGGGGAACTCGAAGATATGTTTGTACAATTTTGTTTCTGAAGCTGCACCTGCTTAAGATTATTAGCTTTAGACCAGGTGAGGTTTTTACTATTGGCAATACACGCAGACGACTTGCGATTCGTTCTTTTTGCGGGTTGGGTCGCTTTCTTCTGCGTCTCCTTTTTAGCTGGTTTAGTTATAGGGTTTAAGTTCAAGTTATTTGATCCATATGTGACTCCATTCATTCTGCTATCCAGTTTAGTCGTCGAGCTTACAACGCCGTTCATTCTGGATTTATCAGGTTTTGTAGTTTTCTTAGGCGATTGACTTATGGTGGCTGAAGGCGCAATCCTCATGCCGATCAGGTCATTGGATGCAGGTATGGGAACTTTACGTCTACTAACGTCTGGTGTATGTTTATTGGCTAATATCCCATTGGCGGATGGGTCGGGTGAAGTCTTTATTTCAAGGCCCGGTCTCTTACCATCTATCAAGTCTTTCAGAAGCCCTCCTGTTTGCTTCCCTTTCGTGAAAGTCTCGGATCCGTGCCGGATTTCCAAAAAGCCATTCATGTTCGTGTGATTTTTGTCTTTCATCTCCTTGGGTCTACTGTAGTCGATCAGACCATTGAAGTTACCATTCGGCGTCGTTTTGTTGAGATCTGCCGCTTTCGTGGCGTCTATTGCGCCGTTAATGGTAGTGTTCGACTTTCGGCTGGCGGCTTCGTTTTGCTTTCCGACGTCCATTAATACTTTAGGACTAAGGGTCTGTGACAAATAAGAAATATATTTCTCTAGGTCATGCGTGACCCCATTTTTAGGTAGGCACTTTTTCTTGGTGTCATCGTTGGCGGCGTTATCACGCTTGAGGCCGTTCTGTGGCTTCATCTTGTGATTGAAGTACTCGGTGATGCGGCGATGAATGGGCGGCTGGGAGCGGCGCACGGGCGCGGGTTGCGCCGCGATGCGTCGCGGTGCCGGCGGCGCCGGGTCACACGCCCACGGCGGCATGCGCGCGCCCGCGCTCTCCTCAGAGGTGCTGCACGACGACGTCGACGACTCGGGGCTGCGCGGCGAGCGCGGCTCAGTGATGTCACTACTACTGCATCCACCGCTCTCCGTCGGACTCAGTACCGCCACGCCACTGAAACAATACAATACAATAGTTAGCTACCATTCAATAATATAGAGCGTCACGTGAGACATAGTAACCTCACCATGTCACCGATCACGTTACTCGTGAAATGACAATCAGCTGTTGAATGGCTAGGATCGATCACACGCAGCTATAAGCGAGCGTGGCGCGAGCGGGACGGCGCGAGCGTGCGGTGTGGTCGCGGCACTCGCGTCGCGGTGAACAAGGTGCAATGCCCCGGCGGTCCAGTGCAGTGACGCAACGAGACTGCACTGACCGAACGACCGTCCGGACCGAACGCACACATTATTATTTTTGGCCGCGTGACATTCACCGCACGTAGACTTGACGCGACTACACACTGTGACGAATGAACGAACAATTTTACTTATTGTTCACGTATTTGAAAAGGTGTTTTATTATTAAAGTACGCTTTTTTATATTCAGTGGCGAGACTTCGTCGGTGGTGGGTATCAATCATATGTCTCACGACGACACTTACGTGACTTACAAAGTGAGATGGCTGCAGCTTATTTATCCACATAACGCGACTCTCGCTTCACAAGTGAAATGTTTATTCTGGGAGCATCCTCCCGCGTAACCCGTTTTAGATTCTTTTGTTGCGCGAGATCTACAGGTAAAATGTCGAATAACACAATTTTAACGCGCAACCTTCGTTGTGGTGTCGTGTTCGATTATGAGCTCTGTGGTTTTGTGGTTGGGCGTTATTTTTCTTTGGTGCAGTGCGCGGGGCGGCGGGGGTGGTGTCGCGTCGAGGGCGCACCCTCGCCCTTTGTGAAGCCACAACGTATACTCATAACTAGGGACGTAGGTTCCCCTCCATTCTCGCACTTCGTGGGGAGCTTTGTTGCTAATTGACCCAATTTTTTAAGAAATTTTTGCTCTGAAGATATTCGGGACAGGTATCTGACTAGTCCGTCTGGAAGGGGCGGCTCTTAATTTGATACCGAACATCGTTAAGTCTGGCGGAGTATTAATTCGGGAAAAGTTTCATTTCCTTTAATGAGAGGAGGATTAAAGGACTATAGAATTCTTATGAATTCGGACTGATGAAAAACTTTCTTGTTTTCTAATGAGAAGGAAAACAAAGAAGAATAGGAACCAAGTTTTTTGTTTAATAATTGGCTATAAAATAAGAAGAGTATCCCCGTATAAGAGTATAAAATAAGAAGAATAACCCTAAACTAATTCCCATGAAGCTTCCAACATCAACCAAGTAGGTAGCCAGCCAAAAACAAAATGTGACAGCAACGTAGCGTAAAACAACGAGGTGTAGATCGTAGATACTATAGGTACATATAGGGCACTTGTATCTACGTCACCGACATCCAACAGAACAAAGATATTCCTTAATATATTTTTTTGCGAATTGTCGAAAGCAAAAGTGGCTTGTCAGTGTGGCGTATGTAGGTGAAGCGAGACGTCGCAAGGTCGGCGCGCCGATTTCGGTCATTCACCTGCGCTCGACACTACATTGTAATCTCTCTTCGAATATAGAACGTACACTCTTTTGTTTTGCCCTATTTTGTATTGTTTATTCGATGTTATATCCGTGGTTCTTGTTGTTTAACTTTTTACGTATGTAATAATGTCGTCATCTAGGTAAACAAAGTAAGTACTTAAACACCATTACT